>JAKSZU010000016.1:55545074-56140074 GCA_026018925.1 Tupaia tana
TTGCTTTTTTTTTTTAAGAGAGATTTTTGCTATAAGTCACGTGTGCTTGCCAGAGAAACAGAGAGATACAAAGAGACAGAAAATGAGAAATCAGCCCCCAGGGGAGATGGCCATGCTGCAAACCCCTCTCCTTCATTCTCCTTTTGGGATTTTGGGCATGCACTCACATGCACTCAGCATGAGTGTCAAGCCGCCGGGTCCAGGAATCAAACTGTTATTGGCCATGTGGGAATCCAGTGACATAACCATTGCAATATGTTGGGCCTTTATTTTTGTTTTTATTTTTGTTTTGGCTAACAGATAAAATTGTGTTTGGGATGGTTATGTGTTCAGCTCTATATTCACTTTATCAGCTTCCTTTTCAGGTCAAAGTAAGTTTGTGATGATATTCTGGACAATAAAGTATACGCAGAAGTACACTGGGGAATGCTGGCATAGCTTTTCCCTACTGGAAAAAAGGCACGGGTATGGCCAGTGTTGCCCTACCTTCCACCTTCTGCATTGAATATGGATGTGATGTCTAGTATAGGGGCAACCATCTTGCAACCATGAGGCAGCAAGCATGGTAATGAGAGCTAACTTGTGCAGAATGACAAAGCATAAGATCAGAAAGATTGTCTCCCTGATGACAACACTGAGAAGCTGAGGTAATGCCAGCTACCACCAAAATCTGAATGTTTTATTAAATGGAAGGAGGGACTTTTTCAGCTTAACCATTGCTCATCTATTTTTCTATTGCTTGTATAGACATACGTATTCCTAACAGTGACATAAAAGCTAACTAAGGATATGTACAGATTACAGAGAAAAGTGTGACTGACTATTCTTGGGCTGGGAAACATCGAGAAGATCACTGAGAAGATACTAATTTTCCATGGAATGACATTAAGATCAGGTTTCAGGGGATGACAGGTGGTACAGTGGTTAAGGTGCTGGACTCCCACATGGCTGACTATGGTTTGAGTCCCAGACCTGCTGGCTTGCTTTCTCACTTTCCCTTTCTCTCTCTCATCAAATTAAAAAAAATAATAATGGGGAACCAGTAGTTGGCGTAATGGCTATGTAGCTGGACTCCCACATAGTCGACCGCGGTTCGCATCCCGGACCCGGTGGCTTAAAACTCACGCCAGGCGAGTGTGTGTGCGTGCCCAAGATCCCGAGAGGAGAATGGAGGAGAAGGGATTGCGGCATGACCATCCCCCCTGGGGGGTGATTTCTCGCTTTCTGTCTCTATGTCTCTCTCTGTCTGGCGAGCACACATGCCCTATAGCGAAAAACCTCTCCCTAAATAATAATAATAATAATAATAATAATAATAACAAATAAAACAAAATAAATAATTTTAAAAAATAGATCAGGTTTCAGTGGAAGCACAGTAGTCCTTTAAGGGGTCAATGAGAAGAAAGTTAGACTATATGGAGGGAACAACACATTCAAAGTCGATCCTTCAGCCTGTGAAATACAGGGCATGCTGGGGGAACCAAAGTGGTTTGATACAAAGGAAGCATGAGTTGGGGAAAGAAAACATGTGAAAGCAATAGGAAGTGAAGATGGGAGAATAAGCAGCGGCTGGATCATAAGCCATTTCAGCAGTAAGATTAGGAAACCAACAGAGGTTTTAAGTAGGTAAATGATGTCACAAGTTAGAAAGCTAACTGCCATTTGGAATGAGTGAGAGAAAGAGGAGGGACATTAGGATAGTGGTCCTAGGAAAATCAGTGTAGATATAATTTTATAATTAGAACTATTTAAATCTTTGGAATAATTAACAATTTTTATAGTATACAGAAGAGAAAGAATATTTACATTCTAAGACCTGTACATATGCTATCTTATTTCATCTTTCTACAACTTTCTGGGTTTAGATAGTATATCTCTATTTAAGAAATGAGGAGATGGCATATCCATATAACTGCAGATACAAGTCTAGTTCCAAAGACCATGCCTATCTGATATCCCACACCGCCTGATACCTCCCATTCCCATGTAATAAAGTATTGTTTGCCTCCAAGTGTACTGGGACTTTGCATACCTGGATGCTGACACCAGGGACCCAGAGATTACAAACATACTGACCAGGAAAATTCTCCCCTGACCATAGTAACACCTCGAGGTAGACTGATCATACCAGAACTATATGGGCATACATAGATTATGACAAAAATAGGGTCTGCTGGGAACCAGCAGTTAGCGTAATGGCTATGTCGCTGGACTCCCACATAGT
Organism: Tupaia tana; assembly: GCA_026018925.1. Lineage (NCBI taxonomy): Eukaryota > Metazoa > Chordata > Mammalia > Scandentia > Tupaiidae > Tupaia > Tupaia tana. The sequence continues at coordinate 55,547,299 of JAKSZU010000016.1, forward strand.
CGACCGCGGTTCGCGTCCCGGACCCAGTGGCTTAAAACTCACACTGGGCACATGTGTGTGTGTGCCCAAGATCCCGAGAGGAGAATGGAGGAGAAGGGATTGCGGCATGGCCATCCCCCCTGGGGGGTGATTTCTCGCTTTCTGTCTCTATGTCTCTCTCTGTCTGGCGAGTGCACACACCCTATAGCAAAAAACCTCTCCAAAAAAAAAAAAAAAAAAAAAAATAGGGTCTGCTGAAAAAATCCCTTTACATAGGAATTACCTAGATCTGTGGGAACCAGTTGTCTTCAGTTCTCCAAGACTGATCACCTTGAGACATTTTTAAATGGTACTACTTATAAAAAATTTTTTAAAATACTGTTTCCTATTTCCAGGCACTGGTCTAAATGCTAAGTGCTAATGTGTTAGCTCATCTAATCAAATGACAACATCACATGGGGAAATCTCCATAGTGAGATTTTTATGTTTCACATGAAATTGTGTAGAAGTTGCCAATGTGGAATAGTCTCCACAGGGCAAAGGGAAGAAACCTGCTGCCACCTGCTCCCTGCTATTTAAAACCTCTACAACAGAGGCTGATAATGTGTATTCCTTAAGGGCAGAGCCCCTGGAGAGAAGAGCACAGCAGCTGAGAAGGGCAGGAAGGGAAGCAGGTAAAAAAAAAAAAAAAAAAAAAAAAAAAAAAAAAAAAAAAAGAAAGAAAGAAAGAAACCAGTGAGCAGTTATCAGGACATATTATATGCCTGAGACTGAGCTGAGTCCTTTGAAAGCCTATACAAAATTGATTGCACATTAACAACCCCTGAGCTAATGCTATCAAGAGGGTTATTTAATGGCATTTCCCAGGAAGAATCATAGCAGTTTTGTTTCAGCCCAGTGAGGAAATCCATTTTCACTTAGGACATCAACCAGGAAGTTCCACAGCCAGCAGAATGGAATAAAGCATGGATCCTACGGCCCATCTGGGCAGAACACAGGTGATAATTCTGATGACTAACATTTATGGAGTATGTACTACACACCAGGCATGGTCCTAAGCACTGTGTATTCATTATCTCACTTGATCCTTATGATGGGAAAAAATCTGATCTCCATTTTACAAATGGAAAGAATGACACATAGAGAATTTGAGTAACTTGACCGAGTTTATACAGTAGTTGAACCAGGGTGCTACAAAATACAATTATAATGACCAATTCAATTAAAAAGAAGACAGAGATAATAAACTGAAGGGTCCATTCCCGGAATGGTTAATAGGTGTCATAGTTCAATCAGTATGGTACCAGTTTGGACCAATAAGGCTGGGTACTGATGGTGAGTATCCACCATGTTAGTGTGCATTTATCAGCTGAATATCTCCTGATAATGAGGAGGTAGCACCATACCAAGTATTTTGGAAGGAACCTTAGTCCCCCAACAATTACAACAATAAATATCTAGTTCCTGGACTAGTCTGGAGAAACAGTGACTTAAACTGCAGTCCTGGAAGATACAATGGCCAAGCACAGGTTCAGACCTTGGAGCCAGCTTGAAAACACACACACACACACACACACACACACACACACACCACACCAGGCATGTATGGACACCCAAGATCCTGAGAAGCTGAAGGGCTAGGGGAAGAGAATCTTGGTGTGACAACCTCCTATTCAGGATACACACGCTTTGTCTTTTTCTTCCATACACTCCTTATCATAAGATAACTTGACATAATACAAACATTCCAGGGATGTAAAGAACCACCAGAAATAGACACTAGCATGAAGAGGACCATGTTTACCAAGTTTGTGTGGCCTTCAAAGATTCTTGGGAAAAGGTATGATTTTCCCTAATATCCAGGATCACTCCTGTCCACAAGACAAGAAAAGCTAGAGTCAACTAACCTAGAAAATGCTACCTCCTCTCTCTGCAGTACACTCCCATGAGCCCAAGTGTCCAGGTCACAGAAATGTGGCAATGTGGCATCCAACAGCCTCACATTCCTGCCCAAAGACAGGTGGTAACGAGCTGAAAGTAACCTCATGTCTCATTCATGGGATTTCTCTATTTTGAGTTAAAAACAAAACAACCCTTTTTTTCTCCCCACTTCAGAAGCCTGAATCTGCTCTTTCCATGTATCTCTGTCCTCAAATGGCCTGGGAACAAATGGGCTGTATGTTAGATGAAGAATAAAATAGGAGGAAGAATAAAGTAAAATCTATACTCATTGGAAGGCTCTCTCCTACTTCCCCATCAGGGTGAAATTGTTTCTCTACAGCCTCTCAGGTGCAAGGTTGGGGATAAAGGCACCTTAGGAGCTGCTGTTAATTCCTGAGCCTCTCCAGCAGCCAATTTTATTCCAATTCCTTGATTTAATTACACTCCCTTGTATAATAGGAAGCTTGCATTCTCCTATACGTGATGAATATTAAGCTGATAGACCTGTAATTTCCTCCACCAGGCACACTCCAATCTTTGCATATGGATGCCACATTTGGTTTGTTATCTTCTAATTTTACTTCCTTCTGGTCCTGTGCTCAGCACCTTCTCACCATAATAATTTCTAGCATCTTCTGCCTGTAATAACGTCTATCCGCAAACCCATGCACATTGCCTTCCTTCATCCTCCTCCATCTCCACCCAGATAGCACATACCTGAGTGATCTGAGCTTCCACAAGGTCTGTTTTTCCCCTTTCTATCTACCAAGTGGTGGGAAGAGTTCTGGGTTCTGATCTTTTGTTGAAGGCCACACTAGGCTATAAAACATCAAGGAGAGACTCTAAGGAATGGGGTAAAAGGAAGGGTTCTGAGGGCAAAAGGGGAGGTTGGAGACATTTGTCCACCTTACAGGGTTCATCACTAGCCTTCCCCTTGGTATTTCTCCTACCAGAAGGTTATTGGTGTCTCTAGGTATTTGGGAGATAGCAATATCTCACCAGGGACTGAACAGAAATAATCATCAGGAACAGGTAGGGGTGTTCAGTGAGACCATGCTTGGCTCCTATATATCCTTTCCTGGAAACTGTATGATTTTTGGACTGCTATTGGCTTTAATCTCATATACTACCATATTCATGCCCCCTATGTCTCTGGAATCCTGTTTCAAAGACAGCTCACTCATTCCTGGCTTGACTCACCTTGGTCTCTGGGCTCCCAAATCTGTGATTGTCCTCTGAACCCATGTGAACTTCCTCTTAGTTTTACTCTAGTTTTTCCTAACCCCTGAATCTATTCTTGTCCCCAATCTTTTTTCTAGTCCCACCATGGCACTGGCTTCCCATTCTTTCCCCAGAAAGTTGGCTTCCTTCATTCATTCTATAAGCATTTCAGTGGTCTAAAAGGAGATGATTCAAGTTCTGGGCTACACTCTTGTACTGGCCTTTCATCCCTAGTTTTAGACTCAGGCTTCAGTCAAGCCCAAGGTTCCTTGCTAACTATGAGTAGCCTCTCCTCCAAAAGACAGGCAGAAGGAAAGAAAGGAATCTCAGAACCATTCTGTGCAGGTGTTATTTCCTGCATCTCTGAATAGACCTTTTTTTTTTTTAACTTTTTTGAGAGATTTTTACTATAGGGTGCATGCACTCTCCAGAGAAACAGAGACAGAGTGACAGAAAGAGAGAAATCACTCCCCAGGAGAGATGGCCACACTGCAATCCCTTCTCCTCCAGTCTCCTCTCAGGATTTTGGGCACTCACATACATGTGCCCAGCATGAGTTTCAAGCTGTTGGATTCAAGACTCAAACTGCAGTCAGCCATGTGGAGTCCAGTGCCTTAACCACTATGACACTTCCCAGTCTCCCTTCTTGTTGAAGGACATTTGGACATTTGAGCCATTTAGACAATATAACCTAGATGGTGTTCAAAGAAATTCATTTGTTGGTTTAGTGGTTATTAATGACTAAATGCAGCCCCTATCTACTCTTCTACATAGGACATGGGATAACACAGCCAGGATCTCTGGCCCTCTGAGGGGATGGCTGAACACCATGCATACCTTAACAATAATAGTTCTCATTCACACTGTCGTTCTTAGAGCGGACTGGAGAGCAAAAGGGAATTAAGCTCCAGGGATACATGCATTTCCATGGGAGCTCGTTTTACCTGCTTAAGTTCCTCCCATCCTAAAATAATTTCCAATATGAATTATTGAGATTCACCAACATACAACAGCTATTTCCATTTATGAAGTCTGACAATAAACTTAAATAGATGTTTTAATATAGATACTTGTCTCTTGATTAGGTATTCTCTGAAAGTCATATGCAAAGCAGATGGCTTAGCTATTTAAGTTATAATCTTAACTTACTGAAGCTTTGTGTTAAATACATACTACGCTCCTGCTTAGTCTTTATTACAAGGTAGGCATTATTTTCATTTCCATTTTATACATTAGGAAATCAGCTTTTATATATGGTCAGTGATTTGCCTAGGTCTCACTGGTACATGCACAAGCATATTCATGCTCAAGATTCTCTAATCTCAAGTCTGTGCTCCTAAGCCAATACGAGGAAATGACATTGGGTAAAGGTCAACTGACAGTGCAGGCCTACCTCCCCACTCTTGGGACAGCACACGGTAGGGTCAGTAGAGTTAGGAGCCTGACTCAACTTGAGGATCAAGACCTCTACTTTGTTGAACTTTCCAGAAGTCCCGATACATGTGGACCAATTCAGAGAGTCTACAGGTAAATCAGGGGACTACTTGCTCCTTTGCTGGATCACAAAAATGTCTAGCCTTCTTGAACATAAGCATTCATCCCATTCTCTCTCCTAGAGGCAAGGTTATAAGAGAAAACATTCTACCCTTTCTGACCACCTGAGGCACCTAAAACCAGTCAGAGACCTGCTTGGTTTTAAGGCCAAAGTCACCTGGTTTGGCAGCATTGGGTCTTAAACTTATCTCTAGGAAGAGATTTGTCAACCAGCTGGTAGAATTCCTATCTCTAGACAGAGCGCATTATTTCATCAGTCATATGAGCTCTTGGTCATTGATGTCCCCTTTCTAGATTGGCTGCAAATAGCATCTTTCTGTGATTAGAATCTTCATTTAGACAAACTAGGGGTGATTTGTTAGGTTGAGGATGGCTTTTCTTTATGTGTTCATCCTGTGCATGTTCTAGCTACCACAATTACACCAAAGATGGGTTGGTCTGATGGGATGGTCTGGTGGTCCCCCAACTCCCTTAGCAACACGTTTATGAAAGCTCTGAGAATAGCTTACATCTGCAGCTGACTAATTCCATCCATTATGTGTTGATTCATACTGGCTCCACTTGCAAGAATATCCTCCCCTCTGTGAACATCAATTATCTCCCCTAAAAAATGGGGATAATTATTGAGGAGGATGATATCAATGGTGATGATGATGATTATGATGATGATAGTGATAACTGGCCTGTTTCATAGGATTATTGTGAAGATAACCAAAATAATGTATATGAAAATGTAAAGTAAGCTGTAAAATGCCAGGTTGGGTAGAAATAGATTTAACAGAACATGTAATAAAATAGAGCAAACACTGGACTGGGTGTTATGTTTTATACTATTTCTAAGTCTGGGCACATCATTTAACATTTCAAGGAGAGCTTCTTCCCATCTGGCAAATGCAAGTGATAATCTTTGCCTTTCATAATAGAAGGACTACTGTGGAACCTACGTGAGCATTCTGGAAAACCATTTGTCAGCTGTAAAGTAGCATGCAAGCACACAGTACAACCAAATTCACCTAAAAGCTTCTAACATGGAGAAATCATGGCAAATCCTTTTGCAAAGCAAATCCCATTCTGCTCAATATGCTTCGTAAGTCTGGAACATGCTTATATTTCCATTTTAAACCTGCTCAAATGAATGTGCCACATGTCCATACTGAGCTTAATATTATTCAATAGCTACTGGTTGAATGAATGAATGAATCATGCAGGGTATAATGAAGAGATGGCTGTATTCTTACAGCACCACTTCCACGTGATGTTTTTAAACTCTGTCACATAATTAGCTTCATGGACTATCACCAGGCAGCATAAATCTTTATTGGTACTATTAAGGGTATCTGAATTATTGAAAAATCACTCTTACTACAAAGTTTTATTAAGAAGTGTGACACATGTTATATGTGTTTCTGTTAATTGAGCGTCGAGTGAGTGATATACATATAGACACAGAGAATTTACTAGGAAAGCAAGCAGTCAAGACTTGGTGGTACCCTTGCTTCTCATTCAGCCTCACAGCTGTCCTGAAAACCTGTCTCCACTGTGCACCCTGAGCTCTGTGGGCTATGAGGAAAGCCCTGACAGCTTTTGTCATGGTCAAGATGCTGATTCCTTTCTCCACCCACTATGAGCCCCTTGTCGTTTCTGGGCCTCAGTCTCTCTACATCTCACTTTGTAGAACTTTATAACCACCTGGGAGATGTTGCCCATTCACTCTTTTGCATTGGCAAAATCCTACCCATTCCTCCCTGCAGCAAAGGAAAAAGTAACTGGTTTCTTGGGTGCTTGATATTCTGCTTTTTCTTACATGGGTCAGGGCATTCTTCCTTGCCCCCTTTGAATACTACTAAGATGCCCCTTCCTGCTCAGTCTTCACAACCCTGCACCTTATTACAACACCCCTATGTTACAGCGTGCTATTCTCAGAGTCCATTTTCTGGCCTTACCTTAACACGGTAAAAATTAATGGACCAGAGATTTGTGTTCAGTCCTCAAAGAACTTCTCTTTAAAAAGCTACAGAAGATGAAAGCCCTGTTCAATGGCAAAAAAAAATGATGACTAGCTTGGCTGATGACCAATTCAGATAATTGGCCATAGACCTCTAATCTCACTGGCATCCCTCTGTCACTCAGCAGGGAACTGGCCGATCATTCCATCAATACGTTTATTTTGTCAGCTGTCACTGTGTGGCGCCCACACGTCTCAGCTGGGTGACTTAGGCTGAGAGATGGAAACCTGCCAATATCAGAATCATTTCATCCCTACCACGTGCCTTTCTTGTTATATGGATTTTCAATGAATTTCTGCCTGGCTTGGCAAATCTAAGCCATGACCTTGCTTTTAGCTGCTGGGTCCCTTTAATTATTACTATCAATTCCAAACAGCTTGAATCACTACATGTCTAAACTATCTAAACTCAGTAAGTTCTGCCCATAAGATTAGTATTCTATTCTATTCAAACCCTACCTTATAAACACATGAACACACAAACACACATAACACATATATACTCATCCAATATCAACTTGAACTGATTATATCTTCTCACCAGGGAACATGTGTATGTCCACACATTGATTTATTTTTATATGACTTTTCATGCACATTTTTTCCTTAGAATAACTTTCCTCCTGTCTTAGTTTGTTTTCTGTTGCTAGAACTGGATACCCAAGACTGCGTAATTTATACAAAGAAAAGAGACTTACAGGGTCAAAGTTGCAGTGGTAACAAGACATTCTCTGAGGCTGACCCACAGGAAAGGTTCCTGGTTCACTTCCAGAGACCTCTCTGATCATACCAGGCATTCACATGCCCCTGATCCTGGGCTGGCTAGGGTGGGACACAATGTGAAGACTCTTTTGGAGGTGCTGTCCTTTTAAATCTCTCTCTGTGTGTCACTCTTGCTCATTTAAGAAAGAAATAAACTTAATAAATAAAAGAGGTTTATTTTGGCTCATAGTTCTGGAGACCAAGGAGTTCAAGATGAGGTGGCCATGTCTAGTCAGTTTCTGGTGAGAGCCTCGTGCTATAGCAAAACATGGCAGAGAGGCAGAAAGGAATCAAGGGGAGCCTGGAGAGATCACGTGGTGAGGGAGGAAGCAAGAGAAAGCGAAGGAAACTGAAATCACTTTTGTAGCAATCTATTCCAGCAAGAATGAATCCATTCTTTTTTTTTTTTTTTTTTTTTTTTTTGGAAGAGGTTTTTGCTGTAGGGCGCATGTGCTAGCCAGACAGAGAGAGAGACAGAGAGACAGAAAGTGAGAAATCACCCCCAGGGGGGATGGCCACGCTGCAATCCCTTCTCCTCCATTCTCCTCTTGGGATCTTGAGCACACACGCACACACGCCTGGCGTGAGTTTTAAGCCACTGGTTCCGGGACTCAAACCGCAGTAGACTACATGGGAGACTAGCAACACAGTCATTACACTAACTGCTGGTTCCAAGAATGAATCCATTCTTGAAAGAACTAATCTGGTCTCATGAGAAAGATATTCCTCCAGCTTACTTACCTCTTCAAGGCCCCAATCCTAACTCCACCATACTGCAATCACATTTCAGCAGGAGTTTGAGAAGGAACAATTCACATTCAAACCATAGCGACTCCTGTCATGATGGAAGTTCAAGTAAATTCTTAAGAATGCTAAATAACTACCACTGCCTGTTTAGCACTGAGATTTAAGCTTTCCAATGCAGGACTCATAAGTTCCTGAAATACTGAACATAATTTTTACATTTGTTTATTTATTCCATGAGTGAGAGATCCAGCTCCCCCCAATAAGATCTTGTTGCCACAATCCACCCCCACCCCCAGCCGCAACCAGCTCAGATGATAGGTACACATATGCCTGGAGTACTCAGGGAGGACTCTGGTCATGAACTGGAAACCCTCCCATGTGGTAATGCCTGTCAGTGTGTCATGTTTTATCACTATGCCACCATTTTTGTCCCAGGACATCATTTTGAGCGGTAGAGCCAAACAGTCAAACACTGTTTCTCAGAGAAAAGCTGTCGTTTTTTTGTTTTGTTTTGTTTTGTTTTAACTATAATCCTGGAAATGAAATGAGGACATCACACACATCACGAGAAAATGATCATGACTTCTATGAGAAGGGCCTTCATAAAGTTCATGGAAGGGCTGGCCCCATAGTGGAGGGGTTAAGCTCAATGTATAAGTGGATTCAGCCTTCTGAATCCTGGTCAGAAGGCTTGTATAACATGCCGGGAACATGTGCACGTGTGCCCCAAATCCTGGCAAGATGAAGAAATAGAGGAAAAAGGATTGGGACTTGACCAGGCTCCATTGGGGAGTGCTTTCTTTCTCATTTTTTTTTTCTCTCTCTCTCTCTGGTGAGCATACTTGCTTTCCAGCAATGGAAAAACAAAAACAAGAAACAAACTAAAAAGAAAGGCTCATGAAAAATGCATATTATGAAAAAATGCATAAATTTCAAAAAATGTTGCACCAAAATGAACTCCTACTTCATTTCCATTTTTTCACGTCCTTGCAGGAGTCCACCACCATCTCTTTTCCTCACAGGGCCCTTACCTCCTGGTCTCCAGACAAACAGCATGTCTGAGTGTGACACTAACCAACATTTATTTTACAGAGTTTGCTGGGTGACTGCAGGCAGGGCACCAAAGCACAGAAGGGGATAGAACATGACCTTTCAAGTCAGATCTGGATTCAAACCCAGCCCCAGCACTGTAATCTTGGATGAGTTTCATTATCTGTATAATGAGGATGATGATAGGGTTGTCACTGAGGTTTATGCTAAATGGTACACACACAAATTGCCACAGTATAAAGCCTGTTACTTAGTGGTCCTGCTGTTGCTGCTATCATTACACTACCTCAGTCATTAATAAGTATGTAAGCAATAACACTTTTCTTTCTTTTAATTTGTCAGAGGTCATGTGCACTCACTGAAAAGAGAAAGAAGGAAAGTAAGAGATGGTAACACTGCAATCCCTTCTCCACTTCTCCTTTCTGAATTTTGGACATGTGCTCACATGTGTCCCTCATGTTTTTCAAACTGCCAGGTTTTAAACTCAAACCATGCAGTCGGTCATGTGGGATCAGCCGCTTTAACCACCACAACATAGACTGGCCCATACTAACTCTGCAAACATACCTTGAAACAATTCTTCCACTCCTAAGCCCCCTCAGAACAACAGAGAAATAGTATAGAGAAGCTACTAGTTTCTCCACAACGTTTATTACTTCCTATTTAGTAACATTATCATGATTTCTCACTAAACATATTACCACCTACTTGAAAGATAACATTCTATAACCTCCCATGCAGCTAGGTATACACCTGACAAAGTTCAGGCTGATGAGATATAAATAAAAGTAGTGTAAAATTTCTAGTAAGCATCTTGAAAAGGAGGAATCATTCTCTCTTTCTTTCTGCTTCCTCCATCTTGTTAACTAGAACACTGATGTGAAGACTGGTGCTCTAGCAGCCACCTTGGATTATGAGGACAAATTCACAGAGCTAGGAGTCTGAGTCTCACTATCTTCCCTTAATGGCTGTAACTATCCAAAGGCTGCTTATTCCTGGATTCTTTTATATGAGATAGAAGTAAACATTTTTTCCCCATGTAAATTATTATTTTGGTGTTTGCTATTATAAGTAGATGAACTCTAACTTAGGCATCTCATTTTGCTATGCCTCTTCTGACTGAACTCAAGCACCAGCCAGATTGAGTAACCTTTTTCCCCCCTCTTCTTCATTTAACTTGAGAGAAAATAATTTCAGGGTAGACATTATGATTAGCTGAAATTAGATCGGTTGCCTACTCTGACTCTACCAAGGATGATGAGGGACATCGACTCTGCCTTCAGGATGCAAAGGGACTAGAGGTGCTACTGACAAAGACACACTACAAAAGCCTCCATTCCTCGTTCCCCTGTTGAGTGTGTCACTCTGGATCCACAGCAGGAGCAGAAATCAGCGTGATTGCAATATGAGTGCCAGGATCTTAGACTGCCAAGTAGGAATACACAGCATGTTCATCACGGGGCTACTTGAGCAATTGGTATGGAAGCACATACCTGTAGAACAGAAGTGAGTTTGGGGCTATTTTGTTGAACATTTATTGCAAGTGTACTAAATGCCAGGCTTGTTCTACACACTGGAGACACTGGGATGCACAGTCAATTGTTCTGCCTGATACTTACAGCCTAGAGGAAGGTGTATAAGCTGACAGCCAAATGTGATGAACACCGAGGTAGAGATGTGGATGGGGACTTATTGAAGGACATAAGGGCAGCATGTAACCCAGACTGAAAAGACTAGAGGGGAGAAAGGCTAATTGCCTGGAGTGAGGCACACTTTAGTCAAACTTTGAAGCAGAATAGCAGTTTGGCAGAGTAGAAGGGGAAGCAGAGGGAAGAACAGTTGGAAGGCCATGAAAGGGAGGGAGAACAGAGCATGTCTGGGGAGCACAGGTTACACAGTAGGACATATTAGAGCCCAGAGTGAGAGGGAACATGGTAGGAGATGACACTGCACAAATGGGCCAAGAACAAGCCATGCACAACCTCATAGAATATAGAACAGAGCTTGGAATATATCCTGTAACTAAGGGAGAGCCAGTGAAGCATTGTAATCATAAAGAAAGTCACGATGAAATATGCATTTTTGAATGATTAGAATGGTTACTCCATGTGGGAAATGGATAGTGGGTAAGGGGACAGGAGTCAAAGCAATGAGGAGATTACTGAAATCATGAAAGCAAAAATAATGCTGTCCTAAACTGAGAAAAGAATTGCTTTCCAAAATCAAGCCATGTTTTCCTTCTGGCCAGTTCTTAATTCCGCCCCACCCCAACCCCAGTGAAAACCCAAAACATAATGCTGAATTGCAGGCATCTCTGCATGAATTCAGAGGAATAGAGGCCAAGTGTACAGATTTCTGGGGACCTCACTTGGTACTGAAACGAAGTAGCAAAAAATTAGCAGTTAGCACAGTGCTTCTTTGACCCTCTTTCTGTGATCTCAATGGTTTCTAACAAGGCCATCCTTTTTCAGGAGCTGGAAAGTTGACAAATCAGAATGCCACGGCTTGTAAGAAGGGCATTCTAAACAAATGCAGGGGGAATGAATGCATGAACGCATCAACTAATTGCATTTTGGGATTGTGGCTACTCCATTTTCTATACTTAAACATCAGGGTGAGGAAATTTTTTACCATTTCCCAAATCAGCCTCTTTTTGAAGTTTGCCTTCAAAGAACTAGACAGTATTATTGACCATCCCTACCTCTCTGCTCTACTCAAAGAACTGAGCAATTTATCCTCCATCAGAAATGGTATCTGGGACAGGTGTGAGACAACCTATAGCCTGGAATTTTAAATGATCTTATAGTCTTTTACTGACAGCAGAGGCGGATAATCTAGGAAATATATTTTTGTAAATGCTGTAAATGCAGAATAAAAGTCAAGTAGATAGATAACGCGTGGAACTTGAATTATCAACACCTTGTTACTCTATAAAAACCTTCACTAAGCTGTCGGTGTATACCTCGAGCCCTGTGAGAAGTAGATTTTTTCCAGGTATAGCAATTGTCCTGGTGAGAATTAATTCAGCAAAGGAAATAATGTGCCATATGCCTACCATAGTCAGTGTTTATATTTATGCTGAATTGTCAATTATGGGTTTATTCCCTTTCCATCCTGCTTCTTAACCTTCTGAAAGAAGAAAAGGTAGGTTCCCAGGGTAAATCCATATGCAGGATCATCAAGCAGATGTTGACCTACATCTCATATTCAAGGAGTTCTAAGAATATTCACCAATGCCTCACTTTCCTTCTCTCCGCAATCCAACACATTGATTAGCATCCATGGGTCTCGTGGTCTCTGAGACATCCCCAGGGTATTTTTGGTGGCCTTCTCAATATCCAGGACTGGGGCATGCAGTGCTCGATCACACGAAACAGTAGCACAAACTAATGTTCAGTCAGAAAGCATCTGTGAATCGCATGTTTAAAATAAAATAGCAATAAAATGGAATTTAAAAAAAAAGCATCTGTGAACCACCTCACATCCAGCAGTATGGCTACTGTGAAATTAATAATTAAAACAAAATTATAATTGTTGATGAAAATGTGGAGAAATTGGAACCCTTGTGCATTGTTGGTGGAAATGTAAAATGTAATGCCACTATGGAAAACAGTGTTTCCTCAAAAGATTGAAAATACAGTTCATGGCTCAGCCAGGTGGTATAGTCTGTTGTATGCTAAACTGCAGTACTAGAGGCCACAAAGCTGACTGTGGTTCAGATCCCTGCATGGGCCTGAAAACACATCAAATATGCATGCAGGTACCCAAAATCCTAAGGAGCTGGAGCGCTGGGGAAAGGGCATGCTGGCATAAGACATTTTGAGGGTACTTTCTCTCTCAATCTCTCTCAATCTCTGTCTCATACAAGTACATGCTCTCTATTGTTTAAAAAAGAAATAAATTTTTTAAAAAAAGAAAAAGAATGACCATTTCTGGGTATGTACCCCAAATAATTGAAAGCATTGTCTCAAAGAGATATCTGTACAACCATGTTCACAGCAGTGTTATTCACAAGGACCAAAAGGTAGAGAACACCCACATATCCACGAATGATGAAGGGATAAATAACGTGATCTATACATACAATGGACTATCATTCAGCCTTAACAAAGGAGGACATCCTGATACATGCTACGGCATGGGTGATCCCTGAGGATATCGCACTAAGTGAAATAAGCCAGTCGCAAAAAGATGAATGCTATATGGTTCCATTCATACGGAGTACCTAGAGTAGTTAAAGTCATAAAGACAAGGTAGAATGGTGGTTTCCAGGAACTGTAGGGGAGACAGGAATGGGGAGTTAGAGCTTCAGTTTTGCTGATGAAATGTCCTGGAAGTGAACAGTGGAGGTACATAACAACGTGAATGTACTCAATACCTCTGCACTGTACACTTAAAAATGGTTAAGATTTTATGTTATATATATTTTACCACAATTAAAAAGGAAAGAGAAAGCATCTACAGGTCTGTAGAAGAAAGGCTATACCAGAACACATTATGTGACCATTTTTTCACATCAACGAGAAGGGTCTTCTCTTTTTCTCTGCTTTCTCAGCCCCTTTTTCCTCTCTATGAGCTGTTCGTTCCAGGAATGCAGATTATCCCTGTGTTCTCAGAGTTTGAGGGATCTTTAGCTTAACCTCCTCCCATCCCAAGTAGGTCATTTGTCACCAAGATTTCAGCCACTTCAGGTCACAATGAGCCCCAAACCAGAAGTACAGATTCCTCCTTTAAATTTCAGACTCACCTTTTCATTTGCACATTGGAAACTTGATCCTACATGTCTCACAGAGAACCCAGTCTCTCCTCAAACACATTTTTCTCTGTATTCTGATCTTAATAAATAGTATTTCTTCTGACCTAGACTCCCACATCTGAGTCCTAGGCCTCCTTCCTGAGCTCTGCCTGCTTCTCCCTTTCCCAACTTCCAGGATCAATCCTTTCATTTCAATTCTCAAAACTTTCACTCTGTCCTATTCACTTTCCCCCTCCAAGTGCCCTGGCTGGACCCCAACTCCATCCATTCCCTAGACACAGGTTTTTAAAAATAGCAGAGCATGCTGGATGTTGCTGAGGCCACATGGAGGTCCAGGTTTGGATCCCAGCCCATCCTAAAAACCAGGTCACAGTGGTACACACCTATAGTTCCAGATACTCAGAAGACTGAAGCAGAAGGATCATGACCCAGCAAGATCCTTTCTAAAACACAATATACAAAATACACAACACACTCTACAAACTGGGCAATGACAAAGGCTTCCCAGAGGAGAGGGTGTGTTCCCAGACAATTTCACACATGTGTCAGCCTAAAAAGGTAAATTGATGCAAAATGTGTAAAGCAAAAAGAGCTTATTGGGGCATAAATTTGAAGACTGTACCTGGCATACAGCCCAGATGAACACATTAAGGTTGCCCTAAATATGTGTTCTGAGGTCTTACAATTCTCAAGTGGGTTTTAAAGGCAAAAAACACAAGAGGGAGGAGGTTTATATCATTGTTTTGGGGATTAGCAATGAGGATCAATCTATACAACCCTTAGTAATTGGTGTTATTGTTGGCATCAGCTGGACAGCGGCAAATATCTTTGTGTCAGCTTGCAGTAGTCTTTGCACAAGGCAGAGGTTCTGGCAAAGTCTTGGCGACAGCTCTTGTTATCAGACATACCTGCATGAGAAAGTGCCCCCTCCATGGCCTTTCCTGGCTAAGTTTAGTCAGCATTGACACAATGACTATTTTATTCTAAAAACTTTCATACATGATTATTCTACCCATCAACTCACTTAAATAAAATTATACCTCTTTTAACTGAAAAAAAAAGGACATTTGCACTAAGAAACTAAATGCATTAGCCAGTATCCACACTGTCTGCTAATTCTGATTTAAGAACATGAATATTTTGGAATCAGTGTAAAATATGAATCCCAAATACCTCATTTAATAGCTATGCAGCATTTCTTAGTCTCAGTTCTATCACCTGCCAAGTGGGTACAATAATACCACTTATCTCATAGCATTTCTATGAGGATTAATTTAAATAATGTCCATAACATTCTTAGCTGCCTAGCACAAAGCCCATTCTCAGGAAAAGGAGCCATTACTATTGTAAAGGAGAGGGATACACATAGGCCTTTAAACTTAGTAGAGCTAGTGCAAGCTGGCTCCGGGAGGCCCCACAGTAGTTCAGTATGGTAACAGTGTTGTGACGAGCCAGGTCTGAACAATTGTTCTCCATGGCTCACAGCCCATCTTTCTGCCAATTCAGCATCACTGAGCTGCCTCCAGCTACTTGTTTTTCAGTTGCCTAGAGATACTCAGTTGGTTAGGAAGAGAGAAGAGGAATGCAGATGGAAGGCCTTACAGGCATCTATCTCTTCTTTCTGGTACTATTTCACAGGATCCTGAGTGTTCCGAGCACATGGCAAATAGATCTCCATCCATCAGGAGCTGTTCCCGTGGGCTGTGATTGCTGTATACTTGAGGAATGTCAGAGTCAGATCACTGGAGATGTCAGAAACAAAATAGGGGAGATTAAATGAGCACAGAGAAGTGCAGAATGAAGCAGTAATTCCTCTTCATCTGAATAGTAAGAAGAAACAGAACACACCAAAAAAAATGCAGCAAGGTTGACATTGGAAAGAAGCTTCACCATCAGCACTTCTCATGACCTTGGTGTGGAGTGTGGAGCATAGAGTGATCTCAGAAAGTTCTCAGAATATTTTCCTTTGCACAAGGAGGAGCCATAGTCTTGTCCAAGGTGGGAAGACTCCCCTACATTTCGGAGAGCCCAAATATCAATAATAATTAAACTAGATCCAGGTTCTAAAGCCCATTCACCATCAATATCACCTGGGTACTTGTCAGAAAGGCAAATCTTGGGTTTCATCCAGAACTTCTGAATCAGGGGACAGGAACCCTGCCATGTTAGCTTCAACCATACTCCCAGGTGGTTCTGATGCACACTTGGTCTAGAGAGTACGTGGGAAAGATAATACTACATTTAGAAGAGGAGCCAGGGATGCTGTGTACAGTAAAAAATGACCCCTCCTACCCCCAAATTCCAGTAGAGTCCTGTCTCAGAAATGTGCTGCAATGCTTCTCTTCAGCAAGGTGCTTCCCCATTAACATATTTGTAAGAAATATTTGTATGGGGAATTGATTTGGTTCAGTTTGGTTTTGCTTTGGAGAGGAACTACCTCTCCAACCAAACCATCCATCATGACCCCATCAATTATCCACATCACATGTCTGCTCACAGAATGCCTCCTCCAGGAATGCGCTATTCTACTACCATCCACCTACTCATCATTTAGGCTCAGTGCATACTCCTAGGACTCCTAGACTTCTTACATACACCTGGGATGTTTTACTGCACTGAATCATTTTCATATTTGATCTCCCCTTCTAAACACCAAGTTTAAGTACATGAACTTTGACCACAATTATGGTTGGAATCCTAATTCTACGATTTTTTAGATTTATCCCTGGAATCACATTCACTGGAGAAAAATAGACATTGGGCTTCAGCAGTCAGATTAGCTATTCCTATTCCCTTACGGAGAAGCAAGAAAGCTGATGGAGAGCTCCTGAAGAGTGGAGGTCTTTTTGTCATATCCTCAGAACACTAGAGATCCTGTGAAATGGTACCAGAAAGAAGAGATAGATGCCTATAAGGTCTCCCATCTGCATTCTTCTTACTCCGACACCACTACTCCCAGTAGGAAGGAGAATAGAAGACTTCCCTCTCCTCTATGGTAAAATTATTTATGCTGAGATAAGTGGTCTCTCAGTAAGACAAAAAGTTTTTCACCCTCAAGAATCTTCATCAGGACTGGGGATAGATGTTGTACCTAGGTCATGTCAGTGAACAGACACTCAATGTTGATGTGAAGGCTAAGTCTACATTCTGTTGGTGTGCAAAGGTAAGCCCACTGATGAGTGTGAGAGCACAGACAGAAAGCCCCTGTGAGCCTGGGGATCTATGCAGGACATCTTCATGAAGACCCTGGAGCTAAGATTGAAAGCACCACAGGAAGTTAATCAGGTAAAGATAGGCATGACCAACTCCATAGCAATCAATGAGCATTATCGGCAGAAGCCTGAAGAAGTCAAACTGCATGGCCAGGGGACTGTCCACTCGTAGCTTGGTTGCTAGGACATGGATTTTGAAAAGTCAAGGATGGCAGAATGTTAGGCTGAGATGGTCAGCAGAGACCAGACACAGAGTTTCCTGCTTATCATAATTTAGAATTCGAGAGGAAGTCGCTGGAGGTTTTACTCATGTGCCTCTATATAATCAGGGTTGTTTTACAGATAAAATAATAACAACAGCATTTATCAAGCACATTCGCTAGGCCAGGCATTATTCTCTGCTCTCTACACATATTATTTCATTTCATTCTTGGTACTCCTTAGGAGAAGATAATTTACCTGGTTATAGGTGGGGAAACAGGTACAGTGTCTCCAAGGCCACACAGTAAGTGAAAAACGGAGGATTTGAACATAAGCAGTCTGGCAATAAAACTGACATATTCATCACCATCATGATTGTCCATTGTCACCATCACTATTGTCTCACTTTTGCTACTTCAGTTTCTCATACGTAAACCAAATTAAGGGATGGACTGGAATATTTTTCCAAAGATTTGAAATAAGTTAGAGCTACCTTTCAAATTCAGGGGGCCAGCAGGTGATGTGGTGGTTAAGGTACTGGACTCCCACATGGCCAACCACAGTCTGAGTCCTGGACCTAGTAGCTTGAAACTCATACTGAGTGTATATGTGCATGTGCCCCCAAGAGGAGAATGGAGAAGAGATTGCAGCATAGCCAACCTCCCCCTACTTCCCCTCCACACACACACACACCTGGGGTGTATTTTCTTGCTTTCTCTCTATATATCTTTCTTTGTGTCTCCAGCAAGCACACATGCCTTATAGCAAAAATCGTTCTTTAAAAAAAAAAAAAAATCAGGTCCTAGGTATGTTACTTTAAGAACTCTCTGATTTCCATTTGTTCTTTGACACATGACAAAAAGTGATTTCTTGTAGAGTTTCTGGATTAAGAGATGAAGCATATGAAATGCCTTGACACAGTCCAAAGGGTGCTTGCCAACTCTGATCAACTCTTGGCATTGCCTTTCACACTGGGATGAAAATGTTCTCTTGTTACAGGATTCTCTGATATCTTAAAAGCAAGGAGCTAGATATGTTTTGGGGTGGACAGGCCTCTGAGATCACACTAGACACACTGGAGAGACTGCAAAAGCAAATCTGATCTGGAACTTAGTTTAGTAAGAATGGTGGGATTTACACACTGCCATTGTTGAATGAAAGAGGGAAGTGACTCAGCCATGGTGGCGTAATCAGTAGCGTACTGAACTGCAGTGCTAGAAGCCACATGGCTGGCTATGGAGTCAGACTTCAAGTTGCCCTCAATACACACTGGGTGCATACATACCCAAGACCCTCACAACCTGAAAGGTGGTGGAAAGGGGATCATGGCATGATGTGACTCTGTTGGGGAAGTCTCTCTCTCTCTTTCTCTTGCACACATGTGCATGCTCTCTTACAAATAAACAAATGTTAAGGAAAAAAGAAAGGGGATCAGCAGATGGCATGATGGTTATATTGCTGGATTCTCACATAGTCAATCATGGTTCAAGTCCCAGACCTGGCAGCTTAAAACTCATGCCAGGTGCGTGCGCATGCATGCCCACAATGGAGAATAGAGAATAGATTGTGGTGTGACCAACACCCCGGGGGGGGGGGGGTGATTTCTCACTTTCTGTCTCTGTCTCTCTAGCAAGCACATCCACCCTCTAGCAAAATTCTCTCTCTAAAAAATAGGAGGGCCAGCCCTAACGCATTTTGGCTAAGTGCTATGCATAGAGAGCAAGATCCCACATGGGACCACAGTACAAAGCCTGGCTCTGGAGGCTTGAAAAGCATGCTGTCACATGTGGGTGCTTGCCCAAGATCCTGACTGGGTGGATAAATGGAGGAAAAAGGAGTATGGCCCGGCCATGTCCCATTGTGAGATCCTTTCATGCTCTCTCACTCTCTTGATTCCCCTCTCTACTGAGAACAAAGCCCTCTGTAAATAAAACATGTCTTATAAAAAAAGAGAGAGAGAAGGAATAAGTGAGGGAGGAATGAATGAATGTGATTGTGTAACATTTAAAGACAAATGGAAAAGTGATTCCAGGACATTAGAATTACCCAGACATGTACAGGCTCCTTTGTCCCCACCAACATCTAGGAACAAAAAGACATGTCCACACTATTACAAAAGGGTATTGAACTGACTTATCAACTCACTGAAGACTCATTTATACACTTATCTATACGGAAAACCTGTCGGGAGGGTATGAATGAGGACACGGGGAAAGGGGACAACCTCAACTACTGGGAATTAAATGCTTTGATGTGAGTAAGTACCATTCATTTAAGGCAGGAGGTCTTTACCTAAGTTTTGCAGTCATCAATTTGGAGGGAAAAAAGAACGTACATCTCAAATTTTCCCTTACCAATAATGGAAACTTAACATTTCCTTCAATTACAAATGCAGACAATGAATAGCAGATTTTGTAGCACCTGAGACTTTATCTCTAATAGAAAACACAAGTATTTTTATGTCACATCACACTTGTGTCGATATCACAAAATATCAACTATACTCATCCTAACTTCAAATAGACTCATTATTCGTCAAATAGTCATTATTAGCCCACAGCTAGAACTTGTTACCTACTGTGTTAATAAGAAGCAGACTTGTGTCTATATCACAAATTTGTTTTTGTGATGTTATGATAAATAGCTTAAACATAATTAGTTTCTTCTTTAGTCTGAGTAATTATATTTTATTCTTTAGAAATAGTAATCTGAGAAAGGGTCCAAAGGCTCAACAGACAGTCAGGGGTTCGTGGCTTAAGTGCAATGCAATGAACTGCACTTAAAGAACCCAAAGCACAGGACCTAGCATTGCAGAATGTGCATGTGCCCATGGCCCTAAGTAGGAATGTAGACTCTCCATAATGAGGAGGAGGGAGAGAAATCTCCAAGGGAAGGAGTAAAGGGAACTGACTGTACAGAACACCTAGTTCATGTCACATACAGTACCTTACAGCAAATAACCTCATACAGTCCTGACAGCAACCTCATGAAGTGACAGCAGCTTTCCCCATTTTACAGAATAGAAATTATGGCTCAGAGATGTGTAATCATACTGCTAGAAAATGAAGGACTTAGGTACAACTCAAACCTATGTCAGTTTGATTTTCCACTCTCTGCTCATAGCATTGACAATGAGACCTAGCTTCAACATAATTGCTGGACAAAGGAAGAGGTTGAGGCATCTACCAGAGAAGAAGTCATGGTGGGTGGTTATAGAGGTGCAACAGTCAGATAATCCTTTTAAGAGAATCTGCGGGGAAGAGTCCAGCCTCCTCACCCAGAGCTCCATTGCAGCATTTGCTCTGAAGGACACACTCTTCCCAGGGTATTCCCTGCCAATAACTGATACTGTGCAACATGATAACTCAAACCAGGTCAATTCCAGTTTGATGAAACAGGTTTTCTTTACTGGGCACCTGCCCAGTAAAGTCTGAGGTATGTCCCATTCAATCTTTCTCCCTTCCCTCTCTCCTTTAATGTGTGCCAGATAAGAATTGTGGTATTAAGACTCTCTTAACCCACCCTTGCTCACCCTCACTTTTATCCTTCACAGGTATATCCCTCAATAAATTTCTTGGGTGTCTGCTTCCATCTGGCTGCTTGCTTCTCATTAGACTCAAATTAACATACCACTCAAGCCTAAGAAATTTGCGACTCTGGGCCTCTGTGATAGGCCATCAAAAGCAAGTCTGTTTCTTGAGATCATTTTGTAGGTTAGAAAGGACAACCAACCCACCTTCCAAGGACTGTCATGTGGGGAGTACATCTTGGGAAAATAAGTAGACATGCCATGAGGAAGGTTATTGAGGCTTATAACAGCTCAGTAATTCTGATAAATGTCAGGGCTAGATGGTGCTACAGCAGTAACACCACACTCTGCAAGGCTGACCTACACAGGAAGGTTTCAGGTTAATGTCCGGAGACCTCCTTAATATTCAGGGAATGTTTATACCCATGACCCAACACTGACCAAAGCTGGGGATAGACTGTGGCATGAAGTCTTTCTTGAGAGTGTCTCTCTCTCTTGCTCATGGAAAAAAAAAATAAATAGTTTTAAAAGTCAGGATAATGTTGGGAACCAGCAGTTAGTGTAATGGCTATGTCGCTGGACTCCCACGTAGTCGACCGCGTTTCGCGTCCCGGACCCGGTGGCTTAAAACTCACACCGGGTGCATGCGCGTGTGTGCCCAAGATCCCGAGAGGAGAATGGAGGAGAAGGGATTGCGGCGTGACCATCCCCTCTGGGGGGTGATTTCTTGCTTTCTGTCTCTATGTCTCTCTCTGTCTGGCGAGCACACACGCCCTATAGCGAAAATCTCTCCAAAAAAAAAAAAGAATTAAAAAGTCAGGATAATGTTTATATTTGATAGAGAAGTAGTTTGGGAGTGGGTACAAGAAGAGATTTCTGGTAATGTTCTGTTTTTTGGTCTGGGTACTGATTAAATATATGCTCAGTTTGTGATAACTCATTGAAATGTTACTTATAGTTTGTGCAGTTACCTTTTCATCTTTTTTCACTCATTAGAAAGTTGGGGTTTTATTATTATTTTTATTTGTTTGTTTGATATATAGATATATTTGGAGCATCTAGCAACTCTCCCATGGAGGCAGGGTTGAGGGGTTAGTGTCTATAAGCACAGGGTGCAGTGCATTAATTAATGGTGTAGTAGGGAGGTGTACCAGGAATCCCTGATTGCACTTGGTCATGGTTCTTACCAAAGAACTGTAAGGCTATTTATCTTGGGGTCCTGAGTTGTTAACAAAGGTTCTAGGCCTATTTCATATATATACGCTTTATAGCCAAACTTCAGTTAAGTGAATAAATGACTTCCTTATATCTTGACATTTTGGATATGTCAGAAAGAGAAGAAATAGAGAGTTCTACAATCCTCAGTACCGCCTGTGGCAGGATTCAGTACTTGACTTTGAAAGCGTAATGTGTAGCTTGCAGAGAGAATGAATCTGCCCGGGTGGAGAAATGTGGATATATGTTTGACAAATCAATTCCCTTTCTTGGAGGAGGAGAAGGGAGGCTCCCACGGAGGTCAGGCAGCTCAATTACCAGAGGCAAAGCAGGGCAGAGGAGGTCTGCAGAATCAAGGGGCCTCCTCACACTGATGCTTGCACGGGGACCTGCTGGCTTCACCTGGTCGGCTGGGAACCACCGCAGCGAGCCTCTGAAATTAATGACATCCTCACCTCTGTGAGCAGGGCCAGCCTCTGCCTCAGTCTCACAGGTTCAGAAACATCTCTCAGCTAAAAGGCACGGAGCTCTCTGATAAACAGGGAAAGGCTTCCATTGGATCAGAGGCGCCTACACAATAGTTGCTTTCTCCTGTTCATTCAGTGACTCTCCGCCCCTAAGGCACTCTTCCCTTTAGTGCCATGATTGGGGTCATTTACCTCTTACTTGTAGGCAGAGGGAGCTAGCATTTTGGCACCCAGGCAAGTTACAGAAAATATGCCCTCAGATCAATAGCAGCACATTAAAAGATAGTGTACTATAAGGGTTAAGTGCCTGGGTTAAAACCATAACTCTACTACTCAGTAAAAGTATGACCTTCCACTAGTTTCCTAACCTTCCTGTACCTCAGTTTCCTGATTCATTGAAAATGCATATTCATCATAGTACTTCAGAGGGTTATGAGAATTAAATGAGTTAGACCACTGTTAAGAAGTGCTCAGCACGCCAGGCAGGGGCACAGCAGTAACACACTGGACCCACATGAGGAAGTCCTGGGTTTGTGTCCTGAGACATCCCTGAACATGCAAGGTGCATACCCATGCCCATGATTAGGGCTGGTTAAGGCTGGAGGTAGAACATAGCATGAATACCTTGTTAAGGGCATCTGTCTCTGAAGAAAAAAAGAAAAAGAACGCCTAACAATTGATAAACATTAGCTATTACTGTTCCATTGGCTATCGGTGCTAGTCACCGAATAAAGTGTGAGAAAGAAGTTGAAAGACAAAGTGTGTGTGTTTTTGCTCTTGGCTTCATTTAGCCAGCTAATACAGAAAGAGAATAGCTCAGAAAAATAAGTAGGAATGAACAGAATTGTAGATTCTAGAACTGCAGCTATGTAGACTTTGAAGAATAAACTTTACATGTGAAGAATATATAACCCAACTAAACCTTTAAGGCAAGAAACAAATGAACAGTTTGGCCTCCACTCATTGCTGATATTTCTGAATGTCTTTTCAACTGTGCTTGGAGGCTCAGCTCCACAAAAGGAGCCAGAGAAGGTCTGCAGCCCTGTTTCAGAGGAGAACCTACTATAACACCAGTTGGAAGACCTAATGTATTCATTCTTGTCACTTACATCTGATTCTCTGTCTTATCTTACTTCCTCCCTCAAATTCCCAGTCCCTGTCATGTTCTCTGTCAAATTCCATCATTTTTAGTTTCCTATCTTGCCCCCCCTTCTGGAGACCAGAGTCATTCTCCTGAACCCTGGTCCCCACAGTTCTGTCTTAACCAGTTGCTACCAGATCTTTTGGAGGCTAAAAATATGAGTCTCTGGATATGACAGTCAGGCAATCCTGCATCTGTGTGTGACATTGACCTGTGACTCACCAACTAACCCCTGACTCTGCTCATCTGTATTTTCTCTAATTATCTTATGGCCTGGACTGGCCATTTTATATGCCACAACTTAGTCACTTAGAAATAGTTATTTCCAGTCCAGTATTCCTCAGGAATCCCATTTCTGATCTTACCTTTGACTGAATTTGATGCTCAAAGTTGAACACCATGCTCCAAATGGTATCTTATAAGGGCAACATCTCTTCCTAAACTGCACTACCATTAACACTGCCCAAGATTCTGCTGGCTCTTTTATTATGTGTCTTCTTTCCAGCCTATGACCACCCTCAGCACACAGCCAGCATCCTTAAAGCGCCAGCTCCAGGCATCATTGCCCCATGATTTCCCACATTCCTTCTTCTCTTTACTTATGCACTGTGCTTCCAGAATTTTCCAGATCCCACCTGCTCCTGACCTCAGTGTTTCCTTATGCTCCTCTGATATGACCTATGGCTTCACTTCCAAACTAAAATCTCACCCTTTATTTTGTTATTTAAGAGAGAGGAGCTTTGCTATAGGATGCATGCACTCACCAGACAGAGAAAGAAAAACAGAAGGTGAGAAGTCACCACCCCAGGGGGATGTCCACGCTATAATCTCTTCTCCATTTTCCTTTCTGGGTTTGAGGCATGCATGCACAGGTGCCCAGTGTGAGTTTCAAGTTTCCAGGTCCAGGACTCAAACCACAGTTTACTATGTGTGAGTCCAAACATAACCATTATGCCATCTGCTGGTTCCTCACCCATATAATTCTTTGAATTACATGTTTTCAGCAAATGGAATACCCTAGCCCAGGTCAGCCTGGCCAATGAGATATCCTGGCATGATTCATGTAGCTGACTTTCCTATGACAGCAGTAGTCCTTGGTGTCCAAGATTAAATCCATTCTGGATACCAAAATCTGCAGATGCTTAAGTCCCTTATATAAAATGATGTAATATTGGTATATAACCTACACACTAAATCATCTCTAGATTACTTATAATACCTAA
This sequence comes from Tupaia tana, assembly GCA_026018925.1. Taxonomy (NCBI): domain Eukaryota; kingdom Metazoa; phylum Chordata; class Mammalia; order Scandentia; family Tupaiidae; genus Tupaia; species Tupaia tana. The sequence continues at coordinate 55,572,302 of JAKSZU010000016.1, forward strand.
TGCTATATGAATGCCATGCAAATAGTCATTATACTACATTGTTTAGGGACTAGGGATAATAAAGAAAGCCTTTACGTGTTCAATACAGATAGGCCTATATAGTGAATATCAGCAAAAACATAACATTTCAGTCGGTAGTTGGTTGATGGTTCCCTGAACACAGAACCCACAGACATGAAAGGGTACTGTATACCCCAATTCAGAGGAGAGACATTGGCCTCTTGTCACACTGTGGGCTCAGAATGAGTTTGCAGTCCACACAAATGCCCAGGTGTTTCTCACATGAGCAATTTTCAAGACAAAGATCCCTCATCCTATTATATATCTGGACATTTAATTCACTATAACTACATATAATTTTTAATAACTTGTTTTAGAGCCATTGGGCACAAAATTGAATTAGTCATAATCTTGGATTAATGACACACTATCATGACTGAGTCTATACTGGTTGTCTTATGATTTATTTCATTAACATCTATTTATATAGCAATCCATTTTTTAAAAAAAAAAAATGTAATGAAGACTCATGAACCTGGATTAAGCCCTAAAAGTGAGATTATGGCCATGTCGCTGGATTCCCACATAGTCAACCGTGGTTCAAATCCCGGACACAGTGGCTTAAACTCACGCCAGGCATGTGTGTGTGCATGCCCAAGATCCTGAGAGGAGAATGGAGGAGAAGGGATTGTGGCATGACCATCCCCTCAGGGGGATGATTTCTCACTTTCTGTCTCTCTGTCTTTCTCTGTCTTTCTGGTGAGCGCATGCGCCCTATAGCAAAAACTTCTCCAAAAATAAATAAATAAATAAAAGAATTGAGTGCTGGTCCCATGTCCTAGTAGTTTGTTGCTTTTTTTAAAAATTATTTTATTTAACTTTATTAATTTATTTAATTTGACCAAAGAGAGGGGGAAAGTGAGAAAGCAAGCTGCCAGTTCAGGGACTCAAACCTCGGTCAGCCATGTGGGAGTCCAGCACCCTCAATCACCACGCCACCTGCCAGCTCCAATGGCCTAGTAGTTAAAGACCATGGCCTGTTCTGGTTTAAATCCCAGTCCCAGCACTTGAAAAACACTGGGCACATGAATGTACACATGCCCAAATCTGATAAGGTGAATAAATGGACAAGTGATTGTGGTTTGACCATTCCCCATTAAGGAGTTCTCTCGCACTACCTCTCTTTCTCCTCCCTCTCTCCCTTGTTTTCTTTCCTTTCTCCCCATATCCCTCTGGCTAACACAAATACCTCTGACAATTAAAAGAAAAAAATCATTGAAATAATTTTAAAATGATGTAAACAAATAAGAGAGTAAGAAAAAGCAATCTATGTCTACCTGTATGCTCCTTTCTTGTCTCATCTCATTAGTCTATAAGTGGTACTAGTAAAGGAATATTGCCAAACAGTTTCTTGGATGATCCATTCTGGCTTTACTTAACCATTGCCTTCTTTTCTAAGTTTAAACAAATTGCCAGATACCTGTCTGGTCTCACTTTGGGCAACTTTGTACTTTTATCTTCTCTTGCCCCTTGTCTTAACCCAGGCTCTCTGTTACTCAGTCACTTGGAGCCCTGGACTTGGGATGGCATTATCTTTCAAGACTTTTTCTGGCACACATTAAGTGCTGACAGCTCTTCCATTCCCCATAGTTTCTCTTCTCAATTTTTTTCCTGCTATTTCCATAAAACATTAGTTTGCAAACATCCCATTTTAGAACATTTTTTAGTCTTTAGAAAGGCCTGCATGTGTGTGCATGCCCAGATCTTTTTTAATCTGAAAGTTAAAATGCACACATCCATGTGCCTTTCTATATGAAAGATTACATCTCAACGTGTCACCCTTGACATTAAAGCTTGTCTGGCTTATACACCTCTACAATTGTCAATTGTCTAATTTTTCTTCACAAATAATAGAAACTAGAAAAAAAAAATACCTTAACATCTGCTGGGCTTTTAGGCAACTTTTTTTATGAGTTCAGCACCTGGTTGTCTGGAGAGCTTCTCCTTGGTTTCCCCTAGGAAGAGAGTTCAGAGGGGGCTCTATACTCATCCTTTTATTGGGGAAATGATTCAAGCACACCTCGTTAATGCCAAAGGAAAGTGCATTCAAGATGCTTCCTTTGGTACATTTCTTTTTTTAATAATTATTCATTTCATTTAATTTACTATTACTGTTTTTTTAATTTGCCGAGAGAGAGAGAGAGAGAGAGAGAGAGAGAGAGAAAGCAAGCCACCAGGTCCAGGAAACTGTGGTTGGCCATGTGAGAGTCTAACTCCTAAATTCAACACGCCACCTGCCTGCCACATCTTTGGAACATTTCTAAAGGCAAAAATGCTTGATCTTAAAAGGCAATAAGGCAATGTATGAGGACCAGTGCCACAGCAAGCATTTATATATGAAGAAGGCGAAAGCAACAGAGGAAAAGAAAGAGTGTAGAAAGAATGGAGCTGGGAAAAAGAGAGAGGAGGAGCCCAAATCCAGATGAGCAAACTGTCCATTGAAATCTACTCGTGAAACTTCTGGAGTCTGCACTGCCAACCCATAGGGCAGGCCCTATAAAGAACACCGAAAGTATATGAGATAAAGGGCCCTTAGCTGCTGCCAAGCTGACAATCATGTGATCATGTGACAGGGAAGGAGCCAGGAAACAAATGCTTGTAAATCAATCAGAGCATTGAGACCTCCAAAAGGGTTCAGCCCCTTCAGACTGGAGAGCCTACTTATTAACTTGGCCACATAAATATTAGCAGTTGTATTATATACATAATAAAGAAGTATGGGTCATGGACTACATTATAATGCTAAGTTATAATACCAATAAAATCTTATAACTGCTAATAAATTTTCATCATAGACAACAAGTTATTGTCATATTTATATAATTGGCCCAGAGTAAGTACATGGTTTTATCTGAAGTAAGTCACCATAGATTTTTAAAAGACATTACCATGAAAAACAACTGAAATATTTCTCTGATTTGTGACCACCAAGTAGATATATATATATATTTTAAATAGACTCCCCATACTCCTGCCTCAGCCTCCCAGATGGAACTGCAGGAATGTGCTATCATGCCTGACTTTTTTTAGACAGAGACTCACTGTATTGCCCAGCCTTGAACTCACAATCTTCTTGCCTCAGCTTCCTGAGATACTAGAATTACCCATGTGTACTACTACACCCAAACTTCAGGATGGACAGGAAATGGACCCTAGACCTCCTATGGGGGTCCCAGACTATGGAGCACAGTGTATTAGCAGCATGTGGCCCAGATATAGATAGATGATATATATATATATATATATCGAGAGAGAGAGAGAGAGAGAGAGAAAGATAGATAGAATTATATATATATGATCTTCTCTGATCTCTCATATATATAAAATCTTCTCTGCTTTTCTCTGTGGAAACTACCTCCTCCCTACTCCCATCCCCCAAAGTGCCAACAAACAAAAGCACTCAAATCTTCAAGTGAATCAGTAAACAAATTTTGCTTTAATTGAATTATTCATAACTCTATCTTCTTACCATAAATTAATCTGCAAATCTTCTTACTTCTTTCAATTATCCAACATGAGATTTCACCCAAACTCAGAGGCCATCAAAATAATTAAGTCTACCGGGAACCAGCAGTTGGCATAATGGCTATGTCGCTGGACTCCCACATAGTTGACTGTGGTTCGTGTCCCGGACCCGGTGGCTTAGAACTCACACTGGGTGCGTGTGCGTGCGTGCCCAAGATCCCGAGAGGAGAATGGAGGAGAAGGGATTGTGGCGTGACCATCCCCCCTGGGGAGTGATTTCTTGCTTTCTGTCTCTATGTCTCTCTCTGTCTGGCTGGCGAGCGCACGCACCCTATAGTGAAAATCTCTCAAAAAAAAAAAAAAATTAAGTCTACCTATAATTTTTTAAGAATTCTTTATTTAATGTTATTTATTACTATTATTATCATTTAACTTGCTCTAGAGCATGTGCATTCACTAAAGAGAGACAGAGAAAGTGAGAAAGTAAGCTGTCAGGTCCAGGACTTGACCATGGATGGCAATGTGGGAATCCAGTGCCTTAACCCCTATACCACCTTCTGGCCCCAAGACTACATAGAGGTTTTTAAAGAACTTGGAATGATGTAATGCCAATAAATGGTTTTGAAAAGTGAAAGGACAAACTGATCCAACAGTTAAGGAATTAAGAAATGAATTAATTCAGGAGCTTTGAATCTCTAGGGAAGGAGTAATAAATCTGAATTCGGCATACTACCAACTCCAACTTTTCCCAGTGAGTACAAACACTTGTTTTTATTTGTTTTCTGGAGACAAGGTCTACTATGTTGCCCAGGTCAATCTCAAACTTGTGATCCTCCTGCATCAGCCTCCTGAATAGCTGGAACTATAGGACCCTCCACTACACCTGGCTTCTTTTTAGTTTTTTATTCACCAGAACAGTTGCTCTTTGGTTTTACTTCATTTCTGTTTGTGAAGACAGAGCATATGTGTACTTATTTTGATCAGGTAGCTATCTCACAGAGTACAAGGCAAGGAAGTTGCACTTGTATTGAGTAGTTGACTTATCATTTAGTGTATAGTCAGCACAAATCTCAAGAAAGCTAGGGAGTCAGAAATTATGTGCTAAATAGAGTTTTTAGTTCCCTGGATCTGAAATACTCATTACTACATACTTGAGGACTAACCGACTTATGAATTCTAGTGTCTAAAAAGATGGAGGTGGGAGTAGAGGACAACATTATAAAGCAAAATTAAACAAAGTGCTTGTTTTGAGGTATAATCTAATTATCATATAATGTGTTATATTTCTTTAAAAAGCTTGATAGGTTTTTTTTTTCTCCCAACTTAGTTTTCTTTCTCTTTCTTGTTATAAACATAAAGAACAATTCTGATGATTATGAATGAGAATACACAGTCCCTGATGGGATCAAGACTTCTAATTCTATTTTATCCCATTCATAAACCTTCCTAAGTAAACTATTGGTTAAATTCTAGTCCTGAATTATTCAGAGGGAAAAGCATTAAAATATCCTGTGAAATAAGGGAGAGTCTGTAATACATATTTAGTATTCTTTTAATCTGTTGTCCTGTGTCAAGCTTCCTAATCCTTCTCCCTGCCCCTAGGCTCAGCAATCCCTTCAGTGGCATACAGACACACAACCCATTCTAAATAATCCCTTCATTTCTTCAGCAGCAGAAGGCAGTCTTTAACATACTTCATTTCCTAATAAAATCCTTTCTGAAGAGCTATTTTTAAAATGAGCAGCTGCTTTCAAGGAAAATTATAAATAGTACTTCATTAATTTGGACCTAGGCTCAATAATTCTCACATATGTGAGAAGAGTGTAAAAATGCCATATCTGATCCCTGATGAGCACAGATAATTTCAACTGTTATCACAACTGTTCTTCTACCCTAAGGGTATGGGTGGCCCATTTCTAAAACAGGTATATTTAAGAGTTTGATTTAAGTGGGACTAAAATGAATTAGCAAGTGAAATCTTGGGACACAAGTGGGTAGGAAAGAGGACTACAAATAGGATGATACGTGATTGAAAATATAAAGTATAATTTAACTCAACAAAGATAATGAAATTATTTTGCTCTATACCTCCCAATAGTAGGCAATGAATAGGTTCACAGCACGTATGAAATAACTAAAAGAAAAAGGAAATGCTTACCTAGAGGAATAGTAGTGGTTAGAAGCCAATGTTTGGGAGTTGAAAGATGGGGAAAGGTGGAAAGGAGGAGGAAGAAGGCAGAGTGGGTGAAAAGGAGACAGAGGGGAGAAGAATAAGATCACCATCTTGAATATTGAGAGGAAATAGTACAGTAGAAAAGAAAGCAGATTTAATTTATGACTCTACAGCAAGGAAAATTAGAACAATTTCAAGGAATCTAGTTTTCAACTTACATAAGAAAGTGCTTTCTAGCCGTCAAAGCTAATATGGAATATATTTTATGGTACTGAGCACCTCATGAGAAGACTTATCCAAACAGAGGCTGCGTCACAACCCATCTGAGCTCTTCTCAAATGGATTGCTCGTAAACTCTGAGATTCTATGATTTTGTGATCACATCAATAGAACATGTCTGTGATAAAATCAACAACACAAGATAAAGTCAGGGACCAGCAGTTAGTGTAATGGCTATGTCACTAGATTCCCATGTAGTGAACCGCGGTTCGAGTCCTGGACCCGGTGGCTTAAACTCACACCGGGTGCATGCCCAAGATCCCAAGAGGAAAATGGAGGAGAAGGGATTGTGGCGTGGCCATCCCCCCTGGGGGATGATTTCTTGCTTTCTGTCTCTGGGTCTCTCTCTTTCTAGTGAGCACACATGCCCTGTAGCAAAAACCTCTGTAAAAAAAAAAAAAAAAAAAAAAAAAAAAAAAGATAAAGTCAGTTTTCATTACTCATGGTAATTATATTCTATCAAGTCACTGCGCACACTGAATGAGCAAACTGAATCATTGTTCCTAAGGAAAATACAGATTTAAGTTCCTTCAAACCTCTGGTCATGATATTTTTGTTAACCAATCAAATATATCACTTTATGTGTCTTTCTGTTATGTAATATGTATTATTGGTTTAAAACACTGAATTCATAATCAGCAGCCCTATAACTTACACTGAACAAACTTTATCTAATACACTCATTTTCTCTGTAAGATACACATCAGTATTCCTGCACTTACAAACACCAGCTAGCACATCAGCCCTTGCTTGGAGGCCATCTCGTACAGGAGAAATCATCAACAAATAAGTACAAATATACAAAAAATGTAATGCCAAGTACCCCCTAAAAGGACACTTGTTTCTGGTGTGAGAGCTGAGAAAAGAAGGCAGAAAACAGCCTTTTAAGACTTTAGCCGGGAACAGGCACAACAGGTGACTCTAATCCTCCCCACCCCATACACATAACACAAATGACCATGAAAATGCCATGAGTATAGATTTTGGATTCCAAATAAGTTTTAGTAAGTAGGTAAATTCATAAATATAGAATCTGCAAATAATGAGGATTTACTATACTTGTAGAGAGAGGGAATAACAGGTGAATTGGTCAGGCAAAGGGCTCTCAATTAAAAGAAACTGTACTTTTAATTCTATGACCTCCCTTTACAGAATAAGGTCCAGTGGAATTTGCACTCTTAATGACCACAAATGTCAATGCTCATGTCCTCAGCTAGACAGACAGCCAACTTGACGGCCCAGGCCATGAGTTTAGGAGCTTTGCCATCTGGTCACAGCTTAAACCTTCCATGAACACCGGAAGAGCTCGTCACAAATTGTCTACTCTGGGTAGACTTATGACCAACCCTTTGCCACTGCCTTGCGCCTCTCCATTTCAGAACTCTGGGGGAGGCAGGGGTGTTACATAGTATATAGACCATGTGAGATTCAATAGTAGGCCAAGATGAGGAACTGAGACTCAGAAATGTAAAATGGGGCTAGATGGTGGCACAACAGTAAAGCATGATATTCTGCCAGCTGAACCATATGAGAAGGTTCTGAGTTCTTGTACGGAGACCTCCCTGTACTTCAGACACTCATAAGCCCATGATCTAGGGATGGTTAGAGCTGGGGTAGATCATGGCATTGGAACCATGTTTGTGGGTGCTGTCTCTCTGCTTTTCTCTCTCTCTCTCTCTCTCATCCTCTCTCTCTTCTCTCCCTCCTTCTCAGAAGAAACAAACTTTTAAGGAAGAAAAAAAAAGAATGAAAAAAAAAAAGAATAAACAAATAAGAATCATGATTTGTTTCAGAGTCCATTACCAGCAGATCTTTCCACTTCCTGGTACTGTGTCCAGTCATAATTAGAATATGACTGTATCCGAATTAAGAGGATTATTTATACTGTCGGTAACACCAATTCCTGTTCCATGACAGACCTCATAGAAACTGGCCCATCTGTGTGGCATCTGCAGCTACACAATCATCACTGGGAAAGTCTCGTTTATTAAAAGACAAAAAAAAATGTAGATTTCACATTTCTAAAAACAGGAAAAAATGTAAAGACATAACATAAAAAGGATTTGGGGTTGGTTTGTGGTTTCCTAAATTCATACAATTTGACCAGAAGATGAGATCTTCTTTCAAGAACAATGAACCTATCTCATTTGTATCTAGTTCCTGCAAAGAAATGTGACTACTTCATTATAAAAGCAGGAAATATTTACCTTTTTATGACTTTTAGTGTAATAATGTGTTCATATTCATTACTAGTCCATAATGGATCACAAGAATTGAGGCCTTGGCAGTTAAAAGGTTGGTTGATAGCAATTTGGTCTCAATTAACTCTTCAGGGCTGGCTGAAGGTTAGGCAGGATGAAGGACAAGGCTAGCAAAGAGAGGCCCACTGGGACTCCTGTGACAGGCCAAGTGTTTTCCCCCAACTACCAAGACCATGTAGGAACCACCTCAACTCTCAATATCTCCAATGTGAGCCAAGGCCACTGAGTTCTGAATACTAGAGACGCCATTCGCACTCTTACTTGGCTAAAAAGGATGTTTTGTGCTCATGGCAGTGGCACTCACATGGAATATAAAGGGTCTTTTAAAAGGTCATGAGAATGTGTACTACCAAAAAACTATGCATGGATTTTACACTTTTTGCAACAAAATAAATGCATAATTTAATTCCATTTTTTCTCACATTTTTGAAATCCCCTTGTCTACTATGAATAGTTCCTCCTGGAGTCCTACAACCCAGTGGCTCCAAATTGAAGATGAACATAGTGCTGGAAGAGACTCGGTGGTTACTCAGCTCTTCACTTGTGTATACAAGGGGGCTTCCTAAAGCCCCCATATACATCATGAAAAGATGTATATTATGAAAAAATTATATATATATATATATAAATATATAAATATACATATACATACACACACACACACACACACACACACACACATATATATACACACACACACATGGATTTCATATTTCTTTGCACCAAAATAAACTTGTATCTTAATCCTACTTTCCCACAAACTTTTCATTGTCTCCTCGTGGTCCTTCACACTTTCACAAAAAGAGTTTACCTTCTTATTACAAAAATACACAATTGCTTTCTTGACCTGGACCCTATTTCTCTCTCTCTAGGCTTATCTTTTTTCATCCTTGGCTTATACAGAGTTTCTTTCCCCCACCCCCCCAAATTCCTCAGTAAGCTACATTCGTTTTAAAAGCCAAGGAGCCTTTGCCTATGCACTTTCCTTTGCCTAGAACATCCTTCTCCTCTCTCATCCTCTAAGAGTTTCCTACCTCTCCTTCAGGAGTCAATCATGATGTCTCCTAGGGTTCTTTTTACTGAAGTCTCAGAAATCATGACTCACCTGGCATAAAGATAACAAAGTTGTATCATCTCACAAAACAGAAAGCCTAAAGTTAAGAGACTTGTTCAAATATGTCATCAAAAATGGTTTTACCTTTTTACTCCACTATCCTCTGCCTGTCTTCTCAGCTTCTTCTTGGTCAGAGATGGTAGCCACAGGTTTAGATGAAATATGTGGTCATGGCAACATCCAAAAGAAAAGGCTCTCTCTTTTTCCCTGTGTGTCTCTCTTTAAGAGCAAGGGAACATTTTTCAGACTCCTCCATCGGACTTTCTGCCAGTTCTCGCTGACCAGTATAGTGTAACAAACCCATGCCTAACTCAATCACCACCAAGAGGTAGATTACTATGATTGGATTAGCAAAGCAAGGGTTACAGGGACAGAATCAAGTCTATTAAAAAAGAGAACGGTTTTAGGCTGGCAACCAACACTATTTACTATAATCCCCCATGTTTGCTTTAGATGACTATAGTTTGTCCCAAATTCCTATTATAAGGGTACTTCAAAAAGTTTATAGAAAATGGTGGGACCAGCAGTTAGCGTAATGGCTATGTCGCTGGACTCCCACGTAGTCGACCGTGGTTCACGTCCTGGACCCGGTGGCTTAAAACTCACGCCGGGCACGTGTGTGTGCGTGCCCAAGATCCCGAGAGGAGAATGGAGGAGAAGGGATTGCAGCATGGCCATCCCCCCTGGGGGGTGATCTCTCACTTTCTGTCTCTCTGTCTGTCTGTCTGTCTGGCAAGCGCACACGCCCTATAGCAAAAACCTCTCCAAAAAAAAAGTTTATAGAAAATGGAATTAAAATATGACTCTATTTTGGTACTAAAAACATTTGAAATCCATACATAGTTTTTTCATAATACACAGTTTCCATGAACTTTATGAAGACCCCCCCCCCCTGATATGTCCTCTGTCAGAAATATAAACCGTCTATAGTGTAATGTCAATGACATCTCCAATGTGGGCCAAGACCACTGTCAATGACATTACATTATAGAAAGTTCATATTTCTGACAGAGATATGTACAATATATCAACCTTATTATTTTTGAGCCTCTTAAAGGTAGACATGACCCTACTACTCACTATTACATCCTGAAAACTAGTACATGCTTGGGGTTTAGGAGTGAAAGAATACCCGGTGGCTGAAACTCACACCGGGCGTGTGTGTGTGCATGTCCAAGGTCTCGAGAGGAGAATGGAAGAGAAGGGATTGTGGCGTGGTCATCCTCCCTGGGGGGGGGGGGGGGGGGGGATTTCTTTCTTTCTGTCTCTCTGTCTTTGTGGCTAACACACATGCCCTATAGCAAAAACCTCTCCAAAAAAAAAAAAAAAGAAAAGAAAAAAGAGTGAATGAATAAGTGAGTGAATGACTGGATGACAGCCCACCAGATAAACAATACAGACACTACTCTGCTGTTGGCATTCTTTATCCCGTTCTGCACTAGAACAAACTCCTTCAGAAAAAGTGAAAGATACCTCCATCATCACATACAAAGGAGCAGAGCCAGAACTTAACTTCATATTTCTAGCTCCAAGTAGAATACAGGGTTCAAAACATAAAGAAAAGAAAGCTGGAGTATTAAATACCCTGCTCAGCATTCCAGCATATTGGTGTTGGAAACTTTTTTTTTAAATAATTTTATTAACATGCACAAAGACCATTTAAAATTTGGGGTATAAATAAGCAGAGATGACTCTAAGACTCTTTTTCTACCTGACTTAAATCTTACTCTGCCTTCAGCTTTTTTCATCCTAGAAACATTTATATAACAAATGGATCCCAATCTTTTGAGGATTCAGTTTGCAATCCTGACAAATTAAGGACCCTAAAGAATCAATTATTTTTACTTATCTCCCAGGCTCAAGGGAGAGAGCCCTACATTTCTAGAACTTTGGCTTTGAAAGCATTATAGAAAAGCCAAGGGAATTATACCATAAGGATTCTTTCAAAACAGTAGGATTTAAAGGATCTTATTACCTACTTTATAATCTTACCTCAAGGCTGTAGAAAGTATTAATTGGAGCAAAGACATCCAAATGGGAACAACAACTGTAAGTCATCTCTATTGTTGAAATTTGTCTTTTATCTCTTTGTTACTTTGCTTCATCCTTGGATCTCTTTCGGATAAACCTATCTAACTCCTAACTTCGTGGAGTTTTTTGTTTGTTCATTTTGTTTTGTTTTCTGGGCACAGAGAAGGAAAGAACTAAAACAAAAAAAGGGCGGAGGAGGGAAGAGCTGGGTCAAGTGATTCATGGTACTTCAAATCCCATTTCCTGCCTTGATCAGTAGTTGATCCCTTTCGAGAAAAATGGGACATTAGAACAGAGTAGGCATGCTCCAGGCAACAGAAAACCTCACTCCAAGGATCTCTAGAGGAAGCTTACATGTGGCCTGCATTCCAGCACCCAATCTTACTAGAAATAATATGCCTTTTCTCTGCAGATAATGTAAAATGCTTTAAAATGGGTTGGAAGAGCTGACAACCCCTCTGATAAAATGAGAATAGAATCAAGGGAACCAGCAGTTAGCGTAATGGCTATGTTGCTGGACTCCCATGTAGTCGACCGCGGTTCGCGTCCCGGACCCGGTGGCTTAAAACTCACGCCGGGCGCCTGTGCGTGCGTGCCCAAGATCCCGAGAGGAGAATGGAGGAGAAGGGATTGCGGCGTGACCATCCCCCCGGTGGGTGATTTCTCGCTTTCTGTCTCTATGTCTCTCTCTCTCTGTCTGGCAAGCGCACGTGCCCTATAGCGAAAATCTCTCCAAAAAAAAAAAAAAAATATGAGAATAGAATCTTGTTGTTCCTTATTGACTAGACCTTACGAATCACCCCCATCCCACTAATATATTTTCGTAGTAAGATTGAAAATACTTCTATTTTATGGGAGGTAGTAATCTTTGACAAAAATATTATAATCACATAGAAAATGGCAGGGAAAGAAAGTTTTAATCTTCAGAGAGGGAGCAAAAAGCAGAAACAACTATTATAGGAAAATTGGTCTTGGTGCAATTTCCTGTCCCAATCTGTAAAATATTTCTGAGTGAATTAGCTAATGTTTAATTCTTTTTTTCATAAATGCTACTTTTCCCATGGGCAACCTAAGTCACTAAAATATTTCTCAAATTAAATCCCTATATCAATTGGCTAAGGAGCTTGTTAAAAATGCAGATTCTTGGACATCGCTCTCAGATCTACTGACTCCAAATTTCTGAGGGATAGGGCCAGAAACTGGAAATGTTTGACGTTCCTTAGGAAGTTCTGTGCATGCTAATCTTTGAAGACCGCTGACATAGTGAATGAATTCATGTGGTTTGGAGTCAGAAAGAACAGGGTTTGAATCCTGATGCTACTGCCAGTTTAATAAACATGATAGAGAACCTCTCTGATTACTTTGACACATTTTGACAGTTTCTAAACTTAGAAGTAGCCAATGGCCATCCAAGAAAGCCTAGATCTGAACACTAGGTGCTTTGATTGGTAAAGATTCTTTTTTCTGAGTCTGGTTATTATCTGGCAGAGCCGAGGCCCCAACATCTAATGGTATATTGGGATAAACAGTGGATTGTGCAGGACTTAAGCTTGCTCTAGTAGCAAAGAGAAAACAACATTAAGCAAGATGACGATGGTGATGATGATGATGATGACGATGACAATGATGGTGGCAACAACAATACAGAGGCATTTCAGAAAATCCAATGACAAGCTGAACAACAAAACTAACAGAACAGGAAACCAAGGGTGCTCTTGGGTTTTCATCAAGAAGTGTTCAGAGATATTTGTTCTAGAACCTTGATGTGTTTGTTTGTTGCTGAAGGGTGAGTGCACTCACCAGAGAGAGACAGAGAACAAAAGTTAGAAATCACCCCCTATAGGGATGGACATACTACAGTCCCTTCTCCTCCATTTTCCTCTTGAGATTTTGGACACACACACACACACACACACACACAGCATGCTTTTCAAGCTGCCAGGTCTGGGATTTGAACCATTCAGTCAACCATATGGGATCCAGCCACTTTAACCTCCATATCAGCTGCTGGCCCCAAACCTTTTTTTTTTTTTTTTTTTTTTTTTTTGGAGAGGTTTTCGCTATGGGGTGCGTGCGCTTGCCAGACAGACAGAGAGAGACAGAGACAGAAAGTGAGAAATCACCCCCCAGGGGGGATGGTCACGCCGCAATCCCTTCTCCTCCATTCTCCTCTCAGGATCTTGGGCACGCACGCACACGCGCCTGGCATGAGTTTTAAGCCACCAGGTCCAGGACACGAACCGCGGTCGACTACATGGGAGTCCGGCAACATAGCCATTATGCTAACTGCTGGTTCCCCCCAAACCTTGATTTTTGACACTGTTCCCAATTTCTATGAGAGAGAGAGACTCTAATTGACCTCCCTCCCCCCAAAGCCACTTCTCCTTCTGGTTCAATATTCTATGGCTTATAGGAAAGTGTTCTCCCTTCAGTAGAAAAAATAAATCATTGATGCTCTAAAGGTCACTCCTGAAAGTGCGGTGGCCAATTCCCAAAATAGTCATCTAGGCAACCCCATTGGCATTAACCATGATTTTAACAAAATGAAATGGAATGCAAACTCCCAGTGGACAGACAGCCTATTGAGGGCAGATCTATACCTGATTCATCTTCCCTGTATCTCCCGTAAGGGATCAGTGGTTGAGAGCACTGGTCTGGGACTCGGTTTATCTCAGTTTGAATGATCACTTCTCTACTGATCATCTAACGTCCCTTAACTCTCAAGTCCCATTTACTCATCTGTAAAATAAGTGTTAATATGTAATTCCCAGAAGGTTGTAAAAGAGAAGCATGAACATCAGTATCTACCTAACACCTGCATCGGAAGATGAAAGATTCTGCCATCTTTCAAGCACTTCTGGGGAAACTCTGTACACATTCCAGATCAGAAAGTACAAATTTATCAACTGACAACATGAAGATGGAATTTTTCCACCTGAACATGTCATATAACAAATCATCCTTCTAAATCTAAAAATTTTAGAAGCATTCTAAGGGCATTTTCAAACATTCCAGCATTTCCAAAGATACCCTTAGCACTCACTGAGGTATTATCCAAGATGAACAAATCTCTAACCCCATCCAATATAGCCTCCATGGTGGATCTTCCTGGTGTCTTCCTTGATGTCTAAGGACAACCATTTTCATGTTCTGCTTCCATAGTAGGAATTATCCAACACATACATGGTATAATAAAATAAGAAATAAGTTGGAGTATTACCCTCCTCCTCATTTAATCTCCAGCTTCTTTCCTTTAAGACTAGGAATAGAAACAAGATTGAACTTCTACTAGGGGAGAAAACCTATGTCCATGCCCACCAAGTATCTGGAAAAGTCAGAACCTGTACACAAAGCATGGCTGCAAGAAGGTCCAGAGCCTTGGACCACAAGTAATACCTGAACCAAGCTTATGTAACACACATGTTTCACCCATTAGGTACATCATAGCTGCTTATACCTAGGCATATTAGAGAACATCATGCTTGGGGACCATTTTGAACAGCAAAATCTCCAATAAATAGTACAAAAATGGGAAAATATGGCAATTAGTAGGCTGCAAAAAGGATGCTTCTTTATAGTATGAACTGAAGCAAGAAGGCAGGTCACCTTGTTTGATCTCAGCTGAGAATGTACCCATTGGAAAACAAAAAAAAAACTCATTTTTTTTTTGTAGTTCTGTCCATGTCTACAAATGATTGCAAAAGAGCTGTATTTATTTGGGAGTTATAAATAAATTTTAAGGGAGTAAGGAAATGTCAAGTACAGAATTCATGAATAATGAGGACTGATAATACCTTCTTCCCTAGTTGTGCAGATGTGAACAAGATAAGTACCCAAGTCCATTTCTTCATCAGTAAAATAGAACTAATACCATTCTCAGAGTTGCAGTAGGCTGTGATAGTGATAATGCAGGGAAACATAGTAACTGGCTCAGAGAGGATCCATTCCCTTCTCTCTATATCCAGGCATGTACATTATTCATTATCTCAATCCCCACAATGGATAAGAAGTCTCAGCAAGACTGAGTGCTCAAATCCACATACCTTAAATGTATCTGCTCCAGAGCTGGGCAGTAGTAGTACAATAAGACCCCCATGAGAAAGGTCCTGGGACTTGAACCCAAACACAATGGGCATGCACATATGCCAGTGATCCAAGCTATCTAAAACTGCAGGTGGATTACAACATTAAGATTCTCTTAGGAGTGCCATTTCTCTGTCTCTCTCTCTCATGGAAGAAATAATTTTTTTTTAAAGTATCCAATCTAAGACATTTAAGAAGTATCTATTTTGGGACCAGCAGATGGCATCATGGTTAAGACTACCATATGACTCACTGTGGTTCAAGTCCTGGACCTGACAGCTTGAAAATCACACTGGAAGCATATATGTGTATGCCTAAAATCCCAGGAAGAGAATGGAGGAGAAGGAATTGCGGTATGGCTCTCCCCCCTTGAGGCTGAGTTCTCACTTTCCTTCTGTCTCTGTCTCTCTAGAACCCTATGGCAAAAACCTTTAAAAAAATTTTTTTAAGTATCTGTTTTAATGCATTTCAACTTGCTGTTAAAGTAACTATCCAAGTGGACTGGATTGTCCATATTCTTCTTTTTCCTTTCTCAATTCCTCTATTCTCAGCCCAGGGAGATTGGCTACATGGGAGAAAAAAAGGAGCAATTAGTAGAGACCAGGCAAAACCATCCCACAACAAGCTTGCCTGTGGGAGTTCCTGGGGTCAAGTACAGGCATTGAATCCCGTCATGTCACATAAACGAAGTCATCTTCATCTTTTAGCTTTTTCCAGGCCATTCATTCACCAAATAGACAAATATCTGCATTTTTGTAGATAAAATGAATGCAGAAGGAACCATTTCCAAAGATAGATGACTGTCCTTTTTCCTTCAGCAAAGTTTAAAAAGGTAAAAATTATCATATTATGGGCACGGTGGTCATGGAGAGAAAATGAGGCCACTGCTCAACGGGGGAAATTGCTCTCCTTGTATGGGAATGTTTTAGCATTAAATTAACTCTCCTATCTCCTGCCTGCTAATAGGAAAGCTTTCACCTCACTGTTTGGCAGGGGATCTGCATTTGCATTTAGATGGAGCTGTTGTAAAGATGGCCCCCGCACAGGGGCCTCCATCCCTTATTTACAATAGCAGCTGTGTGATAAAATGATTATCACATAAGTGGTTGTTTTGCTGGTTTTGATAGAACTGGAACCAGAATGGGAAAGGCTGTCATCTGAATTAGTCAATGAAAGAAAAGAATAGTTTCTCCACATAGTGAGAGCTCTGTGTGGCCTCCTTGACAACACAGAGGTACACAATCTCCTTCTCCTCGCCAGAGCCAGGCAGGCAGGACAGCTGAATGCTGGTAGAAAAGGCAGAGGCAGCTGCAGCTACTGGTTTATGAAGAGATTCCATGTTATAATTTGCAGATCTTTTTTGCAATCCATTGGGTAGACCAAACATAGACCAACCCACGTTCTTCCTGTATTTCAGATGAGAAAACCGAGACTCGGAGGGTGGGTACAAAGATTTTCCCTCGGCCATCCCTAGAAAACTGCAGAATTTGAATGAAATGCTTATTCCATCATAAAACACAATATCTGTACAAATAAGCCTCCTTATCATCTTTCAACTTTCCCAAATTCTTCTTGAGCACCTGTAAATGAGAACAATGAAGTGAGAATCCAGGGAGCTAAACTCCATTCTACAACCAACTGTGTGACCATAGGCAGTTCCCCCTCCCTTTTTATAGCCTCAAAGTTTTTATGCATAAAAGTTAAGGATTTGGACAAATGTATTGGCAAGAATAGCTTGTCTCGCTTGTCTGAGTGTTCCAGCTCATTCCTACACCACTGTGCCTCTTGTGAGCACTGTATGAGCAAGTAAGAAGCTGTGGTAACTGTAAAGGAAATCATTCTGTTTCCAGCTCTAGCCATTCTCAGACTTTCACTGTCTTCAAACTCACCTGGAGGGCTTGTTAAAACAGATTGCTGGGACTCATGCTCAGAAACCCAAGAATTTGCATTTTAAACTCTTAAGTGATGCTGATGCTATTGGTCCAGAGACTACTCTTAGAAAACTACTGCTCTAGAAAGAAGAAAGCACATACCAATGCAGGATTCTCTTCTTTTTTGTGCCATAAGTAAAGCTTTGTCCATACCTACTAATTTTTCCCACCCATGATGACATCAAATAGTGTAAGCACAACCAATGAGGTATCTCACCATCCAAGTGCCTTTATTGGTCAGGGAAACAATGACTACAGTAACTGACCAAGTCAACCTATGGGCAAGAAAGTGACCTTGAACTATCTCAATGGAGGGTCAGTCTATGGCCTGTTGGTCAAACACTGGATCCCACATGGTCAACTGCATAGTTTGAATCCTAGATCTGGTGTGTTGAAAAACACACCAGGCACATGCTCATGTGTGACCAGAAGTCTCAATAGGAGGGAGAGCTGGGGAAGAAGAAATTGTGATGTGACCATTCCCCACAGGGGGGAGTGCCCTCTCCCTCTCTTTGACCCCCATAAGCACATGCGCCCTTTGACAAAATTACAAAAATGAAAGGAAGGAAGGAAGGAAGGAAGATCCCAATGGAAACATCCATATGTTGCAGAAACTATAAAACCAAGTCATGCAAGTTCATTACAGAGCTGACCAATTTATATGCATTGGTTGTATGTCCTGTAATCAAAAGAAGTATAACTTCCCTTTATCTGGGGATAGACACAAAGACAGACAGATTTGGAGTCACATTAACTAAATGGATCCAGAAGAGGTGCACTCATGACCCAGGGTTACCAGAAAGGAGAGCCCTGCTTCACCACAGATACTGTGTTATCTCTGTAGTCCCAGAAGATTGTCATGCTGCTTAGCTTCTGTCTCACTGCTTGTAGTCTAGGATCCACCCACATATCCTAGCCTGGAAAGGGGTTATTAGAAAACCAATTCCATGTGGCTGGCCTCAGGAACTCCCAACAGGTTAAGATAATAAGATGGTCTCCAAGGTTTCCTACAGGAATTAATTCCCTATTACTGAGCTTCCCAGTGTGTAAGGAAGATTATTGCTCCAAACAGCATGTTCCATCGTGTCATGAACAAACCTATCCTTAGTAAAAGTCAGTTGCTTCAGAAAATCCAGAAGACGTGGTTGGCCTGAGTGTATTATGGTTCTAACCATTAAACTCATGAAAACAAAGGACAAGAGGGATGAAGTAGGCAGTGGTGTCAGCTCTCTCAGAGTGTAGCTTTTTCCAGCCTGGGACAGGCAGTTGCACTTGAGCAGTAAGTAGGGAAAACTATTGTCCACACTTAAAAAGGAGAAAAGAAGCCCAGAATGGCCCAAGCATGTTCACCCCAGTCTATATGCTTTGTTCTCAGAATGGCATGAATTCACTCTTTGTCCCCCAACACACACATACAGGACCCCCACTTTAGGTTTTCTCCGCATCTACCAGTGCCGCACTCTTACCCAAGGTCAAGGACTTAGGTGAACAAGGGCTAATTAAAGGGAGAAAGAAAGAGGAATTCTAGGGACCAGCAGTTAGCGTAATGGCTATGTCGCTGGACTCCCACATAGCCGACTGCGGTTCACGTCCCGGACCCGGTGGCTTAAACTCAGCCGGGTGCGTGTGCGTGCGTGCCCAAGATCCTGAGAGGAGAATGGAGAAGGGATTGTGGCCTGGCCATCACCTCTGGGGGGTGATTTCTCTCTTTCTGTCTCTCTGTCTCTCTCTGTCTGTCTGGCAAGCGCACGCACCCTATAGCAATAAACCTCTCAAAAAAAAAAAAAAAAAAGAGGAATGCTAAATTATGATTACTGAGTGTCTTCATGGACTAAACATTTGACTTACAAACCATTTGTAGTCCTTGTGGTGGAATTGTTTGATATCTGTTTTAGCTATGATGAAATTATATTTTCCAGGATCTCCTGTCCAGCATAGTTCTAAGTTAGCATAGACCACAGGAGACATATACATGTTATTTGTGAAGTAGACCTGAAGCAGCAGGCATATTCTTGATTTGTTCAAGACTGGTGCTGGGCACCAGGCGCTGGGTCTGCTCAGATGCACTGTCATTCTTCCCTGGCATACCTGACTGGCATGAGGGGGTAACTTACCAGTCATAATGCTAGTATGTAGTGGAGCTAGAACCCCAAACTTTTGGGTCTGATTAACTTTGAGTCATGGTGGAAGCAGAGGAGGAGGAGCTCTTTGGAAATGTACCATCTTTAATCTGAAAAGGCAGAAGTTTTCTTCTGTTTCGTGTTTTTAAAACCAAAATAGACATATGCGGAGACTTCAAAATGCTGATATAAAATGTAAATAAAGTACCAGTTTGTGGGGCCAAACAGTGGCACCGTGGTGAAACACAACATACTGTGAGGCAATCCCACATGGCAAGATTTTGGGTTCACTTCTGGAGACCTCTCTAAGTACATCAGGTATGTGCCTGCCCATGATCTGTGGTTGGTTGCAGCTGGGGGAGTATCACAGTCTAAAGACACTATTGGGATGCTACCTCTCTGTCTCTCTCACTCATCAAAATATCAACGAATAAATTTTTTAAAGCATGAGTTTCTTTTGGTACAAAAACATGTTGGCCCAGCCTAGTGATACAGTCAGTAGCAGAGAAAACCGCAGTGTTGGAAGTTACATGGCCAACTGCAGGTTTGCATCTTCAGGTCTGCTCGAAAACAGCCTTGAGCACCTACAGGCACCCAAATTCCTGGAGGGCTAGGGAAAGGAGACTATGGTGTGATGGTGTGATGAGACCCTGCTGAAGTTGTCTCTCTCTCTCTCTCTCATGCATGCATACACTCTATCATGAATAAAAATAAACTAAAATAATTTTAAATCCCTGTGTATTTATTCATAATATGCATTTTTCAAGAACATTTGAAACTCCCCTCATACAAACAGCATTTAAGAAAACTTTAACTCATCACCTATTGTGCATAAATTGTTCCTTCACTGAGTCCCCAGCATTCATTAAAATATCTTGCTTTGCCAGTGCTCAGGAAACACTGGGGTCCACAGAGTTGCCCCATAACACTCAGGTGCTGATACAGGGAGAGCTAACAGACTGCTCCCTGCTATTTCTGCTTTATCTCTAGCCCCACTCAGGGGTAACCACCCCTGAAAGAGAAAAGGGAAGGCTGGACAGTGTGCTGAGGGGAAATGTAGATGAAAAGAAATCAGAAGGCTTTCTCTTTTATGTTTCAAGTACCAAATTATGCTTGACATTTGAATTTTCCCCAAGGCTCACTTCTATAAAATCATGCCAAATTACCCTGAAAGGGTTGGAGCTTCCCAGAGAGACTTTTGACTGTAATCAAACAGGTTTCCTCCATTGTTCCAGACACTCACAGGGTCGGGGGAGCAGAGAGTGGAAGGGCAGGAGGGGGAAGGCTAGCTGAGGACTAGCAGGCATTGCTGCTGCATTTCCAGTCAGAGACTCACTACGAACCTGAGCATTGAAGCAACTCTTTGAAATGCAGAAAACCCAATGAGCTGGAAGGATATGAAGAGTCCAGAATATCCTAATGCAAAGGGACATGTAATATTACTCATATTGACCAACATGTACAGAGGTTTACAGCAAGCCCAGCACTGTGCTGAGAATGTTACTCACTTGAGCTTCACAGCAGCCATATAAAAGCAGGTGCTATTATTATTCTCAGCTTGCAGATATAAAAGCTGAGACTGAGAAAGATGAAGCAATTTATCCAGGTGTTTCAGATGCCCAAGCCTGAGCTACAGGTGCTCCTATAGTGCCTCTAAATGACCAGGTAGAATATCAACGGAACAGGGAGAGAAAGGGGCAACACAGTGACAAAATATTATTGGGTATTTTTATGAATTGAATCAACCAAATCACCTAGTTTCAAGGCTTATCTAAACTAGCTTATATTCACTGGCTAATCAGAAGCACTAATTATATCATGCCATTCAACTGCTGGATATGCCCATAACAATGCCAGATGGGAGTGAAAACTAAATTAAAAAAAAAGAAAGAAAAAGGATCTTTAAAGGACCAGCAGCTGGTGTAATGGTTACATCGCTAGACTCCCACATAGTCAACAGTGGTTTGAGTCCCAGACCCGGCAGCTTGAAACTCAGGCTGAGCACATGTGCATGTGTGACTAAAATTCAGAAAGGAGAATGAAGAAGGGATTGTGGCATGGCTCTCCCCAGGGGAGCGATTTCTTGCTTTCTCTCTCTTTGTCTCTCTGATGATAATGTGCCCTATAGTAAAAATCATCTCTAGAAAACCAGTAGGAGCCCAATGTTGTAGAAGGTCTAGACCCTTCAAAAGGGGTATCATCACTTCCTCAAAAAAATTAAAAATAGATGCCACTGTTATGTATAGTCTGCCTATCTTCATTTGTTTTTTGCCTTGCTAACAAATACCTGAGACTGGATGACTTTTTTTTAAAAAAGAAATAGAGGTTTTATTTGCAAACCTTGTGATTCTGGTGGCTAGGAAGTCAAAAGGCATCACAAAAGGTGGAAAGCAGAACTTTTAGCAGAATGGAGTGCAGTCTGAACCTATGTGTTTCTCTTATTTTGGTCTCATTCCCTTTGCTTGTATATCCACCAGAACTCAATCAACTTATCACAGGGGCCCCACATAATGCTCTTATCACACCCAAAGGCTCCATCCTGGAACACCAGGAAAGAATTGAGTTTTCACTTAACACCTTTAAAATGCAATTAAATCCCAACAAGTGAGTTCTGATAGGAAAACCAAACTACAGAACCCTCTACTATGGATTAGAGTACCTTAATTTATTCTTTCTATCTAACCGTAGCATTGTAACTGTTAGCCAACCTTTCTCCAACACCTCCTCTTCTCTATTCTTCCCAGGCTCTGGTAACCTCTAACTAGAAGAGAACATTTTGGACATTCTCACAACAAAGAAATGATGAATGTTTAAGGTAATGGCGATGCTAATTCCCATGAACTTATCAATACTCAATGTATATATGTACAGAAACATCATATTGTACCCTACAGTATTATTATATCTATAAAAAATACAACTACCATACAATCAGGGAATTCCACTTCTGAGGATGTATACAAAGGAAATGAAATAGGTACCTCAAAGAGATAACTGCATTCCCATTGCAACATTATTCATAACAACCAAGATAATAGAAACAACCTAAGTATTTGTTGATGGACTAATAGATAAAGAAATTGTGGTGTACACACACACACACACACACACAATTTATATCTATGTAATAGATATATATATAGCCATAGTGTGTGTGTGTGTGTGTATAGTATATACTATATACTATATACTATATTTGTATATATTAGTCCATTGTATATACATCTATATTTACAGCTATATGGAAATTATAAAGCATAGCTATGTATATAGATTTCTCCATCTAGCTGTAGAGATTATAGAGCATAGCTATGTATAGAGATTACGTATACATAGATAGATATAGATGTATACCCAATGGAATACCATTCAGCCACAGGGAAGACAAAGAGAAAAGGAAATTCTGCCAGTCATAACAACATGGATGAGTTTGGGTTCATTATACTACATAAGATAAGTCAGACACAGAGACAAACACTTACTATATGATTTCACTTAGATGTGGAATCCAAAAATGTCAAACTCAGAAAAAAGTAGAATAATGCTTGTCAGAGTCTGAGAGTGGGTGGAAATGTTGGTCAAAGAGTGTAAAATAAGATAAAGAAGATCTAGACATCTAATACACAGCATGGTAGTGGGGACATGTTCTTTAATTTGATTGCAGTAATTATTACACAGTGTATACATCTATCAACCCATTGTGTTGTTGCACTGAATATATTCAACTTTTACTTGTCAATTAAATATGTGAAGATAAAGTGTTTTTTAATTTTAAAAAAAATTTAATAGGTCCTTGTGGATCTATCCTCAGAAGCCAAGCTGTTTCCCTGTAAGCCCTTTCCTGGCTTTGTTCTCTGAGGTGCCCATGGACTGTGGTTCACATTCTGTTCCTGCAGTACTTTGTTCACTCTCTCAAAGCAATGCACTTACCTCCTGTCCACTGACACCATCTTAATTGAGGTCACCATCATTCTCTCCCTGGGATTATTGCTAAAACCTTCTAACAGGTCTCCAGTCTGACTCCTGACCTCTCTATATTCCTGCCAGAGTGCTCTCTCTAGAGGCAAATCTCATGGTGTCTGTTGCCTGCTCAAAATCCTCCCAGAGGTTTCCACTGCTCTGGAGATTGATCGCCAACTCCTCACAGTCTGCACAGAGGACTTCCAGCTGTACTCACTCTGGGCTCAGCTCCTTCCCCCTTTTGCACTATACTCTGTGCTTCATCCACCATAAATCATTAGCATTTCTACAAATGTATTATGTTTTCTGAAGCCACCAGACCTTGTGTGCTACTGTCTTATCTTCAGCGAGATAAAGGTGTGTTGATGGAAAAAAATGTGTGTCAGGCAAACTCATGCTCATTCTCCAGCTCGCACTAAAAATGCCACTTGTAGATACAACACAGGTTTATTGATTTAAGCAATAGATATCATGAAGCAACTGCATCCACCCAATTTTTCCACCTACATGATGGTTCCATAGGGTTGACTAAAGTAAATGAGTGGGAGTTTCAGTTGTATGTGAATATTAAAGGCCACACAGCAAACATGGAACCAGCTAGTCATCCAACAGTAAAATCCACTACCAGGAAACTAGTTTTTAACAGCATGGAAGCCACAGTTACAGTCATAGGAAAAGCAAATATCAAAATAGACAGGGTTGTGGCACTTGGGGTATGTGTGTGTGTTTAAGTTCATCTATCTGTTTCTTCTATGAGTAAGAGAAACAGAAAGAGTGTGAGCACATTCCCAATAGGATCTTGATGCACAATCCACCCAGTTTCAGCCAGCTATTTTTGTGTGCATGGACACACTGCATGTGTCCAGCAAACTCAGGAAGGTCTCTGGACTCAAACCCAAAAGTGACCCATGTGGGTCAGCCTCATAGAGCATTGTGTTTTACCACTATACTACTGCCCAGCCCCCTCTAAGTATATTTTATTCATTGCCCAAGTTCGGCTTTGTTAGTCTTTTTTTTCCACTTTATGCTTTCAGACATAGTTCAGCCTCACTTGAGAAACAACACTAATGAGGGAGGGAGTTCCCTAGCAGGTGGATGCTAGCATCTTGCCCTGTTACGGTAGGCTCACGTCACGCTCAGGTGTATTCATTCAGTCTATGTGACTCAAAATATTTCATTTTAATTATATTACCATTCTCTTTGCAGGACACACTGAGGCAATTTGCAAATGCTTAGTTTCATTGCTCAGTTTGGTGCTTTACAAAAAGTAGGTTTTCAATGAATATTTGATTTGAAACATTAACAGCTTTAATTCACAGATATAAATTGTGACTATGAGCTAGGGATTTTTCACTACATAAAATCCCTTGTCTAAAATAAGGTGGGCCTAGTCACAGTCGTGCATGAGCCTAACACTGCTACTTGGCAGGCCAAGGTCACATAGGAGGCCCGAGTTTGACTCTAGGCCAGCCCAGCTTTTAAAAAAGGCAGTGACATGCACCCAGAGTCCCAGGTACTTGGGAGGCTGAGGCAGGAAAATCAGTAGCTTATGACCAGTGTAGGCAATACAGTGAGACCCTCTTTGAAAGAGCCAGGTGTGGTGGTATGCACCTGTGGTCCCAGCTACTCAGGAAGCTCTGAAAAGCGGATTACAACACTGAGACCTTTTCTAAAACACCACAGATACACATACCACAAATATATATATGTATGTGTGTGTATATATATATATATATACACACACATACATATGTATATATACATATATATACACACATATATATATACACACACACATACACACACACACACATATATATGTAAATAAATAAAATATGGTAAAACTGTAAAGAATGTATTGCAAGTTAATTTCCCCAGGAAGCAGATTCTGAAATGAAGAATAAGCTTATTAGTAAATTTACTAGGAAGTGCTTTGGGAATCAGTGCTGTGAAAGAGAAGGAAGCAGGTTCAGATCGAAGGAGAAATTGCACTTCAGCACAGCCTCAAAGAAGGTCTCAGCATACCTCCTGAGTATGTGAGACCTCCATAGTCGGGCCAGCACCTCAGAGCTGTCTGAAGTGGGGGAGGGGACTCCTATACCCTTGCACTAATAGGTCATGAGAATCTTCTTGCCCTAGAAAGGACTGGGTCCAAAGACAGGAGCTCAGTGGATGATACCAAGACCTGGAAGGGGAGGAAAAGAATGGAGCGGAATCCTGGGTTAGTCTCAGAGCAGCAGGCAATTCCACTGCTGAAGGGATCTCTGAGCCAACAATACTGGAAGAGTTGACTCATTTCTGCACAGTAGTGCCTTCTGGTCTAGGGCCCAAGTTGCCTGTTTCTAAACCCCAAATTCAGAGGAGACAGTTAAAAAAGTAAAAGTAACATGTGTTTTCTAAAATAAAATTTCCTAAAACCTAAATGGCAAGTAAGGGATCAGTGAGGATCTTGAGGCACCACAGACTGACCTGGACAGGAGCCCAGGGAGGAGTTGACCAAGTGTGTATGAGGCCCTTTCTGGGGAGTGAGAAGCAGCAAACTTGCCAGCTTCTCCCTGGAGCTCCAGCTCTTCTTCTGTCAGCAGCAGCTCCAGAACTCACTCTCCATCTGTGTGGGTCCAGACTCCTCCCAGGTCTCATTGCTGGGAAGTTGGTTTTGCCAACTCCTGGTGTCGTATAGGTCTGGGACATCAACCCTGGTGAAACTCATCCAGATGCTCCGGGGAAGTATGTCTTAGAAATGAAGCAAGTTTTTCCTTATGCCTGTGCCTGTTTACACAATTTAAGTTTATGAAGAGATACATGCTGCTTGAATTAAAACATTAGAAACAGGGCCCAGCCATGGTGGTGCAAGCAGGAGGGCACGACTGCTTAGTGGCTGAGGTCACATGAACACCTGGTTCAGTTCCTGGCCCAAGCTAAACAGCTAGGACTACGCCTTTGGTCTAGCTAACCAGGAGGGTAGGGCAGAAGGATCACCGGTGGCAAGACCCTTACAGAAAAACACCTATCTCTTTCTCTCTCCCTCCCATGTTCTCTCTTTCATACAAGAAAGAACTTTCTGGGACCAGGCAGTGGTGCAGCAGTAACACAACTGGACCCACATAAGAAAGATCCTGGGTTCACTTCCTGAGACCTCCCTGATCATACCTCAGGTACCCATCATATGGCTAGCTGAGACTAGGGGTGGTCAGCCTGAGGACTGTATGGGGGACCCTGTCTTTTTCTCTTTCTCTCTCATGGAGGAAATGAGTAAATAAACCTAAATAGAAAGAAAGAACGAAAGAATTTGTCATTTAGCTGCAAGGAGATATTGGATGATACCTCTAGTCGTAACACTGTCTGAAACTGCAATCTTTCTAGAAAGTCCCAAGTCAATGGCTGGGCTTGAAGAAAGCACCAGGAAATGGCCAGTTCCACCCAACACAGGACTTCTCTATGGATAATCCCTGCAAGCAAAGTCCCTTTTCAGCTGGCTGAGACTTTCTCATAGCAGTGCTATCTCAGACTCTTGCCACCCCATCTTCCTTTCTTACTCTCTCTCCTTTCATAGGCATCATGCCTACATAATGTTCTGAAGGCTCTCCCTGCCCACACCAGAATGGTGTGAAAGCTTTAATAGCTTCTTCTCCTATTTCTCTTCCACAGGTAGAGCTCTTGGACTTCCTAATATCATGGCATTTCCTTCCCAGAGGACCTGAATTAGTACAGCATCATTCTCCAGATTAGGATACCAAGATCCAGAGAGGGCAAACAACATGCCTTAGGTTGCTACATGAGATAGTATAGGCCAGATAGAATTTGTGTTTTGAAAGATGAATATCATCTAACACACAAGCGCTGCATCCCTGCTAGTGGATGGATTGTTTAAGATTCCAGAAAAGGGTGGTTGATGTTGGACCTGGTGGGGTTTGGATTGAGCAGACATGAGAAGCAGAAACATTCAGGTCAGTGCCAACAGTCAAGAAGCAAGCAGAAGGACCAGTCTGTCACCCTGGGATGGCATATTGAACACAGGTATTAGATCATTAGGACTAAAAATTGCGAAAGGAATGTTGAAAACCCTCGTTATTAATGACAGTCTACAAATGAGAAGCAGAAAGAGAAAAATGAGACCAGTCATAGGCATGCTCCGAACTAGGTCTACTGGTCAGGGTCTTTCTCAGCTCAGGCTGCCTTTGAGAGGTGTCCTGCCTGTGCCAGTTTCTACCCCAGGACATTGCAGAGGAAAACCTGACAGATGGGGCCTGAGAAAAGCCAATTTCCCTGTACCTTAGTTCCTTCCAGTTTGAGCAGCAGGGTTCAAAAGCACAATGTGGATTACAATTGCTGAGCAGACATTTCTTGGTCATTTTCCAAGTTTATGGGACTTTCAGAGCTGTATATCATTTATAGTCTCATGTACCACGCAGAGCAGAAAACAGATACTGGCTTTTAAGAATCACACTTCCCACTGCATTTGCAATGTTTCTCAACATTTCAGAGTATGGGGTGTCCTTTTTAACACAAAGAAATCCAAAAGACCCTCCCCTATTAAAAAAGTAGTAATTATGCTTTTTAATCCATTATTTGGAGGGGGGGAAATAACAACTACTAAGAAAAGATACAATGAGTGAAGCAATTCTTTAGAACAAAAATATATTTTATTAATCTCAATATTTACAGAACTTAGAAAATTTGTCATACATAGATGTGCAAGCTATTTTAACCACCTGAGCATGAGATTAGACTTTTCTGGTCTGGCCTTGTTGCCAAGTGGTTAAGGGAGATGGACCCCACGTGGTCAGCACCATTCAATTTCTTGCCCTTACAGCTTGAAGAACACACTGGGCACATGCACATGCCTGACCAAAATTCTGATGGGAGAGAGAAATGGAAGATAAAGTATTGTGACATGACTATACCCCAGTGGGGGTGCTTTCTCTCTCTTTCTGGTGAGCACAAATGTTCTCTGACAATTAAAACAAAAACAGGGAACCAGCAGTTAGTGTAATGGCTATGTCGCTGGACTCCCACATAGTCGACCCGGTTTGCGTCCCGGACCCGGTGGCTTAAAACTCACGCCGGGTGCGTGTGCGTGCGTGCCCAAGATCCCAAGAGGAGAATGGAGGAGAAGGGATTGTGGCATGGCCATCCCCCCTGGGGGATGATTTCTCGCTTTCTGTCTCTATGTTTCTCTCTGTCTGTCTGGCGAGTGCACGCGCCCTATAGCGAAAATCTCTCAAAAAAAAAAAAAAAAAAAAAAAAAAAAAAAAAAAAAAAACAAGGCTTTTCTAAATATAATCTTCACACGTACATCATATCTAGTCCTGACAAGAACATGAATCCCATTTTACAGAAGGCCTCTAATTTCTGAAAAATGGAAAGTTCTTTCCACTCTGTCAGAACAGCATTGTGGGATGTTTTTAATTCTTCCCTAATCTGATGTGTAGAAGAAAACAGAACTTCAATTGCCTTAAACAATACTATCTGAATCCCAAACCAGAAAATGGTCAGTTTCCAGGGTCTAGACAGTGACACAATAGTAAGGCAACACTGTGAGGCTGACCCATATGGGACAGTTCTGGGTTTGTGTCCAGAGACGTCCCTGAATATGCCTGGTGCATGTGTGTCCATGATCCAGGGCTGGCTCAGTCTGCGGTAGATCATGGTATGAGAGCTCTACTGGTGGGGGGGTGTCTGTTCCTCTGTCTCTCTGTCTCTCCCATTTGCTTATAGGAGAAAGAAAAAAACTTTTTAAAAAAGAAAAGAAAGTCAATTTCCTAAAAAGAAAAATCTCCCAAAGTATCCTCGTTCACCTCTCCCACTACCCAGGCTGTGTAGGCTGCCCATCACTGGTTGCTTTCCTTTGTCCATGTCCATGCATGGCTTAGACGTCAGTCCAGCTGCTCCCGTGTTAGTGATGGTCACCTGCTTCTTCATACACTTAGTGTCTAGAAAAGAGTACAAGCTCAATAAATACATTTGGACTGCGGAATAAATGAGTCTGAGGAACCATGTCAGGGTGGAATTTCCATGGAATGGAATAAATATGCAGAGAAAATTCCAGATGCTAATAAAGGAACAAGGTCAAAGGATCCTGCATTTTGTTCAGACAGAAACCAGGAGACAAAAGAACAGACTTCAGACTGGATCTCTCAGTTAGTGACCATAAAACAATGAGAACCTGAACTCATGCTGGTCAAAAACGCAGTGGATTTTGTTCTGAATGTAACAGTGGCATCAATGTTTAAAAAATAATTTGCAATACTGAGCTAGCCTACCAAATGCCAGGTAATAAATTACAAAATGGAAGGGGGGAGAGGAATCAGACAAATGGGAGTTTGAGTACCACAGAGAAAAAGTAATTATATCCAGCCATATCCATCTGTGTATCGAGACACAACAAACCATTCTGTGCTTTCATTCTGAGTAGAGTACTGATTAATTGCCAGATTCTCAAGCTCTTTAAAGTCTGTTTTTAAACTCAAAGGTCTGACATTTCAAAACATAAATGTTATGGGTTTATGTATTATGGCCTGGTGTGTTTGTAGTGTAGTGATTCCAAACACATCTACCATCCCCCGACAAAAGGAAGAATTGGGCTGTCTTTCTAGCCAAATGGTTTCACATTCAAGTGCTCGCTTTTGAATGCACTGTCTTCTGGAGGGCTTGGGGGAAGGTGAAGTTACACTGTCTCCTGCTTAGACACTCAGCAAGAGAACCCCCACCTAGACCCTGGGGAAACATGGCAGCCTGCCTGTCTCTTTTCATTGACTTCTTGTTCTCCTGAGAGCTAAGTGCTGGTCAGGAGCCTCCAAGGCCCAGCAAGATAGAAGTCACCATTTTCTCAAGGCAAATTGTCATGAGGAAAGATGCTGTCTCATCTGATGCCACACAAAGAGATTTTCATGGGGATTACAATTAAAAGGTTTAAACCAGTGTGGAGCGACTTCCCTTTAGCTATAAAGCTTCTATGCCCACTTTCTAAGAGACACACAAATTCAAGTGACTATAACTTTATAGAAATATAGCAGCCAGTTATATTGATAATAAAAATAGCTGACATTTATTGAGCAGTTACCAACTGCTGAATTCCTTCCATGCTCTCTCAGCTGTATCCAGTGCAGAAAACAGAGACTATGCCAGAAATCCAATAGTGGGAACTGAATAGGAGGACTAGATACTAATGTGTGGAAACAAGATGAGCTATCCCAGAGACTAGCAACAGCAAGAAGCTGCTACGCTCTCTGTGTTTTTCCATTCTATCCTCTAGCCACACTCAGAGTAACTCAGACCAACTGTGATCTTGGCAGCTGCGATCTTTGTGCTGTTGGTGTTTACTATCTCAATAGCCCTACCAACCACTTCTATCCTTCTCTGGGGAAATTAGGGCATTGAAGGGCCAACTCTCCTACATCCTTAGGCTAACCTAGTTTGGCCCCTCTCTGTCCTATCAGACATTACAATCCATCATGGAATCTCCCCAACATAATGAAAGATCCTTAATGGTAAGTCTGTGAGGCACAGCCCCATAACCTAGTGGTTAGAGGGAGATCTCACATAGCCAACTGCAGTTCAAATCCTGACCCAGGTGGCTCAAAGGACACACCAGGCACAAGTGCATGCATGTCCAAAATCCCAGGAAGATGAAGAGATTGAAAGATGAAGGAGAAGAGATCGCAGTGGGACCAATCCCTACTGGAGGAAAGGGTTCTTTCTCTCTCTCTCTCTCTCTCTCTCTCTCTCTCTCTCTCTCTCTCTCTCTCTCTTTCTCTCTCTCTCTCTCTCATGTGCATACAAGCTTATATGACCTCTGGCAACTAAAAATAAAAGGTAAGGTCGTGAATATAAGTCACTATAGGTCCTTGTTGTGTATTGCTTTATACAAAATAGGTGCTTAGTAAGTACTAGTTGAATGAAGAGAGGAACTAATACACACCTTCATTAACTATTATAGATGTGGACAAAACTTCCTTCTGACATTCTGTAGGCTCCAAAGCACAATGTAATTATGTGCTGATAAAAGTTTAAATTAATGAAACAATGGTGTATTAAAGAATTTATTCTTTTTTGTGTCCTTCCTTTTCAGAGCTTGAAGGATGCAACTTAATATATCAAATTACTGCAAGATTTTTTTCTTACCTTTGCTACCATCCTACTCTCAGACTCTTCAACATAAATTCATTTGAAAATTCCAGGATCCATTGAAATAGACTGAGAGCAAATAACCAGTTCATGGTTGTTAGTTGCCATTTAAAAAAGAATTCATTGTCCAGCCAGTTTTAGTGCAAGCCTTGTTGGGTTTCCTTGATGTTTGAGAAGGCAGTCCGTACATACACATGGCCTCTATAATTATTCCCTAATGCAATTATGCTTCCAAGGGGAAATCCTCTGGAAGTCTTCTTTAGCCTGAGCATCTGGACCATTAAGTTTATGGAACATTGGGTGAGAAGGTCAAGGACTGGTTTCTATTCCAGTGATTACTCTGAAGTGGGACATATGTGTTCCAAAATGTTAATAACAGTGGGAATAAAGCTGAACTTTTCCTTGTGTTCGTCTTAAATTGTCCATTTTGCATAAAGATTGTACTATTTTGATTATAGATTATACTATAGATACAGTATACTTCAGCACATTATAGATACTCATATAGATTGATGATAGATTTGACTAGATTATTTTATAACTTAAAAACATTATTTGTAAGGGACCAGCAGTTAGCATAATGGCTATGTCGCTGGACTCCCATGTAGTCGACCACGGTTCGCATCCCGGACCCGGTGGTTTAAAACTCACGCCAGGCGCATGTATGTGTGTGTGTGCCCAAGATCCCAAGAGGAGAAAGGAGGAGAAGGGATTGCGGCGTGGCCATCCCCCCTGGGGGGTGATTTCTCACTTTCTGTCTCTCTGTCTCTCTCTCTATATCTGGTGAGCGCACGTGCCCTATAGCAAAATAAAACCTCTCCAAAAAAACCATTATTTGTAAAATAAAGGTAAATTTAAAAGCATCACTTTTCTTTTTATCTCATAAACAAGACCCAACTTTTTCTTTCTTTTTTTTTAGAGGTTTTTGCTATAGGGCATGTGCACTCGCCAGACAGAGAGAGACCGAGAGACAGAAAGCGAGAAATCACCCCCCAGGGGGGATGGCCACGCCACAATCCCTTCTCCATTCTCCTCTCGGGATCTTGGGCACACACGCACACGTGCCCGGCGTGAGTTTTAAGCCACCGGGTCAGGGACGTGAACCACGGTTGACTACGTGGGAGGTCAGCGACATAGCCATTATGCTAACTGCTGGTCCCAAGACCCAACTTTTTAAAGTGTAGTTAAAAAAGATAAACCATGGAGGCAGCAGTTTCATCACTGGACTCCCACCTGGCCAATCATGGTTCAAGTCCCGGGCCCAGTGCCTTGAAACTCTCGCTGGGAGCCTGTGCATGTGTGTCCAAGACCCCAGGAGGAGAGTGGAGGAGAAGGGATTGTGGAGTGGCCATCCCTGCTGGGGGGTGATTTCTCACTTTCCCTCCTCTGTCTCTCTCTCCCAGAGAAGTATACATGCCCTAAGGCAAAAACCTCTAAAAATCACAAAAGAAAATGAGAAGAGAGGAGAGGAGAGGAGAGAAGAGAAGAGAAAAAAAGGAAAGAAAAGGAAAGAAGAGAAATACAAACCAGAGTAGGAACATAAAGTGAATCCGTGGCTGAATCCGAAATGAACACTGTCTGTCCTCTCTGTGAGCCACATGTTTGGCTCCAAGGTTGCAGAAACCATCATGAAAAAGGGATACCTGAGTGAGTCCAGCCATCAGACAAAATTAGACCAATTATCCTTAAGAGGTACATTTCCTGACTCTGGGCTCAGATAGAAATTTATTCCCAGAATCTGATAAGAAGGCAGATTCTGCTAGTGGCAAGTTGGGCTTTTCTAATGGGCTGAGCTGCCCAGCCACATTTTTCAGACATTTCACCATTGCCTTGTGGGTTTGCTGAACTAGGGAGATACTCGCAACCCAGGGCAGAACTAGTCTAGGGCCACCTTCTCCATCATGCATCTCACATCCTGCCCTCCTGTTGGCCTTTTTTTTCCTGACACTTGGTCCTCCTCCAAGTTCTCTCCTATCTAATCTTCCTAGTTTTATTCAACATTTAGCTACTTTCCCAGGCCCACATCATAGGTTTGGCTCTTTCAATTGAGACTTTTCTCTTTGTCTTAGCCTGTTTCTGCTCCTGTAACATAATAGCTGAGACTGGGTAATTTATTTATTTAAATAAATAAATAAATAAATAAATAAATAAATAAATAAATCTACCTCCCTTATGGTTCTAGAAGCTAGGAAGTTCGAGAGCATGTTGCCAGCATCTGCTTGACATCTGGGCATAACCTTCTTAGTGCATCATCCCATAAGGGAAGATGGAAGGATAAAAGAGTGCATGCAAGAGAGGGCTAAACCTGCTTCTATAACAAACTTGATCTCAAGATAATGAGCCACTCCCTTGATAGCCATGTCAACCTGTTCATGAGGGCATAGCCATCACTTCTCAACATGGGGGATTCACTCTCCAACACTTGAGTCTTGTGGGACATGTTCAAACCACAGCATTCCTCATGATAAGCCAGTCTTTGAACTCCTTGTGCCTATTTACAACCTTGGTGACAGCACACTCTGGGCATGACCCAGCTCCCTCTGTCCTCCTACTCTTCTCACCCATCATATATGAGTGAAATCAGAAAAAGCAGAAAGCCACAGGGCAGTGTGACTGGCTGACCATCCAGACTAGCACCCTTCACAGCCGGTACCTAACCAGTGCCAGTTCACAATGGTTTGTCATTGGCCCACAAAGAAAGAAGAGCAGAAATTGACAGAAAACATGTGGAAACTTTAATGGCATTGCTATGAAAGTCAAATGCAGAAGCACTAGTTTTGTGCAGGGTATAGACAGTTCAGGTGTGGTTACTCCAGATGAGTCATGGGTAGCCTGAGCTGCCAACCAGTCAGATGCAAAGGGCCACTTATCGGTACCAGGTGGATTAGAAATCTTTCTCCAGGTTGGTTGGGAAGCACTATCCAGAGCCCTGCAACCACAGACAAGTTCTCATCTCAGCATCACAGCACTATGAGGTATTGTGTTCTTACCACCTTTTGGATATGGTTGTAGACAAATTGCATATATCATCTCATGCAATCACACCAACTTCTGGAGGTAAATGCTATCATAATCCCCATTTTATAATTAATACAAGGAGTCCAAAGACAATTCTTTTGCAGCTTGCCCTAGGTCTTAGGCTCTGGAATTTATACCTAATTCTGTTTAAAACCATTTGGCATTTATAGAGTAGCAGAGCAAAATTTGCTGAATTTATGAAATTGACAGGAAACCTCAGGCTGTTTCCCCTTAATGAGGAGGAAGTAAGGGGTAGCTATCTTCCCGTCCTTCCCTACCTTAGTTCTTTATGGTTAGAGCTTGTTATTCCAGATTTAAAAACAACTGTTCCCATAGCAACACCCTGGCAGCTTCTCTTAGCAACCATGGCTACCTTTCACAATTTTAACAAAGTTGGTTCAAATATAAAATTCCTTTTTGAAAGACTTTACAGAGGCAAAACCAAAATGACCAGTTGACTGGGGCTTAACTTTTTATATATCTTAAGAAGATCATAGAAAGGTTTGAAAACCAGCAAATGAAAAAGGAAACACCCAGGTTTGCCATCTAGGATACTGTCTTGAATCTAAAAAATGGTGATATGTAAACTCTAAAATGTTAACTCTTCCTCCAATTGACAAAAAAAAATCCACAAATTCAGCATATTTAAGCTTTAGAAATTGTGTTAATTTTCTAGCACCGCTGTGAAAAATTATCACCAATTTAGTGGTTTAAAAACAACACAAATTTATTATCCTACAATTATGTAGATCAAAAGTCTGGTATGGAACTCACTAGGCAAAGATCAAGGTGTTAGTGGCTTTCTAGAAGCTCTAGACAAGAATCCCTTTACCTGCCTTTTCAAGCTTCTAGAAGCCACCTACTTTCCTTTTTTTTAAATTAATAATTAATGTGGTTTATTTCCAAGCAGAATATGAGTGACCTAGGCCCGGAGAGGAGGCATACATGCCTTTCTGGGGTGGGGGGAGGGGGGTTGTGATCATGTGCAGGGAGGGGTTCCTTTTATTTGATCTTTTTGAAATTGAAGACAAAATTAGTGAAGAGATTTCCATTGGTCTGGCCTGGCCCAAAGAGGCAGGACATGTGGAAACAAGGAAGGGAGCTGGCTTGAGGGTATAGGTGGGTTCCACAATTCCTAGGTTGGTGATTGGAAGGGAAGAACTGTGTGGGAAAAGATTCCTAAAGAAACGCTTAATCTACATCTCAAGGAAAGTGAAGTTCTGTGTCTTGGGAAGAGGTTAGCAAAATAATATACTGTAATTGGTTGAATATACATCTCAGAGGTACTATGCCAGGGACATTTCCATGTCTTGTGGCTGCTTTCTCCTTCTTCAAAGTCCACAATGTTGAGCTGTTCTCAAGCTGCCCCATCTCTGACATCTTTGAGCCCTTCTTCACCTGTTAAGAATAATCCAGGTAATCTCTCTATTTTTAAATCCTTCGATTGGCAACCTTAATTCCACCTGCACCCTTAATTCCTCTTTGCCATGTAAGCTAACATAGCCACAGATTTCAGAGACATGAATGTAGATATCTGTGGGGAGCTATTTCCCCCCTACCATGGTAGATACAATAACATAAGCAGGTTTTCCAAATTAGGAAGAGAACAGTGTAGTGTCTACTCTAATTTTCCCCCTCTGTGTCCAAAAGCACCGCATCTTCTAACCTTCAGCTACCATGGATCTTTTTGGTCTCTTCCTCTTGCATATGAGAGGACCTCAAAAAGTTCACAGAAAAGTAGAATTAAAGTATGAATTCATTGAGTTGATGGGAAAGTCATGACACATTTGCAAAGAAAAAAAGTCATGACTTTTCTAACAATCCAATATAAAGCATATATGCCCTTTAGCACAAAAGAAAAAGAAAATGTAACCCCAAATCTTTCCCCCAATCTTTTCCCAAAACAGCAGTGGTTAGTACTGAGGCAGATTCATAGAGCAAAACAAAGTAATATAAGGATTTGTTAAAAAATGGTGGATCTTGTGTTGGGAAGACTATCCCCAGAAAATCACATTCCTGGTGAAGAGCAAGGACAAGGTTCTCTCTAGGGCAGAATGAGCCCTGTTGGGATAGGATGGACTCAGAGCTGCTGACATCTTAACTGAAGACACAAGTGATGGATGCTAAACGAAGAGGGCAGACTCAATGAAGTGCCAGCCTTCCCTAAAACACTGCTGCAATTACCCCATGAAGACATTTATGTCACAGGACAGAAAACAAATCCCCATGGTAATCAATAAAAACTAACTGAGAACCATAACTTACCAGGGAGAAATGGCTTCAAATACTGATTGGACTCCTAAAGAATACACAAGAACATCATCAAGTCCTGAGTCTAGTTCTATGGTGATATCATGGAGGGACATGAGGAGGAAAAGAGCCCTCAGGAACCTCCTCACACTTTGAAAAGGATAAAAACAAACCCTGGAAAAGCAAAGTCACAACTGCAAATACTCTATGTTATGTACCAAATAATTCTAAACTGCTTTTTAAAGAGCCAGAGGAACTTGGAAGAGGCAGGGGTCTCTGTGGCCTGGGGACAGGGGAGCAGGAGGGCAGCAGAGACAGGTGAGAAGGCAGTAAAGGGGTAGGAGTAGGACTCTGCTAACTACCTGCATGACTCAGAGCAGATGACTTAACCTCTCATGCCCCAGTTTCCTTGTCTTGGAAAGGCAGCAATGGCAGAACTTGCAGGTGATGCCTGTGAAGCAAGCCCTCTGCCTAGAGCACGGTGAACATGCTCTGTGTTGGTTCTTATGCTACAGCTGTGATTGTGGGAAAAGTGGACATGAAACTGAGCCTTAAGGAACCGGCCAGACATCAAGGGAAGAAGAGGCCACACGCATGGAACATGACCCATTCAGGAACAAGAGCAGCCCAGCTGGCTTACACACAGAAATTGAGCACCTGTTAAACTAGAGGTTGCAGTCAGATTACAAAGTGGCCCTAAAAGCTACCTTAAAATTCTCTAAAGTTCTCATCTGAGTGAGACCAAATGAGAGATGACAGACTACTTATAGCTGGCACAGAACTAATCTAGACTGTGTTGTGTTCTAGAAAAAGTCAGAGATTTAGATTCAAATTGTCTTAACACTCTGAACATGTTTTCTCTCATTAGGAAGAGATGACAGTCACTTTTGTCAAGAGCAGAAATGAGAATCAAATAAGGAAATGTCTTTAAAGTGCTCAGTGTAGTGTCTAGGGCATAGTAAATGCTCAAAGGATATTAATTATTATCATTCCAGAAGGTGCAAAATCACTTTTCTAGTGGTTTTTAAAATGTGTTTCTATTGACTTTTAAAAATAGTGAATTTTTTCCCCCACAGAAACCTTATATGGTAAAAGAGGAAGGCCTAGTTGATTTGGGGTTCAAGGCCAGAACCCTTGTTGTTCAGCCTTCTCCCTTCTCCTACGGCACCTCCCTTGAGAAGGGACTTCCGATGCTCTTCTCACCAGGCTGGTCCAGCACTCCCAGTGGGGGTCTACAGAGGAGGCAGGTCCTTGGCCAGAGCCACACCTTGTGGCTTCCCCACCTGGAATCAAATCTGGTTTTTGAACCACCAATTCAGCAAATGGCCAGTTCTCTGAGTCAGTTTGATAAAAGTCGCTGCACTGTACATCAAGCCATAGAATGTCAAGTCACTGATTTCTTAGTTAACTAAATCATCAAAACTTTATACTTAAACTACTTATTAAATTTACCTCAATTAATATTGGTAGACAGGCAGCCTAGACTCCTTACCCAGGTATCTTGTATCCCCTTGCACCACCCTTGGGTCTCCCTCTTGCGGTCCCCAATTTCCATCCTCTCTACCCCCCTATCTTCCTCTACCTCTCAATGCTCTGGGGTCCTCATCTTCATCTAGCCTCTGCTCCTCAGTTTACACTGCCCCAGCCTGAGATACGACTGCACCATGAAGACCCTATTTGGAGTTTCTTGCTCCCTCTTACTTTCTCTCGCTCAATAAATAAATTTCAAAAAAAAAATTGTTAAATCTTGTTCTGAAGACAAAGTCAAAACTGATCACTTAAAATGTCACCAAAATCATTTGTTTGTTTTTAAAATCATTTCAACTAACAATTTTAAATCAATACATTTTTTTGCCTTTTAGTAAATTCCCTCAGTTCGGTATTTGGCAAATTGACCAGTGACTTGTCTGAAGGCAAACTGATTTGTGGAAAATTGACCTAAAACTGGAACCTGGGCCTCAGATTATCATTCCAAATCACTTTTTTCTAAATAATACTTCTCCACGATGGATTGTAAACATGTAAATACAACCAATATGTTTTTCTCAGTAAGGCTAAATTTGGTTTCTTTTGTCTATTTTTGGCAACTATTTTTTCTAAATGCATTTTCAAAATTTTTTTTCAAACTTGCTTTCTTTTTAAAAAATGCAATGTATTTAAGATGTTAATGGCCTCATTTTAATTTGCACATATTCTTGTTAATAATGAAATCTACTTAATGTGAGTTAAAACTAAAAGCCTGTCAGGGTAATTCACAAACATTTAAAAACTCTGCAGCAATTCTATGAGGATTCCCCGTTAATATTCTTAAGGACTTCAATGGATATACTAAGTAGGACTTGATATTAACAGAAATAGCAAACAAATTAAAATTGGACTCTCGGTAACAATCAGGAAAAATGAGTGTTCACACCCTTCAGCATGAAATTGAATCTAGTTGTGCGGGTGCCTCCTGCACATTTAAGGAGTACATCTTTATTGAATAACCATCATGCTAAGTATCACTTAAGACTAGCATGGAGTCACCTGACTTCACTATATTTCTTTCAGGAATGCACAAGAGAACAACATCAATCAGATTTAAAATAATGCGATCTTCATTTGGCATTGATGTGAACAGCAATCTGTATTTGTAGCATAGAGCAAATTTTCATGTGAGCAATGTAATTTACAAGGAATGTACGTTTTATTAAAATTCCAGCCTAGGAGACTCTTAAAATCCATTCTGAGGCCTTTGAGACTCTCTCGATGATCCATGAGAAATGTCTAAATGATCTCACATTTCCACAGTGGATTACAACTTCAAGAACAGTGCCCATCGCTGTAAGGATAAATCCCTCTTCAGGTTTAATCTCTTTGAGAATTCAGTTTATAGTCAAAGAAAAACGCTTTGCTATGTATTCATACATAAAAAACAGGATTTAAAGTGGAGCTTTAATACATGATCCTGTTTAATCTTCACAACAATCTTTGGCAGTAGGTATTATAATCGTCACTCAAGGATGAGACATCTGAAGCTCAGAGAGGTTAAGTGACATTGTCAAGTTTACACAGTTAATGAGAAATAACAGTTGTTAAATGTAAAGGTTGCTAGTTCTGAGTCAATAATCAATAATTTCATGCAACACATATACATTGCTTATGAGGAAATATCAAAATGTTCATGGACAAATGAAATTAAAGTAGCAGTATATTTTGGTGTGAAAAAATTAAAATCCATGTTGTGTTTCTATAATATGCATTTTTCATGAACTTTTGAAGACCCCCCCATATCACATACAGATATTCTTCCTGCTTAGAATTGCTGTGAAGAAGTAGAAACTGCACTAATTGGTACTGACTTTGACTCACCACCTTTCACCTGGACCATTTCACAACTGACTAACATGTCTCCCTGTCTGAAACCGTTGTCCCCTCATTGCGCTACATAAATCTCTACAAAATCTCTGCTTTTCACCCCTGCTTAAAAACCTTTCAATGGCTCCCAATCATTCATAAGAATAAAGTTCAGTCTTCTTAACATGACATACTGCTTTCCACTCCTACTAGCGTTCTGCCATGTATTCTTTCTTCTATCTAAGATGGCCTTCCTCTTCTGGACCCAGCAACTTCACCCAAGGCCAACTCACTGTGGTCTTTGTAAAGACTCTCTGGATTCCCATTTATGATCTCCACCTGAATTTCTCAGCCCCATCCTGGGTGACCATATGTTTATAGTACAGCCCTATTGTTTCAGAATTCTGTTTGTTCTGTGCTTCCAGCTAAATAAATCAGTCATTTAATCCACTCTTAAAATATGTGACAATAATCTCTTCCTACCAATCCAGACCTCACTTCTTTATGATATGCTAGAATACAGGTC
The DNA here is from genome assembly GCA_026018925.1 of Tupaia tana. NCBI lineage: Eukaryota > Metazoa > Chordata > Mammalia > Scandentia > Tupaiidae > Tupaia > Tupaia tana. The sequence goes on from JAKSZU010000016.1 coordinate 55,613,036, forward strand.
AACAAATCACCCCACATGCCAAGTCTGGCCTAATGCCTGTTTGGGTAAATACATTTGTATTGGAATACAGCCATTCTATCTGTTTACCTCTTGTTTGTGGCTGATTTGCACTCCAAGGACAGAATTGGGTAGTCACAACAGGGACTAGATAGCCCACAAAATTTAAAATATTTATTTATTTAAGAATTATTTTATTGAACGTTATTTATTTATTTTAATTTAACCAGAGAGGGACAGAGTGAGAGAGAAAGAGAGAGAGAAAGTAAGAAATTAAGCCACCAGATCTGGGATTCGAACCATGGTCAGCCATGTGGGAGTCCAACAGCTTTAACCACCATGCGACCTGCTGGCCCCCAAAACTGAAAATATTTATGATTTAGGGTTTTATAGAAAAAGTTTATTGATCTCTGTGTTGGAAATAAAGTCAAGAATTAAAGTCAGCACTTTTGAGTAAAAAAAAAAAAAAAAAAAACTACAAAAACCCTAGAGGGTTTTAAGGACTTGAGTTTAAGTCTACGTTCTAGAATAGGCTTACTCTTATACAGTAGACAAATCATTTCTGGACCTCAGTTTATCCATCGGCAAGATTAAAAAGTTAGAACTAGACAATTGTTATACTTCATTCAAGACCCTGAACCCTTTCCTCAAAAGTAGTCTATGGTGAGATCTATGTGTAAAGTGGATAAAAGCAGAACTATTTGGGTTTTTTTAAGAAATTTTTGCTATAGGGTGTGTGTGTGCCCACCGGAGAGACACAAAGAGACAGAGAGACAGAAAGCGAGAAATCTCACTCACACACACACACACACACACACACACACCCCTGGGGGATGGCCATGCCTCAATCCCTTCTCCTCCATTCTCTTCTCAGGATTTTGGGCACACATGCACACGTGCCTGGCATGAGTTTCAAGCCACTAGGTTCAGAACTTGAACCATGGTCAACTATGTGGGAGTCCAAAGACATAACCATTATGACATTTGCTGATCTCAAAGACAGAGAACTATTCTAACAAAATCTAGAGTGGGAATCCAGAGCCTGTCCCACCATTTCCCATCATTGCCCTTGCCATACCGAGGCTCTTGAAGGGATACCACAGAGCCTCACAAGTTCCAAGTACAAAGGCCACTCATCTAATTACTCTCTGGATTCTCTTCTGCAATCACAGTCCATGATTCTGTGTCTAAGGCACCATGTAAACTTCCCAGATTTAGAACCATCCAAAATCAAACTCTTCCTTTTAGAATTTTTTCATAACTAAATCATAGCTGAGACAGATCGAAATTGGAAAAAAAAAAATAACTATTGTCAGACAGTTTTTCCTCTTATCCATAGGAGAGCCTAAAGTATACCTCTGCTTTCTGGAATGAACTGGCACTTTCTGTGATCTATCTTGGGCATTTTGAAACACAAAAGCAGAGTGTCAGTTTCTGGGAGATGTACAACATGAGGGACTGTCACTCCAGTGACGGAGCACTCCTGGGAACGGTACTGCTTCAAAAGGCATCAGGCAGGTAATGACATTGTGAGTTATTTGTTGCCAGAGCAGGAAATATTTTGAGTAGCTCACGAGTGCATTGGGGCTGCATTAAAGAATATTTAGGTCCTTAGGTAGGAGGCTTCCAAGAAAGACAGCTGGTCAGAGGTCCTTAGGGTTCTAAGCTCTGAGCTAGAAGTCAGGACATGTGCATAGTCTTCTCTCTGACCTTCTGTGTGCCTGTGATAAGTCCTTTGACCTCTCTGTGTAGGTTGTACCTAGATAATGAATGAACACTTATGTGTCACGCTCTATGCTAGGAGTTTTGCAGACCATAACTCAATTAATACTAATGCTCTAGAAATAGGATCTCTGTTTTGTAAAACATATACTCAGGAAAACAACCCTTAGAGAAGTTAAGTGTTCAAAATCACACAACTAGTCAGTAGGACAGCATGGCATTAAATTAGCTCTAGAAATGGTCTATCAAAATAATTAAGGAGGGACCAGCAGGTGGCATGATAGTTAAGGCACTGGACTCCCACATAACCACATACAGTTTGAGCCCTGGACCCAGCAATTTGAAAATCATGCCAGGCAAATGTGCATGAGCACCCAAAATCCCAGGAGGATAACGGAGGAAAGGGATGACAGTATGGCCATCTCCCCTGGGGGGGGGGGGGTGATTTTTCACTTTCTCTTTCTCCACTTCTTTCTCTGTCTCTCTCAGGTGAGCACATTTACCCTATGGGAAAAAGAATTAATTAAAGTATGGTTCTTAAATAGCTTCTGTTTGAATCCTAATTTTGTCAGCACTGGGGTATGACATTAGTCAATTTGGTTTAAATATTTACACTTCAGTTTCTTCATCTATAAAGTAGGTATACAGACATTGTCTTTGCCTACTACATAGAGTTGTTTGGAGGGATAGCTGAGACCATTTTCGTAAAACATCTTGTAGGTTCTGAGTCATAATTAATGACAGCTATTATTGTCATCTGCTTAAATCCAAATCCCATGATAGGATTCTTACGAATGTCACTGATCGCCTATGTCAGGCCAAAACCAATGGTTGATTTTGATCTTCATCTCATCTCTTATTCTCTTAGCAGTCAGTATTTGACATTGCTGAGCACTCATCCTTGAAATAAAACATTCTCAAGACTTTGTGACACAACATTTTCCTGGTTTTCTCCTATCTCTACATTTGCTAGGTCTTCTTCCTTCCCCAGACTTCTAAAAGTAGGAGACTTTATGGTCCTATTCACATTCTGTGTTCTCCATCAGTACTGTTTTCTTAGCTTATAGTGAGTTGATGACTCAAAATTCTCTGCCCACCTGGACTTTGCCTCTGACCTTCAAATATCTAATGATAAAAATTTGGATATCTGAAAGGTTTCTCAAAAGTAACATATTTCTAACAGAAACTACTTTATTTCTACTCAAATTTCTGTCTTTTTCCAAATGTCATCAATATATGGCACTATAATTTACTCAGTTTACATCATCATTTACTCCTCATTTACATTTAGTTAACAAACCTAAATGTCACCTCTTGGTTGTTCCCCTCATATTCCATTTCAAATTTACCAATGAGGTCTTTCTGCTATACTTCTAAAATATAAACTGACTCTGACTTTTCACCATGATCACTATCACAAACCTAGTTCAGCTATTTCCTACTGCACATATGGCTCTAACAACCTACTCCCAACCCTGGTACATTTACTTGTACGTATTTGAATTTAGTTTATCTTATTTCCAAAAAGGTTACTGTACTTTAACCCTAAATTTCTCTAAGGACCATAGACTCTAGAGCTCTTAACTCAATAGAGTCACGCTTTCACTTTATTTTTCTATATTTAAAAAGGAAAAGGTCATGAATGAGGTACGTTTGATCATTTTTATTGAACTGGAGAATTTTAGTCCAGCTGCTATACCATTTATCTCCTCTTTATTCTGCCTTCATTACCTGACTCTAATCAACCAAAATACATGCTGAACTTTTTCTAGATTTAAAATCATTTGTCTGGTCATAAATAATGCAGTCATAATAGTAAGTCATGCTGGAAGCTATGGCATGGAAAAATGAGTGAATTTGAATAAATCAAAAACTACACTAAAAAAAAAAAAATGAGCCCAAGTTGGAAGATAGGCCAACAAAATACCATGTCTAAGAAGGAATGGGAAATACATTTCTGGACCAGATGAATCGAAAGGCCCAAGGGTCCTATCAGAAAGGCTTGAGAGCACAATGAGCTAGAGCGTTGAGGGGCAGAGAGTTTCTGCATTGACACTCAACAGACATTTTTTTTTTTTTTTTTTATCTACTACGGTTCTTTCAAAATGAGATTTTATTAAAACCTCTATTTCAAACAATAGTTTGCATATCACAAAAATCAAGCCATGTCAGGCCAAAAGAAGATTAAGTTTCAAACTTCATTTAGGGTCTCATTTTGAGTACCAAGACCTCTAGCTGATTCATAAAGGTCATCTGGGAATGATTTTTTAATATATTTCCAAAAACATAGCCCAATCCATACAGTGACTGTTGAAAAAACTAACTGCTTTCAATTTCTTTGCTTTTATCTGAGATTACATATGAAGAGACTTCTAAATATTTATGGAAAAGTATACCTAAAGTAGAAGTTGATTTTGACACAAGCATTTAAAAATGTATCGATATATTTTTCATAATATGCATTTTCTATGAACTTTTTGAAGACCACCCCCACACATACAATCAATATTTCACTCACATCAAGATTCTTTACTTCTTAGACTAACATAAATTAAAATACAAGTCTTTATTTTAAATTATATTTTTTAAGTTTTAAAATCATGTAAATATAACATGAACATTTGTCAAATATTTTAGTATACTCATTAATTGCTGAGGAAACCAGTAAAAGGTTAAGACTGGTTTAAAGAGCATTTAAGGAGCCCAGTATTTACAGGAACCTTACTAAAGTGAAAAAATTCTAAATTATTGGGTTGTCGGAAAAGTCATGATGCATTTTTGCATAGAAAAAATACATTATGACTTTTCCGACAACCCAATAGATACAAAACCTTTCGATGTCCAATAGGGTAATAAGTTATAAACATTGGAGTTCTTTTTCCATTGTGAAGAAATTATTTGCTTATTTATTAAATGAAAATCTATAGAAGTTAACATGTAACTTCACTAACTATGGAAACTTTCATAAGTATTAAACAATGGGTTGAACAACATGTTTTGTTTTAACTCTCACAGCTCTCCAGATTTGGTTGGGACTATGTTCCTGTAGGATATTTAAAGAGCATGTCACTCCCTTTTTGCCTTATTTCCGAATTGCAGATAAATCATTAGTCTCTCTGCCACCCTTCTGGTATCAAAAATAATCTCCAAAAAGTCTGGTATGAATGTTTGGCTGGATGATGTATATACGTGCAAAAAAGAATGTTTATTAACCATGTATGCCTTCTTAAGTAAATCCTGCAAATCTATAGTCTCATAATATTGAGAAAATTTTGTGAGAAAATTTTCATAAGGAATCTTGATATTGACTTTTGAAAGATAGTATTATTCATTCTTCTGTCCTAAAGCTAGGAAACTAAGCACAAGACACAATTTCTAACAGATTTTACCTGGTGGTATATGTACCTATATTTGGAGGTGAATTCCCTCTTCTTGAGGTCCCCTAGACTTTCAAAGCTCTGTGGCCTGGCAGGAGATGGACTTCTTTATCAACTGTAACATTAGGACCTCATAAGCCAAATACCAAGCTAGTTTTCTTCATAGGGATTTGTAGGCATTGCCTTAACATAGAAAATCATAATTACATTAGTCAGAGTTCTCTACAGAAACAGGAAAAAATTTAAAAATAAAAATAATGAAATTTTAAAATGATTCACATAATTATGGAAGTTGAGAAGTCCCATGATCTGTCATCTGCATGCCAGAGACCAGGAAAAAAAAAAAAAAAACAGAAAAGCCTGATGGTATAATTCAGTCTAAGTCCAAAAACTTGAGAACCAGGGAGCCAATGGCATACTTCCCAGTCCAAAGGCAGGAGAAGTCCAATGTCCCAGCTAAAGGAGGTAAGCAGGAAGCAAAAGAGGTAAAGTCCTCCTTTCTTCACCTTTTTGTTGCATTCAGGACCCTCAAAAGATTAGATGATACCTAGCCACATTGAGGAGGGCAATCTACTGAGTCCGCTGATCTGAATGTTACTCTCTTCTGAAAACACTCTCATGAACATAACCAAAAATAACGTGTAAAATGTGGACACCCAAATGACAAGTGACACATAAAATGAACCACTGCAGTCATGTTCCTTAATAGTGGCTGTGTCATACTTAATCTAATGAGAAGCCTTCTCAAATATGACACTCCAAGTATGGCTTTGGTGGCACAATTGATTTGCTCAATTATATTTTGGTTAAAAATAGGACAGATTTTTGGGACCAGCAGTTAGCGTAATGGCTATGTCGCTGGACTCCCACGTAGTCGCCCGCGGTTCGCGTCCCGGACTCGGTGGCTTAAACTCACGCTGGGTGCGTGTGCATGCGTGCCCAAGATCCCAAGAGGAGAATGGAGGAGAAGGGATTGCGGCGTGGCCATCCCCTCTGGGGGGTGATTTCTCACTTTCTATCTCTCTGTCTCTCTCTGTCTGTCTGGTGAGCGCACGCGCCCTATAGCAAAAACCTCTCCAAAAAAAAAAAAAAATAGGACAGATTTTTGGGAACAGCAGTTAGCATAATGGCTATGTTGCTGAACTCCCATGTAGTCAACTGCAGTTCAAGTCCCGGACCCAGTGACTTAAACTCATGCCGGGCACATGTGCATGCATGCCCAAGATCCCAAGAGGAGAATGGAGGAGAAGGGATTGCAGCGTGGCCATCCCCCCTGAGGGGCGATTTCTCACTTTCTGTCTCTTTGTCTCTGTCTTTCTGGTGAGCGCATCTGCCCTATAGCAAAAACCTTTCCAAAAAAAAAAAAAAAAAAAAAAAGAAAAAAGGGCAGATTTTTATGAGCCCATGTAAAAACTATATTGCCATAAAAAATAAGGAGACTCAATAGAAGTATTTATTTCTGAATCCTGAAGAATCAGTTATCATTAAAAGTTTCAGTTTGATTTTAAAATAGTCTATTATAACTTGAGGTTTAGAGAGGAGAGAGAAAAATGTTTCTCATATTTTCTCATATGTCCATAAAATAATATAGAGCATTAAAAAAAATCAACAATACCGCTACAAAATACTCAAAATTAAATTTATCTCATCAATCTACGTAGCCCCACACAATTAATTCTCATTCTGCTGGCATTAGACAAGCAGTTTGCTCTTGCACAGTTGACTAAAATGAATTCTTGAAATTCTGACTCTATTGATGCCGTTGAAAGCTGTTTATCCATATCAGTTCAGAAGTCTACCCAAGAGTCTATTCATAGATACATCAATAGTTTACAGTATTTGATACAAATGAAGTACAGAAACACTACTCCAAAGTATGGTGCTTTAGCGTACTGAGTATTTAAGCTGAAGGAAATTGAGGAAACCACAGAAGCAGAAAGTTTGCTCTGACTTTCTTTTTCCTACCTCTTCTACCTTTCACTCCTAAGGCAACAAAAAGAATTCCCCTACCTTCCCTGAAATTCGTCCTAAGACTCTTATTCAAGAGGAGCCCTACCCTATACATGAGGGAAAGAATGCCATACACAGACATGAAAAGAGTATTAACAAACAGGCCTTGCTAAGTCCCTCCACAAATCTACCTCAGTTTATTGCCATTAGATCACACTTCTTTTTGCTTTTTAAATTTTTTTGTCCAATCACATTTCTCCACAACTACCTACTTCTTTCATCAGACTTAGCATAAAGAACGTTTTGTTTGTTTGTTTGTTTGAGTGTTTAGGTCTCCATTTCTGAAGGCTCCTGGATCATGTAAAGCTTTTACTTAAAAAATTTAGGCCCAGCCAAGGTGCAATGCTGAAGTCACATGGGCAAAGCCCCAGTCAGATCCTGGGTTGACCTGAGCAGGCCGGGTGTATCCAAGGCATGCTTGTGATCCTCACTGCTAGCAGGCTGGTGGGTGGATCATAACATAGTGAGGCCCTATCAGGGGTGTCCCCCCTCTCTCTTTCACTAAAGAAATAAATAAACATTAACTAAAGTTCTAAAAAATAAAATTGTGTGTTTTTTCTGTTGTTAATTTGTCTTCGGTTATAGAGGTGTCAGGCGTGAACCTTGCAACGGGCAAGGAATAGATATTATTTTTTCCTCCTCTATAGTACAGTTCTTTTTCTGAGGTTGACCTTCCTTTCTGAAGACAAATTCAAGTCTGTGGAACCTTCAGGCAAGCATCAGTAGAAAGCAGAAACCTATTTGATTATGAAACTGAATGACTGTGGTTCATTTATTATAGTAATCAATAATATCAGAATGGAGAAGAAAATTCTATATTGGGATAGAGTGCATAACTATTTCATCAGGGTTTGATCACTGTTCCCCCTCAGGGTACGAACCTATTATGGATAGTGAGGGTAATGACCAATCTCCAGGGCATTCCTGTAACAGGAAAAATTTTTTGCAATATTTAAATTAATAACATTTCAACTATGGAAACTTGACCTACAAAAGGCTGAACATCTCTTTTGATTTGATGATTTTTCCCATGCTCTCTTTTAATAATGTTGAATTAACATAGAGATCTGGAACAAACCAAAAGAAAAAAAACTACATATTTCTAGCTTCTGTAATCTTTATAAGATGAAATAACAAATCTTTATGATATTCAGGGGAGCTCTTGAACATTTAAAATACTGTTTTAGATATAGAAAATATCCTGAAAATGTTATTTTATTTTTTTCAATTTAGGAGTCAAACTTGAGCAACATCAAGAGTTATCGAGGGACCAGCAGTTAGCGTAATGGCTATGCTGCTGGACTCCCATGTAGTCGACCGCGGTTCGCATCCTGGACCCGGTGGCTTAAAACTCACGCCGGGCGCGTGTGCGTGCATGCCCAAGATTCCGAGAGGAGAAAGGAGGAGTAGGGATTGCGGCGTGGCCATACCCTCTGAAGGGTGATTTCTCGCTTTCTGTCTCTCTGTTTCTCTCTGTGTGTCTGGTGAACGCACGTGCCCTATAGCAAAAACCTCTTCAAAAAAAAAAAAAAAGTTATTGAAAGAGATTTGTTAATTTGATTAAGATAAACTCATGGTTACCTGAGTGAAACCATTTAGTTGCCTATTTAATCTAAATGACAATAAAACATTATAAAAATTTTTAACAGAAACCTGACCATAAGGAACCTGAACTTGTTTATAGCAAAGATCATTTGTTCTATGTTGTTATTTTTAAATAATCAAAGACATGATCAAATCAACACAAAGTGCAGTAAATTATGTTATTGAGACACAGACTCTATAAGTAGACAGAGTTGTAAAACTAACTTATCTTTTTAATACAAAGAAAACTAAATTCAAATTGTGTTAATAAGGGTTGAAAGCAGGTAGTGTGAGTCCTCCAACTTCATTTTTTTTTTTAATATTTTGGTTCTTTTATATCCTTTGCCTTTTTTTTAATCAATTTTAGAGTCAACTTGACAATTGAACAAACATCTGCTGGGATTTGATTGAGGTTGCATTAAATTTATAATCCAATTTGGGAAGAACTAACATCTTGAAAATATGGAGTCTTCCAATCCAAAAATATGTCTTCATGTATTTAGTTTTTTTTAAACTTTATTGATCATTTTTCTGTTTTCATCATATAGATGTTGTACATTATGACCTAAACATTTCATGATTCTATGCCATTGTAAATGGTACTGTTTTTAATTTTCTAAAGATTTATTTAATTTTATTATTATTATTATTATTATTTAAATTGTTATAGGACATGCATATTCACCAGAGAGAGACAGAGAGAGAAAATGAGAAAGGAAGCCACTATGTTCAGGGCTCAAACCACAGTCAGCCATGTGGGAGTCCAGAGTGTTAACTATCATGCCACCTGCTAGCCCCAAGTTTTAAAATGTTTATTTCCAAATGTTCATTGCTATCACATCTAATTTTTATACATTGACCTTATATTCTACATTCTTGCTAAACTTAGTTATTAGTTCTACAAGCATCTTTGTATATTCTTTGAGATCTCCTATGTAGACACCCATACCATCTGAGAATAGAAGTGCTATTTATTTCTTCTAGTCTGTATGCCTTTTATTTCTTTTTGCCAAATTTTTCTTGCTTTATCTTGGTGACTAGGAATTCTAGGATGATGTCAAATAGGAATAGTAGAGCACTCTCTGTAAATACTGATTATAACTTTAAACCAAAATAAAGTCTTTTCTGTTTCACAGAGAAAACTGGAAGGAGGGTCACTGAAAACTTTCTGTCCTACTCAAACATTTCATAGACTATAAAATTTCACGGATACATATAACATAACTTTATAAAGGAATACTTCTTCTTACCTTCTTAATGTGGTAAAATGAACAAGGTTCTTTAATATAAACCAAAAGTATAGCTACTGCACAGCATATGAAAACGATAAGTCTTAGTAATCAATATTTCATTATTCATTCTAACTCAGAAATTATGTAGGTAATCAGTGATTAGTCAGTTAACTCAATTTAATATTAATTCAAGGTTTTAAAGTACATAAAGATGTTAGAAATTATGTGCAAGAAAGCTGACACACTACAAAGCATAGATACTGCTTTGAAAACATTTTTGGAGTTATCATACAATTTAGTTAAATAAAATTTGCATTTTTCATAATCTCAGATATTATGTAGGAAGTTTATTGGATCGGTAAGCCAATATGAAAAGATTAGGAAGTTCATAAGAAAAGAAATAAAAATCCCCATAGCAATAAACACAGATAAAAAGACATATAGCTATTACTTACTTTTTAAACTAAATTATTGAACCAATCCAGTTTTTCCAAAGACTTACCTTAATATATGGACTTAGATTCTCATATTAACATATTTCTAAGCTAACATTTTCAATTAAAAATATTTTTAAAACCTAACACTTTAAAGTGGTAGTTTTTAAAAATTTTCTGTAAATTTGGGAAATATGAAGTTTATATCAATATCAATATGAAGTTCAGTATCAATAACTGAAAACTAATCAGATCAGAGCTCCTTCATTTCAAAATACATAATATTATAATCTGGAGGTAATAAAATATGTTGTATTTATACAATGAATTATCAAGACTATTTCTGAATCCCAGACACACAGACTTCCAGATACTTAGAGAGCTCATAGATTCAGTCTCAGGTTAAAAAATAATCCCCAAAATAGGGACCAGCAGTTGGTGTAATGACTATGTCACTGGACTCCCATGTAGTCGACTGTGGTTTGAGTCCTGGAACGGGTGGCTTAAACTCATGCCAGGCACATGTGCGTGTGTGCCCAAGATCCCGAGGGAAGAAGGGATTGTGGTGTGGACATCCTCCTTGGGGGGTGATTTCTCATTTTCCATCTCTCTGTCTTTCTGGCGAGTGCACACACCCTATAGCAAAAATCTCACCCCCCCAAAATAAAGTCCCCAAAATATAAGAAAAATAACTGTTCAGATCTCAAAGGAATATTCTTCCAATGAGAGTGAAATTATTCATGGACATTTGTTCACAAATAGATAAATATGTAATAGTAAAAGAAAAGACTATCAAACCAGAATCTCTGTCTCACCTGGCAGAGAGTAGATCTCTATCTTCCACCTACAAAGAATGACCCAATAGCCAGATCATAAACCAAATTCTCAATTATTTGTAACATTAATTGGAATAACAAACCAGAAACAACACAAATGATAAAATCCATAGGCATTAAAAAAAAAAAGTCTACAGAAATAAAGAACCAGCAAAATTACATTCTATTACCGCTTTAGATTCACTCTGGAAGCCCAGAAAAGACATGTCTGGGCTTAAGTGGCCCTTGAGATACATTTCTCAAGCAACACAGTTTAATTGACTCTGTCAGGTTAGTCCACTAGGGCATCTCTGTAGAATCTACAAAAAGCGTAATTTTCAAAAAGATAAAATCTTGACTCTCATGTAAATATAAAATAAGCATATGTCAAAGATTTTATTTAATTCATTCATTAATGAGGGAACCAATAATGTGTTAAGGCTTGTTCAAAGAACATTTGAAGAGCTAGATTTTAAAGATGATTTACTAAAGAAATGTTAGGATATGATTTCTGGGTTAGCTACAAAACCATTTAAAGTCTAACAGGATAATAAACCATAACCTTTGGGATTCTCAGTTTTATCAAACAGAAATGACTTTCATCTGAAATGGAAAAAAATCTCCGAATTAACATGTAACTTCACATAATCCAGACTTCTAATGAATAGCAACCAGGGAATTAAACAAATATATTCCCTGTGTTGGTGGATCTAAGCCTGTATATGACATTGAAATGACATACCACTCATCTATTTGCCTTACTTCCAAGTTTTGGATATTCTCTCTTAACATTGAGAAAAGTTGTTCTACTTGGAAGATAAAAGCTTCATGACAGTATGTCCTTAGAAAGCAAAACTAGTAAAACTGATGGCTCTTGATTAATGAGAGATATCCGTTTCCTTCTGCCCAAGACTATAACGCAACTGCATTGCAGGGCCAAGAACAGAACCCAAGACTTCAACTCCTACCATGCAGGGCTGGCTGAAGCTGGGGGTGGATTACAGCACGAAGACATTGCCAGAGTGCCTGTTTCTCTCTCTCTGTCTGAAGGCAGAAAAAAACAAACAAACAACAACAACAAAAAAAACACCTTAAAAATGACAGCTAGTGTCAACAAAATGAGGGAAATAGATATAGAATGCTAACTAAACCATGGGCACCAAGTTTAAGAAAGTTGATTCCAGTAGGGAAGATTAAAGAGAACATAGAGCTTTCTTAGAAAGTAAAATGATCTTCCAAGTTTAAAGTTCACAGCAATAAAGTGTCCTGGATAGTTCTTTCTCCCTAACCTCAATCCTACTCTCTCTGAAAAAAAAAAAAAAAAGTCTCCTTCCAAAGACATTGTGAGTCCCAGCTTGAGGGAGTGCATCTTGCAAGATCCTACGCTGTCCAGTGATTCAGGGAAGCCAGGGGAACAGACTGAAAATGAGACTCAAGGATGTGGCTCTCAGGTCTTACGTCCCACACTCTGCAACATGGCCAGAGATGTATTTGCTACTTCTGTTTCTATGGTCACCTAAAGTACCTCTCGGTTTTTTGTTTAACCTACTCTCTGCTTTAAAAACAAATTGAGGTAGGGGACCAGCAGGTGGGGTGGTGGTTAAGGTGCTGGACACTCCTACCTGGCTGACCACAGTTTGAGGCCTGGATCTGGGGACTTGCTTTCTCACTTTGTCTCTCTCTCTGGTCAATTAAAATAAAATTAATTAATAAATTAAATTAAATTTTTAAAATCAAATTGAGGTGAACAGAAAGCTGTGATACATTTCACGTTTCCACATTTCTAGGATGGTGTTTTCTAATTGCTAGAACATTTATTTTTTTGACTTTTAGATTGAAACACAAAAACATAGGTACAGAAAACCACACAAAATGATTGCTCCTTATAGTGAATCTTTACAAGGTAAATCCCCTTATAAACCACCACCCAGGTCCAGAAACAGAATGTGATTGGTCACTGCAGAAACCCATTTCCTCCCTCCAAAATTTCCAGCTGAGTCATGAATTAAGTAAAGTGGAGTGAAAAATACTAGTGGGTATCAGGTAGAGTTAAACATTATATCCTGACATTTTTGTTTTATATAACTATTTTTTCTTTTTATATCTGTCAGACAACATGAGTCCTCTCCAGAGAGAGGGATAAAAAAGCACCCATGCAATAGGGTGTAGTCACATTAAAATCCCTTCTCTTCCATTTCTCCATCCTGTCAGCAGCTTGGCATGCACACACATGCTGCTCGCATGTTTTTCAAGCTACCAGAGCCAGGATTCAAACCAGATGGTCAGCCATGTGGGATCCAACTCCTTTAGCTAGGCCACAGGGCCAGCCCAATTTCACTTAACCTCTGTGTTAGTATGTGTCTCTGTGTGTATTTTACTGAGCCACAATTCTGACCATGGGTCACAATCAGGAAAGTTTGATATCCACTGTGCTGTAGGTAACATCTTGACCCTGGATTGCTGGAAGAGGTGGGTGAAGGAGAAAAACCGTAATTTTGTTAGTTCCCTAAAAACAGGGGCAGACACAGACTGAGAGTCACATGCTTCACACTTTACAATGACTATAAGCAGCTTCTTTTCTCACCTATCAGAACACTTTAGAAAACATAAAATATTTTTAAAGAAGATGAAATATCTGTCCATATTATGCAAAAAATGAATATGGAATATTATAAAGAAAGCAATTAATCCACACTTAAAACTAATTGCCTAACCCAGTGGGTCTTTAAATTATTCATTAGTGCTATTTAAAAATAATTGCAGTTTATGAGGAAAACCCATTATGGATTTCTTTTAAGAACTAAGAAGAAAAAGGTTTTCTTTTTTTTTATTTACAAACCACTTATAGCTCCTTAAATCAACTCATTTTTAGACCAGCATAATATTCTCATTATCCCGCATCCCGATCAAATCAACTTTAACATTTATTATGCAACACTTTATAAGTTTCCCTGAAATAAGTTCTGAACTCACAAAGAAGACATTATATTGTCCTAAAAGAATAGGAGGCCCAGCCTCTGTGGCATAGTTGGTGGCATACGAAACTGCAGTGCTAGAAGCCACATGGCAATTATGATTTCAATCCCCAGTGTGGTTGTCCTGAAACACCTCAGGCACCTGCACATGCCCAGAATCCCAGAGCTGGAGGACTAGAGGAAGACTGGCCAGATCTGTAGAGGGTGCTTTTGTCTTTCTCTCTCAAGCATGCACTAACGCTATCTTGGAAAAGAAAAAGGAAAAAGAGAGAGAGAGAGAGAGAGAGAGAGAGAGAGAGAGAGATAGATAGATAGATAGATTAGGGAAGGTGTGTCCAAAAAGGAAAAAAGAAAGACTTTCAGAGAACAAAGCAGGAAACTACTACCAAGATATAAGTGTTTCCTCAAGTTAAGTTTGTGTGGATCCCTCCATCGCAATCTTAATAACCTAGGATTTTGTGTGGGTTTTTTTGCTCATGTAGTTAAGAAATTCTGAATTCTCTCTCTGCTCTCATTTATTTCATGCCTCTAGTTTTTCAATTTCTCCAATTCTTTGGTTCTTTCAAAGAATGCTCAGACCCATACCCATGACAAAATGGTAGAACTTCAAGGGACTTTAGTCTAGTTTAGTGGTTTATAAACCATGTTCTTTGGCACCTCGGGCTCCTCAAAGAAATTAGGTTGCTGAGTTGTCAGGGTTCACTCATCCCCAACCCCACTCAACCCCACATTCCCAAGTCTCCATCAGAAGGACTCATTTGGAGCCCACGATTCCATTTGAAGAAAGTCTTCTTTCACTAACAACATTTCAAATTGCTTTCAGAGTGTAGATGAGGACATCAAAGACCGTGAAGGAGAAGAGACTAAACCAGGGTGGAGCAGCCAGTTACAGAGCTGAACACAGACCTGGCCTCCTGACTCCAGGTGTAATTTTCCACCTCACCTGGGCCAGGTACATAGTTAACTTCTTGAGTCTTGGAGCCAGAATGATCTGAATCTCAAATTGCTCTCAGCCACTTTCTCATTATTTATCCTTGGAATTATATCTGTTCTTAGAATTTTGTTTGTCCTTAAGATACCTGAGCTTTAGTATTCTCATCTGTTTAAAGAGGAGGTAAAAATGCAAGCCTTGTATAACTGGATAATCTATGGTGCATGAAAACACCTTGTACATAATACATGCTTATCAAGTACTCAGGTATGAACATCTTTATCATCAGAGATACATTTGGCCTTCAATATCCATAGGTTCCACATCCAGCCATAGGTAGAAAATGTTACACAGTTGCTGGCATGTACTATGTGGTTAGGTCTGTAATGTTGCAGCAATACTAAAAACACACAGACTTTTTTCCCTTAACCATTATTTCCTAAACAAAACATGCAACAACTATTTATAACGCATTCACACTATATTAGGTATTATAAGTAATCTAGAGATGACCTAGAGTACATGGGAGGGTGTGTGTACATAAGTATGCAAATACTGTGCTATTTTATACAAGGAACTTGAGCATCTGTGGATTTTAGTATCCAAGGGGGTCCTGGAACTAGTCCTCCATGGGTACCTAGGAACAACTGCATTCATAAGTCTCCACTCAAAGTATGCTTATGTTGGCCATTTGAGGGAAATAGTCACTTCCTGTCCCTAACACAATTTTCCCAGTACATGTAAATCCACACACACACACACACACACACACACACACACACACCTGCTGTTGTAACTGCACACAGGAGACCCTGTGGGCTGCAATTCCACCGTTTCTCCCTTCCCCCCATCCATGGTTATCTAAACCTCTTAGTGCCCTCCTACCCACATTATCGTCTCTCCTTTCTTGACCTCATGAAAGGCAAACAACCAAATTACAGGTGGGGAAGCGACATAAGCAGAAAATAAACGTTGGCAGTTATAATAAATACCAATTTGTAATAGCAAGAAAGTGAACAGATTGTTTTGAGGACCAGAGAAAAGATGAAATCTGGTTAAATTAATGACTAGTGTGAAACTCACCTTATTAACATCTAGGATTCATGCTCCCTTCCTTGAGTAACAGCATTCCTTCTGGAGTTAGTTTTCTCATTCATAGACATGTGTTTGGAATGAGATTGATGCCATCCCAATCTCTAGGGCAGGCCCTTGATAGCTAAAGCTGATGGACATCCCCCATTCCTCTGACTACAGCAATTGGTTCTGAGATGGGAACATAACTTAGCTAGGGCCAGAACCCTTCTGGCAAGCTGAAGGGCAAAGAAGTTTGCTAGAATTACTAGGAAATACTATATCTCTTCAGCTGATTCTGACCCTCCCTTTATTTGAATTTTCAATAGTTTATTTAGCATAGATTTTAATATTAGTTCTCATTTTTTTACATATAGCATTAAAATATTACCTATCAGGGCCAGCAGGTTGCATGGTGATTAAGGCACTGGATTCCCATATAGCCAACTGTGGTTCGAGTCCCAGAGCTGGTAGTTTTCTTTCTCACTCTCTCTCTAGCTATTTCTTTCTGGTCAAATTTAAAATCATAATAATAAATTAATTAATTAAAATAAAAATAAATAATTCTTTGTGTGTGTGTGTGTGTGTGTGTGTGTGTGTGTTTGTGTGTGGATATATATATATATATATATATATATCTTATCTTGGCACTCCCTTATATTTTGTATTAATCCCCTCAGCTTTGTTCCAGTCCTATGGGGACATGCCATAGCTTTTATTTTTACTTTGATAGGAAACCTGAGACTGACATGAGACCTCCTACATCACATGAGACCAGAAGAAACCTATATACAAGTCCTAGGTCCTAGTTATCTAAACTGCTAGATCAAGCCTTGCCTACTACTTGACAATTTGAAAGAACCAATTCATTTCCTTCACTCTGTAAGGCAGCTTGAATTGTTTTCTGTAGCTTAAAACCAAAACAACACAAATCAACACAATGTGCAATTTTACAAGATTAGCCCCTAGACATCAGGTTGTAGAGAATGCTTCGAAACATTTGAGTAATGCTTTAAACATGGGGTGGGTCAACAGAGCCACTGTGTTCTCGATGGCTGTGGTCTACTTTCTGAAAAGCAGTTTTCACTGTAGGGTAATAGCTTATTCTGTTATTCAGCCCTTTTTATGTGCCAAGCACTGTGTTAAACACTCATTACATTAGTTCATTGAATTCTTATAAGAAAAAATGGTATCTGGTAGTACCATTTTTAAGTATTATTTATTTAATTGTATTTATTATGATGATTTTTTAGTCTGCTATAGGACATGTGCACTCACTAAAGTGAGACAGACAGACAGACAGAGAGGGAAAGTAAGAAAGCAAGCCACCAAATTCGGGATTTGAACCACAATCAGCCATGTGGGAGTTCAGGGCCACAACAGTCATGCCACCTGCTGTCTCCACTGGTAGTACTATTATTGACTATATTTTAGAGGAAGGGAAACCAAAACTGAACGAAGAAAAGTAACATGTACAAGGTAATCTGAGCAGTGACAGAAGAGGAGATCACAGCCCAGTTTGTCAAACCAAAGCCTGTGGTAGAGATCTACCACATTGTCCAGATCCTGTAGGAGTGCTATCTCTCTATCTCTCTATCTCTCTATCTCTCTCTTTATCTCATGGAAGAAATAATTAAGCTTTTTTGTTTTTGAGAGGATTTTGCTGTAGGGTGCATGTGCTCTCCAGAAAGACAGAGAGAGACAGAGAGGCAGAAAGTGAGAAATCACCCCCCCCCCAGGGGGGATGGCCACACTGCTATCCCTTCTCCTCCATTCTCCTCTCGGGATCTTGGTCATGCACACACATGGACCCAGCATGAGTTTAAGCCACCGGGTCCAAGACTTGAACCACAGTTGACCACATGGGAGTCCAGCAACATAGCCATTATGCCAACTGCTGATCCTCAAAATAAATAAGCTTTTTTAAAAAAGATTTTAGCTAAAGAAAAAAAAAAAAAAAAGATTTTAGCTAGAAATGAAAGAGAATATCTGCTGTATGAATAGGTGCTCAAAAATTATTTGAGAATTGACTGAATGAGTAATGAATTAATGAGTCAATTAGTTAATTGAAAGACCAAACAGACATTTTGATAGCCATTTAACTTCATTTTCATTTACCTCCTTCTTTAAATAGGGTGAGAAAACATAACCTCTTTAGGTCAAGCTTGGGTTAATAGAGGTTTTTCTGTTAAAGGACCTGGTTCTTCGGGGTTGCATATCAACACTGTTGAATACAAATTTATGAAAAAACACACAAGCAGAATAATGGATATCCATCTAAAGAAGTCCCTTGCCAAAATTGGTTTCCTGACTTCAAAGAACTGGGAAAAAAATAAACCAGGTCAAGGACTTGAAGATATTTGTAAACTGTAAAACACAACTGATTATTAGTATGTTTTTGTGTTTATTTCCTTTGTTCTAAAAAACTTAAACTGAATGCTAAATTCCTTTCACTTTGAGACATAGAGTGATCACTTGATGAGTATGTTCATAAAACAAATCAATACAATGTTAAGCAATAAATTTATCTGATGAAGGTAAATATCACAGTAGAGAACTCCAAGTTTTTGGCATTCTTAACCAAAGCAATAAGTAAACAGACTCCTCCCAAAGTAAAGATGGAAATATAATTATTCAGTCTCTCCATGTTAGATTTGCCCAGAAATTGAAATATTGTTAGCAAACACAGATTTAAATTTTGTGCTCCAATGAATTGGTAGATCTCTTAGTTTATTGTTTTGATTTCTCTGCATTCTACCACAGGGAAATTATGCAAACTCTTACAGTACATGAAAAGAATACTAATAATTATGGAATTTGATGCTTAGCTTGAAAATAATTGTATGAATCTCTCCCGATCTCTTGGCATGGTAGCCTATATGTGGTTGTATTACTGCTATTTTTAAGACCTGTGATCTAATGCCTGGACTAAATGTGTTTGAAACTACAATGCTGAGCTAACCACTGAGCTTGGCATATTACAGTCAGCCCATATAGCTTTCTCCAAAATAGTTCTTTGTTTGCCAGATTGAAGTCATCTTTTAGTCCAAAGCGAAGGGTTACAACTCAATCTAGTCCCAATCTCACCTGCAGGTCAGAAGTCCTTGGAAACCTCAAAATACCATCCTAAACCTGTAGGATAGCATCAGAACTCAGGGAATCTGCATTTAAATAAGCCCTTCAGATGATTTTCTTATATAGCCAGGTGCAGAACACATCTGTGTTCACCACAGCACAGAGGCCAGTAGAGACAAGAATAATTCAATCCTTTGTTTTGTCTGCATGATGTTTTATACACCTATTTCATTTTTTGTTTGTTTGTTTGTTTTTTACAAAACCTGTTGGACTCCCTGGCTGCTATAATGTCACAGAGATACAAACTTACAGGCTTTGCTTCAATCTTGAAAGACTATAGCATTTAGGAGCTAAGAGAATTGTATTCAATAAAATGTGGGGGGAAAACAGTATAGAAAGTAAACATAGATACCAGAGAAAGTGTGAGAAGAGAGTGGGAGATGGCAGAGGGTAAGAGGAAGGGAATCAAGAATGGGGGGAAAAAAGCAAAACATACAGGAAATAAGAAATGGAAAATTAGTTGTTGACAATAACATGTATGTTGATGTGCTTGATTGAGACAATATACAGTGTACTCTGGATGGAAAATCTCATTTTGTATGCTGTAATGATGTACAGTGAATGAACGTAAATAAATAAATTTAAATTAAAAAAAAACAAAGAGAATTGTATTTATCACCGAATCTTAGAGCATGTCTGTTTCAAGCGTCCCATCTACATTCTTTTTTTTTTTATTTTTAGAGGTATTTGCTATAGGGCACGTGTGCTCGCCAGACAGACAGAGAGAAACATAGAGACAGAAAGCGAGAAATCACCCCCCAGGTGGGATGGTCACGCCACAATCCCTTCTCCTCCATTCTCCTCTCAGGATCTTGGGCACGCACGCACACGCGCCCGGCGTGAGTTTTAAGCCACCGGGTCCGGGATGCGAACCACGGTCGACTATGTGGGAGTCCAGCGACATAGCCATTACGCAAACTGCTGGTTCCCCCATCTACATTCTTCACTAGAGTTCTCCCCCGTTGTGATTCAAAGTCTTCTCTCTGTTATAAATAATAACACTTCAACACTTTATGAAGGTTGTAAGTCAGCTATAGGTTAAATAGTTAAATAGCTTTCACCTGACCATCTAAACCAAAAAGGCAGTAGAGTACAGTAGGGAGTATACAGGCACTTCATCCTACAGTCACTAGTTGGTGGACTTCAGGCATATTATTAAATTCCATCATGACACAGTTTCCCCATATCCACAATGGAATTGAATGCCATTATTGTAATATAACACATACCTCTCATGCAATTCTGAAAATTAATTGAGAAAACTGTGTAAAACATATGATGACCACCAGTATAAGCAATGATGTTTTACAGACCTCTGAATCCTAAATCTTTTGTAATAGATGTGGTCTAATATGCCACTTTCCCACTGAAAGTATGAGTCTAGGCATAGTTTTTCCAGAGAAGGGTTAAAGAGGACTTTGTGGAGGTTGGGGTGAACTTGCTCTCAGAATGCTTTTCTCTAGTCAGATAACACCTGGAATATTGTGATTATTTCTATATGCCCCAATTTAAGAAAGACACAGATGAGACTGCTCAGGAAAAAGTAAAGAGGCAAGTATTGGAAAGCAAAACAATATCATATGAGCAATTTAGAAACTGGCACACTTGGGTTAGACTGTGGCACAGTGGTAATGCAACTGGACTTTCATGGGGCGGTCCCAGGTTCACATCCAGAAACCTCCAGGCACCCTCACATGTGTGCCTATGATCTGGTTGGCTGAGGCTCGGGTGAAACATGGCATAAAGACTCTGTTGGGGCTCTCTTTCTCTTCTTCTCCCTTTCCCTCTCTCAGAAGAGATAGATTCACTAATTTTAAAAAAGAAAGAAAGAATTTGACATTCTCAGCTAGAAAAAGGAAGTCATAAGGGAAAGCATGACAGGTATCCTCCAACATCTGAGAAGCTATTTCAAAAAGGTAGAATAAGGCTTACTGAGCTGGCCATAAGTTGTAGAACTAAAATGAGCACACTAGAGATGAGCTATAAGGTCTCCCCAGCACTAAGCGTCTAAAGCCATTTTTAAAACATTTTTTTTAATTTTATAAAAAAAATGAGTAGTACTCCATTGTGTCTATATATCACATTTTCTTTATATGTCCATGGATTTGTGGGTCACTTCCAATTTGACTATTTGCTCAAATCCTTCAAATATGTTCCTCTTAATCTTGGTTTATCACAGCCATGCCACTTCTAATGTTTTCTGTCTCAATCCTTGCCAGTTTGCACTGTGCCTGTCCCTCTGCCCTATCCCCATAGAAATGTAAGCCAGGACTTTAAAAAAAAAAAAAAATCTGAGGCAATTTGGTCCAGGATGTCCCTTGTATTGGGCCTGCTTCTCCTCAGGCCATAAAGAAGCGTGTGCTAACTTCTAAACAGTCATATTACAGGGCTGCCCTCCCTGAACATGCAGATACGGCTAGGGCATATAGTGAGAACAGGCAGCCTGCAAATTAGAAGGGAACCATTAATTCCTGTAGGAAGCACAGCTCCAACGACACAGTATCTGAGCAGTGGAGGCTAGCTGACTCAGTAAATTATGTACAGTGGTCCATAAGCACCATTTACAAGCTTTGGTCTTTTCACAGTCTGTTTACAACTCTTAACTCTGAATGTTAGGATTACTGGTAAAATGAAGAGGAGGTGTCACACACAGGGCCCTGGCTGCTTAACAAACCCCAGGCCCACAGAATTGAAATCCAGTCCAGAGAAAAGCACAGACTTGTATTAATCTGAAAAGCAGACAATTATTTAAAAGAACCCAAAACCTTAAACTCATAAGCAAATAGGAAAGTAATTTTTTATTAATCTTGATTTTCATGATACAAAGGATCATGCAGTACATAGAAAACCCTGAAATCACCAAGTTTATTTCATAAAGTAATACAACTTTTGTTATGTTTGATTATAATTCCACTACACTAAAAGCATACCTTTTCAGACTAGCTACTGGCACGGTGGTTAAGACGATTGGATCCCATAAGGCTGACTATGCAGTTTGAGTTCTGGACCCAGGCTCTTGAAAGATACACTGGACATTTGTTTTTGAATAATCTACAATTCCCAAAGGAGGGAGAAATGAAGAAGGGATTGTGTGGTGTGACCAACTGTCTCAAGGATAGGGGTACTTTTCACTTTCCTTCTCTCTCTCGCAAGCACACCTGCCCTAAAGCAAATTTAAAAAAAAAAAATCTTTTCTGAGAAAGTCAAAGTTTAACGAAGTTTTTTTACACATACTACAAAAGATTTTTTAATTGACCAATCTATTTACAAGGAATGTAAATAAATTCATAAATCAATTTAGTGACTATAATTTTGTTTAGTTACTAAAAATAAATCACTTATGGAAATACATTTTTTTTTTTGAAGAAAGCAGAGGGGCACAAAGGAATGAAAATCACTTGCTTTAGACCAGGCAATAAAAGGTCATTATTGGCACCATGCCTCAAACCTGCTTCTCTCCTGGTATATTATACTCTCAGGGAGCCAAATGTCTTGAGGAGAGCTAGTGGGTGGTGGTAGCCAAAAAGTCAAACCTAGGTTATCCACAGTAACCAAATAGATTGGGGAGAGGATATCAAGTTAAGAGCTAAGATTCGGTAACATAGAACCTATGCTAACAATACCAACATCATTAAGCTAAGAGAGAGGGTTTTGGACAATGAGTGATGTCCTAGGTACTACCAGAGGCACCGTCATACCCAAATGCCTTTGCATTTGCAGAGCTGATCTTGGTTTTCAAATATCATGGCAGTCTACAACAGGTCCCAAATTAATCCTCCACACAGAAAGGTGGCACTACCATTTTGCCCAACTCCAAAAACATGATTTATAGAGACTGCAACAGGTATGGTACCTACTGGAGTTATGCCGTAGGGCAGTCCTGCGTGAATGTGTGGTATGCTAACAGATGCCTAGCTCACTGCCTAGCATCCGTGTTTTGATGTGGTCTTGTTCCTTTCCCTATTCAATGACAAATATGCCATAGCACTTGTGATACATAAAATACTTTGTACCTGTTTCTGTTTTTGTTTTAGTTTTCAATTTGCTATAGGGTACATGCACTCCCGAGAGAGAGAGAGAGAGAGAGAGAGAGAGAGAGAGAGAGAGAGAGAGAGAGAGAAAGCCCTCCACATGGAGAATAATCACACTACAATCCCTTTTCTTCCATTCCCCTCTCAGGACTTTGGACACACGCACACATGCACACACCTAGCATGTTTCTCGAGCCACTGGATCCAGGACTCACATGTCACAGTTAGCCATATGGGATGAAGCCATCTTAACCACCACACCACTAGCCAATCCAAATATTTTGTGGAAAAATGAGGGGAAAAAAGTACCTTTTTACAAGCCAGTTGCAAATATGAAAAAAGTAAAAAGAAGTGTTAGACAAATTTAAGGGTAAAATATCAAATTTGGTAGTTTCTTAGAGCCCCCAAATAATAAGGAATCCAGAAGAAAATATTCTCTGGCACTGTTCGATGAGTGTTCCAGCTAGAATTTATTTTAATTGCTTTATAAATTGCTTTAATCCCATATTTAGGGAATCATTAAGGCCTTACAGGGTCACTTAAAATTTCCACTTATGCTTAGCTAAATTTTACAGAGAAAATTACATGTTTTAATAGTATTCACAGAATTGGGTACTTGCAAAGGTCTCAAGATGTGTCCTTCTGAAATATCCAAGGTCCATGACTCAATATCCACTTAATTTTTACAATAGCCCTGTAAGGTAAGTATAATTATTCTTATATTACAGATGAGGCAACTCACCCTTGGAGCGTTTGAGTTATTTGCCAAGTAAGAATGAAGCATTCTGACTCCCTCATCTTTCCATCTCCAGGGTCTGGCTCTTGGCGGACATTCGGGATATTATTTCACGGGTTCTCAAAGTGTGGTCCCTGGACCAAACACATAAATATCACCATGAAACTTGTCAGAAATGCAAATTCCCAGGTCCACTCTAGACCTTCCTGGTGCAAACACTCAGTACAGGGCTCAGAAAGCCGTGTTAACAAACCCTCTGGAGATTTGGATGCACACTACAGCACAGGAGAGCCCCTGTGTTAAACGTATGTTGCATGAAGATCAGTCAGCTGGGAAGGGATGGATCCAGGATCCTTGCAACCCTGAGGCCCAAGTCAAAGGGAGAAGCTAAGGTGAAAGAGACACAGACCAGATCCTGGGTTTCAAAGAGCAAAGAATGTAACATCCCAGACAAGGACAGCTTTAATAGGGTCTCCAGTATCCTAATTCTTAAAGGAGCCTTGTGCCCTCAAACCACCTTCTGCCAGGACTCCTGCACAGAGAATGCCCACACCACGCCTCTCGGGCAGCAGTGTGCACAAATTCTGAGTCCCTTCCATGCAATGAATACAATTAATCAAATTTCCATTTCTCTTTCTTTCTCCAAAACCCCCACAGCAAGGGCCACCTGAGGAAAGAAAATTTCATCTTGCACAAAACCAGATTTATCTCCGTTCTTTGCACAACAATACAATGCAAGCCCGAATGATTTTTCCACATTTGGTAGCACTTAGAAGCTTTTCATCAGCAGAAGAATAAAGAGAAGAACTGTTTCCCTCATTTCTGTTTACTGCAGCAATACAGCTGAAAGAAAACAATTTAAATCTACAAACTACTGAAATGTTTCTAACTTAAAACAAGGACCACAGTCTCAGTCATTTACCCAAAATCACAGCTTGTCTGAGATGAAAGGGACCTAAGAGATAATCAAGTTGGTGCAAAAGGATTTACAATGGTACCAGAGACCATTTCTTTTGAAGAGTTATGTAGGAATTGTAATATGTATCATGTAAAAATATAACTACCACCTCAAACCCATAATTTATTGGATATTATTGCTTAGGGTAAGTAAAAATAATTTTAAAACAAAAACAAAAGTGAGGTGATTAAAAAAAAAAAAGTAAACAAACGATAGCCCAGGTGTCAGGCAGATATGGTAAAAATAAATAATAAAAATCATAAAAAATCATGAAAGTTTGGCAATTAGGTACCACCACTGTATTAGAGCCCTGGTGGGGAAGAAAATTTACCATACCTTGGATGGTTCAAATGGACAGGCTTCTGTGGCAGAAATACTTAGAGAGTTGTGGTCAGGAGTAAGGAAACCAAACCAGGAGGTAAGGCACCCAGAAGGGAGACTAGAGGAAGAAGCCAGTATTTCCCTTAGGGCTGAAAGGGTAAGGAAAGGAAATTCCGTGACAGCTATGGAGGAGCGGTACTCCGGTAAGAACCCAGACAGAGTAGTGCAGAGAAGGGACAGGAAAGAAATAGCTCAGGCCAGACTGGCTCGGTGGCACATCGGTAATACATTGCACAAGCAATGCTGGATCCATATGGAATATGATGTGTCTGGCTCCCTGGCTGACCCGTAAGCACCAGGTGTGTGCACTCATGATTCTAGTTGACTGGGAGGGCTAAAAGAGGGGATTGTGGCATGAGATCCCATTGAGGATGCTTGTCTTTCCATCCCTCTATCTCACTCTCATGCAAGAGATGTTCTTACCTTTATCGTGATCTACAGCCAAGCCTGGCTTGCTATAAATGCTCTGAGTTTGCTTTAAGATTGAGCCTTCACTTCTCTCCAACATGCTTTGTCAAATGGGAGCCACTTGATTTACTTTTGAACACTAGAGATGAGATCTCTTTGGTCCAGGGCCACCATTCTGAACTTAGGGCCACTCTGTCTAAAGTCAGCATGCTGCATTATCTCTCCTCCAAAACAGTGGTGTCACACCTTGCATTGTGCAGAGTCCTCTATACACAACATCGTATCACCAAACCCACCATGAGAATACCTATGTACTAGAACAGTGCTTCTAGAGATTCATGTCTGCCAGTGTGTACTCAGCACAGCAAATGACAATTTCAAAATCTAAGTTTACCAGGAAGATAAGTAGACTCCTCCAAAAACCAGGAAGAAGGGGAATTCAAGACCCAGGAAGGATGCCAGGGTAGGACAAGAAAGATCTCCATTCCCAAATAGAGTCTATAATGATATATGTTCCCCAGCTCTAGCCATTTGCCAGTTGGTATCTGAATGTCCATCTTCTGGCTGGTTCAAGCACATGTAGGTTAAGAGCCACTTTAGGGAGGTATTATGTATTTCATGTTCTGAGGTCCTTGTTAGCACTATATCTTGATTACCACTGAATAGCTGGGATGAGTACAAGTTCATGAGGGGGGGTTTAATGTTTTTTTAAATTTTGACATGATCTAAAAAATATTATTAAGTGATAGCTTTAGATATACAAGTAAAATATATTTATTAGTTTTTTAATTACCAGAGAGTGTATGCACTTGCCAAAGAAAGACAAAGCCAGAGGGAGAAAGTATTCCTCAATGGTGTGTTACAACCTTCTCCTTCCTATTACAAACCTTCTTCGTTTCTCCAACCTGCTGGGATTTGGGGCATGCATGTATATGAGCCTGGCATGTTTTTCAAGCCACCAGGGCCAGGATTGGAACCATAACTGGCCATGTGAGATCTACCTTAATCACTAGGCTGCAGAGCTAGCCCATTTGTCTTTATTTTTTTATTTTTAAATTTTTTTTTAATTCTCTCATGAGTAAGAGAGACAGAGAAAAGAGAAACAGATGAGAAACAGCACGCCAGTAGGGTTTTCGTATCATGATCCTCCAGCTTCAGCCAGCCACAGATCATGAGCACACACATGCCCAGTGCACCCAGACGGGTCTCTACTCAAACCTGGAACCTTCTCACGTGGGTCAGCCTCACAGAGCATCATGTTTTACTGTCTGGCCCCATAGCATGTTTGTATGTTTGTTTGTTTAACTCTATCAAAGAACATAGTAGATAGTAACCTAGCAAATCACTGTAATGTTCACTTAGTATTCAGAGACAAAGAGTTTCTTAACTCATCTTTCTAGTGCTTCTTGAATGATCATTAATATGTCCTGGGGGCTGAGTGTGTCCAGAGCTGCTCTCAGAAATTCATATATTTAAACTCATTGAATTCTCACAGCAACCCTAGAAGGTTGGCACTAGTGTTACCATCTGTCTTTTAGAGATGAGGAAACAAAGACGTGCAGTGGTTATAAATCACTGAGCCAGGATATATGAGAGGAAAATTTAACCAAGGAAGTCTACATCCAAAACTCCTCTTATCTACCACATTAGACTGCCTTTCAACACAAGTAAGCTGATATTACTCTTCTACTAATGTTGTAAATCTTAATAGTGCTTCACGGTATACAGAATATTTTTCCATAACTAAAGAAACGTTTTACTAAATTCAGTGTTGAAATTGTATCCTGAGCTAAATTCAGATTCAACGGGTATTTATACACTACCTAATTTTAATGTTTTTCCCCTAGCTATAATTTCACAAATACTAAGACAATGTGTGTTCTCATTGTTTGAATAAAAGAGAGAGTGAAAAAGTTTCACCCTACACTTTTTCAAGTCTAAAACACCTCTACATATATTATCCTATTTGATGTTTATGAAAGTCTTTGAGGTGGAGAAAAATAGAAACAATTATTCTTATATTTCAGGTGATAGAACCGAGGTTCCAAAAAGTCGTGGTAGAACTCGAACAAAGGTCTCTTGGTTTGTAAGCAACATAACATACTGTCTACCAGTTGAGTCACTTTGGAATGATATATTCTCAATAATTTGACCAATTTGGCAAATCCTGTTTTGCTATCTCTGTTGTAAAAGTCAGCATGGTTCTTTCCCTGCTTCTAGCTGGAACTAATTTTTATCAAAAGCACACTCAAATACAAGTGCTTTTATGTTAACTACCAGTATTTCCAACGCATTCCAATGACCAGTTTTGTGTACAACACATGTGCATGAAAGGTGGGAAATGACCCCCCAATTCTCCTTGGAATCCACGGTCATTTAATTGGGGATTGGGACAGCAGTGGAGGTGAAGAGCTGCATTTGGGTCCCTTTATTCAGACAGCAGCAAACCACTTGGGTAGCTACTCCCTTTCTCATTTAGAATTACAGGAAGGAAAGAGATTTCAGATCTCTCATAGGCATTCCATCCCAAAGATCATATTTCCCTTTGTGTTTTCACAGCCAGGAAATCCTTTATCAAATCCAAGAAAATCCTTCCCTCTCTTCTCTAAGCCCTCATCTTGTTCTGTTTTCTGTGAGGAGGGAGAACAGCTGGGAGAAGCAGCAACGCCTGAAATCTGCCCACTCCAGCGTGATATGGGATTCCAAATATTTTAGTGTCAGACATCTGAGTGTTAATTACTTTACTGTGGCTCCCACTATGGTGCTGATGGGTGCAAAGCCAAGCTGGCCAATCTAAGCATTACAGAGAGACAAAGTAGAAAGCAGGCCAAGGCCGCCCCAGATGATCCTAACCTCACCCCATGGATTCCCACCCATTGTTCTCTACTGCTGCTCACCCCCACCCTCATTCTTGGTGCCCTCCCATGGCCCCCACCAGAACACCCGTGTAGGCTCAGACACACTCCCACACATTAACAGAAACCCTTTGGGCTTCCCCTTTTCCCACTTTCTCAGCTCTCCCTACCCCCACCCTGCCAACCCCACCCCTGATGCATTTATTTTCTCTTGGTTGTTGGAATGTTCCAGCCTCCCTTAGTCCAAAACTAAAGCCTCTTCTTGAAGGCTGCATTTCTTCTCTATTCCCTTGTCCCTAGCCAGGGTTTCTCAAGACAGCTCTGCACAATAAATATTTTCTCATACAGCCCATGGTATTTTTCCACAGTTTAGAATAACTGAGAGGAACTGACTTAGCATCACTGTTATCGACAGGAAGACCCAGTAAGACCAAGGGAGTAATAAATGGAGAACAAGCACTCCGTGTGGGCTTGGCGCAACCTGGCTAAGGATGCAAATGAAACCTTGCAAACCAGTCTAGTCACTAGGTCTCTTTTCAATCTGCATTGGGTGAGAGGGCATTTGTTGCAACTGGATCAAAATAATATAAATATATGACCTAATTATATAAATAATATAATGATCTAATAAATAAAGTTCAAAAACTAGATCATAAAAATAAGTCCAGTTAACTAAAAATTGTTCTAGTCCCAAGACAATATTACTACTTAGGAGTTAGGGTCTCGTTTTTCTTTTTAAAGTTTATTTATTTATCTTATAAGTGAAAGAGAGAGAAAAACAGAGACAGCACCCCTGATAGGGTCTTCATGCTTTGATCCACCCACAGCTTCAGCCAACCTCGATCCTGGGCTCACGGGTGCCCAGCATTCACACAGGGGTCTCTGGGTACAAACCAGAAACTTCTCACGTGGTTCAGCCTTACAGAGTGCTCTGTTACTGTGGTGCCACCATCTGGCCCAGGTCTCCTAAGGACTCAAATTCACATAACCCTTGTCTCCCTGGTCTTCTTGGGACCTTTGTGAACTTAGGAAATCTTCGCTCAGCTCCTTCTTTTCCTACAGGTGGGACATAAACCAGAGCAGCAGATCTGGTCTCCAGGCTTTAACCAGCGGCTACCCACACACTCCCAGTGAGGGGACACGTGCTGGGACTGGCAAATAGGACCTCTAATATGATTCTGAGCACTCCATAGAAGAGAAGGGCATAACCTTATAATCTCCTACACAATCGCTCTTAACGCAGGGGAACTCCCCAGTGAGCCACCAAAACCTTTCTATATCACCAACTTGGGCAATTACTTACTGTTTTGCAATTAAATTCACTCAGGAAAATAGAATCATTACTGTGAGGAGTAGCTAACCAGCAAAGGGCGAAAGTGTGCTTTCAGCCATATGGCAGGCAATTCCCAATGATGTCAACAGAAAATTGCACATGAGTAACTGCAAGGCAAGATTCATCCCTGGGAGAGGCTCTGAAGTTTTACTGTCATAAAGGGAAGTGGTAAAGTGTAGGAACCAAGCGTGGCTGTGTAAAGCCATTATTTTCATGCAAACACAGACTAACCTTCTGGGTCAAGTTGACCAATCCAAGACAATTTATAGAGCTTATTCTCCTATCCTTTTTTTTTTCTCAATACCTTAATAATTTGTGAGTGAACTTTTTAAAAATAAAGACTAAATTCTGAATGGGATATGAGCATTGTTTCAGTTATCTAATAAAATGTCTACTGCCTGGAATTAAAATTGTTCTAGGGCCTTCTTCTACTCTCTACTCCCATGAATATGCACATACAATCAACACACCATCAAAAAATGTTTCCATAATAAATATCTTTTCTCCCCAGATATTTTTGCAGGTGGGGACCACAAAAAAGAATGTCTTGCAAAATAATTTATTTTTAGATGTCTTTTTGTACATTGAGATTTTGCATATAATTGCTTCTTGGTATTCAGGCCAAAAGCAAGTGGAGACTTTGCATATAGCAAAGAGACAGTCAAGAATAATATGTTCTGATGGGGCCAGATAGCAGCATAACAGTAAAACACTATGCTCTGAAAGGCTAACCTACATGGGAAGGCTCCCAGTTCAAGTCCAGAGATCTCCCTGAATACTCCAAGCAGACATTCACCCATGGTCCAGGGCTGGTTGAAACTATGAGTGAATCACAGCATCAAGGCCCCTTGGGGTGCTGGCTCTCTACAGTTCTCTCTCTCTCTCTGTCTCTGTCTCTGTCATGAAAAAAGGGAAAAAGTGGTTTTAAAAAATAAGAGGGACCAGTGGATGGCATAATGGTTACATTGCTGGACTCTCACGTAGTCAACTGTTGCTCGAGTCCCAGACCCAGAGGTTTAAAACCCACACTGGCATGTGTGCATGTGTGCCCAAAATCCCAAGAGGGGAATGGAGAAGAAGGGACTGTGGCATGGCCATCCTCACTGGAGGGTGATTTCTCACTTTCTATCTCCCTGTCTCTTTCTATTTCTCTGGTGAGTGCCCATCCCCTAGAAAAATAAATAAATAAAAAGAATGTTTTCAGTTTGTGAATAAAAATCCTCAGTATGTCAAGAATCATGCAGAAGGTTTACATAAGGCCTAAAAGATGAACTCTACCATTATAGGGCTTACATTAGAGATCATTGATAAGATGAAGAAATAGCACGTTGAAAGTAATATTCAATGTAATATTCAACAGAGTACACATTTTGTTAAGTGTTGTCATTTCCTCAACAAGGAGGTAAAAAAAAAAAAAAAAAACATCTCAGAGCTAGCCTTGTCAGCAACCTCTTCTCACAGACAACCCCTTAGGTATGAGGGTGTTGAACTAGCATTGAGTCATCAGAGTTACCAGTCTGTTGCATATATAAGCCTGAGCCAGATCCTATACAGCACATTGTTAAGGACTTGTAATACCCAAAATGAGTATAATCAGTTATTTCCATGATCAAAAAATACCTTTATTCATCCATTTGCATCAAAAAAGCTCCAATTCTAAAGTCTCATATCATAAAGACTGGGAGCAAATTATAAATTTAGAGAGAAAAGAGATTCCAACTTGTTTTCATTTTACTCTTGTAGTCTCCTAGCATGTGATTGCTCCATCAATTTATTACAAAGGAAGGATACCAATGAAAAAAGAAGTAGAAGAGAGCATGGAGTTATTTGGAAAAGGACAGGAGGCAAGGGAGAATCATAGACTAGTTTCACTATAGCACTGTTTGCTGGGAGGATAATAAACCAAAGTGGGGTGATGACTAATCACAATAATAATAAATATCACAATAAAAAATAATAGCCAACACAAACTAATACTCGCTATTGTCTTGCCTCTCCATTTTTCTCTTTAATATCCTTCCTCAGATTCTACTGCTTCACCCTCCCTCTTCCCATACTGTATCTGATATTCACAACAAGGTTTGGAATATTAACAGAGGAATCAAGTAGCCTCATGATCCAAGTTAACAAGCTCTAGTCACAGGCACAGAAGAAACATTTATTGAGCAATGACTCTTTGATAGTTGTTACTACATTTGATTCTCATAACTATGCTGATGGATAAACACTGGTACAGAGACTCAGAAAGTAACTTGCCTAAACTCATGCCACCAGGAATCAGTAGAGTCATCATTACTCAACACACCATTTAGCCCAGGCTGCCTCCCAGAGCATACCAGGCTACTTAACCCCCTGCCTAACTCACACTGTTCGTGAAACATTGACATGTTGTCCAATTCACATATAAACCACAGTCTCAGAGTTTGGCACAGATGGTGAGTGAATGTGAGCCAGTCAGTACACCCCGCTGGATGACCTGAACTCATGAGAGGGAAGACCATGTACCACTGGCTGGACTGCCAGTTCCAGCAAGTAAGCTATGGTGGCAGGATCAGTGGGCAGGGTTACCCAGGATAAAAAGTATCAGTCCAGAGGACAAGACAAGGGTCAAGCCAACAAACCTAAGGGAGTAAGACTAAGCCAGGAACATGCCAGGCCTGTGCCTAAGTTACAGAAGAAGATGGGCTGGAAGAAAGGGAAGACCTGCCCTTCAGTTGGCTCATTCCATCCATGAAGGGCCTCAACTGAGCACTCACCTGGAACTGTGCACCGAGCAACTTGCCCACTAGAAACTGCACAGTCGACAGAAAGGAAAGAGTCTGTGTAGTTTCAGAAATATTTTCCCTGGGCAAACCTGATTCTAAATTGCAGACAATAAAACTGAGCCTCTCTTAAATTCTTACCCCTTTGGATGGCCAATAATCACTTTTTTATCTTTGTTTCTTTAATCCTATCATTACAGTTAATCTAATTTGCATAATCCCAAAACCTTATTCCAATATTACTTTTTAATTCACTCCAACATCATCACCAGGGGATCAGACACTTTGAGGCAGGTCCAAAGATCTGGAGCACTGTGCTATTAAAAGCGTTCCCCAGCAACGTGTCCCCTTCAGAGACTTCTGCCCTCTGTGTCACCTGAGATGCAGGTAGATGGCCCCTGTTAAAGCGTCAGGGTTAATTAACATTTCCCTTTCTAACCTCTTTACCTATTGAGGAAAGGATCTTCATTCCAGTTCTTTTTTTGCTTCCCTGCTTCCGTTCTCTCTTTTCAACTAAAACAGAGATTTAAGGTCGAACAACGTTTTAGTGCCAGTAAGAATGAGAAAGCCCTTTGGTTAATTTTTTTCTAAAGATAAGAAAGTAACATTACTCTCAAACAAGGGAACAGAAAGGTTTCCCAAGGTAGCAGCTGGGAAGGTGACAACTAAATTGGAAAACGGTATGTCAACAGTAACTCCACTTCACAGTCTGCAATTTCTTTTCTAGGTGCCTTTGAAGCAGCCTCTTCTGAAAGCATTTGTTTCTTTACAAGCACAGAATGTTTGAAAACCTAAATTAAACAAGGATTTTGACTGTATGGTTAAACAACGTTTGTGATAATAGAATACATAGCTTGGTTTAAACTAAGAGAGCAACTTCCACTACCATAAACATTGTTGGGGAATTAGCCATCTCCACTAATGAAAGTGTTTCATTTTTAAAGAGTGGGCACGTGCAAGAAATTGATGATAAATTTTCAAATAATTTGCCTCTTTTTTTCAATGCACTTACCACTCAAACCGTACTTAACCTAATTTAATCATGTGTTTGGTGTTTTAAAAGGCACTTCAGAATCTAGCATGACCTAAGGTCCTTCCTCTGAATTAAAATTCTAATTTCACCATAGACTTGTCTCCTCACCTTTGCCCTTGTCTCCCTATAGTCTTTCTTCAACTCAGCAGCCAGAATGGTCCCTTTGAAATGTGACAGCTCCTATCATTCTGTGCTCAAAATCCTCCAAAGATTTCCCTTTATCAGTCAAAGCAAAACCATAACTGTGCCTGTGATTTCCCGGCCTCCTTACCTCTGACCTCGGCTCCCACAACTCTCTCTCTCTACCATCCCTACCCACTCTACTTAAAACACCAAAGTCCTCCCCACATCCCCCATGAGCATGCACACACATGCACACATGCATTCCTTATCTCCACAGTCCGGCTTCCTTTCCTCCATGTTACCACCACCATTGTATGCTTTCATTGCTTGTTCTATGATCCCCCCCCCCCCCCCCCCATGAAAGGCAGGGGCTCTGTCTGTCTGTTTCGTTTCTTGCTGAATCCTCAGCACCTAGGATAGTGCCAGGAACATGGTTGTGCTGGCGAATGTTTGTTGAGTCATGAATAGATACACCTGGTATATAATAGTCGCTTTCAGGCCAGCCAGAAGCACAGGGGTAATACAATGTTCTGTGATGCTGAAGCCACACAGGAAGGCCTCAGGATCACATCCCGAGACCTCCCTGTACATACCGGGCATGTACACATGTTTTTGTAATCTAGGCCAGCTGAGGTTGGAGTGCATTGCAACCTGTGGACCCCGTTGGGATTCTCTCTCTCTCTCAAGAAATAAATAAACTCTTTAAAAATTCATCCAAAATATTCAAGTTCTAACTTACTTGTCCAGGCTGATTGATCTAGGGTCTAGAGACTGTCTGGCTCAGGAGATAGGACAGACCATTCAAGTCCTTGAGCAGTCACTAGTCAGCTGCATAAACTTCAGAGCCCAATCTCACTCCTGCTATAAGCACAGGACACTTTGTTTTGGAATTGTTGTATGCATTATCCCTCAAACAATAAAGTAGCACTTAGGTGGCAGGAGTTGTATTTTTTTCATATTCAATATACGTTTGATAAATGGTTACCATGTATCAAGGATTTGGCCAGGCACTCAGAATATAGAAATAAAAAGCTGTGTCAATTCTAGGTTGTGGCATGCCTTTGGGAAGGCTGAGCCACTCACATAAAGTTATGCAATACACAACTTGCACCATGATACATAACAGCCCCAGGATGATGATCAATCAGTGACCAGTTCCAAATGATTATACCTTTTGATGCCTCTCATATCTTTTTGCTACACTGCTGGTGACCTAGTTTATGTCTAATTAGTCTTATTACATCATAGTCTGGATTGTTGCCTTATACATCTGTGAAGGCCTGGAGAACGTGTCTTGCAGATCTCCTACAGGGACCTAACTGACCGAGGGCCTCAGTTGCTGCTCTTAAACCCATCGTGTAATCTGTGCTCCCCACCAATGACAGAACATAGCAGGGACAGACACTGATACAGGCCTGGCCTTGAGAAACACACACTCCTTTGTTGGCTGGAGGGCTCCTCCACAGCTTTGCCAAATCTTGCACTACAGGGTAGTGTAGAACATTAGCAACCCACTTGCAGCTTTTATCACAGTTGGATAGCCCTTCCAGCTTTATCCAGCTCCCTCCCCGAAACCCACAGGAGTTTCCCTAGTAAAGTCCTCATATGCTTAATTCCATCTTGGCTTATGCTTTCTCTCTTAGCTCCCCAACTCCAGTTTACAACACATACCACAAATAACAGTGAGCATCCCAACAAGAAATGCAGATGATGTTCCTCCCCCATTCAAAATTCTTTGTTGCATATCAATTACTCACAGATAAAATCTCGCCTGCTTAGTGTGACATATGTGCATATTAGGCCCTTCACACTCTAGTCATCACCAACTTTTCCAGCCCCAACTTTTCCAGCCTTTACAACTTCGCATTTATTTAGTGTCTGAGCAGTTCCAAAATACTCTAGTTCCCAAAAGGGCCATGCTCCCCTAGGTGGATTTATTTTCAGCATGTTTTTCCCTCTGCCTAGAAAGTCGTTCTGTCCCAACCTTACACTGCCCCTTCACATATACATGCATACACACACACAAACACACACACACACACACACACACCTCTTCTGCAGTCAAGCTCCAGCCTCAGTGGGAATTAGATGCTATACATCTCTCACTCTTACTCAGGTTCTTGCATATGGAAAACCGCTTTTCCGGCATCCTTCACAGTACAGCATTTCAAGGCTTCCTCCTCACTCTTCTCCACTTTGAAGGCAACAACTATGAAGGGGATCCTAATGGACTATAGATTCTGCCCACCTTTGCTAAGGGCTTCTCTACCAACTCAGTCCACATGATGATGTCACAACAACCTAGACACCAATACTACTCAATAGGACTGGCTGAGTGAACAGTTAAGTAAACCAGATATGTGATGTAGCATTTGACCCAATTAGAGTTCCTGTCCAGGAATTTGGACTTTGAACCAAGAGAAAGTTAAGCTGTCTTCCTTACTGTGGTAAGACACCCCAATAGCCTTCCTTTTCTGTAAAGTTAGCTTGAAAAAGGCTGTCTTTTTCATGTCTGCATTCAAAGTGCCTGGCATGTGGTACTCAATGTTTGGAACAGAATGAATGAATGAATGAGTGAGTGAGTGAGTGAGTAAGCAGAAAGCCATGGTGGAAGACAGTAATCTGACGCCCATCATTGATAGCCTAGAACAATTTGGCTGAGGGACATTTGAAGACAGCTTTGTGTATGGACACTAATATTAAGAGACCCAGAGAGAGAGGGTCATGGAAAATGTCATAATAGTGGCATTCCACATATGTGCAAGAGGAGAATTGGCAATTACACCTAATCAAGAAATAGCTACTCACCGTGCCTGGGTGTCCTCATCCTTGAGGTCAGCCATGGTACTGACTAGCAGATGCATTGACTATTGTTCTGAGTCTGTCAGTCCTGGCTGACTGGGCAGAGCCTCGCAAAGAAGTCTCACCACAGTTTCTAGTGATGCTTCACACTTGTCCCAATGCCTATGCCTTCAAATTCAGTGGCAAAGTCCTCTGGGGACAGATGTCTTAGCAGCACAGAAAGTGGACTGTGACTAACATTGGGAGGTCTTTTTATCACTCTCCGGTGTGCCTTATGGTGATTTATACCTCTGCCCCATGGGGTGATGTAAACAGTGAGTGAGATACTACTTGCAAAGCACTTCACACAAAGCCTGACCCCTTATAGATGCTCAGTAAAGAGTCCTTAGACAGTCTCAGCCTCAGTTTCCTCTCAGTAGTCAGAATTAAATTGGATCAGATGCTTCCCAAGGTTTTTTTTTTTTTTTTTTTTCCTATTCTAAATATCTATGATTTTTATCAGTCATAGCACGGTTTAGGGGCATAGCTTTAGGGCATTCTCAGTGTCACCCAATCAAGTTTGTGCCCAAATCAAAACCTGCCAAAGAAACAAGCATCTCATGAGGACTAAAGGAGAAACATTTGGGAGGTGACAGTGATGGCAACGTCTTTTGTGGAGTTAATGGTTGTTAGCTGGTCTCCGAGGGTCCCCTGAGTACCTCTGCTGCTAATTAGGAACAATGCAGCAAGAGGCGTTCTAGTCCCCACGGCTTCGTCTTCATAATTTCTCATGACTCCTACTTCTTTGTGGTTGAGGCTTCATCCCATTAGTGCAGGCTGCTCTCCTTATCCCTGATTGATGGAAATAAAGTAGGACAGAGGCAGCCAGAGGAGCCAGCAAGCCTGGGTCCCCAGGCAATGCCTCAAGTGCCTTCCTGAAATGTGAGCCCTTATCACTGGAAATTTCCCTGAAAGATCTAGACACTTGGAGTCCTGAAGCTGACCCACCTTCATTCCCCTCCATACTTGTGATGGGCTCTGTATGTGCCAGGCGTGTATAACCAGGCACTGTGCTACCAACAAGCAATGAAAGCAACATCATAATGTTTTCATAGATGTATCTGCAGAGTGTTGGAAGCAGCTGGGTCTACCTGAGGTCAGAGATGGAAATTTCTCATCAAGCCCAAACAGCCAATCTGAATACTTGACAAAGGCCAGCCCCTATCTGACTTGTTTTCCCCATTCCATATCCTAGCACCCTCCTTTTCCCCCTGCAGTCCCCATGAACTGGGGTCCTAGCATGCCCAATACCCGAAACCAAACAGATAACGACATTATGTTGGTTATTTTCCTTCCCCCAACCCTAGATAACTTCTCCACCTTCCCTCCTCACTCAGTTCCAGAAAGAATGGCCACTGTAGACTCCCTTAATGAGGCCTCTGTGGCTCCCTTTGAGTTTTAGCTAATAGAAAGCAACAGCAAGAGAATGAAGGGTAGGAAAAGACAGTGGTCAGACACTCCACACACACACACCCAGCTCCCCGGCTCTGGGTTGTGATTGGGTAATGCTGTTCTCCCCTGAGAACTGAACTTTGGGGTAGGGGGTCCTTCCAAGTGGCAACTCTCGTGGAGCTGATGACCCACTCTCATGCCTGGAGCATTCAGGCCCAGGTGTGGTAACAGCCCAGGGCACTTGCCTACCCACTGTGGCTTCCCTTACCAGCCCACATCTGTGTAAATAGCCCTGTCGCTACACTCTCTTCAGCTTCTTTGGAGGAGTGCACCATCTGTTTCCTGCCGGGACTCTGACTGAGACAGATGTTTACATAAATACTTTGAGACTAAAGGATTTAGATCAATCTCGGAATTATTTCCCTAGTGAATACAATATTTTATAGAGGGTCTCATTTGTAAACTTAAGAAAGAATTTTATAAATGAATATCTAAGAAACCCTTTTCAGTATCTTTTTCCCCTTAGGAGGCTTTCAGGAAGCTTAAGATCTCTTGGAATTTGATCCTCCAGGGTTGCTGGTTTGGAATCACTGTTCAGCATTATTTAGCAACTTCAAATCCCCAAAGAACTAGGTAGGAATGTCTCCCCCAGACATCCAGAGCCTGTTACAATTTGGTGCTGATCTGCCTCACTCTCCCTCATTGCTTTCTTCCAGTTTACGCCTCTGCAATCACAGCCCCCAGAATGCTGGCTCTACCCCTAGGTTCATTCTAGTTTCTTCAGCTGGCATATCCCTCCTTCTCCTAGCGCATCCTTCTCCCACCTCTCCCATTACTGAAGTCCTAGCCACTCTTCAAGGCCCAGTTCACATCCTAGCCCCCCTCCCAGTCTCTCCTGAGATTCCATGCTTCCTTTCATCAAGCCATTTCCAGTTCTTTCCTTTCTTTGAGTTCCTAGGGTATTTTTATTTTATTTTTTAAATTAACACTCAGTAAAGTTGGCTTTCTGAGGGGATGTACAATTCTATTCATTTTAGCATGTGTGTAGTTTCACCACCACAAAATACAGAGTGAATTCCAAAATCCCCCATGCTATTTCTTTAGAGTTATGCACACATGGATGTATATATATGAGAGCTCCTCAAAACGTTCATGGAAAATGCATATTATTAAAAAAACAACTATTTGAAGATTTAAAACAATTTTACGCCAAAATAAACTCATACTTTAATTCCATTTTCCATGAACTTTTTGAAGTACCCTTGTGTATTTGTGAGTAGGGGGGGAGCGATTATTATAAGAAACTGGTCATGTAATTATGGAGGCTACCAAGTCTAAATATGCAGGGTGAGTCAGCAAGCTGGAGACCCAGGAAACCCAATGGTTCCAGTTTAAGTCCGAAGGGCCTGAGAACCAGAACCGATAAGAAAGTGCTTGTCTAAATACCTATAGGCTTGAGACCTAGAAAGAGCTGATGTCCATTTGAGTCTGAAGATAGAAAAAGACCAATGCTATTGCTCAAATAGTTAGGCAGAAGAACTTCCTATTACTCAAGGGAAGGTCATTTATTTTTGCTCTATTCAGGTCTTCAACCGACTGGATGAGGCCCACCCATATTAGGGAAGACAATCTGCTTTATTCAGTCCATCAATTTAAATATTAATATCATCCAAAAATAGTCTTATATAAACATCCAAAATCATGTTTGACCAAATATCTGGACAACCAGGCAAGTTGACACATAAAATTGACTGTCACAATCATGTAAGTGGAATCATATAATCATATAGCATGTAAACTTTTTGAGACTGATATTTCACTCAGAATAATGCATTTCTGAACTTTTCAAGTTCTTGTATGTATCAGTATTTCTTTTTTTTTTCTTTTCCTCTCTTATTTTTATTTTTTATTTTTTTGTAGAGTAGTGTTTATTGTGAAGACTCACCACAATTTTTATATTGATGGATATTTGTGTTGTTTCTAGTTTGGCAATTATAAGTAGAGCTATCATAAACATTTATGCAAAGATTTTTATGAGTATAGTTTTGATTTCTCTAAGATAGCCCAGAAGTGGGATTATTGAGTCATATGATAAGTGTATGTTTAAATTTATAAAGCAAGTTTATAAAAAACTGCCAAAGTGGGGCCAGCAGATTATGTAGAGGTTAAGGCTAACTGCATGGTTTGAGCATGGTTCAAGTAACAGACCTGATGGCTTAATAAAACATGTCAGATGCATATGCATGCCCAAATTCCAAGAGAAGAATGGGGAAGAAATTGCAGGATGGCCATCCCCTCTGTGCAGTGCTTTCTTACTTTCCCTCTCTTTCTCTCTATTTCTGTTTCTGGCAAGTGCACATACCCTATAGCAAAAATTAACAAACAAACAAAAACCTGCCAAAGTGTTTTCGAGTGCCTGTGCCATTTTGCACTCCTACCAGCAATATTTGATAGTACCAATTGTTTCATATCTGAAGTAGTGGTACTGTCAGTATTTGTCTTTACCTTTTTCTTTTCTTTCCCCCCTACAATTCTAATAGCTATCTAATAATATCTCATGAAGGCTTTAATTTGCATTTCCCTAGTGGCTAATGATCTTGAATGTATTTTGATAATCTTATTTGGCTTCCACATGTCCTTTTTGGTTAAGTGTTTACTCAAGTCTTTTACCCATTTTCTAACTGGGTTGGTTTATTTTCTGACTGTTGAGTTCTGAGAGTTCTTTACACACTAGAGGTCTTCTTTAGCACCAGAGAAAAGCATATCATATAAAACATATCAGATAAAAACAAACAAAAAATATTTCTAGATTTCAAAATTATTTGGCACTGAAATAAACTTGTACTGTAGTTTCATTTTTTTCATGAACTTGTTAAAAATCCTCACTTATACTCAAGATACAAATCATTTGGGACCAGCAGTTAGAGTAATGGCTGTGTCGCTGAACTCCCATGTAGCTGACTTTGGTTCGAGTCCTGGACCCAGTGGCTTAAACTCATGCCAGGTGTATGTGTGTGCATGCCCAAGATCCCAAGAGGAGAATAGAGGAGAAGAGATTGCAGTGTGGCCATCCCCCCTGGGGGGTGATTTTCTCACTTTCTGTCTCTCTGTCTCTCTCTGTCGTTCTGGCGAGTGCATGCACCCTATAGCAAAAACCTCTCCAAAAAAAAAAAAAAAAAAGATACAAATCATTTGTCAAATATGGGATTTACAAATGTTTTCTCCAGACTGTAGTTTATCTTCTTATTCTCTTAATGGTGTTTTTCACAAAGCAAAAGTTTTCATTTTAATGAAAACAAATTTTCTAATTTTTTTAATGGATGATGTTTTGGTTTCATGACAATGAAAGTCTTGCCCCACCTAAGTCACAAATATTTTCTCTTGTATTTTCTTCCAAAAGAGTTATACTTTTATATTTTCCTCTAAATTGGTGATTCTACCTCTTTGTTTTGAATTTATTTTTTGTATAATGTGTAACATTTAGATCAAGGTTCATATCATTGCAGATAAATGTTCAATTGTCCCCAAAGAACTTATTGAAAAAACTATTCTTAGGACCAGCAGATGGCATAATAGTTACATCACTAGACTCCCATGTAGTCAACTGTGGTTCAAGTCCTGGACCCAATGACTTAAAATTCATACTGGGTGCATCCACATGCATGCCCAAGACTCCAAGAGGAGAATGGAGGAGAAAGGATTGTGGCATGGCCATCATCTCTTGTGGGGGAGAGTGATTTCTTGCTTTTTGTCTCACTGTCTCTCTCTCTCTCTCTGGCAGGTGCATAAACCATATAACAAAAATCTTTCTCTCTCAAAAAAAGACTATTCTTTCTTATTGAATTGCTTATGAACAGTTGCCAAATATCAGTTGATGTTACTTATGTGAGTTTATTTCTAGACTCTCCATTCTCTTCTACTGATCTATGTGTCTATATCTTCACCAGTACAACACTGTCTTAATTGTTGTAGCTCTACAGTAAGCCTTTAAACTGGGTAGTGTGATTCCTTCCACTCTACTTTTTCTAAACTGTTTTAGTTATTCTTATTTCTTTTACTTTCTATATAAACTTTAGAATAAGTTTGTATATCTCTTAAAAAAAGAAAGAAGTCTTGATTGTATTTTTATTGGAATTGAACAAAATCAATAGATCAGTGTGGGGAGAAAATTGACATAGTATGTCTCTTATTCAGGTCCTATAATTTATCAGTGGATTTTAATTTTTAACATGCAGATTCTGTACATATTTGTAAGTATCTATCTAATGTTTTCATTTTTTTAAAGCTAATGTAATTTTTTTTTAATTTCTAATTGGTCTTAGCTAATATGTGAAAAAAGACTAATTCTTACAAGAGTTAACCTTGCTAATCTTATTGACTAGTGCTAGAAGGGGTTTTTGTATATTCTGTAGGACTTTTCTTATGTAGAAAATCATGTCATTTGTGAATAGAGACAGTTTTATTTATTTCCAATCTGTATACCTTTTATTTCTTTTCTTTGCCTTATTGCACTAGCTAAAACTCCTAACATGGTATTGAACACAACTAGTGAAAGTAGACATCCTTGCCTTGTTCCCAAGTTAGGGGAAATCTTTACTTCCTTTTATGAATTTTTCACCACTAAGTATGATATAAGCTATAATGTTTGTAGATACCCAGTTGTCAGATCAAGAATGTTCCCTTGGGGCCAGCAGGTGGTGCGGTAGTTAAGGCACTGGATCCCCACATAGCCAAACACAGTGCAAGTCCCAGACCTAGCACCTTGCTTTCTTACTCTACCTCTCTCTCTGAGTGCACGTTACTTATAGCAAAATATAAAAATAATAATAATTAATTAATAAAAAAGGATGTTCTCTCCTATTCTTACTTGCTGTGATTTTTATTTACCATGAATAGATATTGAATTTTGTCAAATGCTTTTTCTGTACTGACACCATGAGCTTTTTCCTTTTTAGACTGTTAATGTGATTTGTTAAATGATGAATTTTGAATACTGAACTACCCTTGCACTCCTAGAAAAAAAATGCCTCATTTGAGTATGATTTAAATAAATTACTAGATCTGATTGACTACGTTTTTAAAAGTTTTTTTATATCTACATGTAAAAAACATAAAGGATAATGTTTTATAGCTTTATATTTTTAGATTATTAGTGTAGTTTTGTATCAAGGTAATCTTAGCTTTATAAAACAAATTGACAAGTATTCCCTCCACTATATTTTCTGTAAGAGAGTTTGTCAGCTTTGTTATTTCTTCTTTAAATATTCAGTATTCACCAGTGAAATCTTCTGAGGGTGAAGATTTTTTAGGGAGGAAGAGGTCTCTTTTTTTTTTTTTTTAAGAGATTTTTACTATAAGGAACGTGCACTTGCCAAAGAGACAGAAAGAGACAGAAAACTAGAAATTGTCCCCCAGGGGGGATGGTGACACTACAATCGCTTCTCTTCCATTCTCCTCTTAGGATTTTGGGCATGCACGCACATGCACCTGGCATGAGTTTCAAGCTTCTGGGTCTGGGACTTGAACCACCTGCTGGTCCCAAATTTCTCTAATAATTAAAGGTCCAGTTATTTCTTACATCTTGGGCGACTTTTGGCAGTTTGTGACTCTTCTGAGAAAGTGGCCCATTTTTATCTAAGTCATAATATTTACAGTAGTAGAGTTGTGTGTATCTGTCCTTATTGTACTTCTACTAGCAAAATTCTTTTTCATTTGTGATAGTAATTTGTGTGTTCTCTATTTTCTTCTTTGTCAATCTTGCTGAATCCATATTTTTTGATGTTTTCTCTCACTTCTTTTTATTTTTATTTATTTTTTTTATTGCGGCAGTATAGTCTCTCCAAGTATCTTTTATGTACCTGTCCCTCGAAATATTTGTCTCAGGACCAAGAATAGAACTACACAAGTTTGAGTGAATCTTTTTTTTTTTTTTCTTTTAACAAAGAGAAGTACCCACAGACCTACACATAGGTCTTCTCAGAACATAAGGCTGACTCCCTGAGCTACCACAATCACCTGACTAGAAGCAGCAGCGCCCACTACTGGTTCCCAGGGGCAGTTCATCACTCCTCTCTACCACCCCAAACCCTCTCTTCTAGGCAGCAACTCTCAAGTCTACCAGTCAAGTATTACTCGAGTCTTTAGGGTAATAGATTATCTTTTTTCTCTTGGTATTGCATTTTATTCTCTTTGTTAAGTTGGGGAAGGAGGGAAAGGGACAATAGATAGCTCCTATTTAAGTATCACTCCACATTGGGAAGGTTTCTATTCTCTTTCTTTATTTTCTGTTTTTTGGTTTTTTTTTTTTTTTTTTTTTTTTTTTTTTGAGAGAGAGAGAGAGAGATTTTTGCTGTAGGCATGTGCACTTGCCTGGGAGACAAAGACAGAGAGACAGAAA
This sequence comes from Tupaia tana, assembly GCA_026018925.1. Taxonomy (NCBI): domain Eukaryota; kingdom Metazoa; phylum Chordata; class Mammalia; order Scandentia; family Tupaiidae; genus Tupaia; species Tupaia tana. The sequence continues at coordinate 55,657,569 of JAKSZU010000016.1, forward strand.
GTGAAAAATCATTCACCAGGGAGGATGGCCATACTGCAATCCCTTCTCCTTCATTCTCCTCTCAGGATCTTGAGCATGTGCCCATGAGCACGTGCCCGGTGTGAGTTTTTAAGACACTAAGTCTGGAACTTGAACCGCAGTTGACTACATGAGAGTCCAGCAACTTAATCATTACACCATCTGCTGGCCCCTGAGTTCTATTTCTTTCTGGGCTTTTAGGGGCCAGCTCTCTCTATCTTTTCCCCCACCCCCACCTCCTAAGATGAGTACTCTCTTCTGCTCTCAGCATGAAGGCAAATACTGAGTTATTTTACTTCATGGTTTTCTGTTTCCTTAAACTGCTCTATCTTCAATTGTTCGAGTCATAGAATACACAAGTACAAAATGTAAATAGTGTGGCCTTAGAAGAGGGGTGGGAGGAGCTATTCAACCTGTGTTAGTCTTGTGAGTCAAGTCTGCCTCAGACAAAAAGAAAGACCCTCATGACCCAGTCCAGCTCATCAGGAGACCTCTTGGTGGTTTGGAGCAAAAGCATTTTCACATCTAAGAGTGTGTTTTTGTCCAGCCCTTCATTTTGTATACACATTTCACCCAGGTACCTTGTAGGGTGAGTTGTGGGAGGCTGTGGTAGGTAACAGTTCAGAGCTCCAAGTGCTGAGTCCCTAGTCATCCTTCCAGACCTACACATGGCTGCTGCAGCTGACGGTCAAGAGGCCACTGTGGAGACTCCACGGCCTCCCCTAGAAGACCATGGTCTGGGTTTCTCTGCAGACAGAGTATCCTGGGTAGCATATCCCTTGGCATAATTAAAAACCAAGCCTCTTTAGTTAAAGAGTAATTCTGCCAAAAATACATGGAGGGCCTTCAAAGGTTTGCTACATATATTAAGCAGATTTTTTTTTTTTTTCGGAGAGGTTTTCACGATAGGATGCGTGCGCTCGCCAGAAAGACAGAGAGAGACAGAGAGATAGAAAGCGAGAAATCACCCCCCAGGGGGGATGGCCACGCTGCAATCCCTTCTCCTCCATTCTTCTCTCGGGATCTTGGGCACGCACGCACATGCGCCCGGCGTGAGTTTAAGCCGCCGAGTCTAGGACGCGAACCGCGGTCGACTACGTGGGAGTCCAGCAACATAGCCATTACACTAACTGCTGGTCCGTTAAGTAGATTTTTTCATTATTGAGCCTATGTGTATTGATTTCTGGATAAAGTCAAAATACTCAGAAAGCACTAGCTCAGCCTAGATCAAGGCCCTGGGTTTCTGACTCTGACCTTATCCTGTCCATCACACCTGCTTGTTCTAAACCCTAAACCAATTCGTACAAGATAACCACAAATGACTCAGTGATCCCCAAATAACATTTATCATACAAGTTGCCATAAATCACCAACAAAATCCAAAAGCACTTCTCATCTTAAATTCCATACAGCATTTTTGAAGAGGAGAAAATTAAGTTAAAAGTGAAGAAAGATTCCTAGAAAGCATCCCTACAGTGCCCTTATCAAAGACTTAATCAAGATTTATTAAGTTTTAATTACATGTGAAGCACATAACTGGAGACTCCCATGAATATAAAACAAGCAGCAAGTGTGGTCAACCTTGAGAGCGTCTGCTCTGGTATAAAGACAAATAGACTTGAGACTAGGTCTTTACATCCAGATCTCTCATTTACTGGCTGTGTGACTCAGGCTCCAGGTTCCTGACAAATTATCAAGAGATTTGAAGCTCAGAGAAGAATCACTGGATGATGGCAATAACCTCCTAATGGTGCTTTGTGAGGAATAAAATAAAATCACTCGTATGAAAGCTGTTAGCACATGTCAGCAAATGCAGGGTCCTTGGTCAATATTGACTAGTCAAATGGTTAAATAAATAGCTTGCATTGGTAAGCTTGCTATCTAGTTGAAGAAGAAAATAAAACAAGAAAAAAGTAAGTAAAACAATTAGAAAAGAATTATAAATTATGCACTGGAAGTAATATAAACTGTATACTCATGTCATAAGTAAAATTAGGTTAAAAGAAAAAAGTACCACTTGCAGAATAAGTTCAACCAAGAAACACATTTGGAAGAGAGGAAGATAGCAACTGGGCCTGAAAAATGGGCACAGTTTGGACCAGCAGAGAGAGAAAGAAAGAGAAACAGAGAATCTACCATGAATAAAGGCAATGAAGTAAATTGGAAAGATTATGTACAATATCCATATCCTTCAGATACCATCACCAAAAGAAACAAACAAAATTAAAACTTCTGTGCCACCTAAGTACCACTTCACCTCTGGCTATACTCTAAGCCCCATGCCTCATCACTCTAGAGATTACATATACTCATGCTTTCCAACACTGGCTTCTCTGCCAAGATCTCTCCAGAATTTCTGGCAGAGCAACAAGCCCAATATACATTCAACAAGCCCCAAAATACATTCAACAGGTATCTACATATGCAGCATCTTCCTTGACTGTGAAACTTCCTAGGCCTCGATTTCTATGGTCTCTGAAAGATTTTTTTTCTCCTCTTCAAATGGGTACGGTCAAGTAAGGTAATGGAGGGGATATGCAAGCAGGCTCCCTCAGATTTCTGCAGAACCCAGAAAACAACATGTGGTGTAATGGCTTGTGTGCCCAGGTGCCCCACAACTTACGAAAAGGTGTCCAACAAAATCTTGCTAAATTCTAGTCGTCTAGAGAAAAAAAAGCTAGAGAATCTATTCCCTGTAGATGTAGAAAATACTCTGAATGAGAAAGTAAAGCAGAAAAGAGCTGAGATTTTTTCCAGAGCATGTTCACCACATCCTGTACCAGACAGCACGCTAGATACTCTGTGTGAGTCACCTCCCCGGTTATTACAAAGACTTTAAGAGGTCAATAAATGTATCCTTAATTTACAGGTAGTGAAATACATTCCACTTGGAGCAATGAAGCAACTCACTGAAGATCACAAAGCTGGAAAATGATCAGACTGGAATTTGAATTTAGGCTCATCCAGCTCAGAAGCTCATTCTGAAAGCATTAAATGCTGAGACAGATTAGGTAGCCTGAGAATGAGTAAGTTACTTTGTCAAATCTCTCTTTTATCTATGTCCATGAAACTTAGAGTAGTGATTTGTAAGATATGAAGGGCAAATAAATAAATGAAAATTATGTGCAAATGGAAATGCAGAGAGGTGTGGAGGAAAAGAATTTGATACACACAAGAGGTTTGGTGAAAGGGTTGTGAGATATCATTACTTAATGTCATTACAGTTCATTATTGATGCTTCACAGTCCTACATTTTATATTTATTTGTGGCTTTTTAAACAACAGAGTCACTTTTTAATATGAAAGTCATGCTGACAAAACAAGATTGATTAAAGTTTCTAATTATCTGTCATCACAGCATGACCAGTGGCAAATGAAATGCATTTTCTTGTTTCTTCCAGTAAAAGTAGAGAGCTCAGTAATGCAAAACACAAAACTCTTCTGGTTCACTCCAGTGCGCAGTTAAAAACCTGGATGGCAGGACAAATGGATAGGTGACGTCACGCAGCCTCCCAGCAATGCTGATTTTCCTTTGAAAAGACAATCACCTAGATGCCAGGGTGGGTGGGCAATCACTTTCCAATCAAACTCTCTTTTCTGGAAGAGCACACATGTTAGGCGGGCCATTAATGAGCTTGCCCTTGCTGTTCCTTTTGGCCACCAATATCCATATGGACCTTTTTTCCTACACATATACTATGCTCACCTTCTTCCCAGGAGAGACAGCCCAAAGCCTATCCCAGTGACACATCTAGTGCAAAGCACAGGAACTCAGAATGACAACTGCTATTACCACCCAGCCCTCATGAAACACATCATGGTATGGTAAGTTTTATGCTAAAAAAAAAAAAAAAAAAAAAAAAAAAAAAAAAAAAAAAGAAAGAGAGAGAGAGAAAGAAAAGAAAAGAAATGATTACTTCAAGAAGTTATCTGTTTTCCATACACTTGCTATACCAGTACTGATGAAGCAGGGACCAGAGAATCAGAAAAACAGCAACAACAAAAAATACCTCCTATTTTTTCCCCTTTGCTAAAGGGAAATCCAGTGCACACCAGTAACATCCTGTTTTCTAACTTCTCTCACCACAGCTGCAGTCCTTGCAGCACTCAGTCTGCTTCCCAAGTTATTATAGACATGTTTTAATTGACAAATCATAATTACATATATTTAGGGGGGTAAAAAAATGATGCTATGATGTATGTATACTATGTGGAGTGATTGAATCTACTTAATTAACATATTCATAAATACTTCCTATTCATTCCTCCTGTCTAACTGAAACATTATATCCTTTGACCAACATTTCCCCCTTCTCCACATCCCCTCTGCTTCCCAAATCTCTGGGAAGCACCATTCCATTTTCTGTGTCTATGAGTTCGATTGTATTCCACATATAAATGAAATCGTATGTATTTGTCTTTCTGTGCCTGGCTTGCATCATCATGTCTTCCAGTTTCACCTGGGTCAGACAACACCATTTTGCTTTCCATTCCATGGTCTCCACATTTTGAGCCTCTTTGATCACTATCCTGAAAACCTACCACCCAAACAACAAGCCAGTATCACATACTTTAGGCTTTTTCTAACAGCAGCACCCCTCATCAGGGAGTGACTGAAAGTAGGAGTACTTCTGCAGAAGAAGGTTTCCGTCTTCCACTCTCACCAGAATGCTGAAAATGCCCCAAACTGGTATTACTAGAAAGTCATTCTAGTGCTGCTACATGTCTTTGACAGGTGAAGTTGAAAGATTTATATATAGCAGTTGTTTTTTGTTGTTGTTGTTGTTTTTTTTGAGAGGTTTTTCGCTATAGGGCGCGTGCGCTCGCCGGACAGACAGAGAGAGACAGAGAGACAGAAAGCGAGAAATCACCCCCCGGGGGGGATGGTCACGCCGCAATCCCTTCTCCTCCATTCTCCTCTCGGGATCTTGGGCACGCACGCACACGCGCCCGGCGTGAGTTGTAAGCCACCGGGTCCGAGACGCGAACTGCGGTCGACTACGTGGGAGTCCAGCGACATAGCCATTACGCTAACTGCCGGTTCCCTATAGAGCGGTTTTGATAAACTTCTTAGAAACAAAGAAACTATGAAACTTCATTCTTTCTTCCTATCTATGGTTTGATCATTTTATATGCATTGAAGGACGGATTATAAATAAATTCAATCAATTTGATAACAAATTTCCCAGACTGCATCTGTCTGTATCATCCCCTCAAAGTTTCATAGGAATCAATATCTGCATTTCACTTGTGTTCCTCTTGACAAACCATTTTTAGCACTTTCAGCACCTTATTTTGTCTGTCTTCATTGTGGTGAAGTTTTGTTGCTAGGCCATTTCCACAATCCTACCTTAATTTCAAAGGTGTCCTTTTTCAAGTCTGATGATTAAAATGAATGGTCAGAGTATCACCAAGTAGAGTCAAAAATAAGGGATATATTTCATCAAGGACACATGTATGATCTGTGCATGAATATCACAGGTAGGATTTTATAAAAAAAAAAAAATATCCCAAGTGAAAATGTGAAGATGTGTACATTGATTGTTTTTTCATACTGTGAAAAGGTTTAAAGAATGACATAACATAGACTTGTGAACCCATCACAAGTTTAAGGAAGAGATAGATACACATAAGTCAAAAGTCCCCTCATTTCACTGCCCAAGGACAAAGTCACCTCACCCAGCCCCTCGCCTTCCCCAGTCATCAGTGCTCTGCACCTGAGATTTACACTTCTCAGAGATATCTTTATCTTTGTTTACACTTTTACTACACAGGTTGAGTATTCGTAATCCAAAAATTCAAAATCCAAAATGAAAAATCTGAAAGTTTTTTTTTTTTTTTTTTTTTTTGAGAGGATTTTGCTATAGGGCACGTGCACTCGCCAGACAGACAGAGAGAGACAGAGAGACAGAAAGCGAGAAATAACTCCCCAGGGGGGATGACCACACCACAATCCCTTCTCCTCCATTCTCCTCTAGGGATCTTGGGCACGCACGCACGCACACACACCTGGCATGAGTTTTAAGCCACTGGGTCCGGGACGCGAACCACGGTTGATTATATGGGAGTCCAGCGACATAGGCATTACACTAACTGCTGGTGTCAAAAATCTGAAAGTTTTTGAACACCAGTAAGATTCCCCAAGTGGAAAATTCCACACCTGACCTCATACTTCAAGTCCCCATTGAAACACTGTAATACAGGGCCACGTAGTAGTGCAACGGTCACCTAACACCCTGCAATGCTGGGCCCACCTGGGAAGGTCCCCGGTTCAGGTCATGAAGCCTCCTGTACAAACCAGGAGCTCATGTACCTGCCTGTGATGTTGGCTGGTTAAAGCTTGGGGTGGACTGCAGAATAAAGACCCTGCTGGGGTTCTCTCTCTCTCCACACACACACACACACACACACACACACACACACATACATTTCTCTCAGAAGAAATAAATTCTAAGACTTTAAAAACACTACAATATAAAAATGTTTAAAATTAATGGCAGTCTATGTGTATAAGATGTATATGAAACACAAGTGAATTTTATGTTTAGATTTGGGTCTCATCCCCAAAATATCTACTTATGTATGTGCAAATATTTGAAAATGCAGAAAAATCTGAAATCCAAAACACTTCTGACCCCAGGCATTTCAGATGAAGGATACTCAAACCTTCAGGCATGTTAAAATGACATATGGCAGTGGCCCGGCCTCAGTGGTGTGGGTGGTAGGGCACTGCTGCATGATGATGGAACCATTTGGGATGGTCCTGGGTTTGGTTTTCAGGTCAAATCGAATATGCTGAGGATGCCTGCAGGTGTGTCTCTGATACTGGGTGGCTGGAAGACTGGGGGCAGTGGATTATGTCATGTCAAAACCCTGCCAAAGGTCCCCATGTCTCTTTGTCTCTTTCATGAAATAAATAAGTAAAAGTAAACAACAAAAAAATTTAATAACACATAGCATTGTTTTGTATATTCTTGAACCTCAAAGGAATGGTATGCTATCCCTGAACAACTTCCTTTTCTCATTCAATTTCGTCTTTATAAAATATATCTATGATAATAGATATAGCTCTAATTCATCCATTTTCCACTTTATTTGGTGACCCACTGTATGACTATACCACAATTAACTTATCTATTCTCTTGCTGTGGGGCATTCAGTTTGCTCCTAATTTATCACAAATCTGTACATATCTGCTGTGACCATTTTTGCATATGCTTCCTACACCATCCATGTATTTTAAGAGTTTCACATGGATTCAGATTGTCCAGCTAGGATCAAAAACTGAGGCTATAGTGTGGTGGTTCTCTCAAAATGTGTTTTCTGAACCAACAACAGTCACATCACCACCTGGGAACTTTACAGAAATGTAATTACAACTCCCCCACCCCCTGCCAGACATACTGAATCAGCAACTGGTGTAAGGGTAGCTGAGAGGGTAGTGCTCTGTATTTTAACAACCTTTCCAGTTTTTAACAAGTTTCTGTTGCTTACTAACATTTAAGTACAACAGTTGCAATCTAGTGTAATGATTTCCCTTGTTTTGCATGTCTTATAACTCACATTGAAATTTCTAAAATGTTTGTGTGATAGCTGCAATGTTGAAACAACCATAGAAATTCCCATTGACTGCTTCAGAGCACTATATGCATTCTAATGAAATTTACTAAGGTGTAAGGAAGAGCTTTGAAAATCATGAAGCATGACACAAATTAGTAATATCCAACGTGGTAAATTTGTTTTAAAACAGCCATGTTATTTTACGTCACGACTCATGTATCTAACACAACAGCCAGAGAACATTGAAACAAGGAGGCATAAATTCACTTCAGTCAAGTGTAAATGTTTAAAAAAAGAAAATCCAAAAGCATCTGAGGCATTAAATATACTTCTGAATGAGTTTCAGCATCATCACACATATGGTGAGGAGTTCTTTTCTTCTGTATTTTGATGTGTGCTCTTGCTTGCATTTTGGGTGTCTGGACTACTTAACTTTCTATGCTCTTGAAACAAACAAGAATTTGTTAGTAAGGAGTGGCAGCTTTCTGGAGTAAGACAGAGCAGTGAGGAAAACAGGGTAAGAATCACCCATCCACAGGCACTGAGGAAAGAGTAGTAGTCAGGTTCTTATCAGAAGGTCCACAAACAAGACATGGGTAGAAGCTTGGCAATTTCTCATCACCATGCAGGGAAACATTCAGAGCCATAGGTCTTGCAAGTAATTGGACAGTCCAGGGATGAATAAGCTAGCTTCAGGTCATACAAGCAGAACACAGATAAAGAAGTCCAGAAATTGCCAAGAGATTTCATCCTGGGGTAGGGTCTTAGAAGAGAAGGAACTGTCAAGAGTAAAAAAAAAAAAAGTCTCCTTTTTTGTTGAGGAATTGGGGTTGTTAGGAGAACTACACACGAGAAGTCAGCAGAAGTCTAGGAAAGTAGGTGAGGAAAATCATGCCTGGGAACTCCATTAGCCAAAGAGGGATGGTATGGGTCTGGAATCAGGTGGGAACCAGGGGCAGCCTGGAGCGTTCTTCTGGGGGCTCAGGACTCCTTGAAGACTAACTCAAAAGCATGTTCATGATGGAGAGAAGGAGCATCATGAGAACATTTGGTCTCAACTGCGTTAGGCTCAGGAATATGTGCAGGTGAGGAATGGGCTAAGTCTGCGTGGGAGTATCGATGAGGCCAGATATAAGGAGCTGGGAAGGGGAACTATGGAAAAGGAGGAGGAAGTCGACAGGAAGAAGGGAAAAGAAAAAATAAGTCTAAGGTTAGATCTGCTGGCATATGCCTCTTTTCCTAAGGGATTTTCTTAATAGAATATTCTAACCCTCTTTGAGGAAATAAGGCAGGTGGACACAGAGTTAACTGGCTCAGGTGGGGCCCAAGAAAGAGGTTTCTGGACCCAGAAAGCAGGTTCTCCAGATCCATCAAGCTAGGGTTTCAGAGCCAGAGCCAGGAACATTGCCTAGACCATTGCCTACACTGAATCATTAAGCAAGGCGGCTACGGGAAAAGGTCGAATCAAAATAAGATGGAGGAGGGAAGCAAGAACAGGTTAAGCATCCAGGAGAGCTGAGAGGGAGACGTCAGAAAGACAAGCTGGAGATGTTCTTGATAGACCCTGGACACCACAACCAGTGTCCCCACGTGACAGCTGAGTTTACTAACTGAAGCCAGACAGGATGGACAAGATCCTCCCAGGTCACCTACCACCATAAGGGAAGGAATGGGCTTGGTGATAAAAGTCCTGGACTCAGTGAAATTAAGGGAACAAAGAGTCCTTATGAGAAGCCGTCTTCCCTCAGGGCAGGTTTCAGCATCTAGACAGACATTGGACCTAGAAAATTGGATAATGCTGAGAAGTTTGACAAGACTGGAAATGCCAGGGCTTCTTTCACTGAGTCCTAAATAAACAAAGGTCTAACTCACAAAGAAGTCTTTTGTTCATTTGCAAGTCTAATTTATGCAAAACCATCCTTGGCCAGAGGTGGACTTTATTACCCAACCCTAAGCCACTTTCTACTGTGACAACACCAGGATCTTTGGGCTGCTCTATATTTGCTGAACTGAACTGAACCCACATTTGAAGCCAAATGTTCATTGAGAACTCTCCAACTGCCAGGTCATAGGCTCAGCCCCTAAGAGAGCAGAGGTAAGTTAGGCCTCATTCTCTTCCCTGCAGGGACCAAGCACGGAGGAGGAATAAATGTATCTGTATGTACTCCAAATCCTGTGGTTAACCTCATAAACGTTCATGTTAAGGTCAGGGTCTTCTCCCTTCTCTTCTACCTAAAAGAAGCTTCCCATTCTGTATTTATTTTGCCAAAATGTTATGCATACATTTGAAAACAGAGCAATGGCGAAAGTATTCATTATTACATTGAAGCCTTTGTATAATACTATTGGCTTAAGAACAAAACCGATCATTTAGTTGAGTACATTGTGGACTAGGTTTAGTTAATAAAAAGTATGGACACTCACACAATCGCATTTCAGCCTGAGTCCTTGTCTAGCTACTTTACATTATTTTTTTCTGCCTTCTCCATCACTCATATTCAGATTGTCAGTGTGGGCCTAAAAATGGGAACACCCTTTATTCCCTCACTAAAGAAAAAATAGATTCAGTTCGGTCAATTACAACATTCTCTTTAGGGTAATTCTCTGACAGCATGCTTAAATTTAACAGCTTTGCTTTTTATTAAGCCAGGTGCATGTCAGATTACAAGTACCAGTGAATTTCCCACTTACAACACCTGGGTCTCTTGTAGATAAGACAAACTTTGGTGAGAACCAGATCCACTGTGTGTCTAAGGACTTTGACTAGTTAGCTATCATTTGAACTTATTAGTAAAAAACATAATAATATATTTAATGACTTTTGAGGGGATATCGAAGAGCACCCAAGGCTTGTCACTATATAGCTCTGATGCTATATGTACTGGTTTCTGTCCATCTCTAGCTCCTAGACACACTCTGCCTACCTTTCTGCTAAGGACAACCCTGGTATTGGGCGGTGGGTGCACAGAAACAAACTGCTTCCCTGGCCTGCCACCAGCTCACTATCACCTTACCCTTTAGATTTCTTATTGTAACTACTGACCTGGAAACTCTCCCAGTGCTTAACAGCTCTCAAGCTGGTACAGTGCAGGCGATCAATAAGCAGTCATTGAATTAATTAATTGATTAATCACCATCCAACAGGTGGGATGTACTTTCAAGTTCTGAGCTATCCAGGCTGCAAGACTGCTGCAGATATATGCATTTAAGCCGCACATCTTCAGACACGACATTATAGCAACAAGATATTGGATAAATGACGAAAAATCCATAATTCTATAACTCCTGCACTGCCAATTCAGATTATATATGGCAGCAAAGAAAGGGAAGCACACAGCTTTCTCATAAGTCAATAAAGAAAATAAGATTATTTCCAGTCCCCAACTACTATCAAAAACTCCTGCTTAAAAAAAAAAAAAAAAGACTGTTTCTTTGTGCCTTCAAAGGTTTATTATGCAAATGTGGTGGAACTTGGGGCAGGAGAGCTAGCAAGCACTGCTGTTAGGTATCCTTTCCCTCAAGCATTCAGACTGAGTTTGGCTCCAGAGCCGCCTGGATCAACATGCCCTTCTGCCCCACCTCCACCCCCTTTCTTCCCTCCGTTCTTCTTAGGAGTCTATGCTCCTCAGCTTCTACCCACATCTCTATTTCAACACCATCACAAGCATTCCAGAAATCCTAATTTCAACACAGATAAAGTGAGATAAACATACAAGATTGTTACCTATTGTTAAGGTATCAGTATATACCAAAGGCCACGAGCCAATCAACGATAGGAAATTAGGGGGCAATTTCATTTCCCACTCTTCTGTAAAATTCATGATTTCATTTCTTATTCTTATTACTGAATATTGAATACACAGATAAGAATGTGTCTCACTTATGTCAAGGTTATAAAGAAAGTCTCCAAACAAATGCGAAGGTCTAAAAACCCAGATCTAAGTAATATCAGTGAGCCAAAACTAGTATTGCATTGAACTCCTTAGCTATTTTTTTTTATGAATTACTTAACACAAGTGAAAATGCCTAAAAGAGAAAATGCCCCAAACCTAAACACTTGATCTGCTAGCTTCTATTTATTTTTTTCTTTCTTTCATGAGAGAGAGAAATAGAGTCACCCTCGAGAGGTTCCCACCAAACCATTCCCCCACACGCAGCCCTCCAGCCAGCCAATATCACAGACAGACCCGGTGTGCTCAAGTGAACCCAGGATTAGAATCCTGGGCCTTCCCATATGGCTCCAGCATTGTGCTGCAGCCCCCTGCCACCTGCTCCACTGTGGCTGGGCCAGTCAGCTCGTTGTGAGCCCAAGTTTACATCCCATGAGTATGGCCAGTAGGAGAAACTCTGTTCTCACAAACTGTCTTTTGCTTTCTTGCTTTATTCATACTTTGTACCTGTTCTTACTCAATCTGCCCCTTGAACATCTTCTACATTCAGCTTCAATTCCATCATTTGCATTTATTGACTATTCCTGGGAATTTTCGCTGCACCAACCTACTCGCTAGAACTTCTCCTAACCTCTTTTTATTGATTCCAAATATATAAAATCTTCACTGGTCTATTAGATTGTCTGTTATATCTATTGGACCTAGAGGACCAGACTCTCACCCTTGTCAATCCACCCATGAATGGTTATTTACCAAAAGAGTTAAATAGCAAAACCCATTGAAGGATACTTTAACCTTCTCTTCCATAGTGCTGGGGGAAGGGTGGTCAAATAGATTTAAGTGGAAAATATATTGTTTCTCAGTAGTAAGACAGACTTGTATGCTTGACACAAAACCAGTTCACTTTCTTTAAAGCTCTCTAGAAGCCTGCACAGTAAGCGCCCCATTGTTAAAAGGGGTGCTAGACATTGCAACACTGTGTGGTAAAGGAGGTAACCACGAAGATTCAGGGAGGCACAGAGACGAGGGGCCTCATCAGAACACGGGGAGACAGGATAAAGAAGGACCAGGGGTGACTTTCCAGAGGAGGTGATTTCAAATCTGAGTCATGAAAAAAGAGGAGCTATTCTATCCTTTGCCCCATTGTCTTAAGTTCCCACCCAATATGGGCTCTCCCTTCTGTGATGGTTAATTTTACGTGTTAGCTTGGCTAAGCTTATGGTGCCCAGCCGTCTGGTCAAACACCAGTCTAGATGTTGATATGAAGGTTGTTTGGTTTTTTGTTTGTTTGTTTCTAATAAATCTGTAGGCTTTGGAACCAGCAGGTGGTGTGATGGTCATGGCCAACCACAGTTCAAGTCCTGGACTGGATGGCTTACTTTCTCACTCACTCTCTCTCTCTCTCTCTCAGTGTGTGTGTGTGTGTGTGTGTGTGTGTGTGTGTGTGGTCAAATTAAAATGAATAAATAAAATTAAATTTAAAAATAATTCTTAAAAAAATCTTAAATAAAAAATATAAATCTGTAGACTTTGAGCAAAGCAAATACCCTCCATAACACAGTGAGTTGAAGGTGACTTATCCAGTCAGTTAAAGGTCTTCAGAACAAAGAGTGAGGTTTCCTAAAGCAAAGGAATTCTGCCTCTAGACTGCAATATATTGGGTCGTTGGGAAAGTCATGATGCACTTTTGCAACTAAAAGCATAGAAAAATGCATCATGACTTTCTAGATGACCTAATAGCAGCCCTGTTTGAGTTTTCAGCCCGCTGCTCTATGGGATTTGAACTCAATACTGTACCATCACCTCTTACCTGTGTCTCCAGCCTGTTGGCCTGCCCTCCAGATCCTGAACTTGCCAGTCCCACAATTACTGATTCTTTGAAATAAGTGGATGAGAGATAGATGGATGGAAGATTAGATAATAGATGATAGATCAATTTTCTATTGGTTCATGTTCTCTGGAGAGCCCTGACTAATACAACTTCTAAATCACAAGTCTCTAGGGTGAATGCATTCTAATAGCTAATTCAGACCAGCAGTGGCAACCACTCAATGGGGCAGGGAGTGACTGAAGAACCACAGTCAGGCCTTCCACGGGTGGCTGCACAACCACCAAGGAGGCTACTTCTGAGACAACTTAAATAGTCTTCCCCCGGAAGAGCAAGAAAGCCCCTGAGGCAAGTCCCCAGAGAAACAGATCAGTCCCGTAAGTGCCAGCACCCCTGGGGAAAACACTCAAAGGGAGATCCACTGGGGTCTTCCTTCTCTTGTCAATGGACTGAGCGAGCCAGCAGGTCTTGGAACTCCTGTGGGTGAGAACACTCAGGAACAGGGACAAGGGTGGAGGGAGAGGGAAGAGAAGTCACACAGGCTGCATGTGGAGCAAGGAGAAAAGTACACTCCTGCAGGTGGGTCTCTTTGAATTCTCCTGCATTTCCCTTGCTTTGCTCTGCTCCAAACAGAAGCTGAAACACATAGTTCTGACAGTCTCTGAGTGGGTCCTCCATGATTCTCTTGACATGCCTCATCTTCTTCCCAAAACTAGGGGTAGACCAGCCCCAAAACCTAGTGGTTAGGGAAGTCAAATCCTACATGGCCAGGCACGGTTCAAATCCCAACCCCAACAGCTTGGAAAACATACTGTGTACATATACATGAGTGCTCAAAATCTCAACAGGATGAGGAAATTAAGAGACGGGATTGAGGCAGGACCACACCTGATTGTGGGGGTGGGGCAGAGGGGCTTTCTCTTTCTATCTCTTTGGCAAGTACATATGCCTCTTGGCAATTTAAAAAAAAAAAAATTTAATTGTATGATCCCCAAGCTGACAGGCCAGAGAACACCCACAGTTCGCCAGCCCAAACAATAGAAGAAAGAGATAGACACGGACTTTTCACCATTTTAGACCCAAAGAAGGGAAAATCAGAGCACTGATGTTCTTGTTTAACTTTTCGATGGTTTGGTTTGCTTGCTTGTTTGTTTTTACTGCAAACCACTGTCCTCCTATGGTCTGAAAATGAGCACTATTCTCCTGACTAACTCCAGGCCCAGCCTCATGGTGATGCTTGGAAATGGCCCGACTGCCACCTCAGCCACTCTTTTTTTTTAGAGGTTTTTGCCATAGGGCACGTGCGCTCGCCAGACAGACAGAGAGAAACAGAGAGACAGAAATCACCCCCCAGGGGGGAGGGCCACACCGCAATCCCTTCTCCTCTGTTCTCCTCTCAGGATCTTGGGCATGCATGCACACACGCCCGGCGTGAGTTTCAAGCCACCAGGTCAGGGACGCAAACCACAGTCAACTACATGGGAGTCCAGCGACATAGCCATTACGGTAACTTCTGGTCCCCCTCAGCCACTTTTAACAAGAACCTTTGTGCTTCACACTGTCTATTGGCCTCAATCTGCCCTCAGAAATCTCCTTCAGTTTGACTTGGCCCCTTGGCCAGGCTAACCTCTGTGAAGAGCCCCCAGGTGTGAGGAACGGCCTCCAGGACAGGACCACCCCCAGCTGTTGCCTGATTTCTCTACTCAGCATTGTCTCCTGAGTCTCCACCATCAACAGTTGTCATTGCAGCTCACATTTAAATGCTCATTGTTTGCCATTTTTAATAGAGATGCAAATCCAGATTATAAAAAGCACTTGTAAAAATAGAATGTCTTTGACTATAGAATAAAGCAACGTATACACGCATTCACACAACTGACTGTGAAATGCCTGTTGGTAAAATAAAGACTCATTCTGAAGCTGTGAATCATACTGTCCCCAGAAAACGGTGCCACTTTTCTGTGACATCAGAACAGGGTCAGTGAATCAGGCTGCTACGAGCCTGTTGAGGAACTGCAGCCTCGCCGGATGAATTAAATGGTCATTTCCACCTGTCACTAATTTCCCTCCCTGGATGAGCAACAGCTCTATTAATCGGGAATGACCTTGATGAGTACAACTTGCCTATCTTCAGGTTCAGGTGTGCTCAGAGTAGCTTGCAGAGCACGACAGGCGCACTGGGGCAACCAACCTGTTGGCCGCTGCCTGAGTGGGTCAGTGAATCTGACTATAATGCAGCTTGCTCCAGAGTGTCTAGCTCTGTTTTTTTTTTCCCTTTCCCTCTCCCCAAAGAGTGGTGTGATTACTTTATGCCAAACCACTCAAGGATAATTCATACTGTCAGGCAACCCTTGTGTTTGCCCATTATCCGACAGTTTTGGGCTCACTTCATATTCCAGAGTGGCGTGATATAATGTAACACGATTTGAAATACCGTAAAGCAATAACCAAAGTAACACAGTTTGACATCTCGAATCTCAGAGGAGGCATGCACACACTGGCTACACTGTATTTCCACTTCCCCGGTACCTGCTACTTGATATTATTTGACTTTTTAAAACATTATCTGTTTTAAAATGCAATTAGAAGAGTGAGATGTTGGCAAAGAAAATTTCTGGTGCTTGAAAAGAACAGTCAGTAGCATACCAATCCTCAAATTGAGGCTCTCCTGTGGGACCCCATGGGCCCATGCCTAGGACTATGAGAAGCCAGTGCACACTCCCTATCACAGGATGAGACATTGCTGGCTCACCTCAGGGAGCCTCAACACTCTTGGTACATCAAACCCCTCCAACCAACTACAATTATTTATCATGCACCTACTATGTGTAAGGCTTTAAGAGGAAATAGCTGGTATGTAAGTTGGAAATCAGAAAGATGGTGATATAACCCACCTGTCAGCTTAGAGTAAATGTGATTTAAAGCTTGGAGAATATTCTGGATCAAGTGCCAGCCTTTGCTTGCCCAGTTGCTTTGTGTGTTCTTTACATGAGCCAAAAGAGTTCGGGGCCAAGTGGAGGGTAGCTGACTTGGCCTTGGCCCCACCAAGTTCCAAAAAGTCAAGAAAATCTGCTACTCCAGCATGGAGGGCCCGGTTTGTCACAGAGCCCATTCTAAGGAAAGGCACAAATTCTTCAAAACAAACCCCCCACACCCCTTCCTTCTTCTCAGATTATTACCCAATCCATCATTGCTTTCACTGCAAACATTTTAAAATGACAGTTCCTGGTTCCTGACTCCATTCCCTTATTTCCTGTACTCATGCCAGACCCTGCAATCCAACTTCCTATCCTGTCATTCCAGTACATTAACTGCTCCATCTCCCTCTGCCAACACTTGACCTCTGAACTGCCCCGACACATGGCTCACTTCGTCCTTTACAACAAAGTTCCTCTCCCTGTCTTCCCCATCTCTCAGACTGCTTGCTCTTGGTCTCCTTTGGGATGTGCTCATTTTCTCCTAAAGTTCTGTTCTCCTTTTTCTTCTCCTTCACATCAACACAAGGTTAAGCATCCATCACCCCATAACCTTTAGCTGCTGCATGTGTATTAGGAGTCTCAAAAAAAGTTCGTGGAAATGTGTATTATGAAAAAATTATGAATGGATTTCCAAAATGTTGCACCAAAGAAACTTACACATTAATGCCATCATTCCACAAACTTTTTGAAGTCCTCTCATATTTATGACTCCTAAATCCCTACCTCTAGCACAAACCTGATTCCCAGTTTCCAGGCTTGGAGATCCTCCAGTTGTCCGTCGGACATCACTAGGTCTGTTCTCTTCCTCTCCCTGTAACTGGCATAGATGTTGGAAGCCTCCAAAGCTCAGTGTGCTCTTTCCCCTCTCGGATGCCGTAGTAGTCAACTTCTCTGAGCAACTGGTACATGCCACATCCTTCCCCAGCTCCTGGCTTATCAACTTTTCTGCTCTCCTGAAATGTTTCTCTTCTAAATCATATCCTATCTTCAAAATCACCTCCTCATAAAGGCCTTTCCTGCTCCAAGTGTCCCATACTTAATCTATATATCTCATCATGTATCAAGTTTGGTAATTATTTGATTTACTTCTTTGCTATCTATCTTCATTGCTATGATGTAAACTGCATGATAACAGATACTGTCTCATGGACTGATCTATTCCAGTACCTAGTAGGGAATAGTAAATGCTCAATAAATATTGTTAACAGAATGATTGCTTATGACTCCTTTGTTTTTTTTTTTTTTTTTTTTTTTTCCATCTGGAGAGACAGAGAGAGAGAAAGTGAAAAATTCTCCCCAAGGGAGAATGACCACACCACAATCCCTTCTCCTCTGTTACCCTCTCAGAATTTGGGGCATGCACACACATGCGCCTAGCATGAGTTCCAAGCCTACAGGAGGACACAAACAGCAGTCAGCTACGTGGGAGTCCAACACCTTAACCACTAAACCACCTGCTGGCTTCGTGACTCCCCAAAACAAATTTTTTCTTTAAGCTCCAAGTCGAAATGCCTAGTGCTTCTTGATGCCACACAAGACATATCACATCTAAACCCATATTTTGTATTCTCCTTGACCCTTCCCTGCCTTTATTACAGTAAATTAATGGTGCTAGTTACTAGATGCTCAGGCCACAAATACAGGAATCATTCTTACTCCTCTCTCATTCCACACTGATATCCAATTTATTCACTCAACAAAGTTCTAGAGTACCACCTCCAAAATTTCTCCACATCTTCCCTCCAGCTCCTCTTAATGCTACCATTTTTGTTGGCCACTGTAATTTCTAGAAAGAAATGGCCATCTAATCAGTGTCCCTGATTGCACTTTTCCTTCACGTAGTATCACAACTTTTTATTTTAGAATCTAAGTCCAGTGATATCAATTTCATGCTTAAGTATTTTTTGTTGTTTCATTCCACTTTCATGACATCCAACAAGCTCCAGCATGTGGGTCCCTAGTTTTCTTTCCTAACCTCATCCCTCTCTTCACCAACTAGCCACCTGCCATGGCAGCCTCCTTCCACCTCCTGGGGCACTTGGGACCTTAGCATATGGTAGTTCTTTCTGGAAGGCTCTGCTCCCTCCTCTCCATTGGCTAGCTCCCTCTGGTCTTCAGGCCCAGCTTAAATGTCATTTTTCCAGGGAGGCCCTTCCATGGCTTATTAAGCAAGAAATGATGGCTTGGGTAATAATTAGAGAAGGAGGAAGTGTTGTGGGGAGTTTCTTTGTTTTCAAGAATTTTTGCCTTTCTTTAGAATGGGCTCTGTAACCAATTAGAGCTTCCATGCTGAGATAGCAGATTTTCTTGACTCTTTGAGACTTCATGGTGGTGAGGTTAAGACAGTTACCCTTGACTTGGCCCCAGCGTCATTATCCCATTTCGCTGTTTTATGTTTGTTTCTTCATGGTACTTACCATGTGGCTCTCTCCTTCACCAAATAAGCTCCCAATCAGTTTCTAAGTCTGTCCCAAACTATAATGTATACTTAGCTCCTGGTATAACTTACAGGATGTGTTGAATATTTTTTGAACCACAGGAAAAAAGTAAGAAAGCATGGACTAAAAGGAAGGACAAAAGAATAGGGGGAGAAAGAGGAAAATTTTTAAATAATGGAATAAAAAAGGGAGGAGAGAAGAGAGAGAAGGAAGAGAGGAAGGAAGGAGCTTCAGATGTATGAAATGGTCTTCAAGAAGTTTGTGGGAAATGCATATTATGGAAAAGCTATGCATGGTTTCAAATTTATTTTGTACCAGAATAAACTCATGCTTTAATTTTTTCCATGAACTTATTCAGTACATTTATACTTAATTAAACAAAAAACCTTCTCTCTGCCCATCGTTGTACAACCCATCAGGCGTCCTTGATCTTCTGTCTAGGTTGATGGCATTCACAGAGTGGATCAAGTTAAATGTCTCAGAACCATTTTCCTTCCTTCCTTTATTTTCTCCATTTAATAGACCACCAAAAGTTATTACTTCTATCTCCAAAACATGTCACAACCCCTCTCATCTATTCTCCATCTTCCCCAATACTAGGCTGATGACAGCTCTCTCGAAGGTCACCTGGGATACACCTAATTGTAGTAGTGACTATTCCTGCCGGGTCCCTGCTTGAGACTCACTCTGTGGATAGAATTCAGATTCAAAAAAAAGGAGGAAGTATGTCACTTCTCTTAATAATCTTCGATGGCTTCTAATTGACAGAGGAATCCTTTATCATGGCACTCAGAGTGCTGAGATTCCAGCTACAGTGCAGAGGTCTCGCCTTATCTCCAAGCGATGCTCTCCATTCTCACAGGAACCTTTTCATCCCCATCACACACGTGCTACCACCCTTTGTCTTGCCATTTGTTTACTCTAGAATCCTCTTCAACCCCTTTCCTCTCTGCAAGGCCCCAACTCATTTTCAAACCCAGTGTAAAAGACATCTTCCCATAAACTCAGTACAAGCTAAGCACTTTTACATAAACTTTTATATCAATTATTGCAGTTTTATACATTTATAATGCAAAGGCAGCTAAACTTCCTTCAGCGAGCAAGTCTTTAAATATCAAGTCTTTATACACATCCACAAAATAGATACTTTTATTCCTAATTTTACAGAGTAAGAAATCAAATTTAATTAAATAGAATTATACTTTACCCAGGTTACCTAATTAGCAAATAGGAGAGCTAGAAATGGAAGCCAGGTAAGACTGACACTGGAGGCTGTTTTTATTTAAAACACTATTTGGTACATCCTTCAAAGACAGAGATCGCATTTGATTTATCTTTAATGTTCAATATCTCGGCTACAGGAGCCAATCAATAGATGTTTGTTGATTGAAGAGGAGAGAGTAGAAAATCATCAGACTTCCCCAGGTTCACAAGGGAAGCCAGGAGACTCCTTTGTAATTTGGCTGAAGTAACTATTCAGTCAACATTGAATCAAATGTGAATTGAATTGAGTTACCTCAAGTAATAGAGCTAGATATGTCTCCTGAATTGAAGAGAGAAAACTCCCTTCTATATGACTTTGCAACTTATCACTGTCAGAAAAGCTGAGCAGGGAGAGCTGGGGCTGAGCCGGCATACGCGAAAGAGCCTGGAAAATAATCAATTGGAATTCAAAGCACCATACATCATGGATGTTTAGAGCCAGAAAAGACCAGGGAGATCATCTGCTTCTCTTCCTTCATTTCACAGAAGAAAATAAGGCTCTGCAGGGGATGGATCGCCCCCCAAGTCATCCCGGTGAGCGGAACAGTCAGGCTAAGGATGCACTGGAACCAGTCACTCTCTCCTCCACAGAGAGCCTACTGCTTAGAATACAGCCCTTAGTGGCCGAGACACCTGGCTACACTTTTCTCTTTCTTTCTAAGTAATTTTTAGATAAATATCTAACATTTCTTTTCTAAGTTTAATTAGTCATTGCTTCTGAGACAGAGAAAGTGAGAGACAGAGAAAGAGACAGAGAAAGAGAGAGACAGAGAGAGAAGCATCCCCAACAGGCTCCTCAAGCCATGGTCCAACCCCAGCCTCACCCAACCAGGACCATGAACATGCAAATACCCAGCATGTAAAGGGAGGCCCTGGGTGGTGAACCTTCCCATGTGGGTCCCATTGCATTTTATTGCTGTGCCACTCACTAGCCTTTACCCAGAGCTTTTCATTATGTGCCTCATATGCCTATTTATAACTTTTATGTTTTCTTTAATTAATGGGTATTTTTTTTCTTTAAAGTCTTGTCTGATTAAATATTTTGTTCAAAATTTTGCAAAAAAAAATATAGCTATATATATAGCTAATTTATAGCATTAGTCAGCAATAAAAGTTGTGTCTATTGAACTTCCACTTTCCAATATATTATGTGACCTTTCTAGTCATAAGCCCAGTAAACCATAGTAGGTCCTCACTGTTAAGAAAACTGAAGCCAAGTCAAACCAAGGAAGATGAAGAGATAGGGTTGGGTGGCAACAAAATAGTGTTAAAATACCATGTTGCTAGTTTTTATGGCTGAGTAGTATTCCATAGAGTATATGTGCCTCAGATGAGGTGTATGTGGAGGAGTGGGGCCCAACGAAAGACATTTGGAGAAGGGATACAGAGGTAGAGCATTGACGGGATGGGGAGGTGTGGTGTTATCTGTTGAAGATATTTCGATCAACGGGTCTGGGGAGAAATGTTCACATATCGAAATGGTCTCATTGTAAGCCAAACAATATGATTGAAAGTATATACAAAAATAAATAAATTAATTAAAAAAAATATATATATAAAACAAAAAAATAAAATAAAAAAAAATACCATGTTGCTAGGACATTCTCAACCATAATTCACACAAACATCACTCACATAATGAAAGGAGTGTACATCAGGTTATGCAACTAAAAAGTTCACAGGGAGGGCTGGCATCAGGTGAGGTTTGCTCTGGCAGTTCATATGGTACATCCATATTTCAATTTCACTTCTTTTAAACTGACGTTACAAAAGTGAAAGAGGAAAAAACGGCATAGGTTGCCATCCTCAAGGAGCTCACTGTCAATTGAGGAAGAGACAGATATACTGTAACCATCTTCTAGAAATTGTAGTCTGACCAGGCTGAATACACTTCCTCACCACTTATTCTTTCCTCAGGTCATCACAATATAATGAAAGATAGGCACAGAAAACTTGAGAGCATAGAAAGCAGAACTTAACCACCCTACAAGACACTCAGGATTCCTTCCCAGAGGGGTCAGGAGATATTGTCTGAATCCTTGAAGAGCTAATTAAAATTAATCTGGGAAGTGAAGAAGAAGGGGAATTAGTAAGCATAGGAACAAAAAGGTGGTATTTACAGAACATGGTAGGGGATTATGGGTGGTTGAATGCTGATAGAATAATTCAGAAAGGGGAAGGGATGAGACCAAGAAGTAGATAGCCCCAGATCATGGAATTCCTTTCAGACAGGATGGAAAGATACCACGAGGAGACGTGTGCCCTTTAATAATCTAACACAAAAGAAGATTTAGGGTTCTCATCAGAGAAGATCTGAGTGGGCAGAGTCACACAGCGAGAGTTTACAGACAGGGAAAGGAGGGCCAGCCCAAGGTATGGTAGTTGAAGCAACTGGATCCCACTTGACTGACTGAATAGTTGAAATCCCAAACCTAGCAGCTCGAGAAATATGTCAGGCATATATACATGTGTGTCCAAAATCACAAAAGGAAGGAGAGATGGAGAAGAAGGGATTGTGTTGTGACCATTCTCCATGGGAGAGTTATTTCTCCTCCCCTATACCCCCCCAAGGCACCCCTACCCACCCCTGTCTCTCTCCAGTGACTGTGTTGCCCTCTGGTATATTTTTTTAAAGGGGGGGGGGGTGGAGATAAGATATTTTGATCCCTAAAAAAGAAAAAAAATCATATTAAAGAGACAGGAATGTGAGGGGGGCCAGGAAGAAGATGAAGAACAAATACAGGGAGGATTAGTTATCACCAAAGATCAAGAGAGTCTTAATCATGAGCACTGCTCCTGAAATAATACTCAATTTGCATGTTTGTTAATAGATAAATCTTTACGGAGAAAGGATCTAAAATTTCATCAGAGATTAGAATGTTTGTTATCCTCAAATCAACAGAAAAATTTCCAAGGGGAATGTATCAAAATGGTTTTAAACCCTACAGAAGACCAGTTATATGAAAGGAAGAACCCTGGCAAATAGGGGTCATTGGTGCCCTTAAAAAGAGCAGCAGCAATTATGGGGATAAGAGAAAGGAGCTTAAAAGTGAACAGAGGCAAGAGCGTGGTTTTCCCGAAGCAGCTGAGCAGTGGCTTGCTATTTGTAACTGGGCCACTGGTTCTCAATCAAGTTCCATTGTGTAGAACACACCAGAAGTTTGTCATTGCCACCTCCAGGAAAATTGATATTAGCAAAATAAAAATCCCAAAGCACCTTACCAATGCTTACTTCAAGAAAAAGAAACTGTGGAAGCCCAGACACCAGGAAGGTGAGATCTTTGACACAGAGAAGGAGAAATACAAGATTTCAGAGCAGCACAAGATTGATCAGAAAGCTGTGGACTCACATTTTACCAAAAATCAAAGCTGTTCCTCAGCTCTAGGGCTACCTGCAATCCGTGTTTGCCCTTATGAATGGAGTTTATCCTCACAAATTGGTGTTCCAATTTTTTTGCCAAGAACCTAATTAAATAACTGATTATATATATATAGGAGGTGAGTAAGTGGCAATAGCATGCCCAGACTACCATTTCTTAAAAATTGACTCTAAGAGAAAAGTGAACAAGACCAGCCAGGTGGAGTGGAGGTTAGCGGCACTGGATCCCACATGGCCATCTGCACAATTCAAGTCCTGGACCCAGTGACTTGAAAAACACACCAGCTGCATGTATGTGTATCTCTGAAGTCCCAAAAGGAGAATGGAGAAGGAATTGTCATGGGATTGTGGCATGGCCACCCCTCCCAAAGGATGATCTCTCACTTTCTCTCTCTCTCCTGAGTGTGCATGCCCTACGTGGGGAGGGGGGTAGAGAAAAGAGAGATGAACAACTAGAACAATTGAACTGAAACTAAAAGTGAACGTTGCAGTCTAGAAGGTGATTTTCAGAACACAGGAGAGTCAATCAACTTTATGGCTCGAAGGGAAGGAATCAATGAAAAAAGTACTGAGAAGAATAAGTCAAAGGGGTTTGTTTGTGTTTTATTTTATTTTGTTTTTGTGGGCGCAAATTCTGGGTAAAACTTTCTCAGCCTACAAAGTACAAATTTCTTTCTATCAGATGTCTGCCATTTGATAGAAAGCATTCCATAGCCATTTTCAACAATAGCATCTTATGCTCAACCAAAGAGGCTATGGGCTGGCTCTGTGGCCTGGTTAAGGAATTGGAGCCCGCACGGCATTATTACAACAATAGCTGATTATCACAAACATGGTGCCAAATTTGGTGTTTGCTAAAAGCTTCATTTTGGAGTATTAAGAAAAACAATTTTGAAATTTGTGGTATAAGCTAACATATTGTCTGTATATCCTAAAGAAGAAGAAAATGTTTCTTATAGTCACAGCACAACATTGTATCTCTAATATTCTATAACATGGCTGTCTGTCCCATGCTGCAGACTGGGTTTGGATCTTCTTGTTACATGTTCTTTCTGAGATCTAGGCTGAAGGGGCAACAGTTACCTGCAGGAAACCTTTCCGAAGCATATCATCACCTGTGGATGAGGAGAATCACACAAGGACTCTTCAAGCCTCCAGTTGGAACTGGCATATGGAAACTTTAGCTTATATCCACTAGTCAGCGCAACCCACATGGCCAAACCCAACATTATAACGTAGAAAAGCGTACTCGACCTTCTTATGGGAGCTGCTGCAGAGGCCATGATGTTTAATTCTAATACAAGGAAGAATGAATAAATGTGAACAGTGATTATATCTGCCATAATGTAAATTCTGAAAGATTTGTTCAGACAGAATAGTTAGTGTTGCCATGCATGTTAAAACCACCTTTTGCCTTTTCAACATCCAGCACTCGGTGGAACCAACCATTACAATCACACACACATACTCCATTGGTAATGTTCATGTTCACAGTCCTGATTCTTAATATAAGTGTATCGAATACCAGGACCAGCAGGTGACATAATGGTTACATCTCTGAACTCTTCATGGTTCATGTCCTGGACTCAGTGGCTTTAAACTCTCACCGGGTATGTGTGCATGCATGCCCAAAATCCCAAGAGGAGAATAGAAAAGGAGAAATTGCAACGTGGCCATCCTCCCTGGGGATTGATTTCTTGCTTTCTGTCTCTTTGTCTCCCTCTGTCTGGTGAATGCACATGTCCTATAGCAAAAACCTCTCAAAAAATTATACACACACACACACACACACACACACACACCAAATACAACTTGGAGGCCATCTTCTGATGCAGTGACATGGTATAGTGGAAAGAGCCACGTTCTAGAAGTCAGAAAATCCAAGTTCTAATCCTGATTCTGCCACCAGCTTAATGTATCATCTTAAATTTAAAATGAAAAAGTTTTAATGAGTCAAAACACCGAGATTGTCATGGCCAGGACCAACATAAGAGATGGGTTGAATAAGAACTGTTCCCTTGAGCAGTTAGACAATGAAGTCTCTACTACACTAAGCACCTGGGAATTCTAGGCCTTGGGCTTAGTAAAATAGCAACCCCCACCGAAAGTAGGGTAATGTCTTGGATGTGTGACCATTTCTCCCAGTGCACATGTATGAGGAAAGTATTAAACATAGATTAGCACTAGGACCACACTCTCTGGGGAAAATCACACTAATCCCAACAGGCCTCAAGGAAAAGACAAATATTCCAGTCAGTTCTGTTGCAGAACCGGGCCCAAGTAGACTGCATCACTCTCAGGTTTTTAAGGAACATTTTGCACGCAGGCAGGAATGGACCAAAGAATCCCAGAGTAGCCCTGTAAAGAGATCACAGCTAACCACAGGGTTCAAATATATCTTTCCTGACCATTTTGCCCACATTTTCAGGGGAAGTCTATTCCTCTTTTGCATTAAGCAACACCTACTTTCCCTCTCTAATAGAAATTCCTGACCTGTGTGCCTGAGCACCTAGACTTTCTGATGTGCCAAGATATGGATCCTATGAAGTCTATGGCCACAGTCACATACAGTGTCCTTAATACCACAGCATGCCAGACAACGTCATACCTTTCTATGTATGCCTTGACATGAACAAAGTTGAGAAACACTGGGCTACACACTCAAAACACTTAAGAAATTCAAAGGTGTATTTTCTTCTTAGAGGTTTTTGCCATAAGGCGGGTGCGCTCGCCAGAGAGAGAGAGAGACAGAGACAGTGAGAGGGAAAGTAAGAAATCACCCCCTGGGGGGATGGCCATGTCACAATCTCTTCTCTTCCATTCTCCGGTATTTTGGGCACACACACACACATCCAGCAGGATTTTCAAGCTACCAAGTCCAGGACTTGAACCCCAGTCAGCCATGTGAAAGTCTAGCGACATAACCACTATGCTATCTGCTAGCCCCCAAAGGTGTATTCTTATAATTAGAAGAAGAACCTGTAGAATTCTCAGCCTGAATTCTACCAGAGAATTATGCCCAATGCCTTAAAGCATTCGTTGTATGCAAATTAGAATCTCTTCTGGTCATATTCTGCTCTTGGAAGAATTGAGAAAAATGGTCACTCAAGCCAGGCTCTATATTCCATGGTGCAAGTGAGGAGCCCAGCTAAGAATAACTGCACGTGGTAGTTAAAGTTCTGGTTTCTACCTATATGAACTCTGGATTTGAGTACTGGACCCTGTGGCTTTAGAAACAATCAGGGCACATGTGTGTATGTGGCCAAAGTCCTGAGAGGAGAATGGGGAAGGGATTGCATTATGGCCATCCCTATTGAGGTGTGATTTTTCACTTTCTCTCTTCCTGTTTCTCTATCTCTCCAGTGACGAGTGCACATGTCCTATGGCAAAAATCTTACTTAAAAAAAAAAAAAGAAGAAGAAGAAGAAAATAGGAAAAAAAAAAAAGAATAACTGCTTGACTGCTTACTATTTGCTTCACTGGATTCTAACTTTTTCTTCCTCTTTTTTTTAATAGAAAAAAAAAAGAGTTGTTTGGCAAGTAGACATCGCTGAGTTCAAATATTTAATTTAACAAAATAAACATTACACTAATATAGATGCATGTGGGTCTTCATGAATGCTATTACTCTCTTCAATGGTTGGACATCATTGCAGGTGTTTTCTTTTATCTAAAATGGGTAAATGAGATCCTTTTGTTTTTACAGAAAAAGAAATGGGGAGGTAGAGGGTTCCAGAAAGGACAGTGATTGACCCCCGTTATACTAGCTACTGGCAGAGATGAGACTGGAATCAAGATTTCTTAATCCCTAATGAAACACTCTCCCTTACTCTTTCCTTTTTCTGTCAAAAGCATGTTTTCCAAATATTTTCCATTTAATGCATCACTCGCATTCACTCTCCAGAGAACACTTTTGAAGCACCCTCATTCTTTTACCCAATCACTTAGCATGGTTGCTCTGTGAAATCTGTGGTTTGGAAACCTTCAAGTTGCTCCTAATTATTCCACTTCTTGGATTCCTAGGATGTGTGCACCTGATAATCAAGAGTTATTCATTGAAGTCTTCATTACATTTGATGTGGATAATACAAATTTTACTCATGAAATGCTACTCAGGGTCTCATTTTTGAATGAAGACATTGATTTACTTACATTTTCAGAATACACACAATAGGCGCAGAATTAAAATAATGGACAACAACTAATAGAAAACAGGTGTGACTCTAAAACTGAAATTGTGCATTCTCCAGTCTTAGAGCAATGCTGGGAGAAGAATGTTTACCATACAATAATAGAGACAGCAAAAAATAAAACGAAATAAACAATAAATTCTCATTGAATGAGTGCAGCTTCCCAGCTGGAGCCCATTTCAACATCTAGCAGTGCAACCAAAAATGAACACACAAAGACTGCTAAACTGGGTTGGTTTTATTTCCCCTAGAGATAGGGAAGGAGATGGAAAGAATGTAATTCAATTTTTGTGAAATGTTTTCTAAACAAGTTCAGGGACTGTATCATCTGAGTGGATGAATTCGATACCATGTCTGAAGTTCTTGTAGTCAGGTGTATGCCGTGACTTCATAAGAGAAGCCCATTGCTCAAATCCACACCTGAGATGGCAACAAAATTAAAGGAAGACACCCAAAGCACTAAAAGGCCAAACTTTCACCAGCTCCCAATGTGTGACAGGTAAATTGGAGAGGGTTTAATCTGCTAAGCCTCAATGCCCAGAAGTTGGGAAGGGAAAGGACCAGTGGGAGGGGCTATTTTGAGCAACCTGTGCCCACTCATGCTGAACATTGAATTAGTTCCACCAGCCAGTTTGGGCTGAGTGGCCATCATGTTTGAAGTACTTCTCTTCCTTCTGTTCTGAGCTCTGATTTACTCTCTGCCAAATTAACCTGATTCCATCCCTGGTGCATTTCTGCAGATGTCACTGCATAGATGGATTGAAATAGCTTAAGGGAGGTGAGGTGGGACTGAGAATAGTCATTTTCTTTTTGAAAACTGAAAATCCAGGCCTAAGCAAGGAGAGAGGAGCAAAATGCTTATGAGACATAAAAGGATTTTATAAACAAAGGTGATTAAGAAAGGGTACCTGTAGACCTCTTCCACACTGCCCACCCATGATAGCATTCTTCCTCCTCACTCTTCCGTAGACATTAAGAGCCAAAAGTTTGGAAGTAGCTCTCCAATTCAACTCTCTATCCAAAGCAGTACCCACTATGACTATGGACCTCAAAATTAGTTAGGAACTTATTGGATCATTGGGAAAGTCATGATGTATTTTTCTGGTTTTCTATGCAAAAATGTATCATGACTTTTCTGACAACCTACTATTTAAAGTACATATCCCTGAGCCTTGCCCCTAAATATGCTGATTCAGTAGATTTAAGAATGGGGGAACCAGCAGGTGCATAACTGTTATATTGCTGGACTTCCATGTAGTCGACCACAGTTCAAGTCCCAGACCTATTGGCTTAAAACTCATGCAGTGTGCATGTTTGTGCATGCCCAGAATTCTGAGAGGATAATGGAGGAGAAGGAATTTGTGGCATATCCATTCCCCCTGGGGAGGGATTTCTTACTTTCTGTCTCTCTATCTCTGGCTCTCCAGTGAGTGCATGTACCCTATAGCAAAACTCTCCCTGTCAAAAAAAAAAAAAAAAAAAAAAAAAAAAAGAATGGGACCAAAAATCTTCATTATTCCCAGGCTCCCAGATGATTCTAATGCTGGGCATACTTTGGAAAATGCTACCCAAAGGTTTCCATGCCACACCAATGCTTCATAATCTTTAGATGTGGTTTTTACTTCCAAGCAACCCTCAGACAAAATTTATTACAAAGGACCTCCTTGCTCTTTAGCCAGTTGCTGCCAATTCTGCATTCCTCAGCAGTTACCCTCCTATAATGATCTTCCAGAGAAGACGGCAGTCATTGGCCCCTCATCCTGAGATTTTCCTCCTTTTCAATGGTTCCCTACCTCATTCAGAATAAAGCTCAAATTCAGCAATGTGTAAGACCTACCGTGACCTGGTCCCAGCCCCATCTCTATTCAATACTTGCCACATACATCAGATTTCCATGAAATACAAGAGCGGTGATCCACCTACATTGTCACACAGTATTTCCACACCCCTGCTCAAGGTTTTTCCTCTTTCCTTCTCCACCTTCTCTTTGATGTGGGGGAAAGTCAAACCCAAGCAGGACTCATGGTCTCTAAGAATCTCTCCTCACCTTCACAGAAGAGACTACATGTGCTTTACATGATTCATGCCACTCCTGCCTACCTGTACCATGGCATTAAATCACCATTTTATTGGGATTATCTGTTTTTTTTTCTGTTTCCACTAGGAAACTCAAGGACAGGAACATTGTCTTATTAATGCTCATGTCCCTGGCCATTATTTTCTCCATAGAAATTGCTCCATGGATGTTTGTTGAGTTGACTTGAATTTTTCAAGGTTTGAACACAAAGGACATTTAGTCAAGACCTTTGACCTTGGTCACATTTTTTCAAAGGATCAATCATGTATGTTTCGGCCCTCAACTCTTTGACAGCCACTGTGTTTTACCGCAGGACACTAAAGTGCACAAATATCAACCCTGTCCTTACAAAGCACACAGTTGGCCAGCACAGTGGCGTAGTGGTAAATGTAATACGCTTTAAGGCTGGAGCCACATGGGAGGATCCTGTGTTTACTTTCTAAGGTCTCCCTGTACACACTGGGTACATGTGTGTGGGCCTGTGATTGTGACTGGCTGAGGTTATGGGTAGGATAGGGGAGGGGCTCACAGTGTAAAGACCCTGTTGGGGGTGCTTTTCTCTCCCCTCCTTTCTCTTTCTTTCATGGAAGAAATAAACTAATTAATTTTAAAAAGAAAGCACACAGTCCCATCAGGACAACTCTGCATGATACGATGTAAAAAATGTGAGTTTGACAAGATTGGATAGAAACACAGAAGAGGGGTAGCCAGTCCTGCCTCAGAGAATCATAGAGGAAATAAGAGTAACATTTTTCACTCATTCAAAAAACATTTACTGAAATGGATTATGTGCCAGTGAAAATTCTAGGTCTAGGTCTTGGGTGATACAGCAGTAAACAAAGTAGATAAAATCTCTTTCTTTGTGGAGCTTATAGTCTAATGAGTGAGAAAGACAAAGAGATAAATAAGTAAAATACATGGCATGTTACATAGTGGTAAAGGCTGTGGAGAACATTAGGTACAGGAAGGGGGATAAAAAGGGGAGGCATAATTTAATGGTCATGAACAGAGGACACCTCGCTGTAGAAGTAAAAGAAGTAGGGGACAATCTATGCAGTCATTGGGGATGATTAACTCAGAGGGACCTGGTACAATGCCCTGCAGCAGAGACAAGCCCGGAGTGAGTTCAGGAAGCAAGGAGGCCAGTGGTGAGAGCAGGGAGATGATTTCAGAAGAGACAGAGACTTGAGGTCAGTGTATGCTGCTACTTTTCATCCTGAGTGCTTTATTCTGAGTGCTTTGGGGAGCCATTGATGGGCCTTGAGGGGAATAGCGACATGATCTGAATTACACTGTAGGAAAATTACTGTGGCCATGTGTTAAGGACATACTGGAGGGATATACTGTATACCAACTTCCAGGCCCTGGGTATGCACATGATCACTGACGGACAAACACTGCTGTTTCTTTTGTACTCAGAAAGGGTAAGGAAGGAGCTCATAGTTGCACAGCTAACAAGTGGCAGATCTGGAACTCATAGCAGGTCTCCATGGATCCATCACACTCTCTCCCTAAGCAGTGCTACAACTCATGAAGACCCAGGAAAGAGGAGCTCACTCCTACTGTGGTAGCAAAGACCACACAGAGAGGCAGGGAACAAGGCAGCAGAAGTAGCCACAGCCACATGAAGAGCATTGTGCATGCTCTGATGAGCCCAAAAGAAAGCCCTAAGGTCAAAGTGACATGATACCTTGACCTTGAATTTCCATCTGGTTCAATTTTCATCCCCAAGCTTCCATGCCCATATCTTTCCTCTCCTTTGGCTCAAATATACACCAAATAAATAAATAAATCCCTTTTAATTTCCATTTTTGCACCTAAGATAAATAGGTACTGTATTTCCTAATTAAAATATATTCCAGCATGAGAAAGAAAAGAAGTATAGAAACTATAGGCAGCAACTGTTAGGTCATCAGGAAAGTCACAACATATTTTTCTATGTTTTTCTATGCAAAAATGTGTCATGACTTTTCTGATGACTCAATAAATAGGTAAATTTACACATATACTCTGCTTCTAACAGCTACTACTACTTTTTACAAACACATGCTCATGATATCTTTCCATCCAGCTCTTACATGTTGTCTTAGTCAGTTTGAAGCTGCTATTAACAGAATACCACAGATTGGGTAATTCATAAATAAAAATTTATCTGCTCACAGTTCTGGAGGCTAGGAAGTCCAAAAGCATGGCACTAGCATCTAGTGAAGGTCTTCTCATGGTGGAAGATGAAAGGGGAAGTGAACCCATGAGACAGAGAGAAAGAGACCCAAACTCCCTCAAAATTAGTCCATTCCCAAGATAAGAACATTAATCCCTGTCCTCATGACCTACTCACCTCTTATAATCCCACCTCTTGACTCTGCTATAATGGCAGTTAAATTTCAACATGAGTTTTGGAGGAGACAGTCAAAACACAACACCTGTCTCTCACCTGCCTCTTCCTTGGCCCTGGCCCCTACCTGTTCAGTTTATCCTTCAGCTTCCATTACCGCATCCACTTATTTCCCTCCTGACCTTCATCACATCTAAAAGCGTTACACTTCTTCCCCACTTACTTGCTTGCCTTTAATTTCTTCCAGTAGAATGTACTGATAAGTATTGGGAGATCAGTGGGCAGGTGGGTCTTGTTTAATGCATCCCAACACTTCCCATGGTTCCCGATGCATGCTAGGAATCCATAAGTATTTGTCCATTGTTGCCATTTTGTAAATCTCCAGGCAAGTGTAAAAAAAAAAAAAATCTCTTCATTAAAACATGTTTTGTTTATTTCCTAGGAGTTCTGACAGGCCTTCCTAGCTTTTTCTCAAAATTTGACTAAAATCCAATGAGCTTCAGCTCTTGGCTCTGGTTACCCACCTGGCAAACTTCTGGCTCTTCTGAAATTTTTTCAGTTGGGAGAAACCTTAACATCTCCCAACACGTATCATGGCAGAGCAGGGTCTTACCCACGTAGAACCTCCTCCCTTTGAAGCCAGCGGGCTGAAGGATAGGAGGAGAAGCCAGGATGAGATCCTGAATCCCTGAGGGAAGGCTGTGGGGAGCTGACTGTGATGCAGGTTTGTAGAAATCTACCCAGGATCAACACCCTTCTTCATGGTCCCGCATGATAGATATAATAAGAGAAGCAACTAGTAAGAGAATCAGATAATGCAAGAATCATCTGCTCCATTCACCCCTTGATTTTTGTGGCATTTCAAAAAAATCAAGAAGGAACAAACTAAGATATTAAAGGAAATACTGTTCCTCTACTTACAACACTGTGACACCAAATATATGGATTTATCCATACTGACAACCAGTTTCTAACTCCCTGGTCACCAAGATATGTCCTATCATTTAATTTAATTCTGACACTATCTAACTGGATTTAGGGTCAGACTCCACAGGTTAAGAGCTCTGTCCCACAGTCCTGCTCCCCACTTCAGACACCAACAGCAAGGGCTTGGCTTCCTGTTGTGAGTCTGTTTGATTTGCTACAAATCAGGGTTTTGGACAACTTCCTTCCCACAGATAGTATGTAGATAATGTTATATATGCAATGACTCACAGACCTTAGGGAGACACTTCTCTAATGTGTACTGGTTTATTGTAAAGGTTATTATAACAGACTCAAATAAACAGCCAAACAAAGAGATACATAGGGCAAGGTATGGAGAAGGGTCATGAAGCTTCCATGTCCTCTCTGGGAACATAATCCTCAATGTGTTCCCCAGGAAGATGTTTTCAGAATCCCATTATTTAGATTTTTAATGGAGGTTCATTGATTTAATCAAATGCCCAATGGTGATTAGCTCAATCTCCAGCCTCTCTCCCTAAAAGTCAGGGAGTTAGAACTGAAAGTTCCACAACTCTAATCACATTGTTGGTTCCTCTGACAAACAGCCTTCCTCCTCCAAGAGTTATTTCATTAGCAGGTACAGCTGAAAAATGCTTCTATAATCCTTGTTACTATGAACATTCCTAAGGGTTTAGAAGTTCTGTGCCAGGAACTGAGATGAAAAACCAAATATACAGTGTATTTCTTCTTATGTCACAGTTATCATCCAGCTCAGTCCATTTTTTGACAGAGAAAAAATGTCGAACGGGAAAGGCTGTCTTGCTCAAGAGCACACAGTGGCTGGTCCAGAAATATAGCATCTTAATGCTCCTGTAGTGGAGACTGTTGTTTGCTATGTAGATCTCACTGACTGCCCATCGGGGCCTCCAGCTGCTCACACTTAGGTCAGCTGTTAAGAGCCACTTGCTCATGGTCAAACCATAAAGGCAGCCCATATACTAATCCTGAATGTGACTGGGGAGAAAGGCATGGACATTTCTGCCTGCCTTGGGACACTCTGGTGGACAATCTGACTCCAGAGCTCTTGCCACATTGGTCACAGCTTTAGGGGGCCAACTCACTGGTTTCCCCTGTCCTCTGCCCAGTCCTATTTCCTTCCCTCTTCCTTTTACAAGGGATCCCTAAAAGCAGGGGACATCAAAAAATTATGGAAAAAGAAATTAATGTATATGTTTATTTTGGTGCAAATTTTTTGAAATCCACACATAACTTTTCATTATGCACATTTTGCATAAACTTTTAAAGACATCCCCTACACACACACACACACACACAACTTGCCCACTAAGCTTTGTCTCAGCAACTGCTTCTAGAAAGCACAACCTTCCACACCACAGTCTCTTGACTACAAATCTACTGTTTACTTCCATAAGAATCACAGATAAGCTTTTTTTAAAGCCTAAAGAACAGACCCTCAACACATCTTTGCCTGAGGCAAAACAGGGCAGAAGATCACAAGGTTTCTGTTATGCCAAAATCTCTCCAAGGTAAGCGCTGTGTGCAGACATCTAAGCCCCTGGAGTTGCTGCAATTTATATTTAATGTGCAAATGCTCCAAGGAAGGCTGTGTGTAGAAACCAGATCAAAACATTTATCCTCACTGTGTCTTGGAAGAAACTTATTAGCTGAATACGGATATTCAAGAGGAGCAGAAAAATGGAGGGAAAGAAAAAGAGGAAGTCTGTTGCTACCAGATAAACAGAGAGCCCCTCGGAGAGCAAGGGCAGCTGGTGGCTACTATAATATATTGTTATGCATCGCCACCGGAGCACTTGTAGAGCAACTGCAGACCATGTCTGACAGTGCCTTCCCTGACCTTTTCAATATTGCCCAAGCACTGTGGAGCTGGTGTTTCTAGAGGAATTCAAATCAAATGTACTCAGGCAGAAAGGATTTGGCTGTGGGCAAACCCTATCAGTCTCTTCACGTTTCGCCTTGTCATTCTCATGTAAATTGTAATTCTTTATTAGCATGACCAGTTTTCGCCCAGGTGCAAGATGCTCCCATCTAAATGGCAGAGAGGCTGCA
Source organism: Tupaia tana (assembly GCA_026018925.1). Taxonomy (NCBI): domain Eukaryota; kingdom Metazoa; phylum Chordata; class Mammalia; order Scandentia; family Tupaiidae; genus Tupaia; species Tupaia tana. The sequence continues at coordinate 55,692,558 of JAKSZU010000016.1, forward strand.
TCTGCCTGCATGGAAGAGCTGGGCTCTTCTAGCAACTGAACCCTGCAGGTCGTTTCCCTGGGCAGACAGAGGAGAGTACCCTGCCAGGGCCCACTGGAAAGCAGGACATAAATTTGAAGTTTAAAACAAAGGAGATGACCCAGTCATGGTGGCACAAGAGGCAGGTGAACCCTGTGCCTGGCTAGGGTCATGTAGAAGGCCCAGTTCAGTTCCCAGATCAACCCGCGCAGGCTGGGGCAGGGTGGTGTGCACTTATAGTCCTGGCTAACTGGGAGGCTGCAACAGGAGGATTATGACATGACAATACTCTGTGAGGAATACCCATCTCTCTCCCTTTCTCTTAACCTCATTTGGTCTCTCTCATAAAAAGAAAGAAAGAAAGAAAGAAAGAAAGAAAGAAAGAAAGAAAGAAAGAAAGAAAAGAAAAGAAAAGAAAAGAAAAGAAAAGAAAAGAAAAGAAAAGAAAAGAAAAGAAAAGAAAAGAAAAGAAAAGAAAAGAAAAGAAAAGAAAAGAAAAGAAAAGAAAAGAAAAAAAGAAAGAAAGAAAGAAAGAAAGAAGAGGAGAGGAGAGGAGAGGAGAGGAGAGGAGAGGAGAGGAGAGGAGAGGAGAGGAGAGGAGAGGAGAGGAGAAGAGAAGAGAAGAGAAGAGAAGAGAAGAGAAGAGAAGAGAAGAGAAGAGGGCCAGCCCTGTAGCCTAGTGATTAAGGGAGTCAGATCACACATAGCTGACCATGGTTCAAATCCCAGTCGATAACAACTTGAAAACTTTGCTGGCTATGTGTATATGCCCCAGATGCCAACAGGATGGAGAAATGTAAGAGAAGAGATTGTATCATGACCATGCTCTGTTGGGGGCTGCTTTCTCCCTCTCTCTGTCTCCCTCTGGTGAGCACATGCACCCTCTGGCAATTAAAATAATACTACTAATAATAATTCTAACCAATAAAAGAAAATAAACAAAAAGAAGAAGAAAGTAAGAGGGGGCTAAACATTGCCATTCCATATGCTCTTTGGGTTTCTTTTCATAAGTTCTTCCAAGAAGAACATCCTCCTCATCTCTTTCCTCCAGAGGAGACTCAGAAGAGAGCAGCCATAAGAGGCAGAGAGAGCCTTATATAAGGACCAGAGCACAACTGTCCAGGTGGAAATAGTGACACCATGGATTACTCAGTCCTTTGCTTTCATGCTGCTAAGAGTATGGCCAGCAAGACTAGGGAAGCCAGCTAAGGCCTCATGTCTGCCCCTGGAGGTGCTCCAGAGGCCCCCTAGGGCAGCCCAGCAATCATGGCCTCCTTTCCAAGTCTTCCTGGTACTTCTGCTTAAGTACAATGGTGCTGAAAGTTAGTTCCCAGACCAGCAGTATTTAGTGTCACCTGGGAACTTGTTAGAAAGGCACATTCCCAGGCTTATCCTATACCCACATACTAAGACATTCTGAAGTGGAAACCAGCAACCTGAGTTTTGGCAAGCTTTCCAGATGACTCTGGCGCACATCACAGTGTGAGAATTCCTGCTCTAACAGAATCCTTCACCTCTCTCTCTATCCTTACTGGCTTCCAGCCCAGGGACTTTTAATCCGTTGAGGGATGGGGACAGAAGAGTTATCTCACTACTGTCAGCCCCTTAGAGTCACATCTAAAGAGGAAAAGCTTGTGTACTTTGGAAAACAGAGTCAACAATTTAAACTTTCAGAAATGTAGAACCAAAAAGAAGGGAAGAAAGGATTCAAGGGACTGACTCCTTCCCAGAGTTGAACCTTTCAAAATAATGGCGGCGGGTGGAAAAGTGGAGAAAAGCAGAATCATCTATTTCTCGTCATTTCTGGGGGCAAGTGAGTCTCCTGGGGAGGGAGTTATGTGAGGGAATCTAAGAATGGATGTTGAGGGCCCAGATCTGATTCTGCATGAAACGTGGTTGGCTGTGCAATCAGTCCATGAATAACAGGATCCTGGCCGTTAGCTGGAGGTGGTCAGCACCCAGGCACCTGCAGGAACATGCCAGGAGAGACCATGCTGCATCCTCATCAGGTGCACTAGACAGAGCCTCAATCCAGCAAGGAGCAGAATTGCCAGGTGGGGAGGCAGCAAAGGCAGAGTCCAGCACTGACACCGGACGTAGGGGGAGATGGAACTCGATCCAGACAGCAGGTCAATGGCACAGAGGCACCTCCAGTTGGCAGAGGTCTGGCTTATGCATCCTGCCCCAGCTAGGGTTGGCTCATGTACTAGTGAGCCTCATTTGACAGAAAAAGCATCTGACACCTCTGTGAGGAAAGACTGGAAAGGCAAGGGCTGATGGATCCAATTCAAACTCCCTGGCTTGAGAGTTGAAATAATTTCAAGGACTTTTCCTCCCAAGAGAGGGATCTCAGGAGTTCACTGAGGCAAATACAGCTCACACGCTGCGAAACCAGAAAGAGCTTATAAAGAAAGCAGAAATGTTTCCAAGACACCAAAAAAGCTCTGAGAAAACAATTTTTGTCAAGTTGAGTGTAAATTAATTAAAAGCACATGGATTATATGTCTCTAAAAATATACAAAGCTCTGAAAATCAAGAGAGGAAGTTGGTAAAATCTGGTTTGGGTCTGGTAGAATTCATGTTTGGGAGTGGGGTGGGCCACTTCAAGAAACAGGTTTTTCCTATTACTTCTCTTTTTCTCCACCCCTAATCCCTGGGATTCAGGGAGTTTTAGAGGGAAAAGACCTTAAAAGTTATCTTCTGGACTCCTTCATCTAATACACCAGAAAGCTGAGGTTTAGGGAGGTTAAGTACTGGTGTCATGTTTCACAAATAAACAATAGCAAACAGAATGCTTGAGGACCAGAACAAAGAATATTTTACTAAATTTTTTTTTTCTCTTCTCCTACCTTCAAGAGCTACATTACAGAGCCTTCAAGACCATATGGTCCATGGGTCTTTTTTTCCATATTCAGGTCACACTTAGACACTAGGCAAAGGGGTACCCAGAGGCTCCATCCTGATCCTTTGCCTCACACAACTTCAGAGTTAAACCCTGTAACTACAGTGTCTATCCCTTACAACTCAGTCTGTAATCTGAAAAAACAAAGCCAAGGTCTGGAATTGAGGATCATTAACAAGTCACTCAGAGGCCCAGGAAGAAGATACCAAAGCCCATTATCCATTGAGAGACACACAGAATTACATGATGATAAAAGGATTAATCCTCTGCTACAATACAACAATCCTAAACATAGACATACCAAACATCAGAGCTCAAAATATAGGAATCATGGGACCAGCAGTTAGTGTATTGGCTATGTCGCTGAACTCCCATGTAGCTGACTGCGGTTCGAGTCCCAAACCCGGTGGCTTAAACTCACGCTGGGCACGTGTGCGTCAGTGCCCAAGATCCCAAGAGGAGAATGGAGGAGAAGGGATTGTGGCATGGCCATCCCCCCTGGGGGTTGACTTCTCTCTTTCTATCTCTCTGTCTCTCTCTTTCTGGTGAGCGCACATGTCCTATAGCAAAAACTTCTCAAAAAAAAAAAAAAAACAGAAATATTTATATATATATATATATATATATATATATATATGTATATATATATATATATATATTTTTATATAGGAATCAAAACTGATAGAGCTGAACAGAGAAACAGACTAATTCACAAATATAGTTGGAGACTTCAACACCCCATCCCCAGCCATTGATAGAACTGCCAAACAGAAAATTAGCAAGAACATAGAATTAAGTAACACAACCAGCAAGATCTAGTTGAAAAGTCTTGAGTACACTACCCAACATCAGCAGAACACACATTTTTTTTTTAATCCAGGACCCAAGTAATTTTTACCAAAATTTATGTTTAATATGATTATTGGCAAGGCTATATTTAAGCCTACTACCTTGTCATTTGTTTTCTATTTGTCCTATCTTTTCTTGACATTTAACCTTTTTTCTTTCTTTTAGATGAACTTAATATTTTTATAGTGCATTTTATCTCCTTCATTTGCTTATAAATTGTAACTTTCTGTTTTGTTTAGAGGTTTCTTCTTCACCTTACAGTTCACCTTCAAGTGACAGCATACCATTTCATACATAACATAAGACCCTTAAACTAGTATACTTCCACTTCTCTTTCTGATGTTTACGCTAATGTCACCATACATTTTATTATACATGTGTCATAAACTCCAAAGTCCATTATTCTTTTGTTGGAACAGTAAATTACCTTTTATGGGGATTTAATTAGTAGTAAAAAATGATAAATGCATATATATATTTACCAAAATTAATATATGGATATCAGCTGGGTACTAGAGATCATTTGAATCTCTGTAACTATTTTTGAACTTTGTCCTAGGATTCAGATCAGTTACTTAGAATAGTTTGAAATTTGGGGGTCTTGCTTTACTAATATGTTAGATGTGTCTAAAGCAATGCTCAATTCAGGACAAATTATCCCCAGCCATTGGGACCAGCAATTAGCGTAATGGCTATGTTGCTGGACTCCCACGCAGTCGACTGCGGTTTGAGTCCCGGACCCGGTGGCTTAAACTCATGCCAGGCACCTGTGCGTGTGTGCCCAAGATCCCAAGAGGAGAATGGAGGAGAAGGGATTGTGGCATGGCCACCCCCCCCGGGGGGTGATTTCTCGCTTTTTGTCTTTCTGTCTCTCTCTGGCTGGCGAGCGCATGTGCCCTATAGCAAAAACCTCTCAAATAAATAAATAAATAAATAAATAAATAAATAAATAAATAAATAAAATCCCCAGCTATTGAGACAAGACCTTCCTGAGTACTCCACCCAATGTCTCATAGATTATAACTTTTCTAGTGTGACTAGTGGAAACAGGTACTTTTTTCTGACTTGATATGAGCTCTGGGGACTGTTTTCTAATCCTTTCAGTTTCCTCATATGTATACAGTTTCAAGCACTCCACCAAACATCTAAGGACTTATTTTTTTGCAAATCTTCAGGGGTTATCTCCTTGCAGCTCTCTCCTCTTCAGTACTCTGCCATATAAGGTCTACTCTGTCTCCCTGGACTCTCAGCTCCAGCTATGTAACTCGGGGAGTCTGCTGGATAATTCCTGAGTTCCCTCTCCCTGGATTTCAGCCTAAAAGGTTTAGACAGTAAGGAGAAGCAATTGTAGGGTTCTCCTCATTTGCTTTAAAGAAAATTATTCAGGGACCTGCAGTTGGTATAATGGCTATATTGCTGGACTCCCATGTAGTCAACCGTGGTTCAAGTCCCAGACCTGGTGGCTTGAACTCACACTGGGAGTGTGTGCATGTGTGCCCAAGATCCCGAAAGAAGAATGGAGGAGAAGGGATTTCGGCATGGCCAAACCCCCCTGGGGGTGATTTCTCGCTTTCTATCTCTCTCTGTCTTTCTGGCAAGCACACACAACCTATAGCTAAAACCTCTCACAAAAAATTATTCATTTACTTATTTTAATTTGACCAGAGAGAGAGAGAGAAAGGGAAAATGATAAAGCAAATCACAAGGTCTGGGACTTGAACTGTAGTCACCTTAATCATCATGCAACCTGCCCCCCCACACACACCTTTTTCAGGTCTTTGCCACACAATGGGTGTGCTTATTGGAGACAGATAAAGACAGTGAGAGGGAAAGTGAGAAATCACCTCCCAGAGGGAATGGTCACAGTGCAATCCCTTCTCCTTTATTCTCCTCTTGGGATTTTGGGCATGCATGCACACATGCCTGACATGATTTTCAAGCCACCAGGTCCAGGACTCAAACCATGGTTGACCATTTGGAAGTCCAACGCTTTAACCACTACACTCCCTGATGGCCCCCTCATTTGCTTTTGTCTCTAAGGGATCCCTGTTCTTTAAAAAACATTATCTTATATACTTGGTCTGAGTTTTTTCCTGTTTCTGGTAGGATGATAAATCCTATTTTTGTGTCTCCACCTTGGGTAAAGATTAGAAGTTTAAACTGAGGCCAAAGCCCAGCCATAGGGACCTCAGTAAAGAAGCGAGCGCTGAGAATTCATCATACGGCATCCAGAAGGAATGTTGTCTCTGGAAAGCTGGGTGCCCTTGGTTAACAATGTCATCAGTCATTTTCAATCCCAGTGGTGGTAGGAAAATGTACATCAATACCTTCTCTTTGCACTCAGACTGGTTAAAAAAGGAGGGGACAAAAGTTCAAAGTGAATTTTGTTTAATATAGAATTTAGTTTTTTTATTGAAAACAATTCATTAACTCAATTTTTATATTGAAATTTAAACTTAATTTGCTATAACCATTATATAATAGAATGATTATATCACAGCTTTCAAAATAACTTTTAAAATAATGGTATTAAAATCAACTGAGAATACATAGCCCTTATCACTTACAAAGCAATTTTGTGTGCATTATCTTTTTAAATTTCCTAACCTCTTCAGTACAGATACTACCAAGGCTTTTAATGGTAATTTGACCTTATATTTGCTCAGCTAGAACTAAAACTCAAACTCAGATCATTATTTAACTCTAAAGTATATAATGTATAATTATAGACTCTAATTTTTTTTAAAAACTGAAGTCATGGAAAAAATTTAGGATCTGTTTTAAATTAAAGGAGCCCAGAGAGACAAAATAACAAAATGCAAAACATAACTTTCAATTGAATCTTGGCCCAAAAAAACCAGTTATAAAAATTATGTGAGGTGAAAATTTAAATATGGATTCAGTATTAGATTATATCAGATACTTATTATGAATGTTACAGATATGATCATGATAGTGTCATTTGTAGGGGAATGTTTGTAATCCTAGAACATATGTGTGGAATAATTTGGGGGTAAAATATGATCTCTACAACTTATAAACAGTTCAGGAAAAACTATATATCTATTCACGCACAAATATAAATAGAGCAAATATGGCAAAATACTAACAATTTTTAAATCCAAACAATGGGCATATAGGTATCAACATATGATTTATTTAACATTTCTATATGTTTGCAAGTTTTCAGGGCCAGCCCTGTAGCACAAAAGTTAAAGCACTGCTTATAGGGAGCCAGATCCCAGATGGCTGATTGGTTCGAATCCCAGTCCTAGTGGCCTGAAAAATACACCAGGTGTGTGTGCCCCAATTCTTGACGGGATAGAGAAATGGAGGAAAAGGGATTGAGGCATGACCACACCCAACTTGGAGGGTGATTTCTCTTGTTCTATCTCATCTCTCACACACTCCTTCTGGCAACAAAAAAGCAAGTTTTAATAATAAAGGATATAGGAGAATGAAATCACAATATTAGATTCTAAAATAGAACCTAATTTTTTGTTTTTAATCTGTGGATGGACAGCGAATGGCTATAACCCATCCCCGCTAACGATAAGGAATTCCAAGACTTTACATTTTCCTTCCTTACATCAATCATGCATATAATTTTAGATGCGAGTAAGTGAAAAGTGAAATGTATTTACTTTAAACCAAAAGCCAATTTGGATTAAAGTATTGTTGAAGTGAGTAAGCTAGTATTTATGTAAATATATTTGATTGCTTTATAGGAATTCAGATATTTTTATCGTATTAACCTACTTCCCAACAGCCAGGAAAAAAAAATATTAATAACAATCTTAACATGTATTTACATGTTAAGATATACAGTCAATTCTCATTATTCCCAGTAGTTATGTTCTATAAAGTTGCCACAAACACTAATTAGCAATACTGAATCATTGCCCCAAGGGGATATATATGTGCGTGCGTGCATGTGTGTGTGTGTGTATTGTGTGTGTATGTGTGTGTGTATTTGTGTATATATGTGTATATATATATACACATACATACATAAAGATTATAATCTTGAATTCTAAACCAATGCATCCTGATAAATTCCATTTGCTTAATTGTACAAGAAACAAAGTAAGATTTAGAGGTGTTAAACAACTTGCCTGAGGTCACCCACTAGCAAGTCCTGTCTGGAGTTTTGTGGCCTACCCTGTATCATTCCGTACTACCTCCATCCTCTGGTCACTGTTGTATGAGAGCTGACACAAGAAAGCAGAGTGCTGCCTAGTTTTCCTTCAGCTGGGAACAAGTGCATCGGATGACTCTGACTTTTCCCTGCTCTATGTGTGTCTGCACGTGACCACAAAAGTGAAGGAAGTATTGATTGGGGGGAGGGGGTTAAAAGTAAATTTTAGCAAGTTGGCAAATACTATATCAGCAAATAATGAGAATCAGCTGTCATTTATAATCTTGAAATATTCTATTAAACTGTAATGGGTGGTACCCATGCTAACTCATTTCTGTGACCCCGCTTCAGTGATAGCACTGTGCAATATTGCAAGCCAAATGGAAGATTGAGATTTAGTTCTGGGTTTATCTATACGAACCGAATGCACACACTCGTGCCCCTGATCCTGACCGGTTGGGAAGGGCGGAGGGGAGGACCATAGTGTGAGGTCCTTTAAAGGAGCTTTTCTCTCTCTCTCTCTCTCTCTCTCCCCTAAAATAAATAAATATTTTTTAAAAGTAATTTTTGTGGGACCAGAAGATGGCATAGCAGTGATGCTGCTGAACTCCCACATGGCCAGCTGCAGTTCAAGTCCCATACCCAGTGACTTGAAACTCGTACCAGACACATGTGCATGTGTGCCCAAGATCCTGGCAGGAGAATGAAGGAGAAAGATTGCAGCATGATTTAAATCCTCACTTTCCCTTTTATTGCCTCTCTCTCTCTCTTTCCCCAGTGAGTACACTCACTCTAAGGCAAAGATCTCTCTCAGAAAAAAAATCAGTTTTGTATGCTTTACAGTACTTATACCAGAGAAGGTGTTCAATGCATTGCTTATACCAGAGAAGGGATTCAATGTATAACTAAATAAATGAATCTAAAATACATACCCTAAACCCAACAGGTATAGTTTATAGGTAAAACAACTCAGAACTAAGATAAACAAAATCAGACAGATTTTATCTCTAATTGTTATATAGCTTCAACCATCCAAACTAAAGATGAATAAGCCCTTTGGAAAAGTATTAGAGCTCTTGGCTCTACTCTAATACTTCAGATCTATGCGAGGAGGGTGGGCAAGAATGCATATTGAATAGTTCCCGTACAGTTTCTAAACTGCAAAATAGATTATATATCTATCAAGATATAAATCACTGTTTAAAAATCAAGACGAATTTGCTCAGGTTATGAATGGCGCTTTGTTTCCAGTCTGTACATGCATATCTTACACAGAACGCAGCTTCGTACCACCGTTTATTACCTGCGCATAAGGTACAAACTTTAGTGCTAGCTCTTCAGTCTACAGATCACATGATCAGTGAATAATCATGTCACTTCCTTCGGAGCCTGTCAGTAACTTGTCTCAACTCTTCTGTGAGTTTCTACACAGACTGTAAAGTGTGTAGTTGTGTTGCCTCCTTACTTCCTGGTGATAACACTGTATGATATTTAACAAAAATGGATGAGTGAAAAGGGGAGTTGGCCAAAAATCAAAGAGAACAAAAAATTAAAGTACAGCAAAGATACAAAAAGTGGTAATACTGGAAGTGAAATGTGATTCTATTGTAAATGAAGCTATAAAAGAAATAGCTGGCCAGTCTTGGTGGTACAGCAATAAATATGCATTTCATGATGCTGAAGCCACATGGGAAGGTCCTGGGTTCACATCCTGAGGTCTCTCTATCACACCAGGTACAACAACCATGCCCTAATCCTGGCTGGCAGAGGCTGGGGTAGATCACATTAGGATCTTGTTGGGGTGCCTCCCTCTTTCTCTTTTGCTCTCTCTCTGACACATACACACACATTGAAAAAAAAATTTTAAAGGAAAAAATAGCTGAAATGGGAATGTTGATATTGCAGCTGAGAAGCTAGATATGGAGTCAAAGAATTAGTGAAGGCAAACTATTGAAATAAATAAGAAAAGATTTATGAAAAGAATGAAGATATTTTAGAGGAAGTGATACTGGCAAAAAAAACTTCACATTAGGGACCAGCAGGTGGCAGAATGATTATATCAATGGACTCCTATGTTGTCAACCATAGTTCGAGTCCTGGACCTGATGGCTTAAAATTCATGCCAGGTGCATTTGTGCATGTGTACAAGATCTGCAAGGAGAATGGAGGAGAAGGGATTGTGACCTGGTCATTTCACCCTTGGGGGGTGATTTCTCACTTTTTTCTCTCTGTCTCTCCCTGTCTCTCCAGTGAGTGCACATGTCCAATAGCAAATATCTCTCTAAAAAAAAGGAAAAAGACAACTTCTCATTAAAGGAACTCCCAAAGGTAATTCACAACATTAAAAGTGCTAAGAATAAGATATCAGGGGCAGATTTAGACTTAGAAAGCATTGTAACAGGTTATCAAAATTCTCACTCAGTACCCTAAGTTATTAAACAAAAAAAAAAACAGAAGGCAGCAACCACTGTTCAAACTACTCTTGGAAAGCGTTTTTTACAAAGAAAGAAAACATTTTAATTCTCCATATTAAAGATATTTAAAAGCACTAAGTACCAAATAAATTGTTGTTTTCCCCTTTTTATTTCTTTATAGGTTTATAACTGACAGTAAGAAAGTTTTTAAAGTTCTAACAAAGAATTTTGACATTCATGAAACAATCACAATATTTCCTACTGATTCTTTTCTTTTCTTTTCTTTTCTTTTCTTTTCTTTTCTTTTCTTTTCTTTTCTTTCTTTTTTCCCCTCCTCTTTCAGGATATTATTGTCAAGATCCACCTGCCTGAGCCTTCCAGCTAGGACTACAGGTACCCACAAGCACATCTGGCTGTTTTTCTTTTCTTTTCTTTTCTTTTTTTGGAGAGGTTTTTGCTATAGGGGGCGTGCGCTTGCCAGACAGACAGAGAGAGACAGACAGAAAGTGAGAAATCACCCCCCCCCCCCAAGGGGGATGACCACGACACAATCCCTTCTCCTCTGTTCTCCTCTCAGGATCTTGGGCACGCACACACACGCGCCTGGAGTGAGTTTTAAGCCACCGGGTCCAGGATGCAAACCGCGGTCGAATACATGAGAGTCCAGTGACATAGCCATTACGCTAACAGCTGGTCCCCTGGCTATTTTTCAAATAGGATCACCATGTTGCTGAGATCAGCCTGGAATTTGTGATCCTTCTGCATTAGCCTCCTCATGTCACTGGAATTACAGGGCACACCACCATTCCCAGCCTGGACCAGAAATTGAATCCAGGCCATCCACATGATCTCAGCCTGGACAGCACAGTGTCTCAGTATCTTAGAGGTACGTGCCACCACAACTGGACCTTCCATTGATTCTTAAGATCACTTTGCACCATTTCAGCCTCCACAATCGTTGATCATTTCATGGTTCCCACTAACACACAAAGTGAGGATGGTCTGTACTTGCAATGATAAAACAATATGCTATTCTGTTGCAATGATGATAATTAAATAAAACAAAATAACATTGAGGTAAAATCTTTCCATTGTTTAAGCATATTGTAATTTTCCATGGAAATTTTTTGTGCATTCCTATAAAATAAGTAACACAGTGATGAAGTTAAAGAATTAAATTCTATTTGAGAGCTGGACTTTTCTTAGATTTAAAAAAAAAAATTCATGATTTACATTTAGAAAAGAAAAACTTTCCCAAAATCTGTCAGGCCTGTGAACTGAAGTGGACAGAAGCTCAAAACTAACCCTGACAGTTAAAGACCCTGTCACCCTTCCAGGTGTTCAAAGCTGCCCCCATTCCTGGGTCTTCCCAGCTTCCCCTTCCTAATCAGGCCTGTACCCCCTTGGAAACCAGAGAGAGAAAGGCAGAAGTTACCCTCTGTCCCCCATGGGGAATGGTCACAATGCAGTTCCCTCTCTTCTATTACTCCATCCTATGAGGATTCTTGAGGAAGCATACACACAAACCTGGCATGTGTTTTCAAGTCATCAGAGCCAGGATTTGAACCACAGTCAACTACATGGGATCTGTGGCTCTCTTAACTCCTAGGCTTTTGGGCTGGCCCTTGTTGATTTATTATAAATCTTAATCTTAAAAAATATACGCACAATTGGGATCAGCAGATGACGTAATGGCTACGTTGCTGGACTCTCAAGTAGTCGACTGCGGTTCAAGTCCCGGACCTGGTGGCTTAAACTCATGCTAGGCACATGTGCTTGTGTGCCCAAGATCCTGAGAGGAGAATGGAGGAGAAGGGATTGTGGCATGGCCATCTCCCCTGGGGGTGATTTCTCACTTTCTCTCTCTCTGCCTCTCTCTGTCTTTCTGACAAGCACATGCCCTATAGCAAAAATCTCTCTCAAAAAAAAAAATATATATATACACACAATGAACTGTGATAGAGCAGTCAGTCTGTTCAAGTGCCGTCTTCCTACTGTCTCAGAGTTACAGCTCAGGGACATGACATTGTCGTTAAAGTCCCTGATGCCCTGTGCTTTGGGGTAGAGTGAGGCAAAAAGCAAGAGCAGAAGACTGGACAGGTGTTGTTTAATTCCATTGCCAATACAGACAAGGAGCATTAAAGGCTTGGTCTAGTTCTCAAGTGTTTCTCGAGCGCCTACAAAACCAGGCATGAAACTCCATAGGGACACACAGAGGTTAAAGAAATTCTACCTGCCCCAAGCTCACCAGCTTATGGCTGAGACCAAAATGTGCATGAATAAATGAATTCAACCTTATAACTATGTAAAAGGGATCTACAAGGCTCTGGGGGAGTATGATGAGGGTACAATTGATTCCTCGTGGTGAAGAGACATAAGAAGAAGTTAGTTACAGAGAAGATGGGATGACTCCAGGCAGGGCTGATCCATGTGCCAAGGTTGCCTGCAGAGAAGGGCCCGGAGATGGACTCTTGAAGATGGGCCATAGTTAGGAAACCTCTAGACCTATTTTATTCTTGGTCAAGAGAGAAGCCTGGGACCAGCAGTTAGTGTAATGGCTATGTCGCTGGACTCCCATGTAGTCGACCGCGGTTCGAGTCCCGGACCCAGCGGCTTAGACTCACGCCGGGCGCGTGTGCGTGCATGGCCAAGATCCCGAGAGGAGAATGGAGGAGAAGGGATTGCGGCATGGCCATCCCCCCTGGGGGGTGATTTCCTGCTTTCTATCTCTCTGTCTCTCTCTGTCTGTCTGGCGAGCGCACGCACCCTATAGCAAAAACCTCTCAAAAAAAAAAAAAAAAAAAAAAAAAAAAGAGAGAAGCCTTAGTTCCTTCAAGCAGAGGCGAAGGTTAGTCTCCTCCAGTATTACCTCAATCACATGGCTCACCCAGCAAGCGCATTCATTGGCTTTACCCAAATCCCTCTCGGAGCTCAAAAAGATAACCATGGACAGAGGACCAGAGAGAAGGGAGAAATATAAATCTAAAGAGAATAGAGAACCTATGTACTGTTTTTCAACTGCTGTACCCCCAACAGGCAATGTAGTGCTCATTAGGTAGTTGACATAGGTAGCTTAGGTAAACAATGCTCCTTCTAAGTAACCTTTTATTATACAAAAGAAAATCTTGTTGGAAGAGGCAGAAACAAGAGACTCAATATCTCTGTTATTTAAAGGCATCTTCTTTGATTAAGGCATTCTGGCATGAGATTTTTTTTAATTATGTATTTTTAATGTTAAAGGATGTGAAGTTTTCACTTGGCAGGCTCCAAGAGTGTTGCTGGAGGCTGCAATTGCTACAAACGGTGTTACTGGGTCTTGGCTCTGAGGAGGATTGGGCCTCCACAAAATAACATTTGGCTGAAACCAAGGAGAAATATAGCTTTTAAGGGACTTCCTGTGGTGAGGGTTGGCCAATAAATTTTAGGAACAGCAATATCTGCTAGCCATTTTTAAGTTGTTTCCTGCCCTGTGCTATCATTTTCAGCTGTTTTCCCCAATCCAGAATTCTCCAGTGAAGTCAGATGTAGGTTGGAGGCACTGGGTGGGGGAGTTGCGGGGAGGGGGTGAAGGCACCTCCTTCACATTTGGTGTGAAATAACGAGGGCAGAGCAGCTGCAGGCTGCAGTGTCTGTGGGACATGAGAAACATCCAGCAGGCCCTGAGAGGAGGGGAGAGAAATCCCAGATCCACCCACACTGAAGCAAGATAAAGGCTGGATTTACATTGTCTTGTTAATAAAGGTATGACTTCAGAAGATTGGAAAAGCTGAGGACATGGGTTATGTGCTGTGCTCCCCACAGAACACCTCCTAGCTTTAGGATTGTTGTTGATGCCCTCAGCCACTTCGTAATTGCCTGAACCTCCACACACATGCTGTGAGTCTACACGTAGGTCTTACCAGACTGATAATCAGCTTTGCTGCTTCAATAACCCACCTGCCACCTGCTAGAGACAATTGTCTTAGACCTGCCTACTCCACACTCTCAGCCCGGATCTTCTTTGCAGCCACCAGATGGGACCACTGTTCTCAGTTCTTGGCTCAGGCTAGCCCTCACTACCCAATCTCCCCAACCCCAGAATGCATGTCCCTATGGAGGTCAAGCCATCACACCCAACCCTTGCATCCTGGTAAAAAGGCAACAGCTCAGGAAAATCCCACTGGATTTCTCCTAATTTCCCATTCCCTTAAGAAGTTCCTGATCCCCTGCAATTCAGTCAAATCTCCTCTCTTCCATCAGTTTTGTTCCCGATAGGGAAAGCAAATTATCTTGAAAAAGAAGTCCAGAAATAGAGTACAGGGATCTGTAAAAGAATGTTCATTCATTCATTCATTCATTCAATAAAAGCTTCTGGGCAATCACTATGTGCTAAGTGTAGAGAACACGATATTGATTTCTTTTTAAAAAATACAAAGAATACAGTCAATCCTCTTTTGAACTGTCTAGGAGAGGAGGTATCCATTAACCAAATTATCTCAGGGCTAACGTAAATACGAACTTTCACTGGTGTCACTAAGGGAGAGAACTCTATTCTTTGAGAGTTTTTAAGAAAAGAGCCCAACCTGGCCTATGAAGCCAAGACTGCTTCCCTGAAGGAGTGTTACCGTGTGATATCTAGGGATAAGGGACAGTTACCTGGACCACAGAGCAGGGATGGGAGAGCGATTTGGCTAAAAGAGTCAGGCAGGTACATGTAGATTAAGAGAACAGGGCAAATTTGGTTATGCACACACTCATGCCCAGCATGTGTTTCAAGCTACCAGAGCCAGGATTCAAACCACAGTCAACTATGTGGGACCTGTGGGACTCCAGGGTGGAAAGCATAAACACGGGCAACAAGATGTACAGTCTCTACAGAGACCACACACATTGAAAGAGGCTCAACATAACCCTACTCCAATACAGCTCCCAGTGGACAGACCTACCAGTACGTACACCCTGTGGATCCTCTCCCCTTGTCTCAGCAGGCTCTGGCACTTACTTTCAACTACTAAGTGACTCTGTGTGGCTAGATCATAGGAAGCCATAAGGCTTCTTATGGGGATCTTGGAAAGCTTGAAATACCATAAAATTGTCTTGCCATGAAGATGCCCAGGCTAACCACATGGAAAGAGAAATGCTCAGCTAGCCCACCCAGGCTGTCTGAGAAACCAGACACAGAAGTGAACAGATCATCTTAGACACCCATCCCAGTTGAACCTTTAGATGACTCCAGGCCCAACCAGTAACTGCAACTGCTTGAGAGACTCCCAAGTAAGAACCACTCAGCTGAACCCAGTCCATTCAGAGAACTGTAACAGTCAGATAAATGACTGCTTTAAACCACTAAGTTTTCAGTTGGTTTGTTCTGCAGAAGCAGGGAAACAAAAATTGATTCCTAGATGTTCAGTGCTGCCAAAGGAAAGAAGGAAGGAGCAGAGGATGGGAGCAAGGGCAGGGGGAAGAGGAGCGAAGAGGCAGAAAACACTGAAATAAGGCTCAATGAAAATGGAGGCCAGCAGGTGGCATGATGATTAAGGAGCTGGATCCCACATGGCCAACTCTGCGGGCTCGTGTCCTGGACATGGTGGCCTAAAAAAACACACCAGACATATGTACATGTATGCCCAATAGGAGAAGGGATTGCAGTATGGCTATCCCCCACCCCACCCCACCCCCCAGAGGGTAATTTCTCTATTTCTTTCTCTATATCTTCCTCTCTGTCTCTCTCTCTGGTGAGTGCATGTGCCATATGGAAAAAAAAATCTATAAAAAGAAAACAAGACAAACTAAAACATGAAAATGTCCCAAATGTCCCAATGAGTCAATTGGGTTGTCCATTTCTCATCATTCATAGCAAATGCTGCCCAGACAGGCTTAAGGGTACAGTGCCTGCTGGATAGAAGTCTGGTTCCTGTTCATCCACCTGCTGAATTTCTGCAATCTTTAATTTGTTTAAGCCTTGTGTTTTCCTGAGTGACACTGATAGTCCTTCTGGGCACAGTGCTGTAAAATTGTAACCAAGTTGATTAATAAGGTGTCTCTATTTCCCCTCTTTCATTCACTGCCATTTACAAGAAAACAGTGAAAGTGGGTGGCAAAATACAGTTCTGTCAGGATCTTGCCTTAACAGAAATAAAGAAAAATGTGAAACTGTCAAATCTCAAGTGTTCTATATCTAGAAAAACATTATTGCATCCTCTCTGGCATCCCTCAACATCCCATAATGCTCCTATCAGTGAAAAAAATAGTGTGATGTGTGGATGCTTCTGAGTTTATTTTCATTTGGTTCAGGGATGACCAGAATGATTTTCGAATTCCAATAAAACAGTTACTCATAGTATTCCTGCCTTACCAGTCGGACAGAAATACATTATATTCATCATGCCAACCAGACTAAAATGTCCAGAAAATTTCATGTTGGTCTCTGAAAAAATTCTAGTATTGATAGAGATTTTAGGTGTCATTTAGTCACCTGATTCATTATTTCTTCCTTCAAAAATCTTGTTGAAGGTCTCCTGCAAGCCAGACACTCTACTCTTCTACCTTTTGTCATTGTAATTGAAACTGTGGTCACTTCCATGCTTCTTTAATTTGGAGTTCTGGTCTCAGCTACCTCTGAGCCTAGGTTTGGGCACATGAGGGTCAGTGTGTTTCTATTGCTCAAATTTCCAGGGTAATATTGGTGCTTTTTCTTCTGGAAGCCTATTTATTCAGTTCTTTCTTCAACTCCAAGAAGTATTTTCCATCCTTTCACTAAACTCCTTTTGTTGTTGTTGTTGTTTAAATTAGCTAGAGTCTATTTTTATTGCTTACAACTAAAGAACACTACCTGCTAGGTTCCTACTTTGAGATCACATTACAAGGATTTTTTCCTTTCTTCATGACCTCTATAAAATTTCAAATAAAATAGCCTTATTTTTGTAAGTGTTCAAAGTTTTAATTTTTTGTTAGTGTTCAAAAGCTCCAGTTTTAATGTCATTTCTATATAGTAGAAGCAGTCGCTTTTGTTCATATAAGCTCAAGTCTTGAGTAGCTATTCTTTTTTTTTTCAGTCAAAGACATTACCATATGCATTATAATCAATAAATCTCTTTCTATTTGGCATTCCTTAACTGTTCTGCTTCTTTCTTCTTCCCTTGATTCCCTCCCTCTGACCTTTCTCCATTTCTCACCCTTTTCCCACACTGCCTTCAGTATCATTCTTGCTATCGTTTTATATCTTCCAGTCATTCAGTTTCTACCATAAAGAGCTGACATTCGATGTATATTGAGTAGGGACATACAATGCCTCTCCTTCATGGTCTGGCTTGGTTCACTTTACAGTAAATCTTCCATATTTGTCCACTTTCTATCAAATTCCAGGGTCTCATTGCTTCTTGTGACTGAGTAGCATTCTGTAGTGTATATGTTCCACACTTTTTCAATCTATTCATCTGTTTATGGACATTTGGGTTCATTCCATGTCTGAACAATTGCAAATAATGCTGCAATAAAAATGGCTGTGTAAATGTTTTTCTGATTGAGCAGTTTCCTATCCTTTGGGTAGATACCCAGGAGCAGAAATGATGGATCATATGGTAGTTCTATTTGTAGATCTTTGAGGAACCTCCATATTGTTCTCCACAGTGGCTGTACTGATTTACATTCTCACCGACAATGTAAGACAGTTCCCTTTTCACTGCAACCTTGCCAGCACTTATCATTTCTTAGTTTTGTAATTTTAGCCATTCTGACTGGGGTTAGGTGATATTTCATTGTAGTTCTGATTTGCATCTCCCTAGTAACTATTCTTTGCCAGCCTAATGGGGAAGTCCACGTTGAAAAAAGCAGAGCTCTCAAATCTATGTTTACATCTAATCTGCCTAACTAGACTATAAGCTTCTTACAGTAAGAGGTCATGGCTTATTCATTTTTGAATCTACAATAGTGATTCCTAGACCTCTGGCTTCAGAGCAGTAGACATGGTTCTTGAGACTTGTCAGAATATAGATGGTCATTAGATAGATGTGAGTCTTGAAAACAGATGACAATGTCTTGGGAGATGGAAGAGGATTTAAAAAGTAAGCCCCGGGAACCAGCAGTTAGCGTAATGGCTATGTCGCTGGACTCCCACGTAGTCGACCGCGGTTCGTGTCCCAGACCCGGTGGTTTAAAACTCACACCGGGCACGTGTGCGTGCGTGCCCAAGATCCCAAGAGGAGAATGGAGGAGAAGGGATTGCGGCGTGACCATCCCCCCTGAGGGGTGATTTCTCACTTTCTGTCTCTATGTCTCTCTCTGTCTGTCTGGCAAGCGCACGCGCCCTATAGCAAAAACCTCTAAAAAAAAAAAAAAAAAAAAAAAAAAAAAAGTAAGCCCCAAGTTATATCAACATTGAGGGTAAAGAAAGATGTGGGAGGAAAGCCAGCATCAGAGACAGAGAAACCAATCAGAGAAGTAAGAACCAAGCATGTTAACACAGAAGTCAGAGGAGATTTGAGTTTCAAGATAATAATCAGCAGTACCAAATACTGCAGAGAGTTCAGACCAGCTGAGCACTAAGATGAGCTCAAAGAATCTGACAACAAAAAACCACTGATGGGCCAGCATGTGGCATGAAGAGTAAGGTACTGGATCCCACACAGCCAGCTGTGCAGTTGGAGTCATAGACACAGTAGCTTGAAAATCACGCCAGTTGTATGTGCATACATGCCAGAAATTCCAAAAGGAAACTGTAGGAGAAGTAATGTAGCATGGCCATCCCCCTGGATGGGAGTGGAGGGGGTGATTTCTTATTCTCTCTCTCTTTCTCCCTCTCTCTCTCTCTGTGTCTGCCAAATGCATGTGTATTATAGCAGAAGCTGAGAGAAGAAGAAGAAGAAGAAGAAGAAGAAGAAGAAGAAGAAGAAGAAAAATGAATGTCTCAAAAAGTCATTGGCAGTAGAGTCATAGGGACCACAGCCAGATTGGTTGACAAGCTGAACAGCATGGTGGTGACTCCTTAGTGTGGTGGTTAAAGGGAAGGAAAAGGGGCAATACTTCATTCACACTGAGGAAGTGGAGAGGGAGCTGTGGCTATTTTCTGTAAAGGAATAAATTATTAAGTAAATAATTATTTTTAAAGTAAAGTATCCTCACTGAAGCTCAATTCCCTGAATACCACTAAACCCCAAATTCCATTTTAAAATAATAAAAATAATTGGCATTTGTGTAGGACTTTGTACTTTACAGTGCATGGGTTAGTGCTCTTTCTCTCTGGTGTTTAAGCAAAACTGATTTACTCAAAACCCCAACCAAGAATAGTCTTATATTGAATCTCAGGCAAACTAAGACTCTAAAACCCTTCCTTTGATCAGGGACTGAGAGCACTTGAAAAGAATACTGTGGTAATCCTCCCACTCTCCGCCTCAAAAAAAAAAAAAAAAAAAAAAAAAAAAAAAAAAAAAAAAAAAAAAGAACAAGCACTGATGCAAATACCAAGTGCTTTGTGCTTTGAACTAAAAATCACACAATGCCAGGGGAGCAAAAAAAGTGCCCACATGAAGGTTTTCTCTAATGGAGACAAAGACCAAAAAAAAAAAAAAAAAAAAAAAAAAAAACACTTCCTAACATGCTCAGCAGGGCTTAGAGAGTAAAGCCAATGTCATTTTCACACTATCTGATGCCAAAACTCTTACCCCTGTTATAGTACATGTTCCTAGTTATTTTATTTTATATTATTTTATTTTTTTAAATGCCTCTTGATGTTGGATGGGGAGAGCGCACATTCCCAGGTAAATGTACTAAAGCACGGGGCTTGGTGGATCCATTCTACACTCCATCCTTACAGCCCAGTCGTCAACTTCTTAAATAAAGGAACCTTGTCCATCTATTATAGTTTATACTATATTCTCATGACATAGCACAGTGTCTGACAAGGCATGATTATTTGTTCAATTAATTGGTTAATGCCCTTGCTAAGGTCCTCATTATTTCTTGCCTGCACAATTACATTCCCTAGTGAATGCCCCTGCCTGTATCTTCTCCCCTAGCATCAGTCATCTCTTGCTATGAAGCAAACCATCACAAACACAATGTCTTAAAACAACAGTGATCCTTTACTTTGTCCTCAATTGTGTGGTTTTGGCAGGGCTCAGCAGGGATACCCCCTCTCTCTTCTATGTGGCATTAGCTCATTGCTCAACTAGGAGCTAGCGAAGCTACTTCGAAGATGGTGCATTCCTATGGCTGGTAGACTGATGCCTAGTGTCAACTGGGAGTTTGGCCATGGCTGTCAGCCAGGGTCCTGAATTCCTCTCCACATAGACCTCTCCCCAAATGCTTGGGCATCCTTGTGGCAAGGTGGCTGAGTTCCCAGAGCAAATAAGCTGAGGCCTATGTGGGAGCTGTACTGCCTTCTACAATCCCACTGGGAAAGCCACACAGCATCATAATCCTATTTAGATACAACTCAGTGGAGGGAGTGCCATAGAGATATTGTAAAAAGAACACATGGGGTGGCTAATATGGTTGCAGCCATTTATACAATCTGCAGTATTTCCACCCATCTTTCTCAATGCTTCTTGAAGATATCCTAAAACACAAATCTGGTTTTGATATCTCTCAGCTTAAAAATGTCCAACATTTTCCTTTACTAAAGAGATAAATTCCATTCTCCTAGTGAGGGCACAGAAAACCTGGGGGAATGCAAATCTTCTAGGACCTGATTCCTGCAACCTTCCTAGTTTTACCTCTCACCTGGTCCCAAAGTCCACACCAATAGCATCTTTCCCTCACTTGTTCTTCCTGCTACCTCCAAGAGGTCATTAACACTTATCTCATCAGGTGTATCTTCACCTGGAAAGAATGAGTCCTTTCTCCATCACCTGTCCTATCTCTACAACTATCAGGGTTAGGTTACTCCCTGTGGATCATCCGGAGCATTATTCTATTGGATTTAGCATTTTCTATTTTTTATGTCTTTATTCCTAATTAAAGAACATGTGCGGGCACCTGAGTACAGTGTATGTGCGTGTATTAGAGAGAGAGAGATGCAACCTCCATAGGGTCTGATAATGCTGTGATCCCCTTCCTTCAGTTCTCCAGCCCAAGGTAGATCTTGGGTACTCACTCATGTGCCTGACATGTTCCAGGTTGACCAGGTCAAAAATCTGAAGCACAGCCACCATGTTGGGTCCTACTTCTCTCAAGCAGCACATAACCATTGCATCACAGAGCTGGCCCAGCTTTCTCCATTTTCAGTAACAATTTATTTTTCAATATCTCCTTGAAAAATGACCTCCTAGAGAGAACAAACTTTGTTTAACTTATGTATGCATCCAGGGCCTCACAAGAATAATAGTTATCACTGTTAACTGGGACACACAGAATAAAAAGTTAAATGTAAGATACGCAGAGAGTAAGTGACTTGCTTATTATCACCATAAATGGCAGAACTAGAATTTTAGTCTAATTCTTTCTAGTTCTAAAGCCTTCACTCTCCACAGAAAGTGAACTAAATGGTTCTCAAATGTACTGCTAAGGTAATAGGAAGAGATAAAAGCAAGATCACAGTTTCTTCAGCCCTTAAAACTAACACAATAAATTTAATACAAGTGTAAGAATAGGCAATCATAATAATAAAAAAGGACACAAGTTTATGCCATAATCCTTTCTGAAAGTCTAGGAAAAAGGTCTATGAATTAGTATTTCTTATAGCCATCACCCCCCAAAAAAATGGTTGATAGACAAAATCACAAAATATCATATAAAGATCTCAATTTCAGGAGAAGTTAGCTGAGGGAATGTGTGGGCAGTTGGGGGGGAGTGGAGTATAGATGAAGAAAAGGCTGCATAAACTAAAACCCTCCTCCACAATTTCAGTGTCTCACCTTTGCTTTTCCCTGACTGAAAGAAAAGCTAGAGAGGGAATAGAGAATGATTATAATTGCTCAAAGCTAATTACCTTCAGCAATAACAAGGATTTAGCAATGCAGTAAAGAAAATAAATAAGACAAAATGTCCTGAGGGAGAGAGAGTCTTAGAAGGGAAAGAAACACAGAGACCCAGTTCCATCCCTCTTGTCCCACAGACCAAATACTGTGGCCCAAATCCCTTGGTTTCACTTCATCATCTTCCACAGGCTGGGAGTGGTGTAGAAACAGTCACTGGGAAAAGGTGGGTGGAGTCAAGTAAGAAAAGCATTAGGACTAAATATCCACTCAAAGTGAAATTTTTGGATACTTCCTGGAACTGGGAAAATGACTCAAAGTTCAAGATTGACTTCAATAAGAATCCTAAGACAAGACTTTTTGTTAAGTTGATGTACTTATTTCTTCCATGAGAGAGAGACAGTTACCCTCAACAGGGCCTTCATGCCATAAACCACCCCAAATCTCAGCCAGCCTAGATCAAGGATACAGCATACACCTGTCATGCTCAGGGAGGTCCTAGGTTGTGAATCCATGACCTCTTTCATGGGGGTACAGTTCTGTCACCAGTGTGTCACCAGGTGGCCCCAAGACTTCTTAACAAACTTGGACAAGTGAAAGCAGAAACTGCCCATAACCATAATGTCCCATATCCCCAACTTACTTGGTCTTGCTCTCTTTTTATCACTCTCTCTCTCTTTGTTTTCTCTCTTCTTTCTTCCCTCCTCCCTCTCTCTTTCAAGCCTTCCTTCAACTTCACACTCTGCAATCTCAAGCAAGAAGACAAAGAGATCCCAACTTCAAGGAGACTCAGACTCTATTGGAACCAATGCAACTGATGATATTAAAAATGAGCAAATAGGAAAGAAATTTTTAAAACTCTTAGCATTTATGCTAATAACTAGTACAAATACATAGAAAGGAAGAAAAATAGGAGGCAAAACATAGATTAAAAACTCTCTTCTGGGACAAGCAGTTACCATAATGGCTATGTGGCTGGACTCCCATGCAGTCGACTTCGGTTTGCGTCCCCGACCCGGTGGCTTAAAACTCACGCCGGGCGCATGTGTGTGCGTTTCCAAGATCCCGAGAAGAGAATGGAGGAGAAGGGATTGCGGCGTGGCCATCACCCCTGAGGGGTGATTTCTCACTTTCTGTTTCTCTGTCCCTCTCTGTCTGGCGAGTGCACACACCCTATAGCAAAAACCTCTTAAAAAAAAAAAAAAAAAAAACAAAAAAAAAAAAAAAACCTCTCTTCCGAATTTTTACCTCATGTCGTAGGGTAGAATATTCTGGGGATCTTTTCACTATGAAACAAGTTGATGCTGAGTTTATTATAGCAAATGTATATCTAAATGCATAACAAAATTCACACAAAATTAAGGGACATTTTTAGGGAATCAAATTGAAGTAGACATTGATGCCAGAGTGGTGAGCACATCCAGGAGCCAAAGCTACCCTGGAGTGCTGGCTGATGTCAGTATCCTGGATTTGGATTTTAATGGCTTGGCAGGGAATAAGATACCAAGTTTTCCATATGTCTGTGGTAAAGAATTGTAACTGAGACTCCACACATCCAGCCAGGATCCCAAAAGGGCTACACCTACAATGAAAAGCTGAACTATGGGAACAAGTCTTCCTACAAGAAAAGAAACCCAAAACAAATGGGAAATGTATTAGTCTTGGCTGAGGCAGAGAGTAGAGGAGATCTCCTCTGAGATGTGTAATCAAGCTCTGTCCTCACATGAGAATGGAAGTGAATTTACTGCTGACTGGTCCAGGAAAACTCAAAGTAAATCATTAGATTGAAGTAGCATCATGTCGGTAGCAGGAATTCTTCCCACCCTAGGCTCTCCCACACCTGGTTCAAATATAAAAGCCATAAATGAGCTCAAAATTAAAAATTGAAAAAGAAGTGAGGAAGAAAGTCATCATCACCAAGAATCAGCAAAAATAATGCACCGTAGAGTCTCAAGAATTTTTGAGGTTAACATTATCAGATACAGACTATTAAAATCATTTAAAATATTTAAAAGTAAAAGGTATGGGCTAACTGCATACCCCAGTGGTTGGGTACTGTGTAGAAGAAGCCAGATCCTACATGGCCAACCAGAGTTTGAGTCTCAGTCCTAGTGGCATGAAAAACACACCAATCACATGAACTTGTATTCAGGATCCATCCTGATGGGATGGAGTACTGGAGGAAAAGGATTGTAATGTGACCAGGTCCAGTAGAGGGATTCTCTCTCTCCCTCTCTCTCTTTCTCATGCATATGTAAGCACCCTCCGGTGTTAAAAAAAGAAAGAAAAGGAAAGGAAAGGAAAGGGAAAAAAAGAAAACAAAAGGTATAATAAACAATGACTATAAATTTAGAGACTTCCAAAATAAATACAATGTAGCATTAATGGTATAGTGTTGATCTTAGCTGCCTTCCAAAATAACCACACAGATTTAAAAAATAATCAAATAGAATTTCTAAACATGAAAAATGTAATTATTAAAATTTATAAATCAACATGATTCAAAAAATTGAGTAGACACAACTGAAAAGAGAATTAATGAATTGGAAGAGACTGCCCAGAATATAGCACAAAGAGATATGACATTTGGAAGAGCAGAGGGGAAAGAATGATACAGTCTAACACATTAATCAAAGTTTCAAAAGAAGAAAATATACAGAATTCAGAAGAGAAAAATATTAAAACAAGCAATGACTGAGAATTTTCCAAAAATAATGAAGGAATTTTCAGATTCAGAAACTACAACAAATCTGAAGTAGGATCCATAAAAAGAGTATCTAAGGTACATCACAGTTAAAATCCCAGAACATCAAAGGGAAAGAAGAAGGAGAGAAAGAGAGAAAGAGAGAAGGAAGGAAGGAAGGAAAGATAGAAAGAAGAAGAAAAGAAAGAAAGAAGGAAAAAAGAAAGAAAATCTTAAAAGTAGCCAGGGAGAAATTATGGATCACCTGCTAATTCATGCTAATTAAACTGCCTCTACAATTCCTGAACAGAAATTGTAAAATTCAGAAAAGCATAGAATAATAAAGGGGTTGCCCATTCTTTATTAATGCCTTATCACTAAGTGAATCTAAGAACTCTAAATATAATCTAACAAAGGTGGAAATGAGAAGAGAGCCAAACAATGAATAGATTGAAACTTTCTTTTTTCAGAAATTCAAGGTGGTGACTTTGATTTGAAAATAAATATAAAAATTAAGATGTAAAGTATTTAGAGGAAATGTATCCAGCCAAACTATTACCTAATCACGGAGGTAACATGAACTAAAGATGAAGTCAAATATATCCTGACCAACAGATCCTCACCAAAGGAAAACCCAAAGGATATACTTCAGGCAAAAGGCAATGATCTACCAGGAAAGTCTAAGATTCAAAAAGAAATTGAAACTAAGTGAAGCAATACTTATATCAGAATATCCAAAGCATCTGTTGTCAAACTGGATCACAGGCCAAATCCAGTCCATTGTGTATTTTTGTTAATAAAGCTTTATTGGAATTTAATCATTCTTACTTGTTTACATAGTGTATATAGCAGTGTGCCATAAAACATCAGCACTGAATAATTATAACATACAGACATTATGGCCAGCAAATGCAGACCTTCACAAAAAAAAAAAAAAAAAAAAAAAAAAAAAAAAAAAAAAAAAGTTTGTTGATCCCTATTCCCACCTTATAAAGCATTTCTAAAATAAAACAATAAAAGTAACACTAATTTATGAATTTAAAGGAAAAATTAGCATAAAACTAAATGTTGATCTGCAATAATATGTAAGAAAAGGGGTGAGTGAAGAAATTTAAAGTATTGTAAGGTATAGTATTGTCCAGAGAGAAAAGCTTTTGGGTTACTTTGGGTTTTAACCTACTTATTAAAATTTTAAGAGTAGTGACTAAAAGACTAGAAGAAAGTGAAAACTTCCAAAATAGCAAAAGATGAAATGAAATTGAAAAGTATAATCAATCTAAAAGAAGACAGAAAAGGAAAATCAGTGAGGCACAGAAAAGACAGATCAAATAGAATGTAGAAATTATATTGCCAGAAAGAAGATTAAAGGTAAATAAATAGACTAACTCATATTCACCAGTTAATAGACAGAGAATGTCAGATTCAGTTTTTTAAAAAATTAGTGATATACTAGTATACAAATGAGAATTAAAAGGACAGGAAAAAATATGATGTAGTTTACTGATATAAGATAAAGTAGACTTTAAAGCAAAAAGCATTGTTATGAATAAAGAGAACTGCTATTATGATCAAAGGTTCGCTTCATCAGGAAGATATAACAATTCTCTGTTTGTTCGTGATTAATATCATAGTCTCATTCATAACATAAGAATTACAGAACTATAAAAGAAATTGTCAAATCCATCAACAGAGTGGGGGAATAAAACACATCTTTCCTAGAAATAAATGAAGCAATCAGTAAATTATAGAAGGTTGAACTATACAATTAACAAGCTTGACCTAATGAATATGTATATGTTCCTGCACCAATTAGGGAAATCATTTCTTCTCAACCCAATCATGAAGCATTTATTAAAAACTGACCGCATTGTATGTCAGAAAGTTCTTAAATTTTCCATAGAATCAGAATCTAACAGATCACATTCACCAAAATTCAATTAAGTTAGAAATCTACAATGAAAAGGTAACAGTAACTCTTAATGCATTTCAGAAAAACTTTTTCAAAAACTATCATAAAAGTTTCTAAACATAAATATTATCAATTCTACATTTGTATCACCAAGTTTGATGAGTGACATCTAAACAGTCACACTATAAAATAATTCATGAGTTCAGGAAAAACTTAGATAAAGAAGATACAACTGAATTTAATGAGGTCTAAAATAAAGGGAAGATGGCCAAACAATTAATGGATTGGGACTTTGTTTACTAAGTAAAGATGGTGACTTAAATTTGAAAATAAATTGAAAAATAATAGGAAGAAAAGAAAAAAATACAATGATTAAAAACTAATGACTGGTTCTTTGAAAAGACAAAGACATACTCATTATCTCACTTATATGAGCAGGCTTCAAAAAGGTCACGGAAAACATGTATTACAAAAAAAATTATGCATGGGGAACCAGCAGTTAGCGTAATGGCTATGTCGCTGGACTCCCACGTAGTTGACCGCGGTTCGTGTCCCAGACCCGGTGGCTTAAAACTCACGCCGGGCGCATGTGCGTGCGTGCCCAAGATCCCGAGAGGAGAATGGAGGAGAAGGGATTGCGGCGTGACCATGCCCCCTGGGGGGTGATTTCTCGCTTTCTGTCTCTATGTCTCTGTCTGTCTGGCAAGTGCACGCACCCTATAGTGAAAATCTCTCCAAAAAAAAAAAAATTATGGGGAACCAGCAGTTAGCGTAATGGCTATGTCGCTGGACTCCCACGTAGTCGACCGCGGTTGGCGTCTCGGACCCGGTGGCTTACAACTCACGCCGGGCGCGTGTGCGTGCGTGCCCAAGATCCCGAGAGGAGAATGGAGGAGAAGGGATTGTGGCGTGACCATCCTCCCTGGGGGGTGATTTCTCGCTTTCTGTCTCTATGTCTCTCTCTGTCTGTCTGGCGAGCGCACGCGCCCTATAGCGAAAAACCTCTCTAAAAAAAAAAAAAAATTATGCATGGATTTTACAAAAATTTTGCACCAAAATAAACTAGTACTTTATTCTATTTTTCCACGAACTTTTTGAGGTCCCCTTATATGTGGAATCTAAAGCCAAAAAAAACAATATGAGTACAGCAGAGGTTTCAGGTTGAAGTAGGGGGAAGAATGGCAAGATGCTGACCACATAGAACAAAGTTACAGTTATGCACAATAGAATGAATAAAACTACAGGTTCAATTTATGCATGAGGGCTATAGTTAATAATTTTGTATTGCATACTGGAAATTTGCTAAGAGAGCAGGTTTTAGGTAATTTTATGACCCAAAAATGGTAAATACATGAATTGATAGATCTGTTAATGTTTTTGACTACAGTTATTTCACTATGTGTATATCAAAATATTATTCTGTATACCTTAAATATATACTATAAAAATAATATTCCAATAAGAAAAAGGAAAAGAAGGAATAAAAACATGATTTAAAAAGGCATAACTCAGGACCAACAAGTAGTGTACTGGTTAAAACACTCCCACATAGCCGACCATGGTTTGATTCCTGGACTTGGTGGCATGAAAAATCATGCCAGGCACATGTGTGTGCATGCCCAAAGTCCCAGGACAAGAATAGAAGAGAAGAGAATTTATCATGGCCATCCTCCCAGGGGGTTATTTCTCACTTACCCGCTCTCACTACCTCTCTCTGTCTCTCTCCAGTGAATGCATGCACCCTATGGCAAAAAAAAAAAAAAATCACTTAAAAAATATAAATAGGGCCATAACATGGGACCAGCAGGTGGTGCAGTGGTTAAGGTGCTAAACTCCTACATAGCCAACCATGGTTCAAGTCCTGGGCCTGGCAGCTTGAAAACTCATACTGGGCATGTGTATATGCATGCCCAAAGTCCCATGAAGAGAACAGAGCAGATGGGTTTGTGATATGGCCACCCCCACCTCACCCCACCCTGCCCCATTGTTCACTGTCTCTTTCCCTTTCTCTGGTGAGCACACGCAAGTGGAAGAAATGTAAGGGAAAGAAGAGGTATAACTCAGAGAACAGATTAAATAAAGATGATGACAGAGATAGTATACATAATAAGAAAATATCGGAAACGCACTGACACCAATAAATGTGAAGACAGTGGCCCTGCTGCACTGCTATTGCTCCTAATCAGCAGGCTGAGACCATACGAAAGGCCTGGGTTCAATACTGACTCTTCTACAGGCCAGGGCCCAGTGGGACAAGCCTATAGTCCTAGGTATTCAGAGGCTGATGTAAGATGTAAGAGGATCACAATGTAGAAAGACCTTGTATTAAAATTATTTATATATATATATATGTATATATATATATATATATATATATATATATATATCAAAGGTATTCAAAAAGAACTAGAAAATTTTAATGGTCCTAAAACAACTAAAGAGAGAGAATTGTTACCAAAGGGCGAAGTAACAAAGAACAGCTCATGGAAACTCCCCCCAAATAGTAGGCTTTTAATTTTATGGATTTTTTTTCTCCTTTGTCCCCATACGTCACTTACAGTAAAGTCATTCATATTATATAAAGCTGTAGTCTTTTAGCCACCAAATCTGAAGATTTGGAGATGCAGAAAAAACTATATAACCAGATACTTCAAACATCAAGGGAGTCAGTTATGTAATACAACTACATAAACAGCCCATAACTGGAAAACAGCAGAGGCAAGCATTGATATTTAAGGGGCCCCAAATTCTTTGCGAATGTTGTGTTTCAAGTTAAAGACAAGTATCCAAAAGAGGAGATAAGATGTCAAGCCACCCAGATAAGAAACTAAGATCTACCTCCTAAGTTTTCCCATGAAACCCAGAGTGGATCTAGAAAGTCTTTCTGGAACAGATCTTCAAAGTGTCCCAGGCTGCCATGTTTAGAGTTCTCTAAATTGCAGACTTCTGTCTTCCTTAGGTTAAATACTGAATGCTTCATCGAATGTTTCCCAAGGTTCTCATGGTGAATTGACCTGTCTCCCTCTCTTCCCCCAGCTGTTTACTTATTGCCTAGGAAACCTGGATGAGTGAAGAGCAGGTGGCTTTGGACTGTCAGGGCTAAAAACTAACTTGCAGCCTGCAGTGGAGTAGGAACAGGTAGGTGCACATGAGACTGAATTCCCAAGACAGCTCTTCTGTCACACAGAGAAGGAAAGAACTATCACCCAATTATCCCAGTGCTCTGCTGGATGCTTCTTAATCCTATTACACCTGGCATTCATGGGGGAGGTAGTGGAAACAGAAAGGACAGGAAAGCAATACAGTCATGGTCTTTCCCCACCCTGACTACATTTAGCATGAGCTTATTACCATCATTTGCTTCTCCAGCGAATGCAATTAAGCCTCCATGCTCAATCCACTGGGAACCTGAAATGTGGCCTACAAATCACCTGTCTTCCTCAGCCATTACCAAGCCTGTTGAAGCCAGCTCTGCACTCTAACAACCCGTGGGAAACTTCAGAAAAAGCAGGGTTGCCAGGGAGAGGAGCCTGAGCTTGTAACCTGCATCCTGGTGGTCTCACACCTCACAGTGTAGGATGTGCTTCAGCAAAAATTAATTTTAACATACTGTTATGGAAGCTTTAATTAAAAATCCCAATCCCTGAGAACTTGCTGTTTGTCCAAGACTTAGTTATACCCTACCCCAGATCCACAGAAGTGCCTTGTTTCTTAACTGGAGCAGCCCTACACATGGTTTGACATTCCCGTAGTTCTGGAATAAGATTTCTACTGCTACTGTCACTGCCCCACAGACCTCTCACCCCTTGAGACAGCTGCTACTGGCCCCTTATGTCACTAGTAAGCATGCCCTTAAGATCTTGCTTCACACCTGTACCATGTACCTCTGCTTCAGAGCCACCACTCTGGGTTTCCATGTTGCAGCTGAGGTACAAGAAGCTGTGGGATCCACTAAGTTCCTAGCCTAGAAATGGAGGGAAAACTTTGAACAGTGGGAGATGGATGCCAAGATAGCATCTTTCCCCTTTTTCCCTGCCTGTGCTTGCTGGAGAAAGAGAGAGATAGCAGCACAGCCTCTCCAAGGGCAACTGGGACACTGAGATATCTCCTGAATTGAAGCTGTGCTCAGCAGGCAACACACTTGCTTATATTTGCTCTCCCTCTTTCTGCTACCCTGGTATTGCACCCCCTTATAAAGTGCGAGGCTATAAACCCTTAACTTCCGGGCTCCCTTTTTTAGGGAAGCAGCAGTGAGACAGCATTCTTTTAAAATGCTTTTTGCTCTGTGATGCCACCTGTAGGAACTGCCCTCCTATGTATGGGCCATGGGCTCAAACCAACACCAATCGCTAACACCAACCACTCACATAACACTCCAGCCCACTTCTCTGATTCTCGCTCCCAGGCTAAGCCCATCACGGAACTAGAAATAGATTATGTACAAAACAAAGGCTTAGCTTCAACTTTTGCAAAGGAACTTTCTACCTAAGCAATTCACAGATACACTTCTGTCTGTAGCCAGAAAGTGAGTACTGAAGAATCCTTTCTCAGAGGATGGTTCAATAAAATATGAGGCAAGCTCAATGTGGCAACACAGTGGTGAGTAGCACTCTGCAATGCTGGAAGCCATGTGAGCCATACGGAAGATCAGGGTCTGGCTCCCAGGTCAACGTGTACACACCAGGTGCACATGCATATAACCATGATCCTGTCTGGCTTAAAGGCTGCAGCGGCAGAGGGACTGCAACATAAAATCCCATTGAGCTGCTTGTCTTTCTCTTTCTCTCTGCTTCTCTCTCTCATGAAAAAATGAATTAAGTTGGAGATAGGTGGCCTCACAGCTCTCCAAGGCTGACCCATATGGGAAGGTTCTGGGTTCACGTATGAAGACTCCTGAGTATATACACAGCACTTACACATGTCCATGATCCTGGTCTGGCTGAGGCTAGGGGTAGACAATGGTACCAGAATCCTGTAGGGAGCACTGTCTCTCTGCCTCTGTCTCTCTCTTTATCTCTCTCTCTCTCTCTCTCTCTGCCTCTCTCACTCACGGAAAAAATAGCTTTTTTAAAAAGTTAATAATATATATATATATATATATATATATATATATATATATACACACACACACACACACACAGAGAGAGAGAGAGAGAGAGAGTAGGGAAGGGCACAATTCTTTGAGGCAAATTACCATCACAAATTAAAGCACTATAATAGCTTATTTTCAGACAGCTGGGTGGTTTCCTCAGATTTTATTGACTAGGAAAAAAATTAATAGTATAAAACCAGAATGGATGAAAGTAATTTCTCTAATTACACACAAGAGTGATGTGAAAAGAAGATATAACAGAAAATTAAAATTTTTGCTAGTCCACTAGGTATTACGTTGTACTTTATGTCCCTGAATCTTTGGATTTCCAAAAAAGCAAATGATACTGCGGATGTGATTTGTTTCTGCTATTGCTGATTTAAAATGAAAAACATTTTTATGTGGTTTAGTCTTTTGTTTTTTAATGCTTAGGATTTTAATTAGCAGAGAGGGTATGAGGATATCACCTTGCCTAGTGGCTTCTCTCATCTAAATCAAATGTTTTCCCTTTATGATGGGAACAGGGAGATCTCAGAATGTCAGCTGGTTCTCTGATAAACCGCATCTTCAGACATGAGTTTTTCTGTCAGAACATTCCAACCTTTTCATAAACCTGTTCTCTTCTTTTAATGATGTTGAATATATATAGTACAAGTATCAGTATTAAAGTGAAATTTGAAAGGAGTCGCTTGCTTTTATAACGAGTGTAATCACTCATCGGCCATTTAACCCACCAAAGCACCTGTCTCAGCCATAATTCAGGACTTTTCAAACAGGCATTATCAGGGCTCACAAAGATAACCATAGAAAATTACAACTAAGCAAATGTGCTACCTCATGTTAGATTCTGATAGTCAGATAGACAGACATCCTTCATATAGTCAAAGGTACAAACAGAAACACGCACTGAGCACTGCTGTCTGTCAGGTACTGGGCTCATTGTTGTGTATACACCATCTTCTCTGATTCTGCGGTAGTTCTTAATAGATTAACATTAGCTACTGTGACAAACTTCCCAGATCTCACTGGATTACCACACTCTGTCCTCTAACTATCTACTGTAGGGGTTTGGTGTGAACAAGCATCTTTAATGTATCCAGGACTCCCTTCTCTACCTTCACTCTGTAGCTCCACTGTCTAACTCCCAAGATCCTGGGATTTTCTTCAGTCTGCTTACAGCTCAGGCAAGGAAAGCAGAGGTAGAGAAGGTACCCTGTTTTTTAACTGCATTGGCCTGTGTGTACATAGGTCCCTTCTGTTCACATGGCAAGATTAGTCTAGGCTCCACCTGGACACAAGAGGAGAGTCAGCAAATGTAGCACCTGCCTGGATACTCCACTGCATTAAAAAAAAAAAAAAAAAAAAAAGCACACATCTTAGTGGATAAGAATCCATCTCTGCAACAAATTCTCTCTCTCATACATACATGCATACAGCTGTGCACACGCAAGCAAACCTATCAAATAGAAACTTTTTTTTCCATTTTACTATTGACAAAGTAGGCTAAGAAAAGTCTTACCACTTTTCTGAGGACTCAGAGTAAATAAACTGGAATAACAACCCTGGTCTATGAGACTCTAAAATCCTGTATCTTTCTAAGATAACATGTGACATACAAAAAGCATTTGCATAACACCTTTAATATACAAAGCACTTGAGGCTTACTGGAAGCCGGTGTGCAAGACGGCATGTCAGTCCTCAGCTCATTTTAATAATGCATTTCTTACAATTTTACCAACCAATTTTGAATGAATTAGTGTATATCTCAGAGGGTTTGAACAATGATATATGTTTTTATTTATGAGATTTTTTAAGGTTCATTTTAAAGGATAACAAAATATTTTCATGGTATAATAAATTTAACACAGCAAAAAGTGTTTTACAAGATATATAGGTTTGGTTGTACTTTGAGGAGAATGCATGTATTCATAATTTTTTTAAAAAAATGACTTTGATTTGGTTTGTGGTTCACTAAAAATAAAAGCAATATTTGGAACTGGTTCTGCCTAGGTTCAGTAAATTAATGTGGTTAGTTTGGTTTATACTTAAGATAAATTCTGGTTCCTAGAAAAAAAAAACCAGAATCTTATTTCAAGTAAAATAGCTTGCTATGTATTTTTTTTCCCAATTTTTCAGTGTAATGTCGTTTTCTTTTTTGAGGGAATAAATCTTTGATGAGAGGAATATCCCTCCAACTTTCCTGTCATTTGCCTCCCCACCACCTCTATCCACCAATTCAGTGAATTTCTACTTATATTTTGCCTTCTATGGTTTCATTATATTAGACCATTTTGGTCATTAGAATTATGTTTTTGGTTTTGGTTTTTGGTTTTGTTTTTAATTTGCCAGCAGGCTGCGTACTTGCCAGATGGAGAGAGAGAGGAAAAACGAGAAAGCACCCTCCATGGGGGACAGTCACATCACAAAAACTCCATTTTTCAGCCCGTTCAGGATTTAGTGCATACATGAACACATGGTGTGTTTTATTCAAGCCGCTGGGTCCAGGACTCAAATCATGTGAGATCTAGCCACCTCAACCACCACATCACTGGCTGGCCCTAGAATGGTGTTTCTAAGTTCAAATTCAACTGAAAGTAAGCATGCAATTCTCGTTATCTATGTCTGTATAACAAATCAACCTTACATTCAGTGATATAAAATAATAATTGTTTTATGCCCATGGATTTTGTAGGTTTGAAATTTGAGAAGGACACTGGAGAGCAGCTTATCTCTGCTCTACAATGTCTGGGGCCTCAGTTAGAAAGGAGTAAAAGCTGGGGGTGACTTGACAGCTGGGTGCTGGAACCACCTGAAGGCATCTGATTGATCAGGTGAATCCACTGACTTGATCATCCACTGGTGGCCTCTTCATGTGTCCCAGGCTTCATAATGGCATGGTAGCTGGGTTCTAAGAGTAAATATTCCCAGAGGACAAGGCACAAGTGCATGGCATTTGAATGACCTACCTGGTAACATTTCCACCATATCTTATTGGTGGAGGCAATTGCAAAGACCTGCCCAGGTTCCAAACCTGGACCTAACCACTAGATAGGAAGGTTGTCAAGGGGGTAAGGTAAAGAGAGGATGTGGGATGGAAGGCATTGTTACAGTTTTCTTTTGAAACCACAGTCTGCTATGGTGAGTTCAGAAGACACACCCAAGAAAGTAGCAGGGGCCTCTCCAGTTTCTCTTTAGCTGCTGTTGCTCAGGAATCACTGTCTCTCCATCCTTTTCCCCAACATGAAGGCTAGATAAGACCATTGTGTTAAATGGACTTTATGAAAGGCTGGGGATTAACAAAAGAGAATAACAGTACTGGTAATTATTAATAAATTCTATAGACAAGATTTAATTGTTCTCAGATGCATGGATCTGGCTCCTAAAGAGCAGGACCCTCATTTCCAAGCTCCTGGAATACTGCCAGGCTGTAAGAGTCAGCACCCCTCTCCTCCATCAGCAATGCCAAGATATGTGTCCCCTTCACCCAAGGTCCAGGAGACAGTTCTGTGAGGCTCAGATCAAACCTATGGTCTCCTCTCATATCTGCCCTCCTCACCCCAGGCTAAGGACAGTGGAATAGTCCATTCCTTCAAATATGTGATCTTGCCCTTTAATACCCACAAAAAAATTAGTTCAATATTAGTGTATTTCTCAGAGCATCATATACTTGAGACTGGATTAACCAGGTATGAAACTTTCAAAGAATAGCCCCGGCTAGGTTTCAGCTACTCTGTTCAGGGCCTTTTGGTTTATCCTCCAGTGGAAAGGTGACACCGTGCTTTCCTGTGCCTTCTGGATGTAGCTGACAATTTACTGTGAGCAAATGTATGAGAATATATACCCATACTGCTTCCAAACACATCATCACCTTTGATACTCGAAATTACCTGTTGGGATAGGTATTTTGCATAAAAAGAAATGAAGGCTCAGCACAAGTTCAGGGGCATGTTTCAGTGTCTTAAGCTAGAATTAATAGCTCAACCAATATCTCCTCAGACCACCCTGGCTGTGCAGATTCGGAAATTCTAATTCTGTCTCAAGCACACAGTCAATATTTCCTACTTCATATTAACTCATTCATCATTTCCTTTATAGGAGCCCTTGCCATGGGTTGTAGGTAGCTTCCCCCTCACTGTTCTCCCTCCTCCTTTCCCACCCCTACCTTTGAGGCCATCAATTTATTTTCCATCATTATCGCTTTGGCTTCGATCTGCACCAGTTTTCCCTAAGTGATAGAACACCTCGTATCCCAAAGAGAAACGCCGCTACTCTGCAAAGCAAGCCTTTGAGTCTCTTTTTAAAACGAGTTCCTACAGTGTGGCAGATTTTAATGACCCCCATCTCTCATGCCTGCATTGGGTCACCTGAGCCACACTGCTCAAAATGATCTAACCACCTCATAATGCAGGCCGAGGCCGACTCAGCCTCACCGCGGGGCACCCGGCCTAATTCATTATACCACTCAAAGCCATAAATCACAGGATTCTCCCCCTTTTTTCCTCCCTTTCCTGCCACCAAAAGGAGAGCTCACATGAAATCTATTTACATGGGATGATTATTCAATTAATTTTTTCATTACACTTGCCAGAAAGCATTGCCAGGATTTCTAACGCTGCCCTGTGTGTTTGCATTAATGATGACGGTGGCTCCTGATACTTAATCTAGCAATTGTGGCCCATTTGAAGGCCAAGCCCAGCCATAGGCAGACTGTAGATGGTGGAGGTCTAGCTCCTAGTCAGGAACACGTGCACGCCTGACACGTGTTTAGGAACATCACAGAAGTATTAACAGCTCCACGTACTAACCCCACTGCTTCATCCTCCCAGTGGCAACCGTAAAGTAAGCTCAGGCCCTTATCCTATCTACCCCAGGTGATTACAAGAGCCCCCTAATTGCTTTCCTCTCTCTTTTACTCCTTCCCACCCATCCTCTATAGAGGTTGCCAGGGTGATCTTTAACGTGTAAATATAACCTAGTTACTCCTTTGTCTCATACGAGAGGACTTCAAAAAGCTTGTGAGGAAAATGGAATTAAGGTACAAGTTTACTTTGGCATAAAAAAAATGAAATTCATGCATGTTCTTTTTTTTTTAATTATGTACACTTTCCATGAATTTTTGAAGATCCCCTTGTACACATCAATAGTCTCAGTGGTCCATGGACTATAGTGCAAGCTTCCCATTTGGTTTTGCATGCACCACCCTTTATGACCTGGTGCAGACCTACCTGGCCACCCTCAGCTCTCGCTACTTACTCTCAGATGAGGCCCCATGCACCAAGACACCAACACCACCAGCTACTCACAACTCCTCAGACAAGCAACTCTTCCTAGTGACCATGCGACTGACTTCTTGCCTTGAAATGCTCTTTACTCTCTTGTGTGCCTGAAAAATATTTGCACCTATTATCCAATATCTAATACAAACCTTGCCTCTCCTCCTTGAGGAAGATTTCTCGCAAAGCACTAGCAATCCTACTCTGTGGTCTCCACAGCACAATCAAAACCCTCACCTCATATTTCAATTGCTCACTCTCCTATGAGTTAAAGTCAGAGTCCTGGTCATTCTTTCTTGCACCTCTAATATGGAGACACTCAAATAACTTTTTTTAAAAGACAGGTTCTTTAGAATTCATCTAGACCTACTGAGAAGCCCGGGAATGAGTATTTATAATAGTTACTGAAGTTGTTTATTTTGCTGACAGTCTGGCAAAGTCTACAGACCTCAGGTTTGGAACCTACCACCCTTGCATGTGGCCTGCCTCAGAACAGATGTTTAATGAGTGCTCTGTGAAGGAATGGAGTATCATGTCAGGGTACCATGTCCCTGTGAGGACAAAAGAATCATAGAGGAAGGTTACACTGATGAAGGCAACAGGGCAGTGGCTATTCTTTCCTTCCTCTGAGCACCACAGACCAACACTGACCTAAAAGGGATCCAACTTCTGTGAACCCATTAGAAAAGAAATGAGTAAGGCATCAGCTTGGGTCTCACCTAAGTGCACTTTGATTTCTAGACTCCCAGCACTGTATATCAGGGTAGCCTAGCATCTACCCTTTCCCATGGGCTCCAGGTACACGAAGGGATAAAGGATTGACAGGTGATGTCTGTGCAGACTTGTCCTCAGCTAACAACAGCTTCAAGAATTACTACCAAGAGCCCAAGGATGCCTCTGAAAATTCCAGCACTCTCTTCCTTTGTCCGAGAATAGAAGGACTCTCCCAATTCTACTGGCCCCAGGGCTATGAACCAGAGTTGAAGTCAGGTCCCCTGGGCTACTTCTGCCTCCTTCCTGGGGGGGGGCCAACATCTCAAGAGAATTGTCCATGGCTCCAGAATGGACTTCCCCTCCTGGTTTCACTTAGAGAAAGCAGGCTTGTTCTTAAGGCGTGATTAAGCGACTGTAAAATTTTAGCTGGTTATCAGGCCTGATCCTGTCAACAGCCCCATGGATACAAGCCTTTCCCTGAGAGGGCCACTGAGAGGAGGAAGGATTTTGTTTCTCATTGTGGCTGGGGAAATGACTGCAAAGTTCACTTTTAAAACTGTCAGTGTCTTTTTGAAAAAGACTGGCCCTCCCTACCATGCAGAGGTAGGCCAACTTCTGTGCATTATTCATTTAAGATGTACAGAATTCACTTCCTGTCCATAGACCCTTCTTAGCTGCCTTTCATGTCTCTGAAATGCCCACCCCAGATACCACCATGGGCTTTCCAACCTGGACACTTTACCTTCCTGGGAGCAACCAACATGCAGGCCTTTTAGGGACTGGACTCTGTTATGTCATCATTGCTAACTGTACTCCCCCTGAGAACATTCTAAGAAATCTAGAAAATTCTAGGAAAATCCTGAAAGTAAGAAAATTAGGAAAGGAACTAATTTGTTTGAGCCTCTGCT
This sequence comes from Tupaia tana, assembly GCA_026018925.1. NCBI lineage: Eukaryota > Metazoa > Chordata > Mammalia > Scandentia > Tupaiidae > Tupaia > Tupaia tana. The sequence goes on from JAKSZU010000016.1 coordinate 55,731,349, forward strand.
ATGTGCCTGGAATTAAAGATAAATCGTTTTACTCAAGGTTCACAACTATCTCATAATGAAGTTTCTTCCCTAATAGACAAGGAAACTGAGGCTCATAAGGGTGAGATTACTTGTCCAGTTTTATGGGTGTCAAGGCCTTAGCTATCTGATCCCAAAGTCTTTATTTATTTATTTTTTCATTATTCAAGCCTATCTCCAAGTGGGACTTCCTAATACGGCATGAAGTAAGAGTCCTTGAGTTTTTGTGTACCCATTATGCATTTTAATTTGGGGGGAATCTGTAAGAAAGAGGCAATACACATTACCAAGGCTCTGGCAGCATGACACCTCAGGGTTTCTAGTGGAGTGGGCTACAGAAGGGTTGAGGGCTGAGGACCCTTTTAGTACTGAGCTGGAAAAGCTCAGCAGTCCCTGGTCCTCTTCAGGGGATGGCGCATGCAACCAGCCAATCCATTTGTTTGGTTAGGAGGATAAGGTGAAGGAGCAGCTATGAAAATTAAAAATCAAACTCACATTTATTAAGAGCATACACTGTGTAGGTTTTATACTAAGGGAGAGAGTTGGGGAAAGAGGGAAGACACTTGAGAATAAGAGGACAAAGTTTGCCCTCACAGAGGCAGAAGGAAGGTAGACTCAAACATATGTTATTACAATAAGCCTGAGTCTCACTGCATTCTGGTAACTAGAAATGTGCTTAAAATGTGGAGTGAGTTCACAAGGGGAAATTAATTCTGGTGGGCAAAATAGGTGTGGGGAAAGCTTCTGTTTGAAGGATGAAGAGAACATTCCATCCCTGTGGCCTCAGCCTGTGTGAGTCGCTGGCAGAGGATGGGCCTACAGAATAGTCAATTCCCTTGACCACAAAAAGGTGGAAAGTGATTATTTTGTGTCCCCAGGCAGGAGATTTATTTAACTTCCTTTTGGTGGAGACCTATAAATGTTATCATAGTCCTGCTGTAAAGTTTTGCAGTCCCTTTTAAAAACTCAGGTTCTTCATTCACTTCATTGCCTCCCAGGGACATCGAAGTCTTCAACAGACCCTGCAGAATAAGGAAGGAAGTGGCACTTGCATAAGCATCAGGCAAGTCTTCCAAGAGGCCTTCTCCTGTGTGTTCTTCCTATTTCCTTTCCATGTCCTCCCCTCTTCTTTCCTCTTCTCTCCATTCCTTTCTACTCCACGATGTCTGAATAGAAAAGCCAGCCAACTACAAGACATGGGAGATCGTTGGAGTGTGTACGATGCTTAATGGTCTTTCTGTTTTTCTGCTACCAGACTGGTCAGCCTCTCCCCTACTCCTCTCAGGAACAACCCTCTGTGGGGCCACCTTAGCTCCTCTCTTGAGAATTAGCAAATATTTAGTCACTGGATCTTAAAAAAAAAGAAGAAGAATGAGAAGAAAGAAACAAAAAAGAGAAGAGAAAAAAAAAAAAAAAGAAAAGGAAGAAAAGAAAAGAAAACTTTGTTGCTCCCATGAGGAAGACCCATTACCTCATGAGGGTCCTTATGCCACGATCCACCCTCAATCTCAACCAGCCTGGATTATATGTGGGCATTTCATGTGCTCAGGAAGGTTATAGGATTTAAACCCAGGCCTTTCTCTGTGGGCAATTGTGTTACAGCTGTACCATCACCTGGACTCACTAGGCCTTTTACTAGCCCTCTGTTTACCAGAGACATAATCAGGAATTTTAAAGCTACTCTTTAAGCGATTCTGTTGCATGGTTTCTTTTCCATTATCTAACTAAGCACAAGGTTAACCTATAACTTGAGTTTGCACGTCTTTATCTGAAACTGCCAGGAGAATATGTAACGTTTGTTGATGTTGTAGAAAAGGTCATATGGCCCTCTGCCTGTGCTACTGAAAAAGGAAAACTAAAAGGTATTTAGTCTCCTTTGTAATATTATTCCAAGTAATAAGTGGTCTTTGTGGAAAATTTGAAATATTCCAGAAAGTACTGAAAAGAAGAAGAAGAAGAAGGAGGAGGAGGAGGAGGAGGAGGAGGAGACTCTCTTATAATCCTACCATTTGGAAAATTATTGTTAATATTTTGGTATGTTGGCATGTTTCCTTATACACTCATATACAAATAATTTGCAAATTATTACTTTTTCCTGCTATGTTTACCAGCTATTATAAACAACCCATCCATTAGAATTATTTTGGTTGCAACAGAAAATACAACTCCACATGCCTTAAGCAGAAAAAGGAATTTATTGGCTCACATAGCTGAAAGTTCAGGGATATGCAAGTATCAGACATGGTGAAATTCAGAGACTCAAACCAGCTCACTGAGATCTAAGCTATTTCACCTCTGCTTTGTCTTCCTGTGGGGTGTGCAACTCAGTGTGGCTTCTTCCTCATGGTGGCAAAAACAGCAGCTAGCTCTGGGCTTTCTTCACAGCTTCATCGTGAGTTCTAGCAAAAGTTCCATATCATTAGCTTCAATTCAGTCACCTGCTCATCCAGTGACTGGGCTGATATTGTGCTTTGGCCAGATTGTTAGTACACACCTTCTCCTGGAGCCTATAGTAGTAGTCTCCGCCTCCAAACTTAATGGACTGAGAAAGGAGGGGTTGCTCCCTGCAAGGAACTGGGACACTACCACTACCACTTTAATCTACTAGTGGGTTTAGTGTCAGTGACACTGTCCACTGCTGTTGCTGCTGTCATGTACATTAGGGTTCCTGCTGCCCTCTGATGCACACCTGTGTCGGTACTAAGGCTGAGACATGAGTAGGACAGCAGAAATACATCATGTGGCTTTCTATTTTTAGGTGAACCTGATTCTTTCAGTTTTTCATAAACTTCAAAGGCTATTTGTGGTAGAAGATTTACAGAATAGTACCTTATGCTCTTACTCCCAGCACCAAATTCAAAAACTAGATTAAATACACTGCCTAATTCCACCTCCTTTGTGGTATTTCATGAAGTTCAGCCCATGGTCTCATCTTCTAGCTTAACCATGGGCTCCTATAAGGAGTCTTGGCTCAGGCCAGTCCCTGTGGTCATTGTGTAATTCTCTTTATTGTCTCTCTTCTTGTATTCTGTTAGTAAAAGCACAGGGAAGTCTGTTAGAGTAGCATTCTTGGGTCTTTGAGGTCTGTAAAGCTGTACACAATAGTTTTTTGTTGTTGTTGTTGTTTTTGTTGTTGTTGTTTTTTTTTTGGATAGATAGAGATTTTTGCTATAGGGCTCATGCACTAGTCAGAGAAACAGAAAGTAAGAAATCACTGCCTGGGGGGATAGCCTTACTGCAATCTCTTCTCCCCCCATCCTACTCTCAGGATTTTGGGCATACACTCACACATGCCCAGCATGAGTTTTAAGCCACCAGGTCTGGAATTTGAACTGCAGTCAACAATGTTAGAGTCCAAGTGACATAACCATTATGTCATCTGCTGGTCTCTACATTAGATTTTAAAACTTAAGGATTCTCACTGTCAGGTAGTGGCAGAGTGGTAAGTGGGTACAAATGGTCCCATATGAGAAGGTCCTGGATTCAAATCCTAGGGCCTACCTGTACACACTGAGCACATGCACACATGGCACACAGGCCCATGCCCATGATCCAGACAGGAAGTGGATTATAGCACAAAGATTCTGTTTATGGGTGCCCATGGAAGAAATAAATGAATAAACTTGAACATTTATAGGCTCTAACTATATGAGTTTTAGTGCCAGGTAGAACCTAAAAGGACACCCATTTCAACAATGAGAAGAAAGGGAAAGAGTGTATGTGAACAAAAATAACAATATGTACTTTCCCATATGCTTAAACATTCTTCAAAAGCATACTTTACAATCTGCATAGTACTCTATAGTGTGCAATATTAACCAATTATTGTTGCGTGCCTTCTAGTTTTGTGTTTGTTTTTGCACTGCTAGAATATAATACTATAAAGTAATATCCCTGTATATAATTCTTTAACTGCTTTTTAAAGTTATTTCCTTAGGGTAAATTGCTAGAAGTGAAAACACTGAATCATAGGTTCTTGTTGCATTGGTCCAAATTGACTTCCAGGAAAGCATTTAAGTTACAAGACAAGCTGTGAGGTGTGACCTGGGTCTCTCCTCACTCTTCCCATGCTGAGAGTCTGGATCTTGGTTATTCATTCAGATAGTCACTCCAGTGCTTTGTTAACCTGAGGAAGAGGAATATTGAGATTGGAGAAATGATAAAGTAGATAGACCAAAAGTGATGTCTGCCAGCAACCCTGGGAGAGCTAAAATTAAATCAAAATAAGAATGTAGAGCAAAAAAATTTATCCTTCTTTCAGTTGTCTATGGAATGGAGCCAGGACAGTGCCTGCAGGGCTTCATCTTGACACAAAATCACCCTGAAAAGTGCAATTTTGATGGAACCCTGGGCCTTAGAGAAATGAGCTAAAAAATTTCTTTTTGTCAGTCATTCAGTTTTTATTAAAGTCAACTAAAGAGGTTAAATAAAATTTACTCTTTTATCTAATTATCCAGCTACATAGAAGCAAATTTCATTCATTCAATTATTTATTCATTCAACAAACATTTCATAAGATGTTTATCTGTAAGACAGTATTCAAGGTATTTGGGACTACAAATTTGAAGTGAAGAAATGAATTCATTCTCTAATAACTAAGTGAATCTTTCCATGCATAAAGAAAAAATAGAAATATATGCATTACCCTTACTGAGAAGAAATGCTTCCTAGGTAAAAACAAGACCTAGTAGTAAGTAAACTGCTTTCATTAACTTATCCAGAGAAAGAATGTGTTAGACAAAAGAGGGATGCAAACACAGAATACAGAAAAGGGAAAATGAGAGAGATTCATTTTGGCAGTGTCCATCAAAGCATTCTTCTGGTATTTTAAGAAAGTCCACAGGATCACATGATTTATTTGTCTGTGACATGGATGAATCAGACTATCAGAACCTGATGACAGTAAACATTCACATCTGCTACCACGGCCTTTGCTCTGATCTCATAGTCCATGCTACTTTCTGATAATTCAGCTTTGTATGTATTAGGTTGTCAGATAAGTTATAACACATTTTTGCTTGGAAAAACACATCATGACTTTTCCAACAACCCAATAGTTTTCCTAGATGGAGAAAATGTGCACATCAGGCAAATGTGGGTGTCTGGTCCTCTTGTTAAGTTGTACGTATTTCCCACTGTAACTTAGTGAATTGACATTTTGATTTATATACATGAGATTCTTGTAAGCTGGGTTAATTTGTACCTGGAGAAATTGTTCCAGTTAACATGCTGAGACTCAAGCTTCTAAGCCCCCAAGGCTTAAGGTTACATTCACCAAAGTGGTATCATCTGCTACCGCCACATGATAACCAGCCAACCTGGTCAACACAGTACCTGGTATGTAGAAACTGCTCTGCAAATGCCTCTTGACTTTACTTTGATTTTAATCAAATAGATCTGATTTCATAAAGGTTAGGAGAGAGACATGGACAGGCTCATGGAGAGGTCACCAGTATAAATCAGTTGAAGCTATATGAATAAGATTGTCCAGGATAAAAGGGACTTACAGAGAAAGGAAGAAGGGAATTGTTGATGGCAGTGACTCAACAAACTGAATGCTCGTTTTAAGAAGCTGGAAGAGGAAAAACAGCAGGACATTTGAAGTTGCATCAGAGAACACTAGCTGAGCTAAAGATAATGTAATAAAACACCCCAAGTTCCAGTGTTTCCTTCCCTACCTCTGCTCTGTACATGGGTTATCTACTGGTTTTAAAAGTTATTTGACCCCCAATTTTTACATTAAGCCTTGACCTTTTTCCCGGGATTCAAACTATTACATCCTACTATTTGTTATCTATTGGGTTGTCAGAAAAGTTATGACACATTTTTTGAGTAGAAAAAATATGTCATGACTTTTCTGACAACCCAATACAATGAAATGTCTAGTAGACCTCTCCAATACACTTGAAACTAAACTCTTGACTTTTCCCCTCCAAATCTTTCCTTCCCCCAATCTTCTTGGTTCAGTAAGCAGCACTCCCACTGTTGAAGCTAAAAACGAAAGCATCACCCTGTTTCTTCCATTTTCTCTACATACTTTTTCCCTGTATCAAATCCATCACTACCTCTTGTGGCTCTGTCTCAAAATATGTCTCAAGTTTATAAAATTCTCTATCTCCACTGCTCTTACTCAGGTTGCCAATATTTCTTGCATTCTAGATGATTGCTTGATTATACCATTGGCACCACATTCTTTTTTTTTTTTTTTTTTTAATTCCCATTGGTTATATCACTCCTCTGCCTAAAACCATTTCATGGCTTTTCAATGTAATTGGATAAAACACAAAGTCCTCAACATGGACTAAAAGTTCCACATGTACTTGTTCTATTAACCCTCCAATGCTGTCTCCTACCACCAACTCACTGACTACAATCCATCCACATTGGCTTTCTTTCTCTTACATGAATATACCAGGCTTATCTCTTCCTAGGGGATTTGTCTCTTGCTTTTCTTTCCAACCTGATACCCTATCCCTGATCTTTGTAGGACTGTCAATTGTTAGTCATGTCCCACTTGTAATAGACTGATGTTTGTGTTCTACAAAAATCCACACATTGAAATCTTAACTTCCAGTATAATGGTATTAGGAGGTAGGGGTTTGGGGAGGTAATTTAGGTCATAAGAGTGGAGCCCTTATGAACAAGATTAGTGCCCTTATAAAAGAGATCCCAGAGAGTTTTCTAGCTAATAAGAGAATATAGTGAGATGTTAACAACCCAGAAGAAGAACCTCATCACAACCATTCTGGTACCATGATCTTGGACTTTCAGTCTCCCTCAACCGTGAAAAAATAAAATTCTGTTGTTTATAAACCAACAGTCTATGGTACTTGGTTACAACAGCCTGAGCTAACTAAGATGCCACTCCTAACTACCTTGTAAGATCTTAGCATATTACCTGTTCCAATTATAACCACACTTTAATATATCACCTTATTCCATTTTGTCCTGGCACATAATAGGTGCTCAGTAAACATTTATTCAATTTTTGAAAATAACAAAGAGAAGGTACAGAGCTAATTGAAGACTCTATCAAAGGAAATCAAGAGGGAGAAATCAACCTACTCATTTTCTGACCAGATATATTTTTCTTTACCAAGAATCCCCATTAAAGAACCTCATTCCATTAGCAGTATTTTATTTTGCATTTGAAGACTTGAATGATTACTTGCTCTCTGGCTCTTTGCAACAGCCTTAGGAGACATGCTAAACAAGAAAAAAAAAATCTAATAACCCTGCTTAAATATCAGAAAGATGATATTTTTTAGGCATTCAACCTTAGTATTTAGCCTGGAATATGGAAACATGATTTTGAGAGGGGAAAAGAACATAACAAGAAGATAAAATTAATTGTGATCTAGCCCTACCTTCTAGTTTTCACCTTAAACAACTAACTTAACCTCTCTGAGCCTTAACATCCCGGGCTGTGAAGCAGATCTACCAACACCTGCCTCTGCTTAACTCTCAGTTCTATTTTAACACAGAAAAATGTGAAAAATACTGTACAACAATAGCTTATGGTTAGAGAGTTTATAGGTTATGAAGCTTGTGAATTTTTGATAGCTTTAGAGAAAAGAGTAAATTAGCACTTTTATGGTCATAATTAAGAATCAGTTTATCACATTATACAGTTTTTTAAAAAATTGTTCTGTAACCAGAAAAATAGCATGTTTACATTACTGACTGTTATACTAGTAACAAAATCCATTGTTACAGTATCAAAGAAAAGGAAGAAGCTAGAAAGAAAGGAATGGAAAATCAATTTATCTACTTTTCCAACCCAACATTTATATGTTAACACCAAGTACTGATAGTTACTGAGTCAAGTATCAGATGTTTATGTAATGCCTCAAACACCCCAGGCTGCCAAGATTTTCTTCTGCAAATTCCAACTGCCTGACTTAAGTTCCAAGTGAGATATCTTCCTTCCCCCGCATATTCATGGTATTATGTTGAGTAATTTGACCTGCCTTTGGTAGGGTGAGATAAATTATTTAATGGTCATATACAGTAGAATTGGTCTTTTGCTGCAAATATAAAAACAAACAAACAAACAAAAACAAGAAAACCTGACTATTATCAGCTTAATGAACTTATTTGTCTCATCCAACAAGAATTCTAGGAAAAGGCAGTCTGAAAGTTACATGGTAACTCAGTAATACCATCTGGAACCCAGCAGTGGTGTGCTGATAAATGTTTAACAACCACTCTGAAGGGATAGTACTGATCTGTCATGTTTGCCAATTTCTGTAGTGTACATACTTCTACCATGGTTTGATTTCAAGCTGTCAACACGACACATCTAACTGGGAAGAATTGCTCAGTAGCATGACATTATAAAGTATTTCTACCCTGTACAGAAGAGACACAGATAACCTCAAAAGCAGTAGATAATAGTAAAGGAGTAAAAAATTAGGAAATTATGAGTTTGGAGGGTATTTTTGTTTGTTTTTGGAGAGGTTTTGCTATAGGATGTGTGAGCTTGCCAGGAAGACAGAGAGAGACAGAAAGAGAGAAATCACCCCTCAGGGGGGATTGCCATGCCACAATCCCTTCTCCTCCATTCTCCTCTTGGGATTTTGGGCACACACACACACATGCTCCTGGCATGAGTTTTAAGCCACCGGGTCTGGGACTCAAACCACAGTCACCTACACGGGACTCCAGTGACATAGCCATGATGCCAGCTGCAGATCCCATAAGTTTGGAGTATTATCTTTGTTTTAATATAATTTATTTAATTACAAGTTTATATAAGAAATATTTTAGTAATGATTCGACTTAACAATAGACATATAGAATTCCTGAAAAAGTAACAGTCAACTCTTACAAGCTGGTACAAGTCCGTTCTGACACACCTCTGAATGTATGTTTTTCACATCATTTTGTTCTCCCACCCTTAATGTATAGAGCTTCATCTGTGTACTTATTGCCTCATGGTTGCACTGTTTTTCTAAGCCTTACATGTGTACAACAGGCAGGAAGAAAAGAAAGGGACAAAAAAAAAAAAATCTAAACTTCATGCCATGTTTTCTTTATTTATTCATTTATCCTATAAGAGAGAGAGAGAGAGAGATAAATCCCAACAGGGTCTTAATGGTACTATCACTCCTAGCCTCAGCCAGTGAGAATCATAGGCACACACATGAACATGCAGCATGTACAGAAAGACCTTGAGCATAAAGCCAACATCTTTCCATGTGACCCGAGTAATCATAGAGCATTGTGCCATCACTGTGCCAACAAGGCTGCACTGCACACATGCCGATTTTTAAAAAAATAATTTCTGAAGCCCTACCAAGAGGTTTCTGTTTACAACTCATTGACCAGAATTATGTTAGGTGCAGCTAGCTTGAAGATGGCTAGGCAGAGGGCATCATGGATGAAGGCTGAGTTGGCCAACCAAATGGGTCTACCATAATAATAAAAATAAATTTGTGGAAAGTCAATGTTCAAAACCCCATGATCAAGGTGAAAATGTCTGTGGTTCTAGACTCAGTGCTTGCCCATAAAGATTCTTGGAAGATAGGAAAGGCACATATGGAAATACAATCAACAGGTGAGTTTTCCTTTAACAATGAAGCAAGAGGCAAGTGTTAGTTCAGAAGCTAAGTACCTCTGTAGTTGGCAGAGGCAGGCATCATTCTGAACTGGGTGGTCCATTTCAGCAGAAAGACTCATCATCACAGAAAGAGAAGTCAGGTCAAACAAGTAACTGCCAAAGGGTTTATAAATTCAGCTTAATTTGAATCATTAATTAGTGTACATGGGCATGGCCTCAGTGCACTCTTTATTTCAGTTATTTTAGCTAATTGCATGGGAGGTTTAAATTTGTGTTGAAATGCGTGGACTAAAATTAAATTGCTCTCTCTGCAATGACCTACCTGCTTTTTCTAGGTAGAAGATAATTATCATTTTTCTAAGGTTAGTCCAATACTCTTTAAAGCCCTCTGGAAACACATTTCTGGTATCAATTTTTTTAAGTGTTCCATTTTTAAAATCCTATCTTTCTACTTAAGAAAGAACACCACCACAGTAATTAAAAACACCATGTTACCATTTCCAAAAGATGATCATAATACTGGTTTGAATATTATAGTCATTTCTCTGGAACTTTCTATCACCATCAAGGCTGAATTAAATTACACTCATATTTCTTTAAAATTTCCAAACTCCCTCCTGCACCCAGGCAGAATGGGAGACCCTCACTCTTAACATGAATGGACTTCACCTAAATGAACAAGAATGAAGGTTACTCTAAGTTGCTGAGCTCTACAAGCCCTTGGGGCTGTTGAATCAGGCCATCAATTTTGCCTGATGTAAAAGGTCATTCTCTTACTGCCTTTCAGTTTTGCCCTTTTAGCTCCGTACGGGTCACCACTGAATTCTGCCTTAAAAAATTTTTAGCATAATGGCCTGTCTGGCAAAATGATAGGTCTTGAAAGTTCATAGAAATTCTTGCTACAAGGTCTTTCAAGACCTGTAATAGACAAATAATAGTTTCCTCCTCTCTCTAGTAACCTAGGATTTCCCCCACTATCGTGCCTTTTTTTCCATATGACCTATTTGCCCCATATAAAAATAATATATTAATCAGCTATTGCTGCATAACAAATTTCTCCAAAACATATTTCCTTTCTACAGCAAGCATGTGTTTTCTCTAGCTCCAAGATCTGTGGATTTTTTAGCAGCTCTGCTCCTGGCTATGGGTCAGCTTAACACAGTCTTGAGTTTTAGGTTGTATTCATATTAGCTCCATGTAATTCTATGCCCCTTTGGACCAGCAGCTGCATAGGCATGGTCTTTTCATGGTGGACATCAGTAGTATAAAATATGAGCAAGACCTCTTGAGGGTTTGGCATAGTACTCACAACTGTCATGAGTACTCACTTTCCACTGACCAAACTCAGTATCAATGAGGAGGAAAATAGACTCCCCTCATGCCAATGGAAAGTGCTTAAAGTCAAGTGGCAAGGGACGTGGATAAATCATTCTAATTCAGAGAAGACTTGAAGAATTACAAACAAAGATTTTGTCTTCCACAGATACCCTCTCTTTTTTAAACATCTGTTTTCTCACAAGCAGTTTGCGCATTATAGTTCTGTAAAGAAGTTTTTCCTATGACAGTTTTGTCCTTTTGCCAGTAAGTGTACATTGAGTGCCTGTGAAACACTTCACTATTCACCCTGAGGGATAAGATAAAGGAGCTACTCTAAAGACAAATTCACTAATGGAATCAATTAGTATGGTAGGTTGATAATACAAAGCAATATATAATTACGAGCCAGAATGAAGATGTTGCTATGGTTTGAATGTCCTTTCAAAAACTCATGTTGACATTTACTTGCCACTGTGATGGTATTAAGAGATGGGACCCTTAAGAGGTGATTTGGTTGTGAGGATGCTGTCCTCATGAATGCATTAATGCTGAAAGAGTAGGTTATTTAGAGGGAGTTCAGCCCCCTAGTTCTCTCTTGCTCTTACACATGGACTCTCTTGCCATGTTATAATGAACCCAAAAGGCCCTTGCAAGATGAACCTCTCCATCCTGGACTTCCCAGCCTCTAGATTACCCAGTTGGTGGTACTCCATTACAGTGGCAGAAAATGAACTAATATGGATGGGTAGGTAGGATTTTGACAGGCATAAGCAAGGCCATTTTCAAAAGAAGAAGCACATCTCAGAGTAGAAAAGGGTCGTATGAGAATGAACATTACCTCAAACATATGTCATTCTGACTTTGATAACAAGGTGAAATGTGAAGAATCATAACTAACCATCACTAGTCTGGTTATATTTTGCCCTTGTTTCTCTATGTCTAATTTTTAACTAGCTTTCCACTATTTGATTTGCTAATAATTATAATAAATCCAGAATGGCACACATAGAGGTATTCTTCATAATTCTCTTGTGATGAAAACATTTGTAGCCTCAATTGATTAGTTTTAGACTCATATTTCCTTCTTAAAACTAGAAATACCTTCCTACAGAGACTTTTATTCACATGTGAAGAAATAATAACCAAGGAACAATGACTGAAAGATTTCCTTCCAGGCAGCAGGCAGGAAAAGACCTCTGTCACTCAGTTCCAATGGTCCCCTGGCAGTTCGCCTTATGTCTTCTATCCGTTTTCGAATGCAGAATGAAAGCGGAGACATTTAAGCTCTATACCAATTCAGATTCAGTTCCTAGGTTTTGCCTTCTGGACTCAGGAACTCTAACCATTGTTGGTCTGCATTGGAGTCTGAGAGTAAGAAGGTCACTGAGCTTCCCTTCATTTTACAGATGATAAAAAGGAAGCTGGGGAGTTCAATAAATTTGAATAAAACTGCCACTAAAGTTCAGACTTCCTGATTTTCCAAGAGATGAGATTCTTCCAGTAACCTCCTGGATCCCTCTTGTACTCTTAGACCATTTCTTATAAGCCAGCGCCTTTAAAAATTGGACCCCTAAGAATGAGCATAGGAGCTTTCGCTTCAGACAGAAGAACTTGATTCAAATCACAACTCCTACTTTTTTTCTGGGTGTCCTTGGGGAAATTGTACAATCTCGCTATGCTTTTATTTCCTCCTTTCTAAATTGGGGCTATTGATATCCACCTTGCAATAGAGTAGGTAGTGTACGGTGTCAGACATGCAGAAGCAGAATAGTTATTATGATGTTAACAAGTAGGTGAAATGAACATTGTGGACTCAGGCCTGTCTAGAAATAGAACCACACAGAGCACTCAGTGGAGTGCCTGAGACCTGGGAAGGACTTCTGTAGTTTTCTGCCCCAGGATAGTAGAATTCAGTCTACAGGGTGCAAGAAAATACGAAACCTGCCAGGTAGCCTATTTAGAGACCTGGGAAAATACTTCTCCTGTTGCACATGCTGACACACTCTGCCCAGGGGGTTGTCATCGATTTAATGAGTTAATCTTAAATAAAAGTACCATTGGGTGGAATAAGAGAGAGCAGTAATAGATCTTGAGATTCAGAGATCTCTCCAAGGGTAGAAAAACAGATTTCTCAAAAGGTAAATGAAGATGTGCCCATGGAAATGAGAAGAATGGGATGCTTGATGAAAGAGGTACTGAGAGGATTTGTAAACAAAGGAAAATGTGGAGAAGCTGTGTTCCTGGAGGCCTTCCCAGTGGGCTATGGGAAAATTATATTTGACAGTTTTAAGCTGCTTCTTCCAATGTTGTAAGTCTCTTGAATTACCCCCACATTCATGAGGATGGCCTAATCTGCCCTTGAGACTTAAGCTGGTAGAGAACAAAGCATCAGGAGAATAATGAAAAGCCAGACCTGCCTGAACTGTTCTGGAAGTAAAAGTTAGACTATCCGCATAGACACAACTCCCGAGGGCAAATGTAAATTATTAGCAATAGCACTGCTTAAATCCAGAAGGAAGACACATGTATTTTCCTGTCTCACCTTGTCTCATAATTTGAGAGGTTCTTATCTCCCACAGTGGGGACCGTTTTTTCATGTTATTATACAGAATCCTGTTAAGTCCTTTCTTTCATCTCTTCTTTTCAAATGCACTCATGTGGTCCATTAGAAATAAAAAAGGGACCCATTGCTCAGCCACATGACCACCTGTTAGGATTTCACAGCTCTCTCTTAAAGTTAAGTAACGTGGTTAAGCGCCAGTTTCCCCATCTGTAAAATGAAAGGAAAAGCCTCTTCCTCATACGGATATCGGATGGCCTAAACAAGCAGCTTCAGTTTTATTAAGAGCACCTGGGCAGTGCCTGGCATGTGGCAAGGACTCAGTCAATGTCAGGGTCTCTCTTACACATTTTAGTAACTGTCACTGAGGTCAGCCCTCTAGGTTTACATGTAACATAATGAAGGTGTCTAATAGCTCTGTGGAAGGACTCCTAAGTTGGGGACCCCAAGGAAAAATTCGCAAAGGGCATGTCTTAAGCCTTTTCAGAAAGGAGACTCTGCCAGGAAATTGCTCCTAGCTAGGAACAGGATATGGAATAATCTCCAGGAAGAGAATGTAACTAATTAGAAAACCAAGGCAGTTGGACATTGCACAAAGTCCTCTCAGCCTGGGTTCATTTCTGCTGAGGTATAAGGGGCAACTTCAAATAGACTTAAAAAGGCTTTAGGGGACAGAAACCTCCAAGTATCGATTAGATGGATGTGAGCAGAGAGGACAGAAGGCACAGTCCACTGTTGGTGATGAGGGAAGTGGGGACAAGGAAGACCTCTGGGTAGGACCTCATGGGAAAAAGGCATACACATCAACCTCAGGTGTTCTGTGCAAAAACCATTGGCAGAGTGACCTTGGTCTCTTCAGCTGTAATGCTTTCTGACCAGATGCCAGCAGGTTGGGGACTCAGAACAGTGACCTCACTCCTGGCCACCCATTGCTGCCAAGGTGAGCAGAAGGCATCAGATTCCCAGGGAATCAGCCTTCAGCTAGTCCTTTCCGGAATTACCCCTGACGGGTTTCCCTGGCACTCAGCAAGCTGTCCTCTTCCTCCCTGTAGGTCAGTGCAGATTGTCAGAATACCAGCTGGTCCTACTCAACTGCTAAGTCTGGGAACGGAAAGAGCCAAGGAGTTATGGACATGGCTTTGAGAGTTTTTCATCATCTAAGGGTTCAATATTTAGAGCAATATTGATTCGATTTATCTAGTGTTGTAATGTTCCATTGGTTGCTAGGCAACAGAGTTCCTTCTTTTCTGTATTCTGGGTGGCTCATGGGAGATTTGACTACCATAGAGATTACTTTGTGTATATGAAACTAAATGGACCATAGGTGCCATACATAAGTGGAGGAATATGGCTTTACTGGGCAGTGTGAAGACCAGGTTTCCTATCACATCTCTGTAATTGCAATTCAACCTCCAGAACAACAGGGCCATTCATATTCACATTCCTCTACAAGATACCCACTGAGAACAATTTCACACAAAGCTGTGCTGATGCACAAAACCCTATGTTGTGTGCTTACTGTTCCATCCTCATTAAGTTCAAATCTGCACTGGGGCAAGGATGGATTTATTCCTCCCTGTTCTGGTCCCCTTCAAACCCCACATTAATAACCCAAAATAGCAGCATGGATTACAAAGGGCAAATTCTGGTTTGCACTTGAATCCTAGCATGGCAGGGTCTTTTTCAATTTTCTTCATGCCATCTTCTCCCCAACTACCTACCACCACCACCACCACCACCACCACCACCACCACCACCACCACAATTGCCTTCCCTTTTTCAAGGCTAGTTGTAAGTCCTTTACACTAGTGTTCACTGTTTCTTTAAAAGCCCAAGTCAGAAGCAGCAGGGAAATGAGGCACTGTCAGCTTGGGCTATATGGTTCAGCGACTTGGCATTGATGACGTTTGTTTTGGAACCTGCAGGATGGCCTGACCTATTTTAGGATCTCTGCTTTAACTATATCTCCCTTCCCTGTTCATTCAATTAGAACTGAAGGCAAAATGTGGGGAGGTTGGGGAGGGGGAGAAGGAAGACCCTTGAATCAATTCTCTAGGAGTTACACATGAAGCTGCCCAAGTTGGCCACAACATTTTAACCATTGTCATTAAAGCAATTTAAACCTTACTGGAAAGGCAATAACTCAGGACTATGTCCATAAAATGGGAAGAAATTCCAGAGGCAATCCTCTGCCTAGTTTCCTGGGAGCAGCCACAAGAAATATGCAAACTAAAGGCCACATTTGGTATTGCTCAGCATTTTCATCTATGCAAAGACCTGTTCAGGAGAGAAATGATCTTCTCCTGAAGAGAAAAACTGTCTTGAGGAAGGAAAGAAGGGGAGGGAGGAGAGGAAAGCAAGTGCAGGCGAGTAGCCAACAACGCACATTTAAAGGGAGTAAGAATGTAAAACAGATGTTGTGCAGGAATAAAAGCCATTGCCCTGGGAGCACCATCATCAGCCTCTGGAGAATAGGGTTTCTCAGATCCAGGCAAATAACACAGTAAGTCTCTGAAAGCTGCAAACTTATCATAACCACTCTAAGGAATAGCTCTCCTGGGTTGCCTGGTTCCCTGGCTCCACATCATCTTTGTGGCTGTGCAGTAGGCACATTCTTCTGAATAGATGTTATTCTGTGTCTTTGACTAGAAATGAGGTGTTCTCTCTCAGTAGAGCTGCATACCTTGTAGGAGCAGCAAGTTGTAGAGCGCCAAGAGGGTGATGGCAGTACTCTCAGCCCTTTCCTAATGGTCCCAGTGGAATTTGTTGCATGAGATTGGAAGGAAGCAAAAGAGACAGAGGGCAGGGGGCAGGGGTGTGGTACTTAAGGTGCTAGATTCCAACATGGCCAACCGCTGTTCAAGTCCTGGATCAGCAGGCTTGCCTTCTCTCTCCTTTTCCCTCTCTTCCCTCTCTCTCTATCTCTCCCTGGTCAAATTAATAACAATAGTAATAATAAATAAAAATTTTTAAAAAGCAAAAGGGGGACTGGCCATATTGTGCCATAGTCAAGCACTGTGTAGGGGAAGACATGTCCCATGTGGCCAGCTGGGGTTCCAGTCCTGCTCCCAGCAGCAGCACATTTCGTGAATCCACATATGTGCTTCTGAAAGGGTGGAGTCTGGAAGGAAAAAAGATTGCAGCAGGACCCAGACCTGTCGGTTAGTGCTCTCTTCCCCCACCCCATCTCCTTTTCTTCCTCTCTCTCTCTCTGTCTCCCTCTGTCTCTCCCCACTTCTCCTTTCCCTCCCCCATCTGTCATGTATGCATAAACACCTTATGGGCATTTAAAAAGAAAGAAAGAAAATTATAGCAAAAGGACCAAGGCCACTGTTAGGATAACCTAGTAGTATTCATGAATACAAGTGATGAAATCAAGGTCAGTGGCACAGCACCCAAGGCAGCTGTTGCCGTGGGCACCTCAAGAAAACTTCAGTGGCTATCAGTAAGACTCCATGCTTGAACCACCTGGGTCCTGCCAAGAGAAATAAAGGAACTGAAAAGGTGGAGGGTCCCAGAATTGTGTGACTGTCTCCTTCCACCAGGTAAACAAGACCATCCTAGACAGAGGACAACTCTGTTGAGGAGTTCAAGAACATAAAGGGCCAAAATAAGTCCTGAGCAGAGAAATAAAATTTTTTTTAAAAAAAGTATATACTGGAGGGTCTTACTAAAAACTTTTGAAGTTTCTTTTTTTCTTTCTTCTGTTAGTGAGACAGAGTGAGAAACAGACAGAGAGACAGCAACTCCAAAAGAATATTAAGAGCTTCCACCCCCAGCTTCAGTCAGTCTTGGATCACAGGCATGTGCATGCTCAGTGTACTCAGGGAGGTCTCTGGACACAAACCCAAAACCTTCCCTTGCAGGTCAGCCTCACAGAGTGTTGCATTTCCCACTGCCCCACTCCCTTGCTACTAAAATTGAACATAGTGATAAGTCCAGTCAGCAAATTGTTTCCAGAGAACTGAGCCCACAGAAAAAAAAAAGTCTAATAATAGATTATTTAAATCATCAATTTTTATGAGCTATAAAATATCTTGACAAAAATCAGAAATAGTCCTTTTCTGGGCACCCTCCTTAGCCTTTCCTTTCTATTAGAACTTCACATGGCAGGTAGCTACTGCAATATTTTGGGACCCAAAATATTTTTCAGAAAAATGAACTCAAAAATATCAACCTGTCAGATATTGTCTTAAGTTATTAGCCTGTCTGGTGGATGGCTTCCAGAGGCTGTTGGAAATTTGGCCAAGTATTTTTTTTTTTTCCTCCTTGCCCATGTATTTCCTTTCTTTACCTGGTGTATTTTCCTAGGATTGTGATTCACACATTTATAATAGAAGCAGGAAAAGGGAAAGAAGGTGATTTATATTCTTTCCCCATCCCCAGCAATGTTTTAGTCTCTGGAATCTAGATTAACAGTGTTATGTGCAGAGAGTCTGAAGGGAATATGGAAGAAGAAGGAAGAAGAAAGGAGGAGTTCACTGCAAATTATATTTCCAGTTCCCAGACTCGAGACATTGAAATTAAAATTTCTTGCTGTTCTATAATTCTAATACAGTGAAAAAACATATCTTTGTAAGTTGAATCACATTTTTGAGGAATATTACGCTTTTCGAATTAACTACAATAAATTGTCAAAATATATCATCAAGCATAAAAGAACTAAAGGGTAAAGGTATTAATGTGCCAACTGAGAGGAGTGATCGGGAGGATGTCCATTTATGGAAGCCAACTCTGTGTCTATATACACAGATGGCTTTGAGAGACATCAACCCTTCCACAGTTGGATCACAACCAGTCAGAAACTGCTTGGTTGCTTGACTGAATTCAGCTGGTTTGTTTTGAAAATAATCCATGCTCTGCCTAACATCATCACTTCTTGAACCAATTGGCCGGGTGCAACCTTCATATGTCTGCCTGAGCTTGAACAGTGGGATGAATGAGAATTACAAGTTTAAACTGAGCTAAAGAAATTGGCAGAAAAAGAGAGTTAACAGAAAGTCCAGCAGTCAGGAGAGGATCAAATAGGGGTGCTGGCTGACAGTTGACTCCAGTTTATGAGAGATATTAAACTGAGAGAATGGAACTGCCAGAGAGAAAATCAGGCAACTCCAGAAAATTCCATGTGGAGGGAGCATAATTTTTTTCCTAGGCACCACTGCCCAGGGGGGCAACCCTGGAAAACAGGAAGAAGGAACCAGCAAGGCAATCTGATCTCTCCATAAGGGCATTTGGCGAAGTGAGATTATTTGTCAATGACATATCACCACTCTCCTCCACATGGAATACCATTTCTATTTTCACAATCCAGAACAGCACTCTTGATGTACTACTCAACTGACCTTTCACTAGTTCCAGGAGAAGGATGAAGAAGTCCGCAGAGAGCTGACTGCTTATTCTAAACAGCTGGAATGAAGTTGGAATGACATAAATGTAGACATCCATTTCTAGCACCTCACAATAGTGACACAGCTCCAGGGAAAGGCAAGGAAACTGATTCCTTTCTAATTAGTTAAAGAAGCTTTTGATAAGAACCCCAGGAGTTCTTTACCTCAAAATATCACTTGTCACTTGAGCACATGAGCCCACTAAAGCACCCTGGATGAGATGGATGGGTGATGCCAAATCCTAAATCTCCTATGGGGCTTCCCTTGACAGGCTGCTCTTATGATTTAAGACACCATCAGTTGCCCTGGTTTGATTCATCACTCAGTGATTCATCTTTCCCAACAAGCTATGGTTCTCGTTTCTGTAACACCCTTCCATTCTTCTCCTTTGAAGAGAGCAAGAAACAGTGATGAAAGCCAGGCTCTGGAATAGAATTCTAGCTTTTTCCTTCCAGAATTAGCCAGTAAGGAAGAAAAGCAAAGAAGCCATGAGATCAATTTCAGGAAAGACTGTATCTGGACCATAGCAAGGTAGCCTATGCTAATTAACAGCAGTTCATTCTAATTGTAAGAAGAACAAATAAGGAGAGTACCTGAAATTCTAATCTTCCAAAACTAAACTACAGAATGAAGATAATAGAACTCTGACTTACTAGGACAACTTAAAACCTTCATTATATAGGACACTTCCATCACTAGCAAAGTGTTTGTTTTCTTTGAGACTAAGTATCTAATTCCCTACGTTAAATCAAAATGGCCATTTACAATAAACACAGAGTCATAAAATATCTCATGTGGAAGGGACCTCAGAGACCAACTCCACCACCCATTTGAGAAACTGGAAAACTGAGATCCAAGAAAACTAAGAGGGTCTTTCAAGGTTCCACCTCAAGTTGGATAGAGTCAGAACCAGAATCGGACTCCTAGTTCCAGACCCAGGGCCTTGAGATCATGTTTACGAAACATGTAAAGTGCAAAGTGGTTGCATTATATTAATATTGAATTGAGTTCAGATCATTTGAATTCCAAATTTAAGGAGCCAAAGTTAAACGTGTGTGCAAATTTGTTCTCTAAGCTCTGTCCAAATGCAAATAAAAAATGAATGAATAGTATTGCCTTAGAATGATAGGACACTTTGGAACACTGATGTTGATATTAAGAAATGTAATAAAAAGCATCAGGCAGCAATCTCTGATCTCTCTTTTTTATATGCCTATAGTATCTTAGAAATCAAAGAAAAAGTTTCACTAAGATCAATGGACCTGAGAAGAGAAAAGTAATCTTTGAGTTTCATATACTTCACAAAGAGAAAAATCCAGACATTAGAAAAGAAGATGGGAAACTCCTGGCTCCTCTCTCTGTGTCCCAAGAAACTATACAAAAGACAACTATACAAATAGACAGCACAGATACCATTGATAAAACAACAATCAAAGTAGACAGCTTAGATGGTAAACACAGCACTCTTTCCTGCCACTTCCCTCTGCCTCTGCATCACTTTATCATTCCTTTTTTTTTTCTTTTATCTTTCTTTTTAAAAATTTGTTAGAAGACATGTGAACTTGCTGGAGACAGAGAGTGAGAGGCAGAGGGAATATGAGAAAGCATTCCCCATGGGGAATGGCCACATTGCAATCCCTTCTCTATTTCTCTTTTCAAGATTTTGGACATGCACACGAATGTGTCTGGTATGTTTTTCAAGCTGCTGGAATTCACTGTATATATATATATATATATATATATATATATATATATATACACACACACACACACATATATATATGTGTGTATATATATATATATATATATATATATATATATATACACATATATGTATATACACACACACACACACACATATACAATATAAAGCCTCTGAGGTCAGGATTTAAACTGATTGGCCATGTGGGATCCAACCACTAGAATATGGGGCCACCCTATCCCATCATTCAGCATCCCTTCAGAGTCTGCAGCTCTCAGTAACGGGCTGACCTTGGCAGAGACTTTCAGTTTCTGAATGCAGTAGGAACTATGCACTATGGCCAACCTAGAATATTTCAGAGATGAAGAGCAAGGGAGGCAGTGATGGGATTGTGTCCCAGGTCACCAACAACCAAAGCTGGGTGGCCCTGATATTTTTTTTTAAGAAAAAATGTATGTTTTTATTTTAATTATTATTATTTTATGCATTTGATTGCTATACATCACTTGGCTTGCAAAGAGAATTTACCCAGCATGAAATACACCTCAGACCAGTCCAGTTGAAAATACTATACACAGTATCATCAACAGGTAATTTGATTACTGTGTTCCACAAATGTCTTGTCTCTCTATTTTCTATTTTGTCACTCTATTTTCGCTATACATCACTTGGCTTGCAAAGAGAATTTACCCAGCATGAAATACACCTCAGACCAGTCCAGTTGAAAATACTATACACAGTATCATCAACAGGTAATTTGATTACTGTGTTCCACAAATGTCTTGTCTCT
The DNA here is from genome assembly GCA_026018925.1 of Tupaia tana. NCBI lineage: Eukaryota > Metazoa > Chordata > Mammalia > Scandentia > Tupaiidae > Tupaia > Tupaia tana. The sequence goes on from JAKSZU010000016.1 coordinate 55,752,685, forward strand.
CTGTTTTCCCCCTTATTCACTTCCCCTCTCCCACCCTCCTTCCATACTGTCTTCAGTGTCCATAACTATTTTTGATGCTTTTATGTCCTCCAATCTTTTAGTCTCTACCATAGAGTGCAGATAGTCAGTATATACTAAGTAGATATTGAGATATAATATCTTTCTTTCATAGCCTGACTTGCTTCACTCAGCAATAAATCTTCCATATTCAACCACTTTCTATCAACAAATAGAGAGGCAGGACGTTAGTGGGAAACAGATATGGCTTATTACCTGTTGATGATGACATGTATAGTATTCTGGATTGATCTGAGAAGTATTTCATGATGGGTAAAATCTTTTTACAAGCAAAATGAGAAATAGTGATTGTTTAAAAAAATAATTGGAATAATAATAATAATGATTGGGAAAAACAATGAAAAGATATTGAATGATGAAGTGGGGAAATTAATGTCTCTGTATTGACTGACATGCATGGCATTCCCTTTTGAAAAAGCAATGTAATACACTGTAAAGTTATCCAATGTAATATAATATATGTAATATAAACAAAACTATGATGATAAAAAATAAATTAATAAGTAATTTTTTAAAATGCCAGGGTCTTTTTGTTTCTTTATGGCTGAATAGTATTCCATAGAGTATATAAGCCACACTTTTTCAATCCATTCATCTGTTCGTGGACATTTAGGTTAGTCTCATAACTTAGCAATTGTGAATAATGCCACAATAAACATTAATGTGCAAGTGTTTTTCTGACGACCCTGATTTGGTTTTATTGGTGGTCTTCTGCCTAATGTCTGGCTGGTTCAGACAGGATGGGAATAGACATGGCAGGCTTATACACCTCGAAGTTGCCTTTCCCCAGAAAGAGGATTTTAGGTCACAAAAATAGACTTCTCTCTGCCTTAGCTTTGTGACTGGTTTAGCTGAGTCTTTGACTTGGAAATCATTTTTAATTACTTTATTCATATATAATTTATATACCACAAAATTCACTCGTTTAAATGGTAAAATTCTATGATTACTAAATAGAATATTAACAGATATGCATAACCATTACCACAATTTTAGAACTATTTTGTCACCTCAATAAGAAATCCTATACCCCTCAGCTTCACTTCTCTATCCCCCATCCCTCTCAGTCCTAAGCAACCACTAATCTACTTACTGTATCAACTGATTTTCCTCTTATAAAGGGGATAATATAGTATACAGTCTTATAATTGGCTTCTTTTCACTTAGCACAATATTTTTATGGGTCATCATGTTGTAACACATATCAGTACTTTATTCATTTTTATTGCTGAATAATATTCTGTTACACATATACCACATTTTATGGACATTTGGGTTGTTTCTACCTCTTGGCTATTATGAATAATAGAAGTGAGAATCTTAAAATTACTAATCTGTAGGAAAAGAAACTTTGAATGATGTGATTCCCTTAATAATTGGCCATTTTTACATTGCTTAGCACTTAATTTAACAAATATTGAGCACCTGCAAAATGTGAAACAAGATGGAAGCTACACTAAGGTTATAGTTACTAAGACTGCTTGTAACAATAATAGTAAGAACACTACCTCTTACAAAGCCCTTTAACATAATCTTAGATAATTATTATAATAAGACAATAAACCTGTTATACTAGGGTCAAGAATTAAGGCTCACCAACCTAGTGAATATAAGATAACTTGGAGGACTTCTAGTCCAGTCTCTTGTCAAGATATATTTTAATATGATTTTTATTTAAAAAAAAAGAAATTCATTTGGAACATTTTCCCATAACAGTTGAGACTTTTGCAGCCTCTGAATCAAAGACAAATACATTGTCTCCTATTCTAAATTCCAATAGCTCTTCTTATACTGTTTAAGCCATATCACCTCTTGCTTTTTATCATCACACCTGTGCTTGGAGTTATTCTCTTTGTCAGTTCAATAGTTTGTAGGAGAAAGATTGGACCAGAAGTCCTCTAAGATATCTACTAGCCCTAAAGGTTCTATGGCATTTTATTAAGGGATGTGAATGATTCCACCATTAATACGATGTTTGTGGCTTTCTCATCAATGGTTCCCTTTTTGGTGAGGTTGGGCAGACCCAGTACAAATGCTGGCATGTGGGCTCATGCTGGATGGATCTGGAACTACTGGAAACATATCAATAAAAAGAAGGATCATGTGTTGGTTAAAGAAGCGAAATTATGAGGAAGGGAGTCACCAGAGACAGGGTATGAGTGAGAGATCAGGAACCACAGAGGTCAGGCAGAGTTGGAATTGGAAAGAAATGTAAGAATCTAGTGGGTTCATGACAAGGCCTGTGTATGAGTCAAGGTATCTGAGAGCTTAATTATGTTGTGGCTTCTTGTTTCCTGCTAAAAGGCAGAGTTGTCCCGCTGAAGGGAGCAGAGCATAAAGGAACATCCTAGGCTGTTACTGAGTCTAGTTTTGAGACTTCGCTTTCTTAGGGCGTCATTATTACCATATTCAGTGCAGAATTGCCACCTTGCAGCCTGCAAGCAAATGGAAACAGCTTGAATGTGCATCGACTGGAACAAGGTAAGCTATGATAAACTCATACAATAGGCTACTATCAGGTCTTTAAACATTGGTGAGAGCTATGTATTTTTCTGGGAAGATATTAATATGAGTGATAAAGTGTTGACTTTAAAAGGTTTGTAAGATACTATGAATATTACAAAACTCATGTATAATGTGTATATGTGTGCCTATGTGTATTGTGTGATTATGTCTTCATGTGTACATTTGTATATTTATGGGTATAATCTGATGATGTCTCTGAATGCAAAGACATAGGTGTTCACTAGAGAAAGAGAGAGAAAAAGCAAGAAATCACCCTGTGCGGATGATGGCTATGCTGTAATCCTGTCTTCTCTATTCTCCTTCTGGGATTTTGGGTACACATGTACATGTGCCCTGCATGATTTTCAAGCTACCAGATCTGGGATTTGAACTGCAGTTGGCCACGTGGAAGTCCAGGCATCTAACCACTATACCACCCTAGACCTTTCACATCTTAAGGTGCATTTATCAGAACCAAAATTACTTTCAGAATAAGTGGAATTTTTTAGTGACATTTTTTACTTTTCTTTCAGCTCTTTCCTATATTATTTTGTCATTATCCTTATTCTTAAAACTTACCAAATGTTCAAAATTCATAAGTCTACTTTGTGATAATACTATAATTATAGAAACTGATTAGTTTGTCATTTTGCAGATAGATTTAACACAGCACTCATCACTGGATAGGTTGAGATGTTCTTTCACAACAGAAGAATGATCTGTAAATCTGTAAGATACTGATCTTTACAACTGTTTAATCAGTTTTATTTTTGAATGGCATTAGTTATTTAAGTATTTTGCTACCCCATTTTTACAAATCAAATTATAAAACAGAATTCTTACAGTAATCACTTTGTGTATGTGTGTATACACACACACACACACACACACACACACCCATACATATATACGGCCCAAACAAAAATTATAAATGATCAAAAAAAGATAATATTATTCAATGAACACCCACAAGTTGCTAGTTCCAAACATCGTTTCATTAGAATATCACAGACATTTTCAGAAATATAAGATTATTATCTTCATTTTTTAAATGAGACAAGACTGACCTCAAAAATGTCAAGAAATTGGCCTGAGATCACACAGCAAGCAAATGCAGACCTGGGGCAGTAGCTTAGGACTAACTCTACAGGAAATGCTCTCAGTCACTGTACTATACTGTGATAAATAACACACACACACAAAAATACAGGACTTTTCTAAGAAGGGCTCTTATAGTCAGTGCATGTAATTTTACATACTACCTATCTTCCTGGGCCACATTGCACAGATCATTATAAACTCAGATCAGCCTTGATGAGGAATGTTCTGAATTCATAAACCTACTCAAAACTCAGTTGCACAATCTGCCATGTGTCAACTTGACTGGACTAAGGGATACCCAAATAGCTGACAAAACTTGATTTCTGGGGAACCAGCAGTTAGCATAATGGCTATGTCGCTGGACTCCCATGTAGCCAACTGTGGTTCAAGTCCCGGACCCGGTGGCTTAAACTCACATGGGGTGCGTGTGCGTGTGTGCCCAAGATCCCAAGAGGAGAATGGAGGAGAAGGGATTGTGGCGTGGTCATCCCCCCTGGGGGGTGATTTCTCACTTTCTGTCTCTCTGTCTCTCTCTGTCTTTCTGGTGAGCACATGTGCCCTATAGCAAAAACCTCTCAAAAAAAAATTTTTTTAAAAAAAACCTGATTTCTGGGTGTATCTGTGAGGATGTTTCTTGGTCACTGAAACGTTCATTCTTATAGACCTAAACTGCCTAGGGTTACCCTGTTTGAGGAAGCTCAGGACGTTTGAAAGTGTCCCAGATGACTGCCTCTGCTGAAAGTGAGCATCAACCAACCACCCCATTTAAATGAAGGCACTTCTAAATGGCTTTAGCCTCCAAATGACAAATCACTCCCAGCTATAGAGTCTTCCCAGCTGAGACCCAGATACCATGGGTCAAAGATAAGCTATCTCTGACTAATTGATGACCCAGAGAACTCAAGAGCATAATAAAATGGTTGTTTAATGCCACTGCATTTTGGAGTGGTCATTATGCAGCAAGAGTAACCAGAACAGATATGTACATCTCTCAGCTCCAACTCCATCTCATTCTTTCAACAGCTATCCATTTCACTGAATTCTTACTAGTTGGATTTGAGCCTTGGAGGTTATTTGGACAGAAGTTATTGGCTCTAACCTCTTTTTTCATAAAGCTGGCACAAGCTGCAAGCTCCCTGAAGGCAGGAATAAATTTGTCATTTTGACGATTATAGCTCAACACTAGCCACAGTGCCTGGAGCATCTAAGTAGGCCATTTCAGCTATCTATCACATTATTGAAGCCACCCCAAAATTGAGTGGCTTAACACAGGGGTCAGAAAATTATTGTCAACAGGCAAATCCAGCCTGCCAGCTCTTTTTGTAAACAAAATTTTACGGGAACACAGTCATACTCATTCATTTACATATTGTCTATAGCTGCTTTCATTCTACAATGGCAGTGGTGAGTAGCTGCAACATAAAACCCCCGTGCAAAGCCTAAAATATTTACTCTCTGGCCCTTTACAGAAAAAGTTTGCTAAACCACTGGCATAATGCAATGATAACTTATTATATCTCTGACTTCTGTGGTTGACTGGGTTTAGTTGGGCAAAATTCTTCCCTCTTCATGGTCACTCATGAGACTGCATTCACCTAAGAGCTCATGCTAGAAAACCCAGGATAATCTCACTCATCGATGGGATGTTGGTGCAGTTGGTTGGGCATCTTAGTTTTCCTTCATGCAGCCTCTCTTTGTTTCTCTCTACATATATATCTCTTTCTCTCACCTCTCATCATTCAGTAGTCCATCTAGAGTTTCATTATTAAAAGTTCCAAGAAAGTGGGGCTGGTCAGGTGGCGTGGTAGTTGGGGTGCTAGATTCCCACATGGACATGGTTCAAGCCCCAGACCTGGTGACTTAAGGATCACACTTGGCACATGTGTGTGCATGTCCAACAATCCAGAAGCAGGGTAGCGGAGAGGGGATTGTGACATGGCCATTGCCCCTGGGGGTGATTTCTCACTTTCCCTCTCACCGTCTCTCTAGGGCAAGCATATGAACCTTGTGGCAAAACCAAAAGGAGAAAGAAAGAAAAAGTTCCAAGAAAGAAAGCAAAAGTAGAGGCTATCAAGCCTCTTAAAATCTAGGGCCAAGGGCTGACCCTGTAATATAGTCCTTAAGAAAGCCAGATCTCATGTGGCCAACCATTGTTTTAATGCTAGCCCCGGTGGCTTGAAAATGTGCCTAATCCATGTGTGTCTATGCCCCAAATACCTATAGGATGAAGAAATGGAAAATGTTTTGCTGTGTTACCATGCCACCAAGGGTGGGGGAGTGCTTTTCTCCCCCCACCCCCTTTCTGTCTCTGACAAGTACATGCACCCTCTGACAACAGCGAATTTTACACACACACAGAACCTGCCCAGCATCACTTCTTCCACATTCTATTGGTCAGAATTGGTCACAAGTTAGCCAAGATCTAAGGAGAAGAGACTCTCCACCCTGGTTGCAAGGAGTGGCATGGATGAACAGAGAGAGCAGGAACTGTTGGTGGCTTTCTTTTCAAGCAATCTACCACATAAAGCACACAGTTAATAGTTGCTAGATGAATGTTAGAGAGTTTACAAATGCATTAAGGTAGAAAGAAAAGTGAACAAGTAAAGAGTGATGCCTTGAAGGATATGTCCTAGCTTACTTACATGGGAAAGCAAGATCTCCACAGACTATCAGTATCAGGAAGGCCCAGAGGAGCTGAAGGGCACAGGTTCCAATTGGGTACAGAAAGAAAATAGGAGAAATCAGGAATGTCAATGAAGGAGCCATTGGGGATGGGCAAGGTTGCAGGTGTGAGGTGGAGGGAAATTAGATACTGGATCTCCATAATAGGAGACACCAAATCTCCTTAGAACCAGTACAAAGTCAGACTTCACAGGTTAATGCCAGACTAAGGAGAAAATGCCGTAACTAAGAGAGCTGAAGAGGAGGCAAAGCAACTTCTGTGAGTGTCTGCAACATTTGGATGAATGTACAGGATACCTGCTATTGTACTGGTCATGTTCCAGACCAGATATCTGCTCTCAGCGAATACCACTCCTCAGGCTCTGAGTTCTGACACGATGGCATCTGACCCAAATCAGTTAGTTAATAGGCTTAAAAATACTTGTTACAAGCCAAGAAAGGAATATGATAGCTTTCAACAACAACAAACAACAGAGCATTACATTCCAGTGCCAACCTTATGCATAGGTTGCAATTAACCATACCAGCAACTCAGGACGTAGAGTAAGTGGCAGAAAAAAAAAATTATTCCTGTTCATTATTTCATTTAATCATGTAGAGGAGTTAAAAATATACCTATTTCACAGAAAAGGAAATGAAGGCCTTAAGATATAGATAGATAGATAAAACCTCTCCCTCAGTTAAGCAACTAGCATGAGGAAGAGGCATGATTTGAACCCAATTCTACCTGAGTCTGTCATCATGAGGACCAACAGTTGGCATAATGGCTGTGTCACTGGACTCCCATGTAGTCAACTGTGGTTCTAAACCCGGACCCGGTGGCTTAAAACTCATGTCAGGTGCGTGTGCATGCATGCCCAAGATCCCAAGAGGAGAATGGAGAAGAAGGGATTGCGGCATGGCCATCCCCCCTGAGGGGTGATTTCTGACTTTCTGTCTCTCTGTCTCTCTCTGTCTTTCTGACAAGTGTACACGCCCTACAGCAAAAACCTCTCAAAAAAAAAAAAAATCTGTCATCATGTCACTTTCTTGTAGAATAGAGAAATTTCTATGCAAGGAAAATGTTCAAAATATGAGGCTTCATCTGTTTAAAAAGGTGTATCTTTAAAAAACATCCCATGCAATACTACTACATTATTGAATTGATTCTTGAAAATAATGATCTCAAAGTAAGTAAATGCGAGGTCCAGTGCCTGATAGAGCTTCCCCTTTTGAACATTACATGAGCATTCATAGATCTGAATAGAAATAGGTCTAGAATCCAAATATTTTTTTCACATAATGTCTACTAATATCCTAAAGAGCTAGTGTTCTAAGGAACATACTTTGGGAAAATTATATAAAGAAGATAAAGCAGGGAGAGAGCATATTTTTACCATCCCATTAAATGTGTGACTACTGAGAACACATTTTTGGCAACCACTGGAATTTAGAGATTCCCAATGAAGGTTGAAGCAGTTTTAAGACAAAAAAATAGAAGTTTTGTTCTTCTCAGTTCTAAGTAAGTTTAAAAACTTTGTTGCTACACTACATGAAAATAATTAAAAGTCATAATATTTTACATAGAGCCCTCTGGAATGTCAAAAATAGCTGTAGGTATCAAAGTAGAGGTACGAAGTTGCATTGAACTGCTCTAGCATTTTGTAGACCCTCCTAACAGTTTCGACCATGCCTACTTCACCTGTCACAGCTGGCAATTGGTTAATTTGGTTCATTGCTCCTGTGTCTAATCTGCAAAGGATACCTGAAAAGTCAGCCTTTTTCTATCTTGCTTGTGTTTATATCACCCTCGTAGCGCAAAATTGAAGCGGTGGTTACTTGTGTGGTGCTAGTGAGAATGTAAAACGGTGCAGCCACTATGGAAAATAGGTTGCCAGTTCCTCAATGAATTAAAAATAAGTATGATATACCAGGTCCACTTCTGTGTATATACCTAAGAGAATGGAAAGCAGGGTCCCAATGAGATATTTACACCCCCACATTCACAGCAGCACTATTCACAACAGTCCAAAGGTGAACGCAATGCCAGAGTCCACCAATGAGAGGATGGATCCATACAAACAGAATGTCGTCTACAAGAGTATCTCAAAAGCATCATGGAAAAAAAGTACTTGAAGTACAAGTTTACTCTAGCACAAAAATATTTTTAAATACGTGCATAGTTTTTTCATAATATTGGATTGTTAGAAAACTCATGACACATTTTTACATAGAAAAAATATGTCATGTCTTTTATGACAACCCAATACATATTTTGCATGAACTGTTTGAAGACCCATCTTATATGTCTTGTGTGTGCATGTGTGAGTATACTAAATACATACAGCATATATATAAATTTTGTGTACATACATGTATGTTTTATACACATACCATATAGTACATATATGCATATACAATGGAATATTATTCAGTCTGTAAAGGAAGGAAATTCTGACACATGCTACAACACAGAAGAACCTTAAAGAAATTATGTTAAGTGAAATAAGCTAGTCACAAAAGACAAAATAACATGACGTACCTAGAGTGGTCAAATTTATAGAACGGAAAACAGAAGGCTGTTGCAGGGGCTGGAGGGAGGAGAAATGGGAATTTCTGTTTAGTGGGTATAAAGTTTCAGTCTCGGCTGATGGAAACAGTTCTGGAGATGGATCTTGGTGATGGTTGCACAGTAGTGTCAATGTACTAATGCCACTAAACCGTACACTTACATGGGAAAGCTTACGTTAAGTATGCTTGGAATTGAGGTGGCAGTTAGTGTTTTATTTTTGCATCTACAAAGGGAAAGGAAGCCTCCTACCACTGAAGCTGAGCATAGGCCCCCCGCTGTGACCCCCTTTCCTCTGCACTCCTGGAAACATTCACACAACTGCTCCTGTCACAGGGGCAGGTGGGGCAAGTCCTTCTGCAATGGCAGCTGCAGCTGGGTAATTACCTGTCACCCAATCCTTCATTCACACCATTCCAGGACGAGGATCCCACACATCTTACTTACCAGGGGCCCTGTGGTCCTTCTCAACCTGCAAAGGGGAGTGTGTGGCAGGTTTCAGGCTTAACAAAAGAACCAGTTTAAACTACAACAAAGAATTGCTTTAAGCTTAATGAAAACCAGGTATTGAAAGAAACAAGAACCCCTATCTCTCCTTTCTATTGCCTTGTTTTGGGAGGAGACTGAAGTAGGAACTCATGAGACCTGGCTCTGGAAGGGAACCCAGGAATAGGGCATTCTCCAACAAGTGCTCATATTCACTTGCCTCAAGGATGAGAACTAGTCCTTGCAGCCCCTAGACCCCATACAGTTTGTCCAAGCCCCACTAATCTTCCCAGCAGCTGCTATTCATTACCTCCTCATAACTTCTCCTTTTTAGGCTAGATTGGAAGCAAAGACCATTTCTGAAGCAGTGGAGAAATAAGAGTAATGGTAATCAGAGAAACAACAAAGTGTTCTTTCACCCCCATGGAATTGGAGGGGAGGGAAGAAATCGTGTTGAAACAAGTACACTCAAGCATTTACAGAAAAGCATTTTATATTGGTACAACTACTCTGGAAAATATCATATTGTGCATCAAGAGCAATATAAGAAATATACCTTTTGACCCAGTAATTCCATTCAAGGATTTGTTCTAAGGAAATAATTAAAGGACTGGTCCCATACCTTAGTGGTTAGGGAAACCAGGTCTCACAGGGCTGACCAAAGTTTGAATTCTGGTCCTGACAGCTTGAAAAACATACCAAGCACAGGTGTGTGTGTGTGTGTGTGTGTGTGTGTGTGTGTGTGTGTGTATGTGTGCCCCAAATCCCAATAGGATGGAGAAATGAAGAAGAAGAGATAATAATGCAATTATGCCCAACTAGAGGGTGCTTACCCACTCCCCTGCCCCCATCCCATCTCTAGTACATGCATTCACTCTCTGGCAATTAGAAAAAGAGAGAGAGAGAGGAACAAAAATATACATGCATTAAAGATTCAGAATTATTGCTAATACTGGGAAATTGCAAACCATCTAGATACCTAGCAATATAGAAATAGCCAAGTAACCTACAAGAAATAAGCTTGATAATATATAGCCATTAAAAATAACGATGAAAACCACTTGGCATTATGGAAATTTTCTAGTAAAGCATCAAGAAATGCAACATGTATGTTTATGTGAGTACTCTGGTTGTATATATATTCTACTTATAGGAATACAAAAATATGCATGGAGACCAACTGAAGCAGAACTAAAACTGAACATTGTTGCCATAATAGGGTGGTAGAATTATCAGTAACATTTTTTTCTTTTAAAAATAAATTAAACACTATTATCAAAATGACTTAAGAGCTAGGAAGAATCTCAAAATTTATTATCATTTCCAATCCTGAATCCAACTTGGAGAAGTTTATAACTCAAGGCTTTCAATATGTATAGGTCAAACAGAGTGAGAGAGAAGAAGGTCGGGGTGAGAGGAGTTAGAGATCAGTCAAGCAAATATATACCTTAAAAGATTGATTGATATTTCAAATACCCTGCCTAGAGTAAGCTAGAAAATGCAAAGAAGCACAAAAAACATAACACTAGGGAAAATAGTTTGATGGTTCTTCAATAAATTAAACATAGAAATACCATATAACCCAATTATATTCCTATATAATCCTAAAAGAATTGAAACATGTAATCAGATAGAAAGCTTCATATACATATTCACAGAAGCCACACTCACCATAGCCAAAAGGTGAGAACAACCCAAATGTTCATTAACTAATGAATGGGTGAACAAAATGTGTTCTATGTATACAATGGACTATTATTCAGCTACAAAAAGGATTGATGGGACCAGCAGTTAGCGTTATGGCTATGTCGCTGGACTCCCACGCAGTCGACCACGGTTCAAGTCCTGGACCTGGTGGCTTAAACTCACGCTGGGCGCGTGTGCATGCGTGCCCAAGATCCCAAAAGGAGAATGGAGGAGAAGGGATTGCGGCGTGGCCATCCCCCCTGGGGGGTGATTTCTCACTTTCTATCTCTCTGTCTCTCTCTGTCTGTCTGACGAGCGCACGCGCCCTATAGCAAGAACCTCTCCAAAAAAAGAAAAATAAAAAAGGATTGATGTACTGATACACAGAACAACATGGATGAACCCTGAAAACATTGTAAGTATAAGACTCTAGACAAAAAAAAAAGTTACAAACTATGTGATTCCACTCATATGAAATATTGAAAACAGACAAATTCACAGATTAGATGGAAAGCAAGTTAGTGGTTGCCAGAGGCTGCCAGGGTCCCTTTCAGGAGTGATGAAATAAATGGTTTGGAACTAGATAGTGGTGATGGTTACACAACATTGTAAATGTACTAAATGTCATCACATATACACTTTTAAATTATTAAAGTGGTGAAATTTATAGTATGTGCATTTTGCCACAATTTTTTAAAAAAGTATATGACCTCATAGCCAGAAAGTAGGCACCCAAGCTGAAAAAAGCATTAATATTTACTACCATTGTACTCAAAATGCCCAGTATAATGCTTAGCATATAATAGGGGCTGAGGATTTGTGGAAAGATGGAACAGAAGGAAGAAATATGGGGAGAAGAAGAAATGGGGGGAGGGCAGTAAGTTTATTGAACTGAGTACCTTGTAAAAATGCACCTTAGAGTCACATCTTCCTTTGAATAGTTTCAAGGTTGTGTCACATTTCCTGCTTAAAGAATGCCTTCATTAAAACCATATCATGCTGCAACTATACTCTGCTCCTGGAAGTGCTGGCCACCTGACTGAATAGATAAGTTACTTTTCCCCAGAGGCATGCAGGACAGCATATAGAATGCACTCATCAATATGTCCATGAGGAGTACCAGGGACACATCCTGGAGGGCTATATATGCTTTCAGAAAGTATATACTGATGTAGAAAGAGTACAGGATTAAATAAAATAACTTAAATGAACACACTTGGCAGACAGCCTGGCTTATGGTATATTTTGTATAACTATGTAATGAACCTTCATTAATAGGGCAATCGAAAAAACAAACTTCTAGTTCCAGCAGGCAGAGGTATATGACTAAGCAAGTCACCTGATTATTCCAACTCGGTTTCATCCATCCTTGACTAGAGTCTGCTCTTCAAGATGACTTTTAATGTCCTGTTTAGCCCTTGTACATATCGGTGTGTATTGGTTAAGAATATCTGCTCCTGCTCTGACTTCTCCCAGGAACTCCAGGCCCTCAGCTGGTGGCCAACCAGGCAGTTCACAGAGGGGAAAAAGTAAAGAGATTGCAATTATTAAAACATAGAAAGGACTATGGGCTGGACTCTATCCTCTGAGGAGAGGAGAAGAGTGGCCAACTGATGCTGGCGTCTCAGAGGGGGCATGATGAAGGTCATCTGCAAGCATTGGAGAACTGCAACTAGATGCAGCCCCTGCTGGAGTGAACCAGTGCTGCTAAGGAGATGCTGGCAAAAATTGGAAGCAGACAGGAAGTTCACAGAGAGTTCAAAGGAAGTCCAGAGGAAGCACACAGGAAGTCCACAGGACGTACATAAGAAGGACACAGGAAACTCACAAGAAGTCCACAGGAAGTGCACAGGAAGGAGCAAATCTCTACTTCCTCTTCTCCTTTGCAATCTCCCTGTAGCGCATCTTTGGCAGAGCCTTACGAAGCCAAATATGGCTTGCCAAGTCCCTGCTCCAGGATTATGAGGCAGACTAAATACTAGAGACAGTGACTCCATATGAAATCAGAATCCCAGTGGTGTGGGGTGTTCTGGGGCAATGTTGACAAGGGTTTGAGACTCCAGGCAGATGTATTTGTGAACTATCAGAGATGTAATGAGCAATTGCTTTCAATGTGATCCATGGATCATTATTTAGAAGCAAGGTAAGCCTGGAAGGTAGTAATTCAATTACTAGAGGCAGCACTTCTCAACTTAAAACAGCATATATTTCCATTTCTGTCAAGCAAGAGAGTCTTTTATGTTTAACTTTTATCAAGCTGTGAAACAAGATTTTATCTGTGGATGTCTCATTAATGCCAGCCATGCTTTGGAGGCTCTGTCTCTTGAGTGTCTTTAAGATTGTGCCCCGGGACGAGCAGTTAGCGTAATGGCTATGTCACTGGACTCCCACGTAGTCAACGGTGGTTCGAGTCCCAGACCCGGTGGCTTAAACTCATGCTGGGCACATGTGCATGCGTGCCCAGAATCCTGAGAGGAGAATGGAGGAGAAGGGATTGCGGCGTGGCCATCCCCCCTGGGGGGTGATTTCTCGCTTTCTATCTCTCTGTCTCTCTCTCTGTCTGGTGAGCGCATGTGCCCTATAGCAAAAACCTCTCAAAAAAAAAAAAAAAAGATTGTGCCCCTATAGTGTCCCCCATAGGCAAGAGAACCCAGCCCAGTCAAGACAGCAACTTTTTCTGTTAAAGTTTCTTTAGAAATTTCTTGCCTTTCTTATAATTTTTTTTCAATTTCATTCATTCTGTTATCTCAGAAATCCTCATTCAGTACCACCATCAGTCATTCACCAAAAGCAAGCCTAAATTAATAAAAAGCTGCAGGGCAACCAGCCTGTCTCAGTACTAAGGACTGATGGATTTATGATATGTATGTGTGTGTATATATGAGAGAGAGAATGAATAAAGATAATGTTTATAGTTCTGTTTTCCCAAGATGCTGGAAAAAATCCATCTGGTATTTAAAGAAAAAAAAAAACAAAAACAAAACAGTTCTTAAAAAAATTTTTTTGAAGGGGCAATGAAATCAATACACATCAAAACTCCAGTATTCTGTAAGTCAACATCTTGACTTTGAATCCAGAGTTGTGTCCGTTTGCTATTTTGGAAAGAAGAATAATGGAAAACCCAGTGTATCCACACCATGAAGCACAGACTCAATGAAGAACAAGAAATAGTAGGAGTGAAAAGAGTTCTGTCAGTCCTCCCAGCAACACTCTTGGTCTAAGCTCTGTAAACTAACAAAGAGATAACATAGCTTTGCTTTGACCTTGACCCTCTCCCTCTCTCATCAACACTCTATTTCTTTTCTTTTTTTCACAATTGGAATGTTCAGTCTTGGATTCTTTCACCACAGAGTATTTCTGTGACAGTCTTTGTGGTTGAAGAGAGAAATCTGTACTCACAACCTACTGAGTCAACAAGATCTCTTGACCCAGGATCTCATGACCTACCTTAAGAAAGCACTGTTACAACTAAGCTAACAGATGAATGTCTTTTTGCCATGAGATGGTTGTCCAATGCATCACTACATTCACAATTCCTTCAATTGTAGGCCAAGTACTTTGAGTGAGTCAGTTTTCTAAGTCCTGAATTTTTCCAACTGCAAAGTTGCCTTATAGAATTATTATGAGAAGTAAATTCAAGAACATGGGAAAGGGTCTGGCAAAATGCCTAGCACATAGGAGGAGCTCAAATATGAGAGCTCATGTATTCTCTCTACATGTTTATAAGCTACTTAGAAAGACCAGACACATCCTTTCTGTGACCTAAAAAGGAGTTTTTAAATTATGCTCTTCAGGAGTTTTCAAAATGGATTCAACTGCACAGTTCCTCTGCAAATACAAGGAAATGTAAAATGCAAAATAAATAAAGCTGAGTTGTTTTGCCTCTGCTCCTATCTGTTCCATGTAATTTAAGTTCTCAGACTTCTCCACAAAGCTAGAGTCTTCCTGCCTCAGACCCTTCTGCAGAGAGGGCTTCATAAACCACAGACAAAAAGCTGTCATCTACTACTAACACTTATTCCATAGAGAGAGAAGTAACTCACTCAAAGATGTCATAAAAAGTGTCTCCCTTATTTAAAGTCAGTAATTCCTATACTTAAAACTCATCTGAAAGATAGATAAATAAAACAAATGTAATAAAGAGCTAGTGGTAAGATCTTCATGATCCAAGCCCCATCAGGTTTCTAAAAAATGAAATGGTCTCAAGTTTACAATTTATCAACTTGAAGTTGTTTAAATGTTTAAATCAGGGATCTTCAACCCCCAGGCCACAAACCAGTGCCAGTCCCTGTTTATAGCTAGACACAGACCAAAACTGGTCCACAGGGCCACACAATGGGGATTGGGGACGGGAGAGAGCAGTGGCAGACAACCAAGTAAGGCTTCATCTGTGTTTACAGCTGCTCCCCATCACTCTAATTGCCTTCTAGGCTCCATCTCCTATTGAATAAGCAGTGGTATTGGTTTATCATGGGAGCATGTGATCACTAACTGTATATTGCAATGTGGTAGTGGTGGAAATGCACTGTGGATGTGGTGCACTTGAGTCGTCCCAGGACTGACTCCCCTCATCCACTGTCTGTGGAGGGATTGTCTTCCACAAGGCCAGTCCCTGGTATCAGAAAGTTTGGGAACTACTGCCCTAAATTATATGAACATGTCGGGGTTAAAATTTTTTTTTCTATTCAGAATATTCAAGAAGATAGTGGAGCATGTGCACATGGAGACCAAAACTACCAAAAGAAACATGGAAGCACTTTCAAAAGAGTGAGTCTACAGAAGACATCTCAAGCAATTTAGAAAAGCTACAATTCCTAAACAGAACCAACTATTCTAGTACTATATTATTTTGATTACTAACGCTTTATAGTAGGTTACACAGTGCGTACATATACCAAAACATCATGTTGTAGGAGCTAGCATAAAGCACGTGGTTGAGGAACTGGACTGACCCAACCCATGGCTGACCACCGGTTTGAGTCCCAGACCCAATGACTTGAAAATCACATGGGTCACATATGCATGATGCCCAGAATCTTGAGAGAAGAAGAGGTTGCCATGTGGCCATTCCCCTTGTGGGGAGGGTAATTTCTCACTTTCCTTCTCTCTGTCTATCCAGCAAGCACATGCACCCTATAGCAACCCCCCCAAAAAAAACAAAAACACCAATCATGTTGTACATCATAAATATATACAATTTTTGTCAATTAAAAAACTAAATATTAAAAAAAATAGAATTTAAAAAATTTTTATTTGAGGAAAAGGGAAATTTTTCATAGATTTGTGTTAATATTTCTATCTGAATTACAGTCTTTACACACACACACACACACACAGTGAACACACAAGTGGGTACATTCCCAGGAGTTAGTCAGGAGAGACTGGGGACAGCGGTCCATAATCTCATACCATGCTGCAAGTGGAGAAAAAAATTATGAATACAGAGAAAAAAATAGTAATGCTAAAGATCAAATAATGGTTTCTATGTCAAAACAACACATTTAAACTAACACTCTCCATTTTTTAAGGAGGAAAAAAAGTGATGGCTCTAAAAATAGATCAAGAGGAGCCAGTAGGTGGCATGGAGATTAAGGTGGCTGAATCCCACACGGCCACCTCCACATTCTGCAGCTTGAAAATCACATCCAGCACATATGCATGCATGCCCAAAATCCCGAGAGAAGAATGGAGGAGCAGGGATTGCAGTTTCTCTATTTCTGCCTCTCTTTCTGTGTGTATGGTATGCACACACCCCCAAAGCAAAAATCTCTATATAAAATAAAAAGAGACAGAGAGAGAAAGAAGGAAAATAGGATGCCAAGAATAAAGACTAATGAATTGAGAAGAGAGCTAAGGGAGCAAACAAGTAGAACAGAGGGAACAAATGTGGATTTGGAGTTAGCAGATTTGAACTGGCATCAGGCTGTATGACTTTGCAGCTGTGTGGCTTATTGACCAAATCTTGACCAATTTACCCCATCTTGTTTTTTACCTCATCTGTGGAATGAGGATAACTAGATCTGCCTCCACTGGTAGTTACAGAGATGGAGTGAGATAACCTATACTGGGGGGTTTCAAACATATTCAGTCTGCCATGGGAGACAAAGGGTTGAAAGGAGCTATCAGGGGCCAGACAGTAGTGCAGCAGTAAGTCAACTGGACCCACATGGAAAAGGTCCTGGGTTTGTTTCCTGAGAACTCCCTGAACATGCCAGGCACACAGCCTGTGATCCAGGCCAACTGAAACCGGGGGCGGATCACCATGTGGAGATCCTGTTGGAGGTACCCCTTTCTCTCTCCCTCCATCTCTTTTCCTATCTATATCGTCTCTCATGAAATAAACTAAAAAAAATAGAAAGGAAAAAGGGAGCTATCAGCCCTATCTCTCACCCTCCCACTCAATCAAGTCATTCCAATTATATCTTTTGCATATTAGTCCTCTTAAGACTTTACTGCACAGAATGTTCTACAGTGGAAAAATAATTTGAAAACTACTAACCAGAGTGAAAGTATTTAATGAACTGGGAAGCACAAACTTAATGTATTAGGATCCATTCATTCACACATTCATCAAAAATGCATTGTGCCTGAAGCTGTTCTAAGCACTAAAGATATAGCAGTGACCAAAATAATGGGGAATGCAGACTGTAAACACATAAACGAATAAATGTACAATGTGTCAAGTGCTATGAAGAAACATGAAGGGAGGCCAAAGGACTGGGTGAGTGAGGGTGTTATTTTAACAAAGTGGTTAGGAAAGACTTTGCTGATAAAGTGGTATTTGAACAGATCTAAGGGAAGGAGGGGCTAAGCCATGCAGACATCTGGTGGAAGAATGTTTCAACAAGCATGGGGAACATTAAGAAAGGTCGAGAGGAAGAACATAGGAGGGGCCTTGGGCAAGAATAATCAGAGCCTTGCCAGCACAGAGAAGACTGCATTTCATTCTGAGTGAATGGGAAGGCATTAGAGGGTCTGGAACAGAGGAGGGATGTACTCTGATTTGCATGTTAGAGGGATTATTCTGGTTGCTGGGAGGAGACTAAACAGCAAGAAGTAAAAGAATAGAAATAAGAGAACCAGCTAGAAGATGATCATAGAGACAGAGAAGTAGAGGAGAAGGGGCGAGCCAGCACAGATTCAGGATGTATTTTGAAATTAGAGTGGCAGCATTTGTTGATAGATTGACTATGATATAGACAGAAGAGTCTGCGGTAGCTCTAAAGTACTGGGCTAGTGGTAGAATGGGATTATTCAGATGACAACATGGTAGATGTAAATCTGCAGGAATTCTGATGGGAAAAGTAGAAAAACTCTGTTTTGATGCCTTTAATTGTGAGATGCCTCTGACTTGGAATGGAATGTTAAGTTTCCAGAATCAAAATGGAGTCACTTATGTCAAACTGTAATATAAAATAATGATGCATGGAGGTTATGAAGGGGGCAATCTTATGCATGCATGATCACAAGAACTATCACAAAGGCTGCCAGAACCACACTTTGCACAAAGGCCACTGCAATGTTACATACAAAATACTTAAGATATTCTGCAAGGACATCTGCCCAGCAACTGTGTGTCCAACCTCGGACTGATGTCACCCTCGATTGGTCCTTATAGCCAAATATAACTGTCTCGAAACAACTTATGTAACCCTTCTTGCTTTATCTTTAAAAACCCTTGTCTTGGGCCACCCTTCAGTCAAGTGGTTAAAGGAACTGGATCCCACATGGCCTATTGCTGCTCAAATCCCAGCCCTTGTGAGTTGAAAAGCACATGAGATATGAATGCGTGTGCACCCCACATCTCAACAGGATGGAAAAATGGAGGAGAAGAGATTTCAGTATGCCCATACCCCATGGGGCAGGGGAAGATGCTTTCCTTGCTCCTTCTCTTTCCCTGTCTCTCTCTGGTGAGTGCACACACCGTCTGGCAATAATAAAGGGAGAGGAGGAATCTATTTCTTTTTTTTTAATTCATCAATTTATTTTTACATTCAGTCACTGTGTATCATTATAGCATCACAAGTTTTCCCACCATGAACACATTATATATTAGTTCAATCAAAGATACTATCATACGTATTATCAACAAATAATTTTCCTTTTTTGGGTCCCTTAAATATTTTGCTTCTTTTCCCCCTTGATTCCCTCCCTCTCACCATCCCCCATTTCCCACCCTCCTCTAATATCCACAGTGCTCTCCACGCCTTTATACCTTCCAGTCTTTCGGTTTCTGCCGTTGAGTGCAGACATTCAGTATATATTGAGTAGGGATGCCTCTCTTTCTTAGTCTGGCTTGCTAAGCTGAGCAGTAAATCTTCCATATTCGTGCACTTTCTATTAACTACCAGGCTCTTATTGTTTTTTTAGGACTGAGTAGTATTCCATAGTGTTACCTCCTGGAATATGCTTTTGTGTAGTCCCATTGCCATGCCTATTTGTGAATATACTTACTATCTTTACAGGCACACTCTCTGCTACTTAGGTTGACAAAGAGATAACCAAACAGATGGACTTGCAAACCTGGAGTTGGGATCGATCTCGACCCATAGGACTCATCACACATGAAGGCTACTGCATACTGGGAGGCTGAAGAAACCTCTATTAAATAAAGAAAAATGGAGAAGGTCCAGGGCCTGTTCATGGCAATTATCAAAGACCACTGGAGGCTGCCTGCAATGGTGCAGCAGTAATGCAACACTCTGCAGTGCTGAACCCACATAGGAAGGTCCCAGTGTGCATCTGGAGGTCTCCCTGCACATGCTGGTCTTGGAGGCATGTGGCTGTGATTCTGGCTGGCTGAGACTGGAGCAGATAGCAGTGTGAGGACTCTATTGGGGGTGGCTCTCTCTTATGGAAGAAATCAACTAACGAGAGAGAAATCATTTAAGAAGTGTAATTTTTAACCTATTGTACTTGATCAAACATTGAAAGAGTGAAAGTCACCTAAATAAGTAATTTAAATATTGTACTGTGTCATTTACCATGAAAACTTGAAAGGTCCAGAGGGAAAGAAGAAAATATGTTAAGTTTCCAAGACACAGAAGTATAACTAAAAGTAAAGATTAGGAAAAAGGGAAGTGAATCCAATAACACATTTCCAATCCATCCTAAAATCAGGGTTCAAAACAGAGCTGTAGGTTCAAATAGATCCAGAATAGGAAAAAAAAAAAAGATGCAATTTGATTTAGTTAAATAGGTTTAATTACAAACCTGTATTAGGTTAATAGAAAAAGTTTCCTTCCAATTGTATTTAAGTAGAAATAGAAAAGCCCAAAGTATTTAGTGGAAATAATATTTATGATGGGAGAAAACAAAGAACTTCATTAAGTGAGAAAAAAAGACAGGTTGAAAGAGAATAAATATAACAAGTATAACATTAAGTAGTAATAGTGTATTCATCTTCTAGTTTTAAATATCATCTACTTAGCAGCCTCTCCTAATTTTTAATTAAAATGCCTTTTAAAACACAAAAAGAAAATTCACAACTCTGTGAAAAGCCAGGACGAATAGTCAACCTATTTCTGGATAATGTTGAAGAGACTTTTCTCTATGAGGCCAGTGGAATTGGAAGGAAAAAGACAAGTGATGGCTGATATGTGAATGTGGACACAAACCAGTCCTCCTGTCTCCACTTGCTCTCCAAGTACCTGAGCAGTAGTCCCTCTCCTGCAAGAACTCTCATTTTTGAGTCCATCAGAGTACAAATCTCTCACCTCCTATCTCTACCTCTCCTTGCCCAGAGCAGGAGTTTGTCTCAGCACTCAGTCAGAACCTGCCACTCCACTCCTGAAAAATAATTGTTCCTAGTAGCAAGGACGATTTGGTGCAAGTACAAGAATGTAATACACCTTGGAAGGTAAAAGCGAGGAAGTGGATACACAGGAAGAGCTATTACAACAGCATATTTTGGGAGCTATAGGTAGAGTTTCACTTTCCACACTAGTTAGAACCTTGGGCTAAGGGAGTGAAAGATCCCATCCCTTCTTGCAGAACCTCCATAAACTTTCCACACACAGGGAAGTGGGAGTTACTTTCACTGAAGTGGGGAAGGAATTTGACCCAGTGCCTAAGTGAACAAACACAACAGGTAATGTACATATCCAACCACTGACAAATACTAGTATTAAATGTATCTCCCTATTATTGAGGAAAAGTAGAAGTCCCCTGCTAAATAAATAAATTAGTAGTAATAATAATAGAAAACCTAATGAAAGAAAAATGCAGAACAGGACGAGCCAGTGACATGGTGACTAAAGGCAGCTAGATCCTACATGGCTGACTATGTAGTTTGAGTCCCAGATCTGGTGGCTTAAAAAACACACTGGATGTATGTGCATGTATGCCCAAAATGACAAATGGAGAATTCAGGAGAAGGGCCTGTGACATGACTACCCACCTTTGGGTGGTGCTTTTTCACCTTCCCTCTCTCTGACTCTCTCTAGCAAGCACATGTGCCCTGTAGGAAAAATAAAAATAATAACAATGCAGAACAAGTGGGGAAAGAATTTTACTATCTAACCTCAAAAGAGAGGCAAATTGCTGGAATCAAGAAGGGACATTTTAATGGTGTATTCCTGAAAGGCAACCTCTATAACCCAAGAATGGAAAGCTTAAGGAAAGAACAAACTGAGATGAAAACACAACATCGTAAGGAGAGAACTAAATGAGATAAGAAAAACTTGCTGTGAAGTTCAAAATGTCATTGGCAAGGAGCATGACTGTTTCCATTCACCATTATGGTAGATCTCCCTTATCCACAGGGCTATGTGCCAAGACCCCCACTGGATGCCTGAAACCACAGAGCCCTGGATACACTATGTGTTTGCAATCTGATAACTAAGAGAGCTATTCAGCAGCTAAGGGGTGGGTAGCGTATGCAGCATGGATATGCTGGACAAAAGATGATTCACCCCCCGGGCAGGACACACCAAGACAGCATGAGATTTCATCATACTCCTCAGAATGGCACACAATTTTAGAACTTATGAATTGTGTGGAACCAGCAGTTAGCGTAATGGCTATGTCGCTGGACTCCCACGTAGTCGACCGTGGTTCGCGTCCTGGACCCGGTGGCTTAAAACTCACGCTGGGCGAGTGTGCGTGCGTGCCCAAGATCCCAAGAGGAGAATGGAGGAGAAGGGATTGCGGTGTGACCATCCCCTCTGGGGGTGATTTCTCGCTTTCTGTCTCTATGTCTCTGTCTGTCTGGCGAGCACACGCACCCTATAGCGAAAATCTCTCAAAAAAAAAAAAAAGAACTTATGAATTGTGCTTATTTCTGGAATTTCCCATTTAATATTTCCAGACCACAGCTGACCTTGGGTAACTGAAACTGCAGATAGTAGGATGCACCGTATATTGCCAAGGCCAAACACCGTGTCTGCATGCCAGTCTATGTTCTAAAAGTTCCCTAGGCAAATCACAGGAGGATTATTATTTTATATCCTAAGAATTAGAATATACCGCCCTTCATGTAAAAATAGTTGTCTGTTAGTAGGTAATAAATCTTGATTACATTCCCTGATAATCTAATCATAATCTGTCAGATTATGATTCACTCCCATTAATAACCAACAGTTCACATTCCTGATAAATGGGATGTACAGTAGTTGGGGGAATAGGAACAGCTATACAACAGAGTAAAGTCAATTAGAGCATTTGGATGTTATTCCCTGACTCTGACCTTATTAGGGTTATGCTTTAAAGAGTAAGTTAATGGCATTTCTCCAAATTCAAAGAAACATTTAGGGCCATTAAAAACCATTAGGATCAGAACCTCTTTTTGGTCTGGATATATGTGCCTTTGCCTTTCTCTCATTCAGTATAGCTCCCTGTGCTATCAATGTCTCTACAGCACATTGGGTAAAGTACAAAATAATTATAGTATACTTCATCCTGCTCAAAATGTTTTCACATCCATTTATGTCATAAGAGTCCTGCAGCAAACCAGAGAGGAAGTAGATGAGGTGTCTGCCTATATCCATGCTGAAGAGGAAAGTTGTAGAAGGAAAGAAATTATTGTGGCTTCCTAGGACATGCAGGAGAAAGGGTGGTAGATTCATGTGTCATCACAATCCTTTGTTCCTCTCCCTGTCACTGTTAAATGTCAGGAACTAGTGCCCAAGTCTGATACCTAAGTCATGGAAATCTTAGTCCACAAGCATAGCAAGGACTTCTTCACAAAGAAACACCTAAGAAACTGCTTGATTAACAGTTTGCCAAAATCCTTAAGAACTAATAAAACAGAACATAAGAAATATCTGCTGCTCTCTGATATTTTAGGGGAAGACATGAAATGGGTACAGGAGGGTGGTTAGGGATTGTTCTTATGTTCAATTTCTTTCTTTATATATTTTTTAGATTTTTGCAATAGGGCACATGTGCTCACCAGAGAAAGACAGAGAACACAGATAGAGAGGGAAAATGAGAAATCATCCCCTGTAGGGGATAGTCATGCCATACTCTCTTCTCCATTTTCCTCTCAGGATTTCGGGAACACATTTACAGACACCCAGCATGTTTCTCATGCTGCCAGGTCCAGGATTCAAACCACAGAGCCGGCCATGTGGGATCCAGCACCTTAACCCCCACTCCACCTGCTGGCCCAGTATGTTCCATTTCTTGACCTGGGTATTGGCCTGTGAATGTGTTTCAATTGTGATAGTTCATTGAGCTGTACCCTTATGATTTGTGCATTTTATCTACCAAGATATGCTTCTATAAAAGTGTGTGTGTGTGGGGGGGTTGGTATATAAATATTTGTTAACAGACAAGTTCTACAGACTTATTTTTTTCTTGGATACACCCATGGTACAGCCACAACGGCCAATTGTCTTAATGTGCTGGCTTCGGACCCAAAGGCTTTTCTTTTTTATTGTATTTTATTTCCTTTTAATTTCTTTTATACATTCACTCACTATACATCACTTAGCTGGTAAAGTTAATTTTCCAACATAAATACATTTCACACCAGTCCAGTTGGGGATACTATACGCTATTATCATCAACTGATAATAATCCATTTCTGTGTCCCATAAATGTCTTGCCTCTCTATTTTTCTCCTTGGGAATTTTTTAAAGGTACAAATATATAATTCAATGCTCCCCTCTGCTTCTCTTTTTGTCTCTCAGTGTTTTGCATTCTTTCTCTCTCCCCTCCCAGGGTGAATCACCCTTCTTGTTAAAATTGTACTACAGCAAATGTTAGTAAATGATGTGCCTTGTGGTGGTGATTAAGTCAAATCAAACACATTTGTCACTGAAGAGATGGCCTCCAGCTGTTTATCTGGGAAATATAATTGAATACTAATGGGATAAACACTATAAGTTGCCAGTTTTATTTTCACTAAAGGTGTGGGCTAAAATATTAGAGGGTGAATTTCTCTAAGTTTAAAATACCAACAGAATTTTGTAAATATGTGTGATCTTCCAAAAAATTTAACACGGGTAATTCAAAATCAATTCATCTCACACTAGCCATCAAGGAACATGAGTATACCTTTATTACCTGGTACAACTGGTACTTTATTGTAACCCCAAAGTTACTATTCTCACTACTTATATACAAACTTATCTCTGCATTTTACATTGCATTTTGCTCAATTTACACTTTACAGAAATGCATGATATATCTCTTGCCCTGGAGCCACACTTGCTACCAAACAGCAGTTATCAAGATTTGGACAAGAAGTGATAATGTGCCCTGAAAATGTTTGTTAAATGACTCAAACAGTGGATTTATGATGTAGAAGACTGTATTGCAAATGGAAGTGAAATGTCTGAATAAAATTTGACAAAAAAAAATGGTCTGATGATATTCTACAATACTTCTAAAAATACTCCAAGTGCTTTCCAAATCGAACCACAAACTCACATCTCATTCTGAGGATGCCTGCCATCCCAAAGAGGTGAAATATTCTCTTAAAATACTGAATTGTCAGAAAAGTCATGACACGTTTTTGCATAGAAAAACACGTCATGACTTTTCTGACAACCCAATACAACACAGACTCAATAAAGACACCAAGATATTATTGCATCTCATTTTTATCAACCATCTTTCAACTGTATGGTCTACTTCACTGCAAAAATGTGAGGTTCCTCTTTCACCATCTTTTGTTTTGTTTTGTTTTTACGAAACCACTAACATAAAGAAAAGTTAAGCAACTCAAAACTGGAACCCAAATTCCCAGGACTGTTTTGTGACGGCCCATGAAGGTGGTTAGAAATCATATAGGTCAGGACCAGCAGATGGCATAATGGCTACGTCACTGGACTCCCATGTAGTCTACTGCGGTTCAAGTCCCGGTCCTGGTGGCTTAAACTCATGCTGGGTGTGTGTGCGTATGTGCCCAAGATTGCAAGAAGAGAATGGAGAAAAAGGGATTGTGGCGTGGACATCCCCCTGGGGGGTGATTTCTTGCTTTTTGTCTGTCTCTCTCTTTCTGGTGAGTGCATGAGCCCTATACCAAAAAATCTCTCCCTCAAAAAAAAAAAAATCATATAGGTCAAGCAATTATGAATTATACCAATAGTGTAACTGTAGGCAAAATTAGCTTGTATTTGGGATGAATTGAATGTTGAGAGTGAACCCAGCCAAGATCCAGGACCAAACAAATCAATAATGGCAGAGTTAGTTGGAGGGAAATGCAACAGTATAGGCAACAGGCAGTCTGCAAGGGTAGCGGTCAGCAACTATAAAGTCTGGCTATGGGTTATCATAAGACACCTTGTAGAAAACTAGAGCCCAAGATCAGGAAAATCCATCAACAGACCCTGGGGACCAACCTCCAAAAGAGCTACAGGTGAGCTGGGTGAAGCAGACTACTGGGCTCAAGAGAAAGATATCCTCCAGGATTCCAGGACTATTCACAGTCAGAGATCAAGATGTTCACTTTTCTACCCTCTGTCATACACAACAGGACTTCGAAAAGTTCCTGGAAAGATGCAATTAAAGTTCAAGTGTGTTTTGGTGCAAAAAAAATTTTTAAATCCATGCATAGTTTTGGTTTTTATTTTTTTTATACTATGCACTTCCTTGAAGACTTTGATGACACCTCAACTCTTTACATATGACCCATCACCTTCCACTGCTGAGAAAGCTTTCTCCAAACAAGACAATCTCTGGGAAGGTAGAGAGAGACAACGAAGTATCACTAAAATTATTTTCCCCACCACCTTTCCCAATGACTGCTGGCCTTGCCTTTGTGTCTCTGGTCAATGTGAGCCTATTCACTAAATAATTTGCAGAGAACTTCCATCTCCTTAAAATAGAACCAGTGAAACATATGGTTAATACATATTTTTGCTCTATTAAATCATTTTTTACCTTTTCCCCTCAACTATCTTTGCATTCAAAATTTTTTAGAAACACACACAAAGGGGGGAAAAGTGAGCCTGCATGCGTGCTAATTACATTGTACTCATTTCTCCTCAAGCGCAGCCTGCTAACAGAATCATGTTACACTTTTGTTTTACTCTACATTCTATTCTGCAATGCACAGTTGTTATACTCTTGCTTGGCAGACACAGCAGAACCAAAGGGATTATACACTTAGCATCTGGAAATATTCCACTGTCATCATAGACCAAAATCTATGCCTTGCTTTTTCCATCCTATGCCAAGCAGGTAAAAAAAGAAAAAAGGATGCATGTGCACACCCAAAGCAGCCCCATCAAAGGATACCAGCAGGCTAATGGGAATCACATGTTCTAAGAGCCGGTGACTTATTCTGGAAGTGAAATCCACATGTGGCATGTAAGCAAGAAAGGACTTGGAAAGACTTAGCTGATAGGCTTTTAATGCTGTCAAGGGAAACATTCCAATCCTCAAATTCATGAATGCTATGCCAGCATATCATTTCTCTAAAAAATAGAGCATAATTCCAGACCCTTAATGAGGCAGAGTCAAACAGAGATGAACCAAGCAGTCCTTAAACTCTGGGCAGTCTGCTAGGCTCACTGGCATCAACATTCCCACTGTAGGTTTCACACAGGGTAAGTTTCCCATTCCTGCCTCTGCACAGATTTCTGCAAGCCAGGGAGCCACAGGGCCACTCAAAGATAATCAAAACCACAACAGTGAAATTGTCACCAGCAAGATCTTAGCATTGTGGTTCACAATCTCTGATGTGTATCGGAATGGCTTCGGGATGCCTGGGCCCCACTACAAACTTAGCCAGTAAGCATCTTGGAGGATGGGACCCAGGAGTGTGTAATTGTTGATAGCACCATAAGTGAACTGGCTATGCCCTCTGTTCAGAACAACAGCTTCTCAACAAGTACTGGTTTGTGGATTCATTTACTTTTACAGTTCATTCTACCATCTGTGAAAATGACTGATTTTTTTTTCCTTTGAAGAGGCTTTCATCCCAGAAATATTTATTCCATGGGAGGACAGCTAATTGTAAATTAAAACAGAGAAAAAGTGCCAGGGTCACATCTTCATGCTAAATCCATTAGCTCTTATTACCATCCTCTCCCACCTCATCCCAACTGCACTTGACTCATAGCCAATGCAGAAAAGGCAATAGCTTTACCAAGTCTAGTATCCAGTTCTCAAGTGCTAAATAAATGGAGTTTTCCCCACCAAAGGGGAGCCAAGATTGTACAATCCTTGTAAAATATGTGCATGTGGGCCCAGGCCAAATACACATCATGCCCTGGCCCTGTTTGGAGAGCTGGCTGAAGTGCAGGTAAAACAGTCCAAGCCCATGAGTTCAGAGACCCAGGGCCATTTCTGCTTCTGCCACTTTGTAGCTTCAGAACTCTGGACAAGTGACCTCCTCTCAGAGCCTCAGCTCTTCATCTTGAAACAGGATTGTTATAAAAGTAGATGATTTTCTCTAAGTTCACATTCATGCATTCACCTTCCCTCCTCCCTACTTTCACCTTCTTTTTTTTAAATGTATTTTTAATTTTTTTATTTTATGTTAATTTATTTTATACATTCAATTACATACGTCACTTAGCTTGGAGAGTGAATATTGTAACACAGATACATTTCTTACCAGTCCAGTTGGGGATATTATACACATTATCATCAACAGATAAAAACCCATTTCTTTGACCCGTAAATGTCTTGCCTCTCTGTTTTTCTCATTAATGTCTTTCCTTAGACACTCCTCCTTCTCCCATCCTCTTCCCACACTGTATTTGGTATCTATAACCATTTCTATGTTTCTATATCCTCTAGTCCTTCCGTTTTGGCCATAGAGTGTGGACAGTCAGTATATATTAAGTGGAGACATACAATGTCTCTCTTTCATAGCCTGGTTTGCTTCACTCAGTAGTAAATCTTCCATATTCATACACTTTATGTCAAAAGCCAGGGTCTTGTTTGTTATGGCAGAGTAGTATTCCATAGAGTATATTTGCCACACTTTTTCAATTCTGTCATCTGTTCATGGACATTTGGGTTGGTTCCATGTCTTAGCAATTGTGAATAATGCTGCAATAAATATAGATATGCTAGCACTTTTGCAACTAAGCGTTCTTCTGTCTTTTGGGTAGATACCAAGGAGTGAGATTGCTGGATCATACAGTAGTTCTATTTGTAGATCTTTGAAGAATCTCTGTATTGTTCTCCACAGTAGCTGGACCAAATCACATTCCCACCAGCAATGGAGGAGAGTTCCCCTTTCACCACATCCCCACCAGCACTTATCATTTTTTAAGTTTTATTTTTTATCTTATTTATTCTGACTCGGGTTGAGTGGTATCTCATTGTGATTTGATCTGCATCTCCCTTATGATAAGGGATGTTGAGCTTTTTTTGTATACCTTTTGACTATTTGTATGTCTTCCTTAGAAAGTTGTTTATTCAGCTCATTTTCCTATCTTTTAATTAGGCTGATCTTTTTTTTTTTTTTTTTTTTTTCCAAGTAAGTTGCTCAAGTTCCCTGTGTTTTCTGGTCATCAGTCCCTTATCTGAAGCAGTTTACAAAAATATTCTCCCATTCTAAGGGTTGTTGATTCACACTAATTACTGTGTCTTTCGCCATGCAGAAACTACTTAATCCGATGTAATCCCACTTGTCTATTTTTGGGATTATTGCCTGTGCATTGGGGGTCTTATTTAAGAAGTCTTTGCCTACCCTAATGTCTCCCAGAGTTTCCCCAGTGTTTTCCAGCAGTAGTTTTATAGTTTGAGGTCCTAGGTTTAGATCTTTGATGCACTAGGCTTTGATTTTGTCAATTGTGAGAGGCAGGGGTTCATATTCATCTTTCTGCAAGTGGATATCCAATTTTTCCAGCACCATTTGCTGAAGATGTTTTCCTTTTCCCACTGGATTGACTGGTATCCTGTGACAAAAATCAGTTGGATCTATGTTGGAGGGGGGTATTTCTGAGGTCTTTATTCTGTTCCATTGGTCCACATGTCTGTTTTTGTGGCAATACCATGCTATTTTGATTATCACAGCTTTATAGTGTATTTTGGAGTCACCTTCTAATCTGCTCCATCTTCAGACAGAGAGTTGTAGGTGATGTAGAGAGTACCCCTGGTTTCTGTTGTTTAGTCCTTGCTATCCTCCCTATTTCTTTTGTTTTAAATGTATTTATTTGGTTTAAACTTATTTATTTCTTCCATGACAGAGATAGAGAATATCCAATGGGGTTTTAATGCTTCAACCTGCCCCCAGCTTCAGCTGGCCCCAAATCATGGCCATGTATATGCTCCATGTACTCAGGGAGGTCTCCAGACATGAACTTGGAATCTTCTTCTGTGGTCACTATCCCAAAGAATATTTATCTCTGCACCACCATCTAGCCCTCAGCCCAATTTCTTAACCTCATTTCTACTTTCTACAGTTAGTCTTGCTAGCCTCAATCTCTACTCTCCTCTGTTTAATTCCCTTCTGTCAACCTCAGACCTAAACTGGTGTAAGAAGAATTAACCCCTGCAGGTTGGGCCCTGATGCTCAGCCTGAGTTTCCCATTGTGTAGACTCCTCTGCCTCCCCTTCTCTGTAGCCTATTCTAATGCCTAGACTTGAACTTTGTTCACTCAAACCAGCATCAACCTGGAATCTCATTTGCTTTCTGATTTAGTCCAGCTTCTGGTCACCTATTTATCAATAGTATTTCAGTTTCCATGTTGGCCTGAAGCCCTAAACCTCAGCTCCAACCTAGTCAGTAATTTGGCCTGTTTCCTACTGAGAGATACTCTTGATGCCAGAAGCCTGCAGGGTTTTCAGCTAGTCTTGGCCCAACATCTTCCCAGATGGCCCTTCTCTGCCCTGCTATTACCCATACTACCTGGGAAGGAACAAGAAATTGCCTCCCACTTCTTCTGTCTGCTTTTGCAGTCCCTGCAGCTGGGATTCATTGCTCCAGGGTCTAACTCACTCCAGGAGGTTGGCTTGGGACTTGGCCCTGGTCATCATTCCTCTCCAAGGTAAATGAAGCCTCTCCACTCATCCTAAGCCTTGTCCTCACAACCTATTATCTCCACCCCCCTTAAATATATACATCCTGCCTTGCCATAGAGGGACTCCCATTCTACTAAATCATATGGGCCTGTGCACTCACCCTAGTATGGTTTGGCTCATACACTGATGAATTCCTAAGGAGAAGTCTCCAGCCCAATCTTTCCTCTTAAGCTGAAGACTCACATATCCAGCATCAGATCTCTCTGCCTGGATAGATGGCAAGATCAGTGTTCCCAGTGGGCCCCAGAACAAAGTTAAGAAGAAGCCAGTGTCAAAGCCTTTGCAAGAAAACTTCTGTGGATAGTTTTGTTCCTCATTGTTGCTACAATCAAAGAGAATAAGCTCATTCTTAGAGGAGAACAAACATGGACTAGTAGAAAAAAATAAATACAATTGTCTTCAATTTACTGGTCTTATTTTTTTGATATGCAAATAGCCCCATTTTTCCACATCTTGCTCTCCTAGTGCCTTCTCCATGAGAGAAGAAAAATAACTTAAACATTATCCAAGAAAGAAAATTGCACAGGATAAGAATATAAATGGCTATTGCTTATTGAGAATTTACGAGGAGTTGTGATAAGTATGGCACACAAAATATTTTATCTCATTTAATCTCGATGACAAGCCAGCAAGGAAAGTATTTTTAGTATCAAATGAAGAGAGTATAGCTTTGGAAGTTAAGTGACTCTCTAAGCTCAAACAGTCAATAAGAGGCAGAGCCCAGCGTTGAACCACCTGACAGCAATATCCATGCATCTTAAGTGAGAGAACAGATGTCCAAGGATGAAGAAGAGCATATGAAAGTGAACAGAAAATGGCTCTATTCTTCCATAAGGCAGTGCTCTCTTTTTTTGGAGAAGTTTTTTTGTTTGTTTGTTTTGTTTCTTGGGGATGTTTGTTTGTTTGTTTGTTTGTTTTTGCTATAGGGCGCATGTGCTCACAAAAAAGACAGAGCCAGAGAGACAGAAAACGAGAAATCACCCCCCAACCAGGGGAGATGGCCACATCATAATCCCTTCTCCTCCATTCTCCTCTCGGGATCTTGGGCACGCATGCACACATGCCTGGCATGAGTTTAAGCCACTGGGTCCAGGACTCAAACCATGGTCAACTACATGGGAGTCTAGCAACATAGCCATTACGCCATCTGCTGGTCCCAGAAGTGCTCATATTTTAGGTGTTATTTTATTTCTTTTTCCATGTCACTCCAGAATCCTGCAAGTCTGGAGAGAAGAATCTCTGGATCCCTGATAACTCACACACCTACTGCCATTTTCTAGGCTCTGGGGTCACATTATTCAGCCTTTCAGCTCCCAAGAGGGTTCAAGGAATCAAAGTGCCTGGAGGACAAATTGCCTGGGAACTGCCTGCCAGTCACCTTAGGCCCCATGGCATCCCTGGATAATTTACACTGGTTGGTAGAAATCATTCCAGGATATTGATTCTGGAAGAAACCAAGGAAAAGGGAATAAATACAGCCCAGTCATAAAGCAGTGAGGGAGATTGCCAAAAGGGAACCACCACAAGTTTACTAACTCCTTGGTGGTTGATATGACAGATGGTTTATTGAGACTCATGACTTTTCTACTCCTGAACCCCAAGAGCCCAGGTATCATCTGGGATTCCATGGGTTCCTGCCATTTCCTTACTTTGGCACTTATCCTGCTTTATGTAATATTGGGACAATAGCAGTCCCCAAATCAAGCCCTACAAAGCACAAAAAAGGGATGTACTTCCATCTTTTTTTTTTTTTTTTTTTTTTGCTTTTTTTTTTTTTTTTTTTTTTTTTGAGAGATTTTCACTATAGGGTGCGTGCCCTCGCCAGACAGAGACATAGAGACAGAAAGCAAGAAATCACCCCCCAGGGGGAATGGCCATGCCGCAATCCCTTCTCCTCCATTCTCCTCTCGGGATCTTGGGCACGCACGCACATGCGCCCGGCGTGAGTTCTAAGCCACCGGGTCCGGGACGCTAACCACGGTTGACTACATGGGAGTCCAGCGACATAGCCATTACGCTAACTGCTGGTTCCCGGGATGTACTTCCATCTTGTAATCTTCCGACAGGGAGCAGATGTGTGCTTTTGAGCCTCCCATCTACCTACCCACTCCTCTACTTCTTGTATATTACTTTCTTTTCACAAATGTTAAATTGGATGATTCAGTTTTGCCTTAGCACGTTCAGATTGCTGTAATAAAATACTCCAAACTTGGTGACTTATAAACAACAGAAATGTATGTATTACAGTTCTGTAGACTAGAAGTCCAAGATTAAGGTGCTGGCAGAGTCAGTGTCTGGTGAGGGTCGGTTTCTCAGAGAGGGCTGTCATTCCACTGTGTTCTCACATGGAAGAAGGAATGACCAATCTATTTGGGGCTACAGTTGTTGCTGCTGCTTCTGCTGTTTTTTAAGAGAGATTTTTGCTGTAGGGCGTGTGCACTTCCTGGAAAGACAGAGAGACAGAAAGCAAGAAATTATCCCTGAGGGGGGAGGGTCACACTGTAGTCCCTTCTCCTCCATTCTCCTCTTGGGATTTTGGGCATGCACACACACATGCCTGGTGTGAGCTTCAAGCCAATGGGTCCAGGAGTCAAACTGCGGTTGGCCACATGGGAGTCCAGTGATGACATAACCATTAGGCCATCTGCTGTTCCTGGGGCCACTTTAAGTGTTCTAATCCCATTCTTGAGGGCTCCACCTTTGTGACCTAATCACCTCCCAAAGGCCCTACCTCTTAATAGCATTAATTATCTTTTTTTTTTTTCTTTTTTTGGAGAGGTTTTTGCTATAGGGCGCGTGCGCTCGCCAGACAGACAGAGAGAGACATAGAGACAGAAAGCGAGAAATCACCCCCCAGGGGGGATGGCCACGCCGCAATCCCTTCTCCTCCATTCTCCTCTCGGGATCTTGGGCACGCACGCACACGCGCCCGGTGTGAGTTTAAGCCGCCGGGTCCGGGACTCGAACCGCGGTCGACTACGTGGGAGTCCAGCGACATAGCCATTACGCTAACTGCTGGTCCCAGCATTAATTATCTTGATGGGTAGGATTTCAACAATTTTGAAGGGATATAAACATTTGGTATGTTGCACATCTCCAAAAAGGCATTTCTATGAAAAGAAAGACTAAAAGATAGAGGAAGAGAGAGAAAGAAGGAAAAAGGAAAGAAGGGAGAAAAGGAATAACCCCCTCCTCTGCTTTAGAATAACATTTTTTTATTTGTGATGTTATTACTTTAAAATTAAATTAGCATATTTATTCATTTAGTATACATTGATTCATAGGGTTTTCAGATTAAATTTTCATATGATTAACCCCGATTATAAGTTGGTAAAATTTCCTCAAACATTTTTATAATAAATTTTCAAATATTTCTCTAAAATTTCAAGTACCTAAGAGGAAGATGTACAATCTAACAGGAAATGTCACTAGACCCTTGAACAACTCAGAAATCCAGCTGATCAAACCTATGTAAATATAATAATTCAGATTCTTAAACATTCAATCCAGTTTACAAATAGTCATTTTCTCTAAAATTTTTCATATTAAAAACACATCTAGTTGCTTTTGTTAACTGACAAATAATAATTGTATGTATTTATATGTTAAAATATAATGTTTTGATATATATGTACACTGTGGAAGACTAAATAAACCAAATTAATATATTTATCACCTTACGTAGTTATTTTTTGTGGTGAGAACATTTAAAAGTTACTCTTAGCACTATTGAAATATACATTAACTGTGGTCACCATGCATAAGATAGATCTCTAAGACTTAAAGAATAACATTTTAAAATTATCCCATCACCCAATTTAGTCTCCAAATACCTAGTAACTTGCACTGGTTGGTCAGGAAAAGAAAGAAGATGGAAAATATGCAGAATGTGAAGCTATGTCTGCCGCTCCTTACCTGTGGAGAAGTTTTGTCATGAAGAAAGGAGGAGGAAGATCAATGTAAGGGTATGGTTGTGAATTTTTTAGCTAAAAAGAAAAAGAGGTCAAGTGGGTCAAGTAGGTATCAACAGGATGTGGCTAGGAACTCCCAAAAAGCCAACTGCCAAATTTCAATGGCCATCTTACCTCTTCAGTTGTTAACATTGAGCAATTCCTCCTCTTAGGCAAGATCCAAGTTTATCTTTTTTTTTTTTTTAAGAGTTTTTTGCTTAGGGTGCATGCACTCGCCAGAAAGACAGAGACAGAGAGACAGAAGGTGAGAAATCACCCCCCAAGGGGAATGACCACACCACAGCCCCTTCTCCTCCATTCTCCTCTCGAGATCTTGGGCATGCACGCACACACGCCTGGTGTGAGTTTAAGCCACCGGGTCCGGCTTCATGTGAGTTCAGCCACACAGCCATTACACTAACTGCTGGTCCCACCGTTTATCTTGATAGCTGTCTAGCAGAACAATTTGTGGCAAAAAGAAAATGCATAATCAATATTTCCTTCCTTCTTTCTTATTTCCTTCCTTACTTCCCTTTCCTATATTTTCCTTCCTTCATTCTTTCTTTACTTCTTTCCTTCAGTGAGATAGTTTTGTAATTCCCATGCATGATTTTCTTTGACTTCCTTTACAAATAATTTCCATTCCTGTCTGCATATATCAAAATGTATTCCTCCAGATCAAATAGGTTAAAAAAAAAAAAAAAAGCAAGAGCTAAGCACACTACAAATTCACCCAGGAGTACAATAATTAGTTGAATATATCCCTCATCATAAGGGAGATGCAGATTAAAACCACAATTAAAACCACCTAACCCCTGTCAGAATAGCAAAGATTAAAAATACAAAAAGTGGGGACCAGCAGTTAGCGTAATGGCTATGTCACTGGACTCCCATGTAGGCGTGTGTGCGTGCGTGCCCAAGATTCCCAGAGGAGAATGGAGGAGAAGGGATTGTGGCATGGCCATCCCCTCTGGGGGATGATTTCTCACTTTCTGTCTCTCTGTCTCTCTCTGTCTTTCTGGCGAGTGCATGCACACTATAGCAAAAACCTCTCCAAAATAAATAAATAAATATATATATATATATATATATATATATATATATATATATACACACACATACATACATACATACATACATACATACATACAAAAAGTGTTAAGTGTTGGTGGGGATGTGGTGAAAGAGGAATTCTCTTACACTGTTTGTGGGAATGTAAACTGGTTCAGCCACTGTGAAAAACAATATGGGGAACCAGCAGTTAGTGTAATGGCTATGTCGCTGGACTCCCACGTAGTCTACCGCGGTTCGCGTCTCGGACCCGGTGGCTTACAACTCACGCCGGGCGCGTGTGCGTGCCTGCCCAAGATCCCGAGAGGAGAATGGAGGAGAAGGGATTGTAGCGTGACCATCCCCCCTGGGGGGTGATTTCTCGCTTTCTGTCTCTATGTCTCTCTCTGTCTGTCTGGCGAGCACACGCGCCCTATAGCGAAAAACCTCTCCAAAAAAAAAAAAAAAAAAAAAAAAAAACCAAAAAAAAAAAAAAACAAAAACAAAAAAACAATATGGAGGTTTCTCTAATATCTACAAATAGAACTACCATTTGATCCAGCAATCCCTCTTCTGGGTATTTACCCAAAGGACAGGAGAATGCTCAGTCAGAAAAGCATTTGCACATCAGTGTTTATTGCAGCATTATTCATGATCGCCAAGACAGGGAATCAACCCAAATGTCCACAAACAGATGAATAAATGGAAAAAGTGTGGCACATATACTCTCTGGAATACTATTCAGCCATAAAAAAAAAAAAACAAGACCCTGGCATTTGATAAGTGAAGCAAGCCAGGATATAAAAGAAAGATATTGTAGGTATCCACTTAATATACACCAGCTATCTGCACTTTATGGTAGAGATCAAAATATTGGACAGCATAAAAGCAGTGAAAATAGTGAGGGATGCTAAAGACAGTGTGGAGTGGGGCAAGAGAAGGGAAGAGTATAGAGAAGGATTGCAAGAGAACAAAGAGAGGCATTAGCGGGACACAGAAATGTTTCTTACCTGTTGATAACACATATAGTATTCTCAGCTGGACTGGTCTGAGAAATATTTCATGGTGGATAAATTCTTTTTACAAGCCAAATGATATGTAGTGATTTAATGTTTAAAAAATGATAATAATAATAATCTGAAAAAAATTATGAAAAGCTATTTGATGATGATGTGGATAGTAATGTCTTTGTCTTGACTGATATGTATGGTATTCCTATTGGAAAAAGAAATGTAATACACTGTAAAGATATATGTGATTCAATGTAATATAAAAAAGATTATGATAACAATAAAATTCAATTTAAAAAAAGAATTGGTTGAATGACCAATGTCTGCCAGCACGTAAAAGGTGGAGACCAGTTTTCTAGATAAGAATGAATGGCACAATGTTGACCTGTTCATGGCCTTCAGAGGGCATGACAAAGAATTTCCACTCTGTGTTAGACCAGGCTTATGTTTCTACTTTGAGAGCAGCACCAAGGAAATCTGTGGAAGAATAGAGGAGGTAATAACAAATACTACCCTCAACTTTTTAAGGAACCTGGCACCACTAAGCTACTGCACCTGGAGCATAATAGGTGCTCACTGAAAGAGCTCATGCATGGAAAACAGGAGGTAAGAGGAGGTAAGGCATGAAGCAGCACCTGTGTGGATTTAAAAGCAGTCACATGCTCAGTCTTGATTACTTGCCCTTCACTTGAAGAACAAAAACTACACTCTAGAGAGCAATGATTCTATGCCAGACACCATGAGATATACTTCACAAACAGTACCCTTTATATCTCACCATAGCCCTGTAGGTTGGCCATTATACAGATGAGTGTGTGAGCACAGGAAGTGAAGGGACTTACCAGGGTCTCAGATGCTCTCCTGCTACAAGAAAGAGCCTTCTAGAGGACCAGTAGCCAAGTCCCGAGGGAGAGAAGCCCCAAGGTGGCACCTGTGTCTGCTCTTAGAAAAGCTTTGAGTACGTACTACTGAAGAGGATTCAGGCATGATTTCTTATCACACCAATGATACAATAAAATCTACTTTGCCCAGTATTCTAAGTAGCATGAGCCCAAAGGAACCTGAAATTCCTTTATGAGCCAACTGTGGTCAGTTAACTTCCACTGTCAGGATCTAGAGTCTTTGGAATATAGAGAGAACTTATTCCCCATCTAAAGAACACAAGTCTCTAGGGTCTGGTCATACTACAATCCTTTTTTCTCCAACACTCAATCCCATCATGACCCTGGGCATGTATGTGTCCACCTGGTGTGTTTTTACGAAAATACCAGGCTGGGACTTGAACCCTGGTCAGCCAAGGTGGAATCCAGTTTATTCTGTGCAGCACCTAACCACTGCACTATGGGCCCAGCCCAGTACACAATTCTGGCTTTTGTTTGTTTGTTTGTTTGTTTTCTAGGTTTTTGCCATGGGGCCCGTGTGTTCACTATAGAGAGATGGAAAGAGGGAAAATTAGAAATCACTCCCCAGGATAATGGCCATATCACAATCTCTTCTCCTTCATTCTCCTCTTGTTAGGCACACATGCGCACATGCCTAGAGTGATTTTCAAGTCATGGATCTGGGACTCAAATCACAGAGTTGGCCATGTGAGATCAAGTGCCTTAACCACCATACCATGCCCATCCAGGACACAATTCTTAAGGGACTGTAAAAGCACAAAATTCTTTTTTCTTTTTAGTCTAGTTATGTAATTTTTTTAAGAACCCACCATGACCAGGCACTAGAGATATGATGAAAAACAACTCAGACAAGCTCTCTGCCCTGACAGTTTACAATCCAGTAGTCATTCAATCTCAACAATGTCACTAGCAATCTAGAAACTGCCATGAGGGAAGGCAGGCGAGAACAAGGTCAATAAACTATATGACAGGATTAGCAAAAATAATGGTAATTTTGCAGTTGAGTGATATACACAAGAGGGTTCATTATACAATTCTCCCTATTTTGGAGTATTTGAAAACTTACATAAGTCATCTGGCGTTGTCATGATGAAAATGAAGCAAACATGTTGTATGTTATTCAAAAGTCTATTGAATACCCTTTAAATTGCTTAGCACTTCCAAAACTAGTGTAGTCACCATCAATCCTCACAGAAGTAGTATGAAATAGGCAGGGGAGGTAATAACTACCCCTGTTTCATGATTGAGAAAAAGGCCAGACTAGATTCACAGAAGCTTGGAGTTGGGAGAAAGTCAAGAAGCCCAACTTCAATTCCTCATTCTAATGTTTGATTTGATTACAATTCTATCTACCACAAGATTTTACATGAAAGGTTATAGGGGGATAGATTTAGCCAACATAAAACAAGAACTTTTTAAATTCCCAAAATAGGGACCAGCAGTTGGCGTAATGGCTAAGTTGCTGGACTCCCATGTAGTCGGTCACAGAACAAATTCCTGTCTTAGTGGCTTAAACTCACACCAGGCATGTGTGCATGCATGCCCAAGATCACGAGAGGAGAGTGGATGAGAAGGGATTGCAACGTGGCCATCCTCCCTGGGGGGTGATTTCTTACTTTCTGGCAAGCGCACGTGCCCTATAGCAAAAATGTCTCAAAAAAAAAAAAAAAAAAAGTAAATTCCCAAAATGTATAGGGATTCCTGAAATGTACTGTTTCTGACCCTGGAAGTATCAAGCAGAAGGTGGACACTCTTTCCATAAGAAATGACTTGGAGAGGCCCAGCCACTGTGGCACTTCTTGGTAGAGACTGTGGAACTTGAAGCCACAGGTCGACTGCAATTGAAGATCCTAGCCCGGTTGGCCTGAAAATGCAGGGCGCATGTGTCTAGAATCCTGATAAACTGGAGGACTGGAGGATTGGAGAAAGAAGATCACAGTGTGACCAAGCTCTATGGGGGATGCTGCTCTTGCTCTTGTTCTCTCCCCTCTCTCCCTCCCTGTTCACACACAGGCACTCTATCATGAATTTAAAAAGAAATAACTTGGGGGAGATTACTGTGGTGGGTGGGAAAATGGATTGAGAGCCCTCCAACTATTGAATTTTCCCTGGTGCTGGAGATTTCAGGAGGTTTCTTTGTTTCTTCAGGTTTCTTCATTGGTTTCTTCCTGAGGTAGACAATGATGGGGGGGGGGGGGGATAATCCAGATAGGACTTTGGCCCCCACTGATAAATTGAGAGGAAAGAATATCAACATAAATATAGATGCCATATAATGAGCAAGAATGTTCCGCCATGCACTTGCTGAGAGTTTATAGTCACTATCTCACCTAATTGTCACATAAACAGTAGGTAGGCACCAAAATTATACCAAAACTGAAGCATGGAGAAGTTAACTTACCCAGTTGACAAGTCTTAACTAGAATCTCAATAGTAACCTACAGATTACTGCTCCTGGGATGGCTTGCCCTCCCATGCTTGTTTAGAATTCTCTAGCCCCTGAGGTGGGGCAGCCCAAGACTGACAAGAGCGCTTAGGGAGTGGAAAGGAAAAACAAAGGCACCTACAGGGCCAATTAGTGAGTTGAAATTCAACTCTCAAACCTAACTGTTGGTTCCTTTAGTGAAAGCAGAGAGCTTTGATCACAGTTACTAACTCCTGAACAGCACGAACTAACCTTGGTCTCCTGCAGGGAAAGGTAAACATTCTTGTGGAAATGCAAACATATCACTAATGATCTGAAAGGGCCTGTAATGGAGGCAAGATTTCTTTTGGAAAGGAGCCCCCTGCAAAGGTAAGGGTGTCCTTGTTTTTGTTACTGCCTCAATGAATGATCTTTCCAATTGCAGCCAAAACTTTTCCTCGGGTAGTGACAGCACTCACAGGGCAAAAAGGATGAAATACTAATTTCTCCACCCAACACTTTACTTACTCTGTTTAAAAAGTCAGTGCCTACCTCACTGGGGAATTGAGTGTCACCCACTATAGTTCTCCTGTGAAAGGGAGGTGAATAGGTGAGGCTGAGAAGGTATAATTACAGGTGGGACTGGGAACATCTCAGACTGTGATATCAGGCATGGCTTTCTCTGCTGAGCGTACTCCTGAAAGAACCTTTCCCACCACCATTATCAAAACCACTGTCAGAGGAGAGCCCTGTTATTAAATGCCGCTCAGAACGTCTGCATCAGTGGCGTAATCACAGGTGGTAGACCTGGAGGCAAAACTGTTCAATGGGAGAGAGAGAGGCAACACAAGGATGATCTGACTAAAAACACAGAAATGAGTGGTAACAATTGGATTAGAGACCCAGGGAAGGTAGGAGGGAATAAAGAAATTGGAAGTGGGGGCAGAGAATGCTCACTGAAGTTTCTTTTAGTTCTGTGAATCACTGTCCTTTTGTTTTTCAATGGGAGGGTCATTTCTAGAACAGTGGAGAGACATTGGAGAATGTGCAGCCTTAGCAAGGCCACATATCCCTGGCCCCCTTGCTGCTCCTCTCTATGAAATAATTGAGTGGTGGATCAATAAACTAGAACACTATTGGCAGAGTATCTAACCAGGCCTTCAGCAGATGAGCCCAAACATAAACGCTCATCAAAGACCCCTCACCATGCAGAGCCTAAGGAGGGGAAAGGATTAATTACACCTCCCAAATTCCAGACAGGAGGAAATTGAGCGAGGTGTGTAACTCTGCAGAGTCATCCTCATGATAGGGCCTTGAACTAAAAGCTCTTGTGAAGCATATGAGTCTCAATCAATAAAAAATTACCTTGGATCAAGGATTAGCGACCCCAAGTGCACAATAGAATCAGCTGGGTGGAGTAAAAATAAGTCAAAACCCAGGCCTTACTTAGGCCACTGAAAGCAGAATTTCTGGGGCTGGGGTTCAGGCATCTCTGTGCCTCTACCCCTCTGGATATTCTTATATTGATATTCTAATATCAGCCAAGTAGTGGAACCACTACCTTGGAGGAAGGAGGGCTTGTATTCATCTCCTAGGAATATCCTTTCCTACCTTCTCATCTCAGTCACCTCCAACCATCAAGGCTGAGCTCACAAGTCACCCCTGGAAAACAGCCAGTACTGAGACCTGGATGAGTACAAGGCAATGAGCTACGTGCTCTATGGGACACAAATAAGAGTAAGACAGTCCCTCTACCCAGACCATTTAGAAATGCAGTAAGGGAGAAAGCATTATCTGATAGTGGGGGAAGCTCCATAAATATTTATGAAATAAAAGAATGAATTAATAAGCAGGTGAATGACCCAACAATAATAAATACAGCAAATTAAATGTATGAAAAATAGACAAGCAAATATTATGTACAGAGGGAGGAATGATAAGTGGAGTGAGGTGGGGGAGACCATATAAAGGTGGGAGTATTTGAACTAAGCCTTAAAGGATGGGTAGGAATAGTACTTGAAATTTGTTCAGCGCTTTGAAATTGACAAATATTTTTCATACGTTAACTCATTTAATGCCTTTCAATTGCCCGTGAAGTTGGCATTTGTTGTCATTTTAATCCCTGCTACAGAGGTGAGGAGAGGTCAAAAGACTTAACCAAGGTCTCATAGCCAGTGAGGGAGGAGCCCAGGTCTCTAGTCTGGAATTCACCACCTCTCTATGACACCACTGAGGACTCATTGAAGTGGCTTAAAGAGGACAATGTTCCAGGTCAAGAAAACAGTGTAAGTAAAACATTCTATTGTAAATATGTGACTTATACACAGGGTCTTCAAAATGTTTATGAAAAGTTTGTATTAAGAAAAATCTATGCACAAATTTTTTTTCACCAAAATAAACTCATTACTTTAATTCTGTTTTTCCACAAACTATTTGAAGTTCCCTCATATATAAAAAGATGGAGCTTTAAAAGCAGTCTTCCTTTTAGGAAGAGAATCGCAAATACAAGAAGGGCATAGTAGGTAACTGAGATGTTGATGACGGTGTCTCCAGAGACCCCTGAACCCTCAGGACAATTGGTTTACATTCTTTTGAGGGCCTTATTACATTCTCCAGGTCATTCTTCTTCGGTGAACTTGTCTCACCTCCCTTCCTGGGCCAAACACTGTCTCCATCTCTGTTGGAGTCTCCCTAAACCCCAGCTAGGGTGCATGTAGCTTTCATTATCCTGTAGCTTAGGGACCAGCAGTTAGCGTAATGGCTATGTCGCTGAACTCCCATGTAGTCGATCACAGTTTGAGTCCCAGACCCGGTGGCTTAAACTCACACCGGGTGCATGTGCATGCGTGCCCAGGATCCCGAGAGGAGAATGGAGGAGAAGGGATTGCGGTGTGGCCATCCCCCTGGGAGATGATTTCTCACTGTCTTTCTGTCGCTCTCTGTCTTTCTGGTGAGCACATATGCCCTATAGCAAAAACCCCTCAAAAAAAAAAAAATCATCCTGTAGCTTACACAATTTGGGAGGCCTTCTTTAAGAGAAACGATTGGGACTAGCAGTTGGAGTAATGGCTATATCACTGAACTCCCATGTAGTTGATGCGGTTCGAGTCCCAGACCCAGTGGCTTAAACTCATGCTGGGCATGTGTGCGTGCATGCTCAAGATCCCAAAAAGAGAATGGAGAAGAGATTGCAGCATGGCCATCCCCCTTGGGGTAGGTGAATTCTCACTTTCTGTCTCTCTGTCTCTCTCTGTTTTACTGGTGAGCACACACGCTCTATAGCAAAAACCTCTCCAAAAAAAGAAAACAGTCTATTAAGTGTACACATCAGATTAAGTGCAAAGTGAATATTTACTTAGAATAAAAAAGAAGCTCACATAAATTATAAATTTTAAAAATAGACAAATATAAAAAAACGGAATAAGAACATATATTTTTATTCTAACTACTTGAAACTCTTTGTAACACATTTTATAACCTCCAATTTTTGGTTGCATAAACTTTGATTGCCTTTTGATATGATAAAAATTTTGTAATACGATTTCTGATAGCATAGTTGACCAAAATTTGTTTTATATTACTGAGTGTAGAAATGTTTACTTGAACATCAAACCCTGTTAATAATAATGTTATGTTTATCAAATTACTTCCTTCGATAGCTGTATGACTTTAGAACATTTTTTATGCAGGAATGAACCTTAAATATTCTTGACTCAATGACTCTGAGAGATGGGAGGAAAACAAGTAGTTTTTTCCTCTTTCACAGCGTTCAGCACATGTGTGGAAGTTTTCTCTTCCACACACCAACCAAACAAGTCTCCAGCAAATACCAGTTGTGTGTTCTATAATTCAATTCAATTCTGACCCTACCTACATAGAGAAAGCATTATATACTACCAGTGAAGGGTTCAGTTCCACACAATTGTCCCCCACTTCAGATGCCAATTGTAAGCACCAGCTTGTGACATGCACTTCTGACTGGCCTGCTATAAATCAGGGGTTCCCACGACCCCCTGCTTTGGTTCACTTAATTTGCTAAAGTTCTTACAGGACTCAGGGAAACACTTGCTTATATTGAGCTATTTATCTTAAAGGATATTACAAAAGATACAAATGACAACTAAATGAAGAGATGCACTGAACAAGGTTTGTTCCCTGAGCTTCCACACTCTTCCCAGGCACAGCACCCTTCAGGCACCTCTACCTTCTTGGCAACTCGGAAGCTCCTTGATCCCTGTCTTTTTGAGTTTTTACGGAGGTTTCATTTTGTAGGCATGATTGATTACATCA
Source organism: Tupaia tana (assembly GCA_026018925.1). Classification (NCBI taxonomy): domain Eukaryota; kingdom Metazoa; phylum Chordata; class Mammalia; order Scandentia; family Tupaiidae; genus Tupaia; species Tupaia tana. The sequence goes on from JAKSZU010000016.1 coordinate 55,796,808, forward strand.
CTGGCCATCAGTGATCCACTCAACCTTTGGCTCCTCTCTGATCTCTGGAGGACTGAAAGAGCCTACTCTCTAAAGCAGCAGTCTCCAACCTTTATGGCACCATGGACTGGTTTTGTTGGAAGACAATTTTTCCACAGGCTGGGATGGGGTGAGGAAGAATTATTTCAGGATGATTTGAGTGCATTGCATTTATTGGGCACTTAAATTCTATTATTACATTGCCATATAGTTAAAAATGGTGTTCTTGCTCCTATGAGAATCTAATGCCACTGCAGCAGGTGGGCTTAGGCAGATATGCAAGTGATGGGGAGTGGCTGTAAACACAGATGAAGCTTCACTTGTTCCCCTGTACTCCTCCTGTGCAGTCAGGTTCCTAACAGGCCACAGATCAATACCAGTCCATGGCCTGGGGATGAGGACCTCTGTGTCAAAGGGATTGTTGGTTCCTGGGGACGCCATCTTCCATCCTGAGGCTATTCAGGAGCCCCAGCCTTCAGTCATCTCATTAGCACATACTTTAAAATCTCCAAAGATTTTAGGATTTGTGTGCCAAAGAAGAGGAGGGGTGACTAGCTGGTTACATTATCACAAAGACCATCTACCCATGTGTCATAGATGTTCTCATCACAGTGATATAGTATGTTTTATGTTCCAAATCTTGCTTTTCCTCCATTTCCCACTTGCTTCTGGTGCTGGGATCCACAGGACCCAGTTGTATCACTATCCACTCCTTGCCCTGTATCTTATCATTACACAGTTAAGTCAGTGCAGGGGAGGTTAAAGAATTTCCTAGGAAAGCCAGCCCTGTAGCTTAGTGGTTAAGGGAGACAGATCCTACATGGCCTACTGTGGTTCAAATCCTGGCCCAGTGGCTTAAAAAACATGCCAAGTTTGTCTGTGTGTGTATGCCTAAAATCCCAAATAGATGGAGAGGTGAAAGAAAAAGAATTGCAGTGTGACCACACCCTTTGTGAGTTCTCTCTCTCTCTCTTTCTCTCTCTCTCTCTCTCTCTTTCCTGTGTCTCCCTGTCTCTTTCTGGTGAGTATACACACCCTCTGATGTTAAAAGTAAAAGCATTCCTAGAAGCCATACAAACACAAGGCAGGATAGCAAGAATCAAACTAAATATTGAAATGACAGCAAACTACATAAACTCATGCTGCTGAACTCACTCTAAAATTCATGCCACCTCAATTTCCTCTTCAGGAAATTTTTCTTAAATGCCAGCCAACCCACCAGTGACACCCAACACAAGTGGGAGGAAGTGTGATGGAAGGGAAGTTAGAGCAGAAAAAGACAGCAGTCTTAATCAATTATAGTTATAATATCTTAGGTTTACAAATTTAGCAAACACATATGACCATGCAAATACATTGCTGACGCTCATCCAACGCCTTGGAAGAGACCCAGAGAAGAAAGGAGTTTGCAGCGTCAGCTTCATCAGCTTCCAAGTGTGAGGGGTTTTCAAAAAGTTGACTGGAAATGCACACTATGAAAAAATTATGAATGGATTTTCCTTTTTTTACAAATGAAACTCATACTTTAATTCCATTTTCCACAAACTTTTGGAAGGGCCCTTGTAGATCCACCTCTGAACTCTTTCTAGTGCTCTTCAGAGAATTACTGTTGAATGAACAAGTGCCTTTTTCTCTTAATGAGGAAGTCTGGTTTCAGACTTGAGATTACAGAACACTCCTAAACAAGAGAGAGGGGCCTACAGGGGCTATCTCTCTCATCTGTACCCCAGGTTCTCAGGTCGAGCTCAGAACCTTGCTCAGAATTAAATATCTGGTACCAGAAGTGATCTGACTCACACAAAGTAGGCAGAGTAGGCTTTTCACCCTGCTTATTCCAGACAATTTGCTCTGTTAATCCAAAATAATGTTGCTTTATTGTACTTTTTTCTTTCCTTATCTCCCTCTTTCTCTCTTTTAGCACTAGAGAATGGGTGTACTCACTACAGAGACAGAGGGGAAGAGAGAGAGAAAGCATCCCTCAAGGGGGCATGGTCACATCACAACCTTTTATCCTCCATCTCATCAGGATCCTGAGCATGAATACATGTACTCAGTGAGTTTTTTCAGACCATGGGGGCTGGGACTAAAACCATGGTCAGCCATGTGGTGTTCATCTCCCTATACGCAAGGCCTAATCACTGCATTATGAAGCCAGCCCTCTCTTTCCTTCTCTTTTTGACAAACTTTTCATATTGATGCATACTGAGCTGTGGTCAACTAAAACCTTATAATGTTTCACACTTGCTACAAGTTCTCACTCAGGCTGTAACTGAGCAATTTAAGGTACAAATACAGAATTCTATATTGATTCCAATTAAATCCCATATTTTTGTGTTTAACCCACCACACTGGCCACATGAGGTGGGTCCGACTCTCTCCAATGTGTCATCCAGCATAATGACTATGTCTACCTTTTTTTAGCATCTAAGTCACTGAAGACTTTAAGAACAATCCACTCCAGAATATACCTATTTGGTATATTGATTATTTCTAGCTGAAAACACTTGATAAATGTTAGTTGCAGAAAGGGTTGACTTGTCTTTTCTTATATGTAGCAAGCCATAAAAATTCCTTTGAGAAGGATACCTTCCCTGCACAAGGGCAAGAAAATAACCCTTATCACCAGAGACTGAGAATTGTTGCTGCAATGGACCTGTACAAATAAACTTACTAAAGAAGCCCTTATCTTCCATCTGCTTTATTGTAGCTCCTCACAACTTCCCCAGAATTTACTGCCTCTGGTCCAGATCCCTTTGTCCAGTCCTTTCTTCACAAATGTATCATCCTTTGTCTAAACAATGTAAAATCTTTCTGCTTTGGCCATTTCTTCTGGTCTTCACTCTTGTTAGAGTCCCCATATACATGTAAAAATTGAGAAAGCTGTGTGTTTTTCTCTGGTTAATCTATCTTGTCTCAATTTAATGCCTAGATCCAGTCGAACATCCCGCTTAAGAGCAAAGATGGGTAACAGTGAACAAACTACAATCATTAATGCTCCATCTAGCCCCAGGACATTTGATCCCAACAAGCTATAACAAGCAAACTAAGTCTGGCTGCCTCTACTCACTGTCAATGAAACAAAAGGCAGAAGCTGGAAAAGAAGGAAGTTTATTTCTGCAAGCAGGTTACAAAAGACAGTCAGTAAGCACCACCAAACTGTCTCAAAAACTTCAGCATGCGCTCAGAATTTATACTAAATACAAAATACAAGCACGTGTAAACCATTCCTCACTAGCCTCAATCAATTGCTTCCCTTTGAGCAGTTACCCTAATTTCTGTCATTCTTCAAATACCCATTCCTGGTTTCTCATCAGACCGTTTCTCAAACAGACCTTCCCGTGACTCAGTATTTGGTCATATTATTCTCATTAAAGGCCTTTCTTAAGTTCAAAATGGCTGCAGTCCAGCTAAACTTCAAGCTAGCCTGCTTCAAAGCCAGTGAGATTCTACTTTCCAATCGAGCATGTGGAAATCCAGGTAAGATGATACCAGGGTGCTATGAGCCTTCATCTTCATGGTAGTCTGTTCTGACTTAGTACACGTCTACACTGTTCTACCCAGATTCCTGAGCTTTGACTACCTCCAAACAACCACATCAGACTGAAGATAGAATGAGGCATCCATTTTAGGCAAGGAAGGTAAGTTCAGAAAGTAGACAAGTAGTATGGTTTATATTAGGGATAGAACTTCTTAAAACCTAAACCTTGAATGTGACATTTCACTCACTACCCAGGATATAATGTAGACAGAAAAGAGAATGGAGAAAATAAATGGAAACAAGTCAGAAAGCAGAGACCTGGAAAATGTGGCCTTGTTCAGGAGGTAAGAGCATACCCATTCCCAGCATGCTTCTCCTTATCTGGGAAGGAAGCCAGATGAGGGGGGAAGAGCCTGCAGTTGGAGTCAGGCAATAGGAATTTAAATCCCAGCTTTGTCACAGCAGTGGCCACTTTGGGCAAAGTATTTAGCCCCTTCAGTAATGGTGGTAGTGGTTGGGGGATGTATTCAAAAAATTCGTGGAAAATGAAAGTGATCTATTTTGTACAAAAAAATTTGAAATTCATATAAAACATAATAATTATGCATTTTCCATGAACTTCTATTTAAAGAATTATTTATTCTTTTTTTTCTCTCAATCTGCTCATCAGATTGACACATATGTTCATCAGAAAGAAAGAAAGCAAGCAAGCTGCTAGATCCAGGACTCGAACTATGGTCAGCCATGTAGGAGTCCAGTACCCCAACCACTACACCACCTGCTGGCCCTGTCCATGAACTTTTGGAAACCCCACGTACATGTCTGTAAAACAGGAATAATTCCAACTCTCGGGGCTCTTCTGAGATGTCAGAGTGTCTCTGGCACCTGATCTAGTGGTTTTCTCTGGACTGGCAGTGTTAGTATGACCCTGGAGCTGGTTAGAAATACCCTTTCCCAGTCCTTCTGATCAGAACTCTGGGATGGGCTCGAGACTGTGTTTCAGCAAACCCTCTGGGCAAACTGACATACGCTACCATATGTGAACCTAACCTAACAGAAGGTCAATAAACACTTAGAATCTGACGTGAAACATTGGATGCCCTCCGTGGTCACTGTACCACTAGCACAGAACTAGTGCTCTCTGTCCCTAGGGATAGAGGACTGTCAACACTGGGACTTCTAGAAGAGGAGCTATCAGAAGGGTCCGTATTCAGAGACTGCTACTATTACCACAGGTATTGGTGTCTTACTTAGAAAATCGATGAGAAGGGTCAGATGCAATCCCCCACGAGGGAGATGAGGAAGAGGCTGAATCAGCTCTGCCTGGTTCCACTGTGCTGGGACTCTTCACCTCACCTGCAGTGTCATAGAGCAGAACATATTGACTCAGCTCTTCGTCCTTTGATATATTGGCCCTCCACAGAGAGTGTATACCTCATTGAGGCCCTAGCAGCCTTTGTGATTTGGTGTGCATGTCTGTCTAAATATGCTCTGTTCCACCCTAAAAATGATTACTAATGATAATTGCCAACCATCCTGGGCAAAGTGGGATGGAAGTAAGATCCATAGGGCTGACAACCATCCCAGGAAATGGGTCATTCACCGCTAACACTGAGGATATCTCAAGCAAACCAGGACAACAGGTCACTGGTCAATGTTGTAGCGCACACGCACACACACATACACACACACACACACACACACACACACACACACACTGGAATACTATCCAACCATTAAAAAGGATGAAATCCTGTCATTTGTGATTAAATGGGTAAGGCTGGAGGATATAAAGTTAAATGAAATAAGCCAGGCACAGAAAGATAAATACCACATGTTCTCTTCTTATGTGAGTTAAAAAAAAATGGCCAGCTTCATAGAAGCAGAGACTTGAAAAATGATTTTAAGAGACCAGTAAGGATGAGGGTAGAGTTAGAGGGATGTTGATTAACAGAAACCAAATTACAGATAGATAAAAGGAACAATGTCCAGTGTTTTAAAGTACAGTAGGGAGTCTATAGTTAACATTTCACTACATATCTCAGAGTAGCTAAAAAAGATTTTGAATGCTCCCAACACAAAGTAATGATCATTATTGAGATGATGGGTATACTCGATACCATGATTTAATCATTACAATTGCATTCAGGTACTGAAAAAATACATTGTTTCCAAACAAACATGTATAATTCTTATGTTAATAAAAATCAGTTTAAAAAAAAAAAAAAAACCTAGTAATAGTCACAGATCTCACTTGGAGTCAAAGGGGTCAATATTTTCTACTTTTGATGGGGCAGGACAAAGCTGAGGTAATGGATTATTCAGACCACCTTTGTTACAATTCAGAACTGTAGTTTCTAGACTCGTATTCCCTTGTGCTCCCCAAGAAATAACACATCTTGATATGTTACCAAATCTAAATGATACACTTATATTGACCCAAGAAAAATGTAAGTCCTTCATTCACAGCTATATACATCCTTCGTGCAATATTTTTCCCAAGAAAACAATTAAAATGTAATACAATTCTTGGTGATTATAAATTCACTTAAGAGTAAATATTTTTTAACAATGAAACATACATTCAGAATCAACTGATCTGGGATTTATAGTGATTATATATATATGCAAATTAAATTATCAATTCTAACAAAATTGGAAGGGGAATGTTTTATCTATTTAAGAAAATTAACTCTGGATATTTGACAATCACTTTATCAGCATTATTGCATGTAAACATTGTGCTCATATCAGTAATTCCTATCTAGTCATTAAAGTGGGCCTTATACTTGACTAAGTGCTTGTCATAATTTCACAATTTTCATTCACTAGGGCTGGCCACCCTCCAAGATACTCCAATTAAGAGTTCATTACTCTGTCACACTTTTAGGGGCCTGCATAGACATATAGTTGAATTCTATCTAGAGGACATGTCCCAGGCTACAGCTGTTCTGCTTCTGAGGGAATTTTTTTTTTTTGGTCTTGTTTTTCTAATGAAAATAATCTATTGATCCTGTTTATAAGAGGAACACACAGCTCCAAATCATTACCTCCTGGCAGTAACTAATTTTTGAGTTCTATCTGCTTCATCACACTCCTTAATGACAGTTGAATAAATATCTAAAATGCAGACTTCTCAGTCCTTTCTTAAGGATAGCATCTTCCAACAAGGAGGGCAAAAATCAATAAAACCAACAAATATTTACTGAGCTTTAAACTATGTGTTGAATGCCAAGCTAGGTGGCCTCGGGATGTTGGCCCTGAAGGAGCTTACCACACAGCAATGGAGACAGGATAAAGCCATCAGGCCAATTTTTTACTGCCTAGAAAGGGTTTCCAACTGCCATCTGACCTTTTCTCCCACTCACCTTCTCAAATAACCCACAAGACTAGGAGGGACATGTGACCCAAAGGCCGCCGGTGCGACCTATGACTTATGTGGCCTGGCTTAGAAAGATAAACTGGTATAATCCAATTCTCACCAGAATGAGCCAAAAGGCATAGACAGGTTAGTGACACTGATGCCAAAGGGTCATAGAGATAGATTTAAGTTGGGTCAGACATTTTTCAAAAAGGCTAAAGTGCAGAAAGAGTAGAGTGGGGCAAACCAAGGGCAGAAAGAGAGGTAGAAAGAAAAAGAGAATGAGAATAGGAAACTCAATTTGTGATCCATAGCTGAAGTTCTTAAAGATGTTGGCTCTGTTCAAATTTCTTTCCTTGGATTCTGTGAGGTCTCTATAATACAATAGCTCCCTTTTGTGCCTGAGCTGGTTTGACTATGGTCTGTACCTTGAAACCCAAAGACCCCAAACCACGTTGTGTGTTCACATACTAAATGCTACATGAGTAGTGATGAAAATTCATACAACTAGTGTTTGTCTGACAAATGGATAGATTTGGGCAGCAGTTGAGGATTAGAAAAATTGAGCATAACTTGGAGCACAGCATGAAAAACTGGCTCTTTCTGAGCCAAGAAACCCTTCTGATCTTAATAAACAGCATATAACAAAAACACCTCTAACAGAATCTGTTAAGAGTAGTTATCTCTAGGAAGAACTGGATAGCCAAGGGGTAGAAGCAGGCAGTAGACAATTTATGCTATGCACCTTTTGTGTCTGTTAGATGTTTGTAACATGTGCAATATTAAAAAACATAAATAAGCAATCTATTTTTTCACAGACAGAATACCTCAGCATAAACAAACAGGTAACATTCTTATGCTTTCCTGAAAACATCTTACCCATAAAAACATTTTGTTACTTGACCAGGGTTCTGCCTTTATCACAATCTGGTTCAAACTAATCTATGCAGTCCTACTGCCAACTACCCACCTTCCAGAATCTTCTATCCCAGCTGTTCAGGTCTCCTAGTACAAAAGTTGCCTTTTCATTTTAGTTTTGGAAATACTAGTACCCTTTTACAGATCTGCTAATATAATAAATTCATTTGGGGCCAATTTGGGTCATCTGAAAAATCATGACACACTTCTGCACAGAAAATGTCATGACTTTTCCAATGACCCAGGATTTTTAAAAACTAAAAAGCCAAAACCAAACACACATACACAAGTCTCTAGTCTCCCACTTTCATTGTTCTGAGGTTATGTTTTTGCTACTCTGCTCACCGGGAATGCTCTTCACAATCCTGCTCCTCACCCCTAGTCTCCTTACCTCATCCTCTCTCCTTCTGCACTGCAGTAGGTCCCCTTTTTCCAGTTTCACTTTCTGCTGTCAGATAGCCATAGTCAACCATGGTCCAAAATACTTGAGTACAGTACAATAGGTTGTTTTGACAGAGAGAGTCTACATTCACTGTCATTGTGCCAATAACAGGTTAATCAGATAATTATAACAATATACTATAATAAAATTAATGTGAGTGTGGACCCCCTGTTTCTGCTGAAACAGCTTATTGTATTGTAATCAACTGTTTTGGACCATGGTTGACTATGGCACAGCAGAAAGTGAAACTGGATAAAGGGGACCTACTGCAGTGCAGGAGGAGAGAGGATGGGGTAAGGGGATTGGAGGAGAGGATCGGGGCATAAAGACCATTCCTAATGAGCAGAGTAGGGAAAATATAACCTCAGAACAAGTAAAGACAAGAGTGTGGGGGGAGGGGCTTTGAGGGTTTTTTTTTTTTTTAATATTGGGTTGTTGGAAGAGTCATGACATATGTTCTATGCAAAAATATGTCATGACTATTCAGACCCAATATTGACCCCAAATGGATTTATTATATTAGCATATCTGTAAAAGAGTACTATTATTTCCAACACTAAAATGAAAAGGCAACTTTTGTACTAGGAGACCAGTGTGAATGGGATAGAAGATTTTGGAAGGTGGGTAGTTGGCAGTGGGATTGCATAGGTATTTTTGGCACAAAAACAGATGAACAATAATAATTAATAATCAGATAATTACAGCAATAATTATCTTCCAACAAGGAGCAGAAATACCTTTGTCATAGGTATTTATGTACAGGGAAAAGCATAGTATATATAAGGTCTGGTATTATCTGCAGCATTGGAGGTCTTAGTATGTATCTCTATCAGGTCAGGGGGTATCTGTGTACCCACCTGCTCTTCAGGTCCAGAGCAAGGAGCAGCTTTATTTTCTCTGAAGATAACTTCAGCCCATTTCTCCCAACTCAGCTATAGTTAATACAGGCCATTTGTCAAGTTTTCATGCTTCTTCAACTATCAGTACTTTATTTCCTTCCCTAATGCCTAGACCAACCTAGGGAAGTCCGAGGCTATATCTCCTCTCCCTTCCTGTGTTGTTGCGAGGTCAACATGATTCAGACATGAGACTTTCCAAGCTTCTGAGAAATGACGTTAAAAGAAAATAACATACTTATGATTGCATAAAGTGTTCAATAAATGTAGATGGAATCTGAAGACTCATGGATGATAAAGAAGACAGTTGGATTATACTTGGAACAGTGCTAAAATGGAATCCTAGCTCTACTGATTGAGGGATCATTCAAATTTCTGAGCCTCAGCATCTCTATCAGTAAGGTAAAGGTTAGAAGCTTTATCTCATGATTGTTATGAAGAGTAACAGAAACAATACAAGTGCAAGAATCAAACACTATAGATTCCATAGAGCCTAAAATAAACATTCATTCATTCTTGGCTTAAATCATTGTATTGAGTGGCTACTGGTTCATTGCACTATATCGCTATGTGACCTCCCATGGTATTCATACTTCCCAAGAGGTCAAGAACTGTGACCTACTTCTTCAAATTTCCTTAATGAAGATAGAAGGATCCCAGTAAGTATTAATTGATTATTTTAAAGCTGTACACTGAACGCTTTTTATTAGCACACACACAAAATCAAAAGACCCACGTTCCCATTCATCCAGCTACATAAATCGTTGACTGTTTCCGTAATCTTTTCAAAGAGCTAGTGTAGTCAATTTCCAATTATCTGTGTCAGTGGGGAACAGGAATAGTCTGAATAATGAAACCCACAAATAATCCATACATTTCATTTTAGTAGTTGCTTCCAGCCAGTATGAAAATTTCCCACTGTGACTGTCACATTTTTCCTTTTTTTTTTTTTTTTGCCCCTCCTTTCCCTCTGCAGGGGTAAATATTGCCAAAACATAACCTCAGCAAGCATAAGGGAAAGCCAGGGTTTGGAGAATCTGTAGATTGGCTAATCAGTCCTCAAATAATAAAGCCTGAGTCTGCATCATAAGAGGCATTGCCTAGAGGCCAGCAAGTGGTATGGTGATTCGACCACTGGACTCTCACATGGCCAACCATGGTTCAAGTCCCAGACCTGGCAGCTTGCTTTCTTACTTTCCTCCTCTTTCTCTCTTTCCTCTTTCTTTCCTCTTTCTCTCTCTCTCTCTCTCTCTCTCTCTCTCTCTCTCTCTCTCTCTGGTGAGCACATGTACCCTAAAGCAAATTAAAGAATAATAATACTCATTTAAAAAATTAAAATAAACAATTCTTTAAAAAAAAAAAAAAAGCATTGCTTAGTGTGGTTGCAATGTTCAAAGTGGAATTATAGTACCTCACCCTAAATTCTGACTCGTAACAGCGACCTAACCCCTCATGGTTAACAGTAATATATGACCCTTGCTAAATCAAATTCTGAGTTCCTGGATCCAAGATTCACAGAACAAATAGTATGAGCCTCATACTACACAGTGTCAAATCTACTAGATCCAATTAGCAAATATTATTGAACATGTAAGACTTATCCCTACTATACATATATATTCATGTGCATATGTGTATTTGTGAATAGATAGGCAAATAGTGTGTAGGTACATCGCAGACACATAGACAAAGTAATGACTCTGTTTTTGAAATATTAGATACAAAAAAGCAGGGGAGCTGACTGAGAACTATTCCATTGGACCACTACTTATCAGAATCTTAAAAGCAAATGGCACTTAGGTCAATTTGTTTCAGGTGACTTTCTTTAATGATAACCAAAAGGGTGTTGTGTTGTGTTTTCTGGGGTTTTTGGTGGTGGTTGTTGTTTAATCCAGAGAAGATTCTTTTTTTAAAAAAAAAATGAAAAGGTTAATTAGTCTTCCCTGAGTTAGGAAATCATTAAACCTGCAAGTGCCAACAAGTGGCCCTAAAATTATTTGGCAACCAATGAAGGTGGTCTCTAGTTTATTAGCATCTTTCCCACCCTTACTTTTCTCTGACATGGAGAGCACATGTCAATTGCTTTCAGAACCTGACACATGACCCTTCTACCCATTTATATGATCCATCTGGCTTCTCTAAGCACTTGTGCCTGTAGTCTGTGACCTGTTATATTTTCTAAATTGCAGTAAAATTATCTTCTATCCCACAATCTCTTCTTACAATGTAACCTCAATATTCTTCCATCAAGAGAGAAGAGTCTTTGGGACCAGCAGTTAGCGTAATGGCTATGTCGCTGGACTCCCACGTAGTCGATCACAGTTCAAGTCCCGGACCCGGTGGCTTAAACTCACGCCGGGCGCGTGTGCGTGCATGCCCAAGATCCTGAGAGGAGAACGGAGGAGAAGGGATTGCGGCGTGGCCATCCCCCCGGGGGGTGATTTCTCGCTTTCTGTCTCTCTGTCTCTCTCTGTCTTTCTGGCGAGCGCACACGCCCTATAGCAAAAAAAAAAAAAAAAAAAAGAGAGAGAGAAGAGTCTTTCAGCCTCTTCTATCTTGATAAGTCTGTGGTCTACAGTGCAGTAACACTATTTGTCCCCCATTGCTGTTATCCAGCAATGTGCTGGAGCTCACACCAGCTCTTGAAAACAATTGTGTATATCTTTTCCCAACTTTGAGTTTAGTAGCTTAAAATTAGCCATGGTGAGTGTGTTTATACCATGAAAATCAGCAAACACTACACATCGGGGCTTTTTCTACCTAGGAAGCCAATTATTAAACATTTACGAGCTCACTGTTTCACCTGGCTCTCGTGTGATGCTCAAGCTTAGAACTCAGCCACCATGCTGTGAGGAAGCCTAAGGAGCTGTAGAGAGGCCCACACGGAAGAAAACCAAGACCTCTGGCTCTTAGCCCCAGCTGAGCTGCCAGCTGACGTCCATGCCAACTCGCCAGCCATGAAAGAGTCATCCTAAAATGAATCCTCCAGCTCCCAGCTGATGCCACATGGTGTGAAGATAAGCCTTCCCCCATGGAAACCTATCTAATTACAGATTCATGCACAAAAGTGCAAATTCGAGAGCACCCATTAAGATTTAAGAGGCTTGTTCAGCAACAAGAGGAACCATAACATAGTTCCTGGTAGCTTGGAGTAATCTGACTCTGCTCTGCACAGGCCCTTTTGCCTCTGATCCACCAACTTCACTCTTGATTGTCAGTTCCCACAGTGTTTCACATCCAACACAAATTCAGGCAGACTGGCCATGTCTTTGTATTAGGGCTGACAGTCTTCCCTCAGGGAATTCCAGCATCTCTGTTCCTAGTTACTCACAGTTCAGTATATGACAATTCAAGTTGGAGCGAGTCTACATCTGTTTTCCTAAATGTCTCTGGCTATTTCTGATTTGAATGTGCATACTTCCTACAACTGAAACTTAGAGAATTCCACTTTTCTCTACCCATAGCTGTCATCTGGAATGCCTTCTCTCTGGCTATAGCAAGGCACCTGGCATTTTAGACAGAATTGGAAAACATCTCTACTTAGTGCCACCTGAAAAGTCTCCCTCACTGTCTACCTTCCTTACTATAATGCTAAGCCAGGAGTAGACCCTTGTAAGTGGCAGAACATGGCTTTCCAGCCACCCATTTCATAGACTGCATAAATAAAATTCTAGGATTGCCATCTACTTGGAATATGTACTTAAGAAACTGGGGAAGATCTCTCTCGATCTGAAGTGTTCCAGATAGGAAAGAAGGGAGATTAATTATTTCCAAGCAAAAGGAAAATGCTGTGGATGGAGACAGGTTTGGAGAGGAGAAAGAATTTGCATGTATTTAAAGCAAAAGTTACATAGATTTCACAGAAAACATCTTGGGGTTCAAGTTTGAACTTCGTTCTATAGGCAATGTGGAGTCACTGAAAGTAAAACAAAAATGACAGGACCTGATTTGCATTTTCTAAAAATAACTCTCTGAGAGATAGAATAGAAAATGACTCAAAAAAAAGGACTTGATTGCAGAAAAGAAGGGCATTCAGAAGGCCATTTCTAGGCAAGAAGTAATGAAGACTGGATATGATGTGGTGATGCTTAGACAGAGGAGAGACATAACTTAGAGGGTAGAAACCACAATACTTAGTGAATGTTTTCATCTAGAGACTAAAGAAGGTTTAGATGGATTGGAGTATGTGCAAGAGGAAAAGTCATCATGTAATAGTCATAGCAGCAGCTGAAACAGCTAACATATATGACACTTACTATGTTCTAGGTATTAAAGGCTTCACTATATTAGGTCATTTAATCCTCACATCCTACGAAGTAGGAATATTATTACTATCACTATTATTATTATTATTATTATTAGCAGCAGCAGCAGCTAAATTTTACAGATAAGGAAATTGAGGCACAACAAGAGTTAATTGCCCAAAGTCACAGAACTGGGATACCAAACCAAGCTCTTAATGATTACCCAGCACATTCTCTCCAGGGAATGAATATGAGAAAGATAAAATGGACTGTAGTGATCAAAATTTGAAGCATTAGGTCTGTCACTAGTGTAGGGGTGATGGAAATGGAGAGGAAACATCTTTAGAAGGAAGAAACAGGAACCAGCAGGTGGCATGGTGGTAAAGGTGTTGGACGCCCACATGGCTGAGTCCTGGACCTGGTGGCTTATTTTCTCATCTTCCCTCTTTCTCTCTTTGTCTTTCTCTGGTGAGTGTGTGTGCTCTGTAGCAGATTAAATAAATAAATAAATAAATAAATAAATAAATAAATAAATAAAATTAAGTAAACAATTTTTTTTAAAGGAAGAAACATAGCTAGGTGGCATTCGATCTAAGGGACTGCACACCTCTGCTTTATTTCCTAGCTTCAGCTTTTCAGGGTTAATGACCCCTAAACCTCCACATTAAAACTGGTGATTTTGGGGCCAGCAGTTAGCGTAATGGTTATGTCACTGGACTCCCACGTAGTCGACCGCGGTTCACGTCCCGGACCCGGTGGCTTAAAACTCACACCGGGCGCGTGTGCGTGCGTGCCCAAGATCCCGAGAGGAGAATGGAGGAGAAGGGATTGCGGCATGGCCATCCCCCCGGGGGGCGATTTCTCTCTTTCTATCTCTCTGTCTCTGTCTGTCTGGCGAGCACATGCTCCCTATAGCAAAAACCTCTCCAAAAAAAGAAAAAAAAAAAAAAACTGGTAATTTTGTTGGCTGTAAGTCAGTCCTGAGGAAGCCAGGTCACCCAACAGTAATCTTATTTCTACTGCCCTGAGATCTTAGCATGAAATGACTCTCTCAGTCCCCGTGTCCTGTGTCCCAGTCTCTATTCTGGGTTTCCCTACCCCTACTTCTCCACTAGTACTCTCTGGAGACCCCAAGAATCCCACTGCCTACCCAGCTCCTACCGGTGTACCTTTCTGCAGAGCTAACTATGATCCTACACTTGACTCTGATCACTTGGCCCGCCAAATGCTCCAGGGCATGCTCGTGGTCAGAACGTGGCCCACAAGTTCTTATGCAATTTTGCATGAGCCAGCTGGCTGCCCAATCATGCCCAGCCCTATTCAGAGCCACGTACTGGCTTCCACTCAGATGCCCTACAGCTGCACTCCCTCTACTAATGGGTTCTTAGGAACTCAGTCCTTCTAGAATTAATACTGAGATCAATGGATGCCTGCAGACATTGTGCCTGGAGCCAGGTCCACATCTGCCCTAACCTCAGTGGCTGCCCTTTGTACCCTGTCTTCCTCCTACACCAATGGAGGTAAAAGACACAGGCTTCTGGATAAAGCTATGCCAAACCACAGCTGATCCAATGTTGGTAAAAGTCACAGGCTTCTGGATAAAGCAATGCTAAACCACAGCTAAAGGAAGGAGAAATGTGACAGCAGAGGCAGAACTAGCAGCAATATGTCTAGTTTGGGAGGAGTAACAACATTGGCAGAAGAAGAGTAGCTGGAAGGGCGTGGAGCCATTTTGTTCCCTTTCTTCTGGGTGGGTGAGATGCACAGTGTCACCACTCATGTTGTGCAGGCAGCTGTGCCCATCAAACCATCTGCATCACAGAATGCCAGGGGACTCACGCAGGGCTTGCATCTGCTTGGGGGTGGGGAGACAAGTCTGCAGGATGACTCAAGAGCTGCTGCTCAGCTCTGCTTATTCTAGCACATCTTTCCAGTGGGGCCAATTTGCCACTGCACAAAACCCATGAGCTTCTGATCTGTGGTCATTTGTGAGTCGTTGGTGCTCACTAATGAGGATCAGTTGTCACTGAAGGCACCCCTGATTTCCATAGCCAGACACTATGTCTGCATGGAATTCTATGTGAATTTCCACAGGGTCTAACGACACAGGAAGCTTTATTTCAAGACATAGTTGCTTACTACACTAAGAATTCTTAAAGCTTTCAATTTGGGAAACTGAGCACTTACAATGAAGGGCTCAGCTCAGTGACCTCCAGTGAGTGGCTGTTTTGGGTGTTTCCTAATGGTGCTAGGGTTTTGACCTCAGCAATTGCAGTCTTACAATGGAGAATGAATTCTCCTTCCCATCTGCCTTCCTTAGAGCCATGCCTTCCATCCTCTCAGGAGAGTTTCATAATGTATGACCAATCCCAGACTATTCTGGACAACAGCAATTACCATCTAATGCTTGAGAACAATAAGCAAATGACAGACTGTATGTATAGATGAATGTTAGATAGACAATAAATAGATAACCATCTCTACCCAATATGTCCGTCCTCACCATTAGGAAAGGGAAAAAGGGGTCACATTATAATGGATGAATCTAAACACACACATACATATGCTTCAAAAAGATGCTCAAGACTAAAATTGATCCTTGTCAAAGAGTCCTCCAGTTGTTTTGTTTTTTAAGTTTGTTCATTTCTTTCTTTCATGAGAGAGAAAGAAAGAGAGAGAGAGAGACACCTCCAGTCCCATCCATCTTGGGTCACAGGCATATACATATGTGTCTGGCAGATCAGAGATATTCAAGGACACAAATCCATAACCTTTCTCAAGTGATTCTAGTTGTACCACCACTGGGCCAATTCCTGGTCCCCTCCAGTTATTTCTGGCAACTCACAAGGACTCTGGCTTTTACTTGGACCCCACTACTTGCAATACCACTCAAAGAGCATCTCAGTTGTCCCTATAACCATTCTTCAGTGGGAAACTACTATAGGTGCCTAGACTATCTCTTTGGGATGCTCCCAGAGATGCCATTCCTCAGCTTGATTGAGGAGTGCTAGGTGTTGTCAGAAACTTATCCCAATTCTGCATGGCTGGTGTCCCCTGATAGCCATCAGAGACTAGTAAATTTGCCAGAATCTTGCTACTAAAGGTGCAATTCATGAACCTGAGCATCAGCATCACCTGAGGTCTAGTTAAAACTGCCCAGGTCTTTTGGACTAGCTCAGTGGCCTGTTGGTTAAGGCAGCCAGATCCCACATAGCCAACCATGTCATGAGTCCCAAACCCAGCGGCTTGAGAAACACACCAGGTGAATGTGTGTACATGACCAAAATCCCAAAAGGAGAGATTGAGGAGGAGGAATTGCAGTACGATCATTCCCCATAGGAGTTGCTTTCTCCTTTCCATGTCTTGTCTGTCTCTCTCTGGCAGCCACACATACCCTCTAGCAAAAAACAGTTAAAAAAAAAAAAAAAAAAAAAAAAAGCCCAGGTCCTACCCCCAAAGATTCTTATTTAATAGATGTGGCATTCAGCCAAGGTCAAAGTTCACTTGCTAAACTTTATGTGCTGAAGACCTAGGGACCCAGTTAAAACACGGATTCTGATTCTGCTAGGTCAGTGATGGCATCTGAGATTATGCATTTCTAAAGCTCCAGGGCAATACTGATGCTCCCTATCCTCAGACTATACTTTGCACAGTGAGAATGTGGAGAAAAGTTCTCTCAGCCTCCACTCTTGGGCCCTCACCCAAGGGGCTCAAACCCAATCAAAGGGACAGAGCAGGAAACATACAACACACCAAGTTCTTCCTTTACTCTTTTCTGCCCTCTGTTCCCCCAGTTCTAAAACATAAATCTCCTGTGGAAATTCAATACTTAGAGTATATAAAAGGGTGAGCCAGGGGAGTTGAGACAGTATTGTGTGATCTGAAAGAACAGTCTAGGGGGATGCAACAGGACCTGCCCCTGCATGTGAGATGGAATGTGGGATAAACAGTCTATGCAAGCAGTGTCTGAACAGCTCAGCCACCCATTCCCCCACAAATGTGAGTTCAATAAACAGAAGCAGAGAGAGCTGTTACCATGATAAAACTACATAGAGTTAAAACTATACTTGCATTTACCCTTAAGATCTCAAGGAAGCTTACAGAAAATTACAAGAATATTTAATAATCCCTAAAGAGATCAATTAAATAAATCATTAGAAACCAGAAGTTTTAACTCAAATACAACTTGGAATTGGTGAATGGGATGCATTTTAGATATACAAAAGATCTGCATAGGTTTCATAGCAGCACTACTGGAAACTACCTAGACCAAGGAGTCGCCAAGCTCAGTGGTGGAGTGCTGTTCCTCATGTCCAGTGACTCTAAAGTAGAGCTACTACCACCTCCATACATGCCCGTGCCCTTCCAGCCCACCCCTCCCTGTGCTCGCAGCTGCCTCGTTCCTAGCTTTGTATAAGAGTCTCCTAATGCTTCTGCCACCTCTAGCCCCTTGTTACAGTCCAGTGAGTCTTCCACAGGGCTGAGATTCTGGGCACCAACCTTCACTTCTTTCTCCAAAACATTACCCTGACCTGTTGATTTAGCTCCAGATCTATATAATTCTCTCCATATTTACCACCTTGCTTCACCACCACCCTCATCAACCCTCATGAAGAGAAATGTGACAGTTCCACTCCCTCTCCACCTCTAGATACACCGAATCCCTCCACCGACAGCCAAAGTGGTGCCTCTTCAACTCAGATCTATGCTTATTATTCCTCTGCATAAGCCCCTTTGAGAGTTTCCATTGCCAAGAGGGTAAAGTTCAAAGCCCTCAGCCTTCTACGATCTGGGCTCACTATTTCCTGCTGTACACTGTACTCCTACCGGGTAGGGAGGAGACTTCAGGTAAAGTCAAATGAGAAACGCTATAGGCTCTCCACTAAGCTCTCTCCTACCTCGAATCATTTACCCTCTGCCTGAAATGTCATGACATATCTTACATCTTCTGTTTTCCTATTTTCCATGCAGGATTTATTACAGACATCACCCCTGCAAAGGAGCCTTCCCTTATGCTCCATTCCATCACCCAGGTCTAGATTAAGGACTTTCTTCTACCTGATTCCATAAAACCCAGTGCCTTTCACTGCACTGAATGCATTGCATCATATTTGTGTTTTCCCATGTCTGTGAGCTCTCTGAAAGCAGCGATAGAGTCTGAAGCATCTGTAAATCCTCAATGTGGAGAACAGAGCTGACACAGAAACGGCATTCAAATATGTGTAGATTGATCGCTGAAAACTTGTGGGAGTACAGCATATATTTTGGAAAACGTAATAAGGGCTCCAGGCGTTTTTGACAGGATAGAGTGATGAACTGAGTTTAACAAGATAAAATTTAATTGGAACAAATGTAAGGTTCTGCCCTTGGGTCCAAAAGGCACAGGTGTAAGAAGAGAGAACGGTGTGTAGTTGCAGTTTGTATGAAAAGCCTGGGGAGTTAGAGTCATCAGTACGCTCGGCACAGGTCAATAGTGTGATCTGAGTGCCAAAAAATTAACGCAATCTTAGCTTGCACTGAAAGAGTAGTTTCTAGAATGAAAGAAGTGATAGATTCTCAAACCACACTGTAGTTCTGGGTTCATTCTGAGCTTCACATTTGAGGGGCCAGATTGTAATAGACACTAAGGAAAAAGACGAGGTAGGGAGAGGACTTCAGATAAAGTCAAATAAGAAACATGTGAAGGACATGAATCTGTTTCACTTTCACAATGCATTTGGGTCCATACTACTGGATCATCAGAAAAGTCATGATGTATTTTTCTATGCAAAAATGCATCATGACTTTCCCGATGACCCAATAGTTATTGACAAACATCTGAAGATTTTTTTAAGAATTATTAGGAATTATTATTTCTAACCAGTGGGGCTGTCCAGAAATGGATAGGTAGGGAATCTCCTATTAATGAATGCATTTTAAACTGCAATAGAATCATCTTTTCCCGATAACCTGATTATGTCACACACCCACGTACAATCCCTACATGTCACACACACCACTCTCATTGTTCAATTCCTATCCAGACCTCTGCTTCTAAGGCTTTCTATGGCTTCCCCATGTCCTTCAGTATACAAGAGTATGCATCCATGCAGCCTCTAAGGCTGCGCTCATTCTGGCCTCACCTCCTCTCTTTCCTCCCCATCCCCCTTTGCTCCCTTGTCCCTTTAGGAAACTCTTACCAGACTCTCCTGTCTCAAGACCTTGGCCAGGCAGTTCCCTTTACCTAGATTGCACTGACGTTCCTTCTTTCTTTCACCATTAATGCCTTCACGTCCTTCACATTTGCGCCCCTCCCAGCACACCCCAACCTACAGCCTGTGCTTAGCACATCGGTGTGTTATATGATTAAATAGCATTTGCTTGACATTTCATTATGCTGTGTCTCACTAAGTATTGTTTTTCAATTAGGAACGTGTGTTGGAACACATTAAAGTCATATAATACAGGTCAAATCGCTTCAGAAGAAAATGTACAAATAATTTCATTACACCAGCATTCTGTTGTATCAAGTGGTTGAAATAGGGAGACATTAGACATGGGGCTTGGGGATCCTAGTTGTAAAGGAATTCTGTTGCAACCCTTTTTTGTGTATTTGACCTGTGTGTGCTTTAATGAATTTTTAAACTATCCTCCTTCAGGCTGCCAATTACAGTCAATTTTCACTCATCTAAAAATCATAAACAGTAAATTAAGTTGAACATTACTCATTTAATAGTTCCCTGTAGGCTTTCCATTTTTCCCTCCCCAAAACTAAGAAGACCCCATTGAATAAGTAAGTTATGAATTTGCAGGCCATTTACTCAGAGGAGTACAAGAAATTTTAATTGTATTTTTCTAAATTGAACTTAATTTCTAACCCAAGCCCCCATTTTTCTCTGTAGTTGAAAATTTAATCTTGCCAATACATTGTGAATTCAGTTACCCTGGAGTTCTTTCCTGCCCCCTCCTTGGTTCATTATCATGGAATTTATGTCCTGGCCCTCCACTTGCTATATTTGTGAATCCATCTTTCAAGATGAAACATTCTGTCACATTGTCAGGGTGGTCATCTCTCAATACTGACATCCACTGAGGTGTCCCTGTCATGCTCTATGGTCTGGGATATGACCTGGTATCAGTTAGGATTATGTCCCATTGTGAAGAACTATTGTCCTGACTTACCATGAGTTAAATCAGGGGTTCTGAAAGCCTGACCCCCCTACCAGCAGCATCAGCTGGGAAGTTGTTAGACACGAACATTCTCAGGCCCACTCCAGACTATAGCATCAGAGCCAGTAATCTGTGCTCTGACAAGCCTCCCAGATGACTCTGATGTATGTTCAAGTTTGAGTTAGTTTCCTTCACAGAACATGAAGTCTGGAGGCTCATGGCTATGCCTGGTGACACCATAGCTGCTCCTAGCTGCCGTGAAAGCTGTGGAAACACCACTGACAATTCAGCCCCTGTCACTACAGGTGGCAGCAGAAATGGGGATGGTAATGACCATGGGGTCAGTCAACCACCAGTTTAGCCCCTGGGCTGTTGGGCTCTGTATAACAGTATCTCCTCTGCATGATGATGACCCTTGGGGTCCACTGATAGCTCCCTCAGCTATCTGCCTCCCTGCCTCTAATGCTTTCATCTGGATGGATCAGGGTCATAGGAATTTGGTTCCTCTTCCTCCAGCCCAGACACTTTCTGCAGTTATTTCTGCCCTATGCCATGGGCAGTTCCTGCAAAGTGGACATCCCTTCTAGCTTTGGTGCTCACTTTTATTGAGGAGCTCTGTCAGCTACCTGCCTTTGGCAATCAAGCAGAAGGAGGGTTGAGGAAAAGCAGAGTCAGTGCTGGCACCTCCCTTATTGCCTTAAAGACCATTATCTCACTCATACCAGTGAGAGTTCCCTCTTTAAATACTGGCACAATATGTAGTCTCCTAAAGCTCTGTGATTTACGCCAGGAATGCATCTTAAAAGCCAAGCACTTGAATCATTTCCCCCCCCCACTGACTGTTCTTGAAGCAATGGAAACCTCAAATACAGTGGTCTGTAGGAGGTGGGGGTGGAGGGAGTGGCTCAGGGAAGGATGGCGAGGAGGCCAGGAGGCACTGAGTACTTGACAGTATCTTGTCAAGTCCGGGATGACTTCATAAACACTAGCTGCTGTTTTCAAAAAACTTCTTTGGAAGAGAATACTGTACAGATGTGAGAGTGTGTTGGTGGGGGGTGTCTCCCCAAACGCTATGTCTGCCAAGCTCAAAATAGAAATATGCAAAGAAATATCTCTCAAACTAGTTATTTTGAGTGGAAACATGGTAGAGTGGATGAAATAATGGAGTAAGAATCAAAAGAACTGGGTGATCTCTTGAATCTGTCACTTCTAGCTGTAACTTAATCTTTTTTTTTAATTTTTTTATTATGTCACTTCTAAAATGGAAGTAAAAACACCTACTCTGCCTACCTGGCATATATTTTCATACCCATTTCACAGATAATGGTTGTAAGGGTCTGTAATAGTCTCTAATCTAATGGTCTATAAGGATCTATAATGAACTAAATATGTATAAAAGTACTTTAAAATAAATTAGTGATTACACACATGAAAGGCACCATGATATTCTGTGTTATAAACTAAAGCTGGCAGAATCCTTATTTGCTTTAGTAGACCATGTTTCTTTTTTACCCAAATTCCAGTAATGTTTCTAAGCTTACCCTATGGTTGTCTCTACAGACGTTTTGAAAAGAATAGGGAAACAAAATAAAGAGGTTAGGGAAACAAAATAAAGAGGTTAGGGAAATAAAAGACAACAGAAAAATATGTTTCTCATGTAACTCAGCAGGTTATTTTAGGTTAAAATATCCTTACTGATTTTCTGCTGGCTTGATCTATCAATTACTTAAAGAGGGATGTTGAAGTCTCCAGCTGTAACGCTGGGTTTGTCTACTTCTCCTTGCAGTTATATCAGTTTTTGTCTCAAATATATAGACATATTTTTTAGGGTTTTTTTTTTTTTGTTTGTTTGTTTGTTTGTTTGTTTTTACCATAGGGCACATGCACTTGTCAGAGACAGAGAGAGGGAAAGTGAGAAATCATCCCTCAGGGTGGATAGCCACAGTGTAATCCCTTCTCTTCCATTCTCCTCTCAGTATTTGGGCACACACATTCAAGATTCTGGCATGATTTTCAAACCACTAGGTCCAGGGCTTGAACCTCGGTCAGCCTTTGGGTATCCAGTGCCTTAACCACCATGTCACCTGCTGACCCCAGCCTCAAATATTTTGATGGGTGATTAGATATAGGTACATGTAGAACAATTATTCTTCTTGGAGAATTGACCTCTTTATCATAACATAATGTCCCTCTGTATCCCTGATAATTGTCCTCATTTCTGAAGTCTGCTTCATGGTGAATTAACTAATAACTATTTAGTCTTCTTTCTTTCTTTCTTTCTTTCTTTCTTTCTTTCTTTCTTTCTCTCTTTCTTCTCCTTTTTTTTTTTTTTTTTTTTTTTTTTTTTTTTTTTTTTTTTAGGAATATTTTTTTTGCTATAGGGCACATGCACTCTCACTGGAAAAACAGAGGAGAGATACAAAAAGTGAGAAATAACCCCCAAGGGGAGATGCCACACCACCACACCTCAATCCCTTCTCCATTCTCTTCTTGGCATTTTGGGTATACATGCACCCAACATGAGTTTTAAGCCACAGGGTCCAGGACTCCAACTGTGGTTGACTATGTGGGACTCCAGCGACATACCCAATATGTCATCTGTTGGTCCCTCTAGTTTTCTTTTGATTCATGTTAGTATAGTACAGTTTTCTCCATGCCTTTACTTTTAATCTGAATCTTTAATATGGTCTTCTTGTAAGCAACATATAATTGGGTCTTTGTTTTAAATTCACTCTGACAAACTCCTTTAAACTGGTATATTTAGACCATTAACATTTAAAATGATCATTGATTTTACTGGATTACTAACTACCATGTTTGTATCAATTTTCTATTTGTGACATTTGTTCTTCCCCCTCCCTTCTTCTGACTTTTCTGGTTTTAATTATTACATATTGGTTACATTTTATCTCTTGTCTTAACAAATCAATTATACTTTCTTGCTACATTCCAGTAGTTTCCCTAGAGTTTCTGATATATATTTTTAACTAACCCAGGTTCACTTTCAAATAACTCTTAACCACTTCGCATGTAATATAGGTACCTTATAACAAAATATTTCCAATTTTCCCTCCTGTTGCTTATGATATTGAGATCATTTGTTTCAATTACCTATGTACTATAGTTACTGAATATCAGGGTCTCTCACTCTTGGGAAAGTCCACAACCAGCCTCTAGCCACTTGTCAAAATTATCATCTAAGTGTTTTCCAGTTTATGACTCTAGTATCTCCTGGTTTAGATAAACAGATCTTGGCTGTGCCACTCAAAGTGCCTGTTTCTCTGGATTTCCAAGTGGCTATGTGCTCTGCAACCTCAGTTCTCTAAAGATTCCAAGAAAAGTTGTTGATTTTCAGTTTTTTTCAGCTTTTTCTTATTGTTGATTATAAAAGTGAAAGCGTTCAAGTTCTTACATAACAGAGCTGAAATTGGGAGTCCAGCAGATAATTTTACATTATGGAGCTTATAGTTAGGTTTGCTGATTTTTAAAAGCATCCAGGTCTTGGGGCCAGCAGGTAGTGTGGTGATTAAGAGTGCTGGACTCCCACATGGACAACTGTGGTTCAAGTCCCGGGCCCGGCACCTTGCTTTCTCACTTTCCCTCTCTCTCTGCTCTCTCTCTGTCCCTCTCTGGTCAAATTAAAATAAACAAATTAATTAATTAAATTAAATTAAGTTCAATAAAATAATTCTTAAAAAAATTTTTTTAAATGAAAGCATCCAGGTCTCAACTCAGTCCTGCTCTACCCAGCTGGCCAATTCTGGATTAAAAAGAGAAAGCACTTCCTACCTCACAGAGAAGAGATCACTTATCTTCCAATCTGCTCTGAGTACTCCATTCACCCAGCCACCCACCCTGAGAACATTGTCACCTGCATGAAGCAAGAACAGTTGCCCTGTGCTAGTCATATTCTCGTTGACACTGGTGTCATTATTCCAGGGTATGGTGCCATTTCTTAGTGAAGAAACTTCAACTAGCTACAATAAGCAAGGACTGGATTATATAGGCTTATCTCCCGGACACAACCTGCTATGTTCAAAAGGAAAAAAAAATTTTTTAATCAATGGTTTGATTATAATATGCACTTCAAAGACACTTAAGAAGATTGCTGGTTTAAAAAAGGAAGAGGAGCAATTCTGACTCCTCCAGTACTCTATCAACCTGCACTCCCAAACTGGCAGGTCCACAAAATGAAAAAAGATGCTCGCATTCATGACCCTGCAGCACTACAAGATCTTGGAGAGCTTTTGAATCATCTAAGAAAAATTAAATTATGTTCAGTAGCACTTTAGTGTTAAGTGAACTTTATACTATATTCCATAGCTACAGAATCTGATCATTTATATGAGGTATGAAGTAACTCTCTTATTGTCCAGTATCTAATTCATTTTAGTCCAATTTGAATTACAAAAGTTTACTGAATGCCCACTGCTTATTCTGAATAATAGTACATACAGGAGGGCATAATCCATTTATTCATGGAGTTCACAATCTTATGGTTAAAGAAAAACAAGCAAACTAGTGAACAAATGAACAAATAAACAAAACAAATAATACACACTTTATAACCCAGTACCCAGCACATGCAAAAGTTGACTGAATGAGTGTTTACACAATGATCTACAGACAAAATGCTAGACAAAATAGAGACAAGAGTCTCAGAGAATGTGATACCAGTTGAAAATATATCAGCTCAACTGTGGAGGATTCTCAGGACCCTGGCAGTCAATAAAGTAGAGAAAAGTATTCAGCAAAAGAGAAAGTGTTAAGAACTTTCAGAGAATGGAGAAAGATCTGGTATTTCCGGAATATGTGGTTAGACAATGCCAAGAAAAAATGCTAGAAAAATAAATCACAAAAGGCCTTGAATATCAGGCTGAGAGATCTGCATGTTTTCCTATAGAGGACGAGACACCAAAAAGTATTCTGAGCAGATGGGTTACATGGTTGGATGTGTTTTAGGAAAACCACTGCAGAAGCATGGAGGAAGGTAGACTGGAGTGAGAAGGAGAAGATGGGCTGGCTCCTGCATAAGTTCAAGCAAAAGATAAGGAATAGTAGTTAGTGGAAAAATTGAAATGGGTATATGGTTCAAGCGATACAACAGAGGTGGGTTCAATAGTACTTGGCTATCAATTGGATCCAAAGGCAGAAAGACTTGAAGATAGCTCTGGTGAAGCTTACAGAAAGAGCTACAGTTCTCCAGCTCACCCTGTGTCCACACCCTGCAATTTGACTTTAGAGTCTCTATTATCAAGCGATGGAGTCTAATTCACTTCACCTTAAAACTAGGTTCCAGGAGAAGACATCTGCATTTGAACTGTGAGCAATCCCTTTCAGGCGATAGGACAACTGAAGTTTTTCTACTCTGATTTCACCCTCCAGACCCCAAGATCTAGAGTAGAGAGGCAAAGCATAAGCCCTTTGAGAATACATCTACATTTGAGTTGTAAGCAATCCCTTTCAGGTGCTAGGACAACTGAAGATTTTCTGTTCAGACTTCACCCTCCAGATCCTAAGATCTAGAGTGGTGAGGTACCCTCTGTATTCTTCTCTCTGTCTCTCTCTTTTTTTATACTTTTTATTTTTAATGTAAGGTACTTTTCTTGGTTCTCTGATTCTCCTTTATCTTGCCAGTTCTCCCCTTTCCTCCCTCACATTTAGGAGGGGCAAAGTACAGGCCCTTTGAGAAGACATCAGCATTTGAGCTGTGAGCAGTCCCTTTCACTTTTTGCTTTTGAAAAAAAAATTGTTTTATTGTTTTTTCTTTCTTTGTTTTCTTTTCCTTTTCCTTTTCCTTTTACCTTTATCACTTTGCTGCTCAGCCTCCGCACAATGAGTGTCTAGATAGGTATATGTGCACAGTAGCCAAATGTCTGAATTTACTATTAGGGTCAGAATAATCCTCAATTCCCACTGAATCTGCACAAAGGGAGAAAAACGGAACTGCAGAGAGATCGCGGATCACCACCTTCTGCACATCTCTAAACACTCAGATTGAACTTCTAGAAATTAGGAAGAAATGTATAATCATCAGATGATCAGAAATCACCACAGAGGTACAAGAAATATAAGAAACCAAGAAAATATCTTTCCCCCAAAGAAAAAGAACAACTCCTCATCACCCACAGACAGTACAAGGGAACTCGTGGAAATGCCAGATAAAGAATTTAGAATATTCATAGTGACAAAGCTAACAGAGATGCAAGACAGAGAGACAGTAAACTCCAGAAGATATAGGAGAAAAGAGAGGTGAGGGAGTTCTTGCACAACCTGAAAGAGGAAATACACACCATAAAGAAGAATCAAACAGAACTATTAGAGATGAAGACTGTAATACAGGAAATCAAAACCTCCCTTGAAAGTATTAAAAGCAGATTAGATTCATGCAGAAGATCAAATCTCATATGTAGAAGACAGAACCTCTGGCCTAAAAAAATTCACCAAAAAGATTGAGAAAATAACCCCCCAAAATGAGGATAATGTATAAGAAATACTAGACACCATTCTTTGTCCAAACAGCCAGAGAATCAGTATCCCAGAAGGTGAAGAAACTAATAAGGGTATTTATAATCTATCCCATGAAATCCTGGAAGAAAATTTTCCAAACCTAGAGAGGCATTCAAATACCCAGACCCAAGAAATACAAAGGACCCACATAGAAACAACCCAAGAAGATCTTCTCCAAGGCACATCATAGCCAGATTGACCAAAAGCACAGACAGAGACAAGATACTAAAATTGTCAAGAGAAATGTCAAGTTACTTATAAAGGATATCCCATCAGGCTAACAGCAGATCTCTCATGTGAAACAATGTGAGAAAGAAAAGAATGGGAAAACATATTCAAAGTGTTAAGTGAAAAACAATTTCAACCAAGAATACTACACCTGGCAAGATTTTCCTTCATATGGGAAGAAAAGACAAAAACATTCTCAGATAAACAAACCCTGAAAGAATTTACCAACACCAGACCGGCTCTCCAAGAAGTTCTGAAGGGAGTGCTCTACCAGGAAAACTACAGACATAGAGTAATAAGAGTCCAAAAAATGACCAAGAAAATGGCCAACTTAATGGTATGGACAAGTCCAGAGTTGAATGTTTACTTCAAGAATTTAAACAGAAAGATTGGACCACAACTGAAGAAAGATTAATTACATTAGACTGAACTGGTGAAATAGAATTTTATGACTTTTGACTAAGACATTACTTATTTTCTTCTATGCTTTGTTTTCCAGGTTTAAGGATTTTTGTCTTCTCTTGAGCTGTTGACAGGTTAATCTACCTACTATTTGAACATAATTCTAACCTTTTTCCTGGCTTTAAGTGTTAAGAAAATTTCTCTTAACATTTTTTGATTTATTAAAGCTAAAACTGCTTTTCTTGAAATTAAAAAAAAAATACCTATCTAATGACCAAAGTAAGCTATATAGCCTCAGGTAGGTGATACATTATAATATGTTTATTCTACTCACTGAGTTTTATGCCTAAAGTCAGACATGTATACACAAATATGTATGTATCAGCTGAACTTGCTAGTGAAAGTATTTAGATTAATTAAGGTATTTTGGAAATGAATAAAATGTGAGCAAAAAAGCATGGAAAGCAACTGTAGATACCAGAGACAGTGTGGGAAGAGGATAGGAAATGGCAGAGGGTGAGAAGTAGGGAAGCAAGGGAGAAAAAAAAAAGAAAAATATATAAGAAATAAGGAATGGAAAATTATTTGTTGATGATAACATGTATGATAATATCCTTGACTGAGCCAATATAGAGTGTATTCTGGATGGGAAATCACATTTGGCATGCTGTGGTGAGGTACAGTGAATAAATGTAAAATAAATAAATTTAAAATAAAAATAAAATAGAAATAAAAGTGTTAAAGAATCTAGGGGAAAAAAAATAAAAACTGGGTTCCAGCTCCATACTACATGGGTCAACACTGAACAATTAGGCTGGTGTAGAGGGAGAAGATGCTAAAACCAGGTAACTTAGCTTAAGTTTCCCTAGCAACAAGCCCTGTGGCAAAGATTCAAATGAATATAATTTGTTTGGGAGATGATCACAGGAAGCACATGTAGAGAAGTGGGGGAGTAAGAGTGGGAGAGAAGTCAACAGAGGATATGCTATCAAGCAAGTTACCCCTTGTACAATTGCAACTTAATCCTGCTGAATAACTCTGAGAGACAGCTCAGAGTTATCCCATCTGAGGAAAAGACTACAAATATTATCCATCAGGCATTGCATGAAGGTTGCTGGAGAGAAGATAGAGAATGTCCTATGGCCTGATGGACATATGGGAAGAATGGGCTCTAGCCTGTCCAAATTCTGCCTAGATTATTTATCTGCAATGACTCTCAGACAACCAGCTACAAGTGCTAAATTTTGGCAAGGGTAAAGAGCAAGGATGAGGAGGGAAGTATACCTGGAAGATGTAGATACACTGTCTCAAGGAGGATGGTGAGCCCCAGCTCCAATTGGGAAGTTCATACACTAATATGAGCACAGAAACCAAAAGATTGGGTGGTTACAAACTCCTCAGGAAGTATGTTAGGCTCACATATACACAGAGACATGTACATCAGAAATAAAATCTGCAAGTGATCTAGGTGCCCTAAATCCTGTATGCTTGTGCTTACCCATATACTTATCCACTTGCATTCCATCCTAATCCCACTGCCTTTGCCCTCTCTGGGTGACTCATTCTCATTCATAACATGCTCCCTCCATTAGGACCAGACCTGTCTTAATTAGGGCTGTTTTGATGGAATACCATAGAGTGGGTAGCTCAAACAACACTCATTTCTCATAGTTATGGAGGCTGAGACGTCCAAGATCAAGGTGTTGGCCAATTTGGTACCTGGAGAAAGCTCTCTTCCTGGTTTTCTGAGGTCTCCTCACTGTATCCTCACATCACAGAAGAAGATGGATCTTGTGTTTCTCTTCTTGTAAACACACTACTCCCATAGGAGGGTCCCACATTAGGACCTCATCTAAACTAATTACCTCCCAAATGCCTTACCCCTATATACAATCATAATGGGATTTGACTTTTAAGATAAGAAATGGAGATAAGGGACACAATTTACTCCATTAACAAGACTTCTACTTGAACCCATTCAGTTTAGCTTGGTCCCATTCACCTTGCCTACCTCTTGCCAGACCCATGTTTGAGGTCAGGGTCTGCCTTGAAAGCCTCTAGCCCCCTGCCCAGCTGAGATGAAACTTACTGATAAAAGCCCCGCCAGCCACCCAACTTTTAGGAATATCACTCTCCAGACATCTTTGCTGCATACTCATAGGCCCTGTATTTGGAGGTTCTTTGGAAATTAAAGGCAGCTGGGATAGAGCCAGAGTTTACCCTGGCCCTTGGGCTCTGAACAACAGTCTCTTTCTTCCCTGTCACCTCACCATTTAAGGGCCAGCCCCACAGGTGGGTTTATTCATCCCACCCTGTACTCTGCCACAGTCTCCATGCTTCCCACTTCGGGTTGGTCTATTTTGCAGAAGAGCCAATTTTTAAACTCTCATTCATTCAGCCAACCTTCATTAGCACCCACACATGCCAGGCATTGCTTGGGACTCAAGAATAAGAGATCCTGCCTCCTAGGTGCCACCCAGCACAAACTCCTTTTGCCCGAAGAAGGTAAATAGGCATGGCAGAGCTTTATCCATAGGAGTGCAGTAGGCTGCTGGCACCACTGCTGACTTTGCAGCAGTGCTGGGCAAGTGAGTCAGTATCCTGACCCAGCAAAAACATAAAAAATAAAAGACTTTCTATGAACCAGGATTGCATGAGGCAATATCAGGAGATTAGGCCTTGACTTAACGACAGTTCCCAGCTCATTAGTAGTTCCCAGTTGACATGAGGGTGCCTAACAACGAGGTCTAGCTTCTGGGTGCCCAGGATCAGAAGACAGGCACATCAGCGGGAGTCAGCTTTCCTATGGTGAGGCTCTGGTGAGGCTTTTGCAGCATCAGAGAGCTCTTAAAATGCTCAGTTTGAGGAGCTGCCAGGTCTTATCTAAAGAGCCATGTGCTTGGCACTGAGTCTGGTGCCGTAAGAAGACCTAAGAGCTGTGGATAAGGGTGTTTAGACTTAGAACCCCTACATGCTCCTTTAATTTCCTCTTCTCTCCTGAAACAAAAGTGGGCACTAAGAGATTTGTGGGCCCACCTGATTTATGGAGGAGTCACCTCCTCCCCCATGACCATGCTCTACATGTTCCCACAGCTCTGATCAGCCTCATCAGCGTATATAGTCAAGCTGCCGAAGTGCCAACTCGCGTGGGAGAAGGAAGCCAGTTGCTAGGCTCCCGTGCATGGAAAGAAAGAGGGCATTTCTCCTGAACACAGGCAGACTTTAGCCAGAAATTATACAGAACTTTCTAAAGCCACAGGCAATAACTATAGCAGTAACTATCCTGCATATCCTCAACACGTTCTCCAGGCAGGCTTCATTCCCCCATTAAACCAGCATAACCCTGCCTCTGGGAACTTGATTTGCTTAGAGTCTGAATTCCCTAGTCTTAGGTACTTGGTTTCCCTGCCTGCTGTGCCAGCCAGGAATAATATCATACTACATTTACCTATTTCCAATTCCTGGAAAGAGCCAGGTAAAAATTGGAGCAACGTTGGGGGCTGGACGAGTGGTACAGCAGTAACACGATACTCTGCAAGGCTGACCCATGTGGGAAGGTTCCAGGTTCACATCCAGAGACCTCTTTGAGTACTTTAAGCGTACATGTGCCCATGATCCAGGCTGACAGAGGCTAAGAGAGGATCATGGCATCAAGATGCTGTCAGGGGGTTCTCTCTCCCTCTCTCTGCTTCTCTTACTCATGAAATAAACTTCAAAGCAAAATTAACTACTAAAAAAAAAAAAAAAAAAAAAAAAAAAAAAAAAAAAAAAAAAAAAACTGGAGCAATCAACATGTGAGTCCTAACTTCCCTGGCAGGTATCTACTCTGGTATGATGTCAAGGACAGAGAGTAGGCCCCTCCACTAAAGAACAAAATAGGACTTCCCTAATTGGAACAGCAAGTCCCAACACCCTGTGATGGCTGTTTGCTTACTCTGCTCCCTTTACAGATGCGAGAACAGAAGCACAGACTGGTTCTGCTCTTGCTAGTGAAAGGTGGAGCAGTAGTCCACATTCCAATAGGCAATTCTCTACTCTTCTCCCATTCCTGCCCAGCTCTGGGTCCAGTGGACCACAGAAGAGTGATTCCCAGGGCCCTTGCCTTGGATTCCAGCTGGAATGGGTCTAGGATCCCCAAGAGATTACAGGGTCTCCTTACTGAGCTCTCAGAGGTTCCAGCATGAAAGGGATTATGCTAAGCATGAACATTTTTTTCCTGTTAGTGTCCATTTTTTCCTTTTAGCACGTTCCTCATTTCAATCATTCCTTTTCCTTTCCAGACCCCAGGAGCCAGAAATAAACACATGCAGTCTTTGCATTGATGTAAATAACCATTGGCTTTATTGAACCCATCTGCTCAGGCTGTTGGTTGAAATCATAGCCATGGAGTGTTTCCACCGAGCACCCCTGGGGTATTCAGGAAATATAGCTACTGCCCTGCACGTCTGGTCTGCTTTTTCAGGAGGGACCCTCACTACAGAAGTTAGGTATTTTCTTGATTTTCGGACTTTTGCTCTTCATCAACAATTATTTCCCCCCCTCCCTTATTCTTTCCTTTGTCACTCCTGAAACTGACTTTTGCCTCCCAACCCCACAGACTGCCTGGCTCCATCATTCTGTTATGGGATCTTGAGTTTGAAAAAGACAACGTCAATGGTTGCAACTTATGGTCAGGCTCGTGTACCCACCCGCCTCGTACAGCTTCTAGGTGGTTGTCCCATGCTTCCACAGCTTGTCCTGGGGCTCCTTTCTCTTGTGAAAACAGAAACAATAGCAGTTAAATGTATGGAACACTTGGGGTTGGGGACTGCTGAAAGCTGTCTTCACTCGTTGCCCCGGGAAACTGAGGCACAGACAGGGATGAATTAATTTGCTGGAGATCATAAACTTGCAGCAGCTAGGACTAGATTCCAACCCTAGAAGTCTAGCTTTAGGGTTAGGGCTCTTTACTACAAAAAGTACTAAAAATAAATAAACGAACAAACTCTGCTTCTACAAAGCATACAAATCTCCAAGCCCTGCCAGTTTAGAAGCCTAGGATTGATCTTTTGTCTTCTGGTTGAGCTGTTCTTTGTTTTCTGCTGTTTGATTGCTTCCTTTGCTCTCTCCCTTACTTCCTGCACCCCCTGAATACCACATGTTACTTGAGCCTTAACCACAATCAGTGGTCTCGTCTTTATTCTTTTATCTCTCTTGCCCCCATGTGCAATTATTAGCCACATCCTATGGACTCATTCATTTCAGAAACATTTAGTAAGTGCCAACTATGTACCAAACCAAATAAGATAGATGGAGCCCCTGTGTGTGTGGCCCTTTCAGTTCAATTGTGCTGCCTCTATCTCTCATATCCCCTACCCTCACCACAGCCCTTATTCAGACCAATGTTCACACTCAACTGTACAATTGCTATACCTTCACTGCTGTGCATTTTGCCTCACCTCATATCAGCCCTTTCCCCAACTCCAAGCTTCCCAGTACCTCCCTTCTTAGTCCATTCTTACCACTATTAAAAATAAAAAAATACCATAGACTGGATGGCTAAAAAACCCTGGAAATTTATTTCTCACAATTCTGGAGGCTGGTAAGTTCAAGACCAAGGGGCTGGCAGATTCAGTGAATGGTGAGGGCCCCCTTCCCAGTTCACAGATGGTACCTTCTCACTGTGTCTTCACATAGTAGAAGGGGCAATACAGCTCTCTGAGGACTCTTTTATAAAGATTCTGTGTTGACTCACACTTTGCAGAGTATACAGTCTCTAGTCTTCACTTACAAGTAGCCAAACCTTGGTCTGCTTTTCAGGCTCATTTTTCATCAGGGTCTTTACCTGCCTAACGTGCGTCTTTGTCTAAAACCCCATACTTGGCCTGCCTGGTGGATTTCAGGCACTTTTGAGTTGTTCTCTGTCCACCTAATTCTCTTGGAGTTTTACTTTTGTTATTCAGCATCCAGCATCTCCTGGGAGATGGGACAGGGACAGACCAGGGTCCTGGGGAGCCGAAGGGAGGTGGGGAAGGGAAAAATGGAGTGCAGGCCAGGATGGAGCCTACTCACATGTGTCCCACAAGACCAGGCCAGGAGTCAAGACTGAGAGCCAATGGAGTTTAAGGATGTAATATGAGCCACATCCTTTCAGTTCTGTCCTTTTAGGGTAGGGAGGATGAGGGTGGGCCAGTACCTGAGCAATAGAGATGGTTGATTATAATGCCATTAGAGCCCACAGATATATTGGGTTGACTAGTCGCCACTTTCCCTGGGTTTAAATAAAGAGGGGGGGATGGGACCAGCAGTTAGTGTAATGGCTATGTCGCTGGACTCCCATGTAGTCGACTATGGTTCGCATCCTGGACCCGGTGGCTTAAAACTCACACCAGGCATGTGTGCATGCGTGCCCAAGATCCCGAGAGGAGAATGGAGGAGAAGGGATTGCAGCATGGCCATCCCTCCTGGGGGGTGATTTCTCGTTTTCTGTCTCTCTGTCTCTCTCTGTCTGGCGAGCACACACACCCTATAGAAAAACCTCTCTCAAAAAAGAAAGAAAGAAAGAAAGAAAGAAAGAAAGAAAGAAAGAAAGAGAGAGAGAGAGAAAGAAAGAGAGAGGGAGGGGAAGCAGAGAAGGAGCCAGCACTCATGGGGAAAATTGAGAAAGGCCTGGGCTCTAACAGTAGCCTAGGTCCTATCCCCAAGTAGCAGTTTCCTATTGCTGATTTAACAAAGTACCACAAATTCAGTGGTTTTAAATAACACAAATTTATTATCTTACTGGTCTGGAGGTCAGAAGTCCAAGCTTAGTCTCACTGGGTTAACTCAAGGTGTCAGTAGGGCAGGTTCCTTCTGGAAGCTCTGAGAGTGACTTTCCTTGACTTTTTCCAGCTCTTAATGGCAGCCTTCATTCTTTCACTTGCAGTCCCTTTCTCCATCTTCAGGTGTATCACTCCAACCTCTGCTTCCATCATGTCACCTTCTCTCACTCTGAGCCCCCTCCCTCCCTCTTCTAAGGATCCTTCTGTCCAAGGATCCTCCAGGAAAATCTCCCCATCTCAAGACCCTTAATTTGGTCACAGCCATGGTCTCTTTTGTCATCTAAGGTAACATATCACAGGTTCTAGGGAATACCTGATCATATAGCTGGGCCACTCCTTCCTTCCTAGGCTTATCTAAAAAGTTCATGTCTGAGTGAACCCCCAATGTGAAGAGGAAGTGAGGTCCCCAAGAAACCTATCAACAAGAAACCTGTGAGAGATACAGGTAGCCAGCCCAGAGCCTCCTGCTAGGGACCCTCAATGTTCATTCTGCTTCTCCCCTTCAGGAAACCTCTGTAAGAACCTTCTGTTCAGTTCATGTTCCACACTGGCCTCTGTGTGATCTTGATGGGAGAGCAGGACAACCAGCCATACCCTGTTCAACCTTCCGCTTATGGAAGGTCTCTTCAAGGAGTGATATTTGTACAGACACTTGAAGAAAAAGCAAATCAGCCTTTTAAAGGGTAGGAGGTTGAGCACTCTAGAAAGAGGATAAAAGCACAAAGGCCTGAAGAAGGAGAGAGCTTGACAAGTTTGAGGAACAGAGGGGTCAGTGTGGCTAGAAATAGGGATCACTGTGAGTAAGAGAATTCAGGGTTGGAGATGAAGGTAGAAGCCAGGTGGTGCATAATCAGGAGGTCCTTGAGAAGAAGTCTGGATTTTCTAAAAGCAAGGGGACGTTGCTGAGTATAGTAACAATTATAAACAACAGCTAACCATTACATCTATAGCAACATGTATATGTTTACTAAAGTTTATATCTATAGTAAACTAGTATTAAGTATCAGGTGTTATTTATTTGCATCAATTCCAAATTTACATAAATTAGGTCAGATGAGTCACATTTTAAGTTGAGAAAACTGAAGCACAGAGAGATTAAGTATATTGTCAAACTCACACAGCTTATAGGTGGTAGAAGCTGAAATTCAAACCCAATTCATTTGGCTTCACAGCCCCTATAGAAAAACCTCTCAAAATAAATAAATAAATAAATAAATAAATAAATAAATAAATAAATAAATAAAGAGGAGGGGAAACAGAGAAGGAGCCAGCACTCATGGGGAAAATTGAGAAAGGCCCGGGCTCTAACAGTGAAGCCAAATGAATTGGTTTTAAGCACTATGCTCTATTCTTTTCCTACTGAGAATTTCATGCAAAAATAAATCACTTTGGCAGGAAGGTGGACTGTAGAAGGAAGAGCAAGTGAACAGACTAACTGATTAAGAGGATCTTGTAGAGCCCGGGTAAGAGATGTTCATGGCGAATCTGGAGTGCTAATGTTGAAAGCAGAAAAATGAGTGGACTCAGGATAGATCAGAGATCTGCAAGGAACTGAAGCTGGTTCCTTGATTTTGAGCTTGAGTAACTCAGTGGATGATGACGCCTTCCTTGAGAGAGGAACAGGCTTTGGGGTAGGCAATCCTCAGAGCCAGTATCCTGCCCTTGTGTAGCCTCTGAGCTCCTACCAACCCTTCAGCCACGTGCTAGAGAAAGCTTCCCACACAGGTGCTGAGGTTAGCCTGCACTGGCAGGTCCATGCCAAGAACCACAAAAGCCTCACTTTATTTAAAATACAAAACTTGGCGGGATTCCCCAACCTAGACAGAGACAAGCCCATTACTCTGTGAGCTACATTTCAGCCTCTGTTTTCTTGTATCTATTACCAAGGCCTCTCAGCCGAAAATCCACTCAACCCATCAATCACTCCTCCCAGAAGCCCACAAACAGGGCAGCAAAGGCTGAAATCCCAGTAGGCGTCCATAGGCACATTGGACCAAGCTCCAAAGACTTTCCTGTTTATAGATAGGGGGTTGTGTTGCTTTATATTTTTAATAAAAAGCAGATTTTTAATAAAAAGCAGATTTTTATCAATCCTACCCCCAAAATATCTATTGGGGAAACTGGAATTTTGCTTCCAATCTCCCTACTCAATATTCCCCTAGTGCCCATGAAAAGCTTTGGTGTTTCCACAATTTGAATGTTCACAGATAATTAGCTAGTAGAATGATTTGGAGAGAGAAGCCAGTATATATTTTCACAACCTGGTCAAGAGTGGGTGGGAGAAGCACCCCTAAGCAGTCTTGGCACATTTCAGTGCCTGAAACATAAACATGCAATTCATTTAGAGGCATATTCATTTAGGTTTCTGTGACCATAAAAAGTTTTCTACTCCTTAGCTGACTCTGTATCCTAGTGGTTAAGGGAGCCAGGTCCCGCATGGCCAATGACAGTTCAAATCCCGGCCCCAGTGGCTTAAAAAAAAAACCACACCAGCTTATGTGTGTGCATATCCCAAATCCCAACAGGATGAAGAGATGGAGAAGGGATTTCAGTGTGACCACACCCCATGGGGAGTGCTTTCTTCCTCTTCCTCTGTTTCTCTCTCTGGCAATACAAAAGGGAAAATAAATGCTTTCTCCCTTGCTTCTGAGACATCTTATAAAGTTACTTGACTCTCTCATCTAACTTTCCCCTCCATAATCCTCAAATATTTCATTCATCCTATTCCCTGCCACCTCAACTGCCCCATGAATGTGCCTTCTCTTCCTTTGAGACATGGAGAAGCCTTTTCTGAATCTAGTCTCTTCCTCTTCCCTCTTGCTCAGACTGCTCCTCAAAGTTCCCCATCCTCAAAGTTCCCTCCCTCCCTTCCTATCCCCCCATTTTTTCTTTTTCCTTTGTCTTTTTTTTTTTTTTTTAACCTTTTGCCATAGGGAGCACTTTAGAGACAGAGTAAGAAAGAAAGCGAGAAATCACCCCTCTCAGGAATGGCCACACTGCAATCCCCTCTCCTGCATTCTCCTCTTGGGTATTGGCCATGCATCCAGCATGATTTTCAAGCCGCCGGGTCCAGGGCTGGAAATGGCTGGCCATGTGGGAGTCCAGCATCTTAACCACCAGACCACCTGCTGGCTCCTCTTTCAGTCTTTTTACCATTAATTCCTATTATCATTAATCATCTTCTAAATGTGTCACCAGCTGTGTTATAATATGTACTCACTTTAGAGCCTCGTAATAATTTTGCAAAATAATATTTTATACACAAGTGCATGTGCTCACTCATACCCCCACACACTTCTTTGATAGCTGAAGAATTTGAGAATGCTGAAGGTTAAAAAATTTACTTAAGTTCCTTTTCTATTTATAACTTTAAATTGAATGTATTTGTGAGGTACAGTGTGATTTTTCAGTACATGAATACAATGTGTAATGATCAAATCAGGGTCATTAGAATACCAATCAGCTCAACTATTTATTATTACTTTGTATTGGGAATATTTAAAATCCTCTCTTTTAGTTAATCTGAAATATACAATAAATTATTAACGATGATTACCCTACTGAACTAAAGAATGCTAGAACTTGTTTCTCTTATCTATAATTTTGTTTCCATTAACCAACATCTCTCTATCCTCTCTCCTCATTACCATTCCAAGCCTCTAGTAAACCCTATTCTCCCTCCTGCTATAAGATCAACATTTTGTTTCCACATATTAGTGAGAACACAGTTTTTCTCCTTCTGTGTCTGTCTAGCTTATTTCACTTCACATAATGTCTTCCAGGCTTATCAAGTTGCCTCAAATTACAGGATTTCATTCTTTTTAATGGCCAAATAGCATTTCATTATTTTTTCCACATTTTCTTTATCCATTCATCTATTGATGGACACTTAGGTTGATTCCATATTGTGGGTGTTGTGAATAGTGCTCCAATGAATGTAGGAGTATGGATATTACCATGACATAGATTCCTATTACTTTGGATTTATGCCTAGTAGTGGGATAGCAAAATCATATTGTAGTTCCATTTTTACTTTTAGTTTTTTTGAGAAACTTCTATACCATTTTCCATAATGACTGCACGAATTTACATTCCAGCCAACAGCATTAAGAGTTCCCTATACACTGCATCCTCACAAGCATTTGTTGGTTTTTGCATTTCTGATGATAGCTATTCTAATTCCAGTAAGAAGGTATATCACTGTGGTTTTGTTTACATTATACAACATAGTTTTTGTATAAATACAGCCAGCAGGTGCAAGACTCCAATCGTGCAGTTGGCCAGCCATGTGGGATCCAATGCCTAACCACCATGCTATCTGCTGGCCCTCAATTTATTTAATTTATTTAGTAGTCATTCAAAAACATGTTGTTTAGTCTTTGTGTGTTTGTATGACTTCCAAAGTTCCTCTTGTTTCTGATTTCTAGTTTTAGTCCATTATGTTCAGAAAAGACAATATGACCATTTTTCTAAATTTTTTGAAACTTGTTTTGTGCCCTGATAGGTGGTTATTCTGGAGAATGTTCTGTGTGCTGATGAGAAAAATGTGTTCTGCAACTGTTAAATAAAATATTCTGTAAATGTCTGTTAGATACATTTGGTCTATAGTGCCACTATTAATCTGATATTTTTGTTGTGAGTTTTCTGTTTAGATAATCTATCCACTACTAAAAGTGAAATGTTGAAATCTCCACCTATTATTGGTTTGGTATCTATTTCTCTCTTTAGGTCTAGTAATATTTGCTTTATATATTTTTTAATTTTTTATTATTATTCATACATTAAATCACTATGCATCATTTAGAGTGTGAAGAGACTTTACTCAGCATGATATACACCTCAGTCCAGCCCAGTTGAGACCACCATACACATCCCCATCAATAGATAATAAACCTTATCTGTGTCCCACAAGTGTCTTACTTCTCCATTTTCCCCTCAAATTTCCTACACTCTTCCCCTCCCACACTCTCTTTCCATTTGTCTCTAGTGTCTATTACAATTTTTAATCTTTTATGTTCTCCAGTCTTTCAGTCTCTACCATAGAGTGCAGACAATTGGTATATGTTAAGTGGAGACATACAATGTCTCTCTTTCATAGCCTGACTTGCTTCACTCAGCAGCAAATCTTCTATATTCATCCACTTTCTTTTTTTTAATAATTATTTATTCACTCATTTATTTTTTTAATTTGACCAGAGAGAGACAGAGGGTGAGAGTGAGAGAGAGAGGAAGTGAGAAAGCAAGCCACCAGATTCAGGACTCAAACCCTAGTCGGCCATGTGGGAGTGTCCAGCGCCTTAACCACCTGCTGGTCCCCCATATTCATCCACTTTCTATCAAATTCCAGGGCCTTTTTGGTTTTTATGGCTGAATAGTATTCCATGGGGTATATGTGCCACAATTTTTCAATCCATTCACCTGTGGACATTTGGGGTGCTCCAGAGTTGATGCATGTCTTCTGGTTGAATTGATGCCTTAATTATATAGAGACTCTGTCTCTTAGTTATTTTTTAGTTAAAATCTATTTTATTTTATATATAGCTAGCCCTTCTTGCTTTTGGTTTTTACTTACAGGGAATATCTTCTTCCATTCTTTCACATTCAGTCTATGTGTATCTTTACAAGTGATGTTAGTTTCTTATATATAACATATAGTGGGTCTTTTATTTTTCTTATTACTATTAGTCTATATCTTTTAATTAGGAAATTTAATTCATTTACATTCAGGTTTATTACAGATGGATGAGGACTTATTCCTGTCATTTTATTGTTTTCTGGTTGTTTTGTTTATTCTGTTTCTTTCTGCATTTCTTATTGCTTATCCTTGTGGTATAGTGATTTTTTTGCATGTAGATAAGGCTTGATTCCTTTCTTTTTCTCATTTTGATTACCTGGTCTACCACTGGGTTTTGTATTTTCATATGTTTTCATGACAGTAGTATTCAGCCTTTTTCTCCCAGATGTAGCAAGGCCTAACTTCCTTAGTCATTTCTTGTAAGGCTGGTCTAGTGGTGTTGAATTCCATGTTTTTGCTTGTCTGTGAAAGACTATTACTCCAATTCTGAAGGACAGATTTGCCAGCTATAGTACAAGGGATCTTCGCAAAGCTTGAGGGAAAAAGTGTATTATGAAAAAACTGTACATGATTTCAATTTTTTGCACTCATATGTTAATTCCATTTGGAAGTATTTTGTATTCTTAGTTTAGTACTATCTTCTTTTAGGACTTTAAACATATCATCTCATTCTCTCCTAGCCTACATACTTTCTACTGAGAAATTGCTATTAGTCTGATGTGCATTCTTTTATATGTAACTTGTCACTTTTCTCATGCTTTTGTATTTTTCTGTTTTGTTTTTGTTTTTGTTTTATACTTTTGACAGTCTAATTATAATATATCTCATTCAGGACTTCTTTGGGGTGAATCTATTTGAAGACTACTGAGCTTCTTGTATCTAGATTTCCATATCCTTTTCCAATATTTCCTTCAATTCTGAAAGACAGGTTTGCCAAATATAGTACAAGGATCTTCACAAAGCTTAAAGAAAATGCATATTATGAAAAAAATATACTTAAAGGACTTAGGCATTACTACATCTGGAAGCAAAAGGGTGAATATGTGAATATTGCCATCATGAAAAAACTATACATGTATATTTTCCAATACTTGGGAAGTTTAAAAAAAACTACATATATTTTTTTTCCAGTACTTGGAACACTTATAGCAATGATGTTATCAAATAAGCTTCCCATCTCTCTTTATCTTTTCTTCTGGAAATTTCATAATATGAATGTTTGTTTGCTTGATAGTATACCATAGGCCATCTTCATTTCTTTTCCTCCAGTGGACGGTTTCAAAAGACTTAATTTTAAGGTCAAAGATTCTTATTTCTGCCCAATTTTGTCTGATGTTGAAAATCTCTAATTGTATTTTTATTTCATTCATTGAATTATTCAGATGGAGGATTTCTATTTGTTTAGTTTTTATGA
Organism: Tupaia tana; assembly: GCA_026018925.1. NCBI lineage: Eukaryota > Metazoa > Chordata > Mammalia > Scandentia > Tupaiidae > Tupaia > Tupaia tana. The sequence goes on from JAKSZU010000016.1 coordinate 55,838,243, forward strand.
TTTCTATCTATTTGTTGGACTTCTCATTCTGGTCATAGATTATTTTCCTGACTTCACTGAATCTTCTACCTGTAATTTTTTTTTTTCTTTTAATCTGTTAGAGGGTGTATGTGCTCACTAGAGAGCGAGTGAGTGAGAAAGCAGCCCCTGTGGGGAATGGTCACACCACAATCCTTCATCTTCCATTTCTTTCTCCTTTCAGGATTTTAGGCATGCATGCACGTGCGTCTGGTGTATTTTCAAGTAGCTGAGTCTAGGACTTCAATCATTCAACTAGATATATGGGATCCAGTCATAGGATTGCAGATTTCACTGACTTTCATTAGGATCATTATTTCGAGTTCCTTTTCAGGTATTTCAAAGGTTTTTGTTTTATTTTGTTGTTGTTGTTGTTTTGTTTTGTTTTCCTTTTGGCTTTACTACCAGAAATTATCATGTTCTCTTACAGGTGACAATGATTTTTGAACTACCATCTCTTTTATTTGGGAGAGTAGATTTTAGGGTAAAACCATTTTCCTGAAGACATGTCGTGTGGTATTTTTTTGGGTAGGATGCTTTGGTTTTGGTCTTGACTGGGCATAATATAAGGAAACTTCAACCATGTGTGAAAAATGAAATTAAAGGAAGAATTTATTTGATGGAAAAAACAAAATCTATGTATAGCTTCTTCATATTGTGCATTTTCCATGAGCTTTTTGAAGAACCTTGTCATCTCTGTGTAATTTATTTGGCTGTAATCAATGACAATGGGGTCTGTAAATACCTATTTTAGACTGTTTGTGGGGATAGCAGTGCAACTTGTCACCACCAGAATCACCAAGCAGGTCAATTGGCTGTCAATAGGATAGGGGTGTCAGTCCACAGTCCCTAGGAAATGGACCTGCTCCAGCAGTGAAGCTTGGGCAGATATCCAAAGCAGCAGGAGCTGGGAGCACTGGCCCACAGTTTCTGAGGAATGCCTATGTTAGTTCACCTGGTCTTTGGAGTGGCATCTCTGCTGTGCTGTACCCTCTGTGTCCTAGACTTTATCACACTGTATGGAGTCAGGTGCCAGAGTCACTGCCCTACTGCTCCTTCAGGCTGGGCTGCAGTCACCCATGTGGGTGTGGTGGGATGTCAGTGAGGCCTCACAGTTGTGGAAACATAGAGTCTATAAGCCCTGTAAGCAGGCTTTACTCTAGCAAAGACTTTTCTCAAAATGGCACAGTGCTACTGCAGCTTAGGCCCTAGGGTTATCCTAGGGAGTGGGGGTTATCCTGCATCCTGGAGTTATGCATCCATGTGGATTTCAGTGAATTACCTGTGTCCAGAGACTGTGGAGACCACTGGATCCTCCAGCAGGTAAGGTTACAGATCTCCACAGTGGAAATGGGGCTTACCTGTCGCTTGCTTACCCTTTCCAAGCGACAGGGACTCTCTCCTAGACCCAGGCAGATCTAAGCCAGGCCTTTCACTTCTCTTTCTATGCTGTTATCTAAAGTCTGCATATTTCATAAGGCTTCAGACATTTCCTTAGTAGAGTCCAGTGTTTCTCCTTAGATACTCCACTCAAAGTATTATTTATTTGTTCTTATTTCTTCTTTGTGGAAAAGACAAGTGTTGGATACTTCTAGCTAGCCATCTTAATGACTCTCAAGCCCTTTTATTCCTTTTTATTTTTTGTCTTTCCTGCTCCTCTTTATCCTTCATCTAAGTTAAAAATATGTGTAAAGATGGGGGAGAGAGAGAGAGAAGAGAAAAAGAAAGAGAAAGCGAAAGAAAGAAACTGGGATTGCAATAATTGGAAAAAAAAATCAACTTGAACACCTCACTCCACCTTTATTTGTCTTCTCATGAAGCTTTCTCAGTTGCATTTCCTGTTTCACTTTTTATCCCTCTGCTCTTCTACTAGGTAAAATGGAACTTGATGAAAACTTGATAAGGTAGATTTTAAAGGCTAGAAACAAAGGAGGAGTAACTAAGAGGGCTCAGTGGCCTCCAAGTACCAGCCAGAACAAATGAGATAGTGGGTGAGAAAGCTCTTCCTTTGTAAACAGTAGATTCATAAATCTGAGAGCTTGGCAGAATCATTCGTAATTTAACAGGAATTCACATTTCCAACAAGTCCCCAGATGATGCTGATGTTGCTTGTTCAGAGACCTCACTTTGAGAATTTCTGCTGTGATTTTCAGAGGTTATTTTGGCTATTAGGATAATGTTCACTTACGCCTCTTATAATTTAAATTATATTATCTATTGATAGCCTTTTGAAAATGAGGGAAACAATAGTGGCTTTATTATTTCTAAACACCTCACTCCACCTGTTCTCAGAGGATGACTAAACTTAACACCCCACACCATGTTTTCTGACACTATCTGAAACTCTCATCTCTGCCTGCCATAATCCTATCCATCTGTGTCTTTATCCTGCACCACGAGAACAAAGGCCATGTCTGTCCTGTTTTCCACTGGACCTTCAGGGCTTAGAATTGTGTCTGGGAGAGAGAGATAGAAAGAGAGTGTATGCGTATGCATGCTCACCCATGCGTGTGTGTAAGAGGGAGTGGGTCTGAAAGTTCATGCAAAATGCTTACTATGAAAAACCATGTAGATTTTTTAATTGCACAAAAAAACCCTTATATTTTAGTTCCAGAGGTTTTTTTTTTGCTATAGGGCGCGTGCGCTCACCAGACAGACAGAGAGAGACATAGAGACAGAAAGCGAGAAATCACCCCCCAGGGGGGATTCACGCCGCAATCCCTTCTCCTCCATTCTCCTCTCGGGATCTTGGGCGCGCACGCACACGCGCCCGGCGTGAGTTGTAAGCCCCGGGTCTGAGACGCGAACCGCGGTACCACGTTCCAGCGACATAGCCACGCTAACTGCTGGTTCCCAGTTCCATTTTTCATGAACTTTTTGAAGTCCCCTCATAAAAAATGTAAAAAAATGCAGATGTGCATTTGTGTCTGTTACATGAACAAGTGGATAGGTTTCCTATGTAACAGGATCTTAAGAAACTGGGTAGGAGAATGGGCTCAGAACTTGCTCTAGACTGAATGTGTGTGCCCCTCAAAATTCATACATTAAACTTAATCTTTAGTATGATAGTATTTGAAAGTGAGGACTTTGGGAGGTGATTAGGTCATGAGGCAGAGCCATCATGAGACCATTATAAAAGGGACTCCAGAAGGCTCCCTTGTCCCTTCCACCACACAAGGACACAGAGAATCTCTATGAACTAGGAAGCAAGCCCTCACCAGACACCTGATCTTGAACTTCCAACTTTCAGAAGCATAGAAATAAATTATTGTTTTTTACTAACCACCCAGTCTATGTTATTCTGTTATAACTGTCCAAAGAGATTTCACATAAGCCTGGATAAGTTTGAAGCCCAGCTCTCCCATGTAGTTCTCATAGGCTTATAATCTTGAGCCTAAAATATCACTGCTCCTTCCCATTACTCACCTCCTTCCCCAACAGAGAACTAGGTAGCTTGTACACCTCTCCGAGCACACTTGTCTCCTAAATTGAAGATGACTGATCTCTCCTGGCCTGTCCACCTTGCTGGCCTGTACTCAGAAGAGACCAAGTTGAGAGGAAAAGTTCTTACACCAGGATAAAAATTATTTATATTGATTTCCCTCTTATTGTGACCTCCTCTCACAGTTTCTAGTTTTCCTTACTCTTTCCATTTAATACATCCTTCCTCTAGACTTCGTAGTTGGCACTAGATCCTCTGGACCCAAGTTAAAAGATGTTTTGACCCTCCTACAAGTTCACATTCTAGATCATTCCACTTCGTCAGGACAAAGTGTGTGGGGCTCACTGGAAAATGTGTAAGAATTTTCCAAAAATAAAATTGTCCAAAACGATTAACTTCAAGACAATGACAGCAGAGCCATAACCAAGCACAGGACCCTGTGTGACTTGCACATTTGCACCAACTGGTTTTACCAGTCTCAATGACTTAACATTTTCCCACACTCTGGGGAAGTTCTGTCCTCATCCAACGCTTGTCCATGGGTTTACATTCCTCTTGGGAGTTCATTGCTCCAGTGCAAACAGATCTTGTCCTCCATTCCCAGGGGGTGCATTTAAAACAGCTTCCCATATGACCCTCCCTGATCTGACAGAAACTCAAAGCAGAGGGAAGCCTCTGTGGCCTAGTGGTTAAGACAGCTGGATCCCACATGGCCAACCATGCAGTTCACATCCCAGACTCAGCTACTTGAGAAATATGCTGGATACATGTGTATGTGTGTCCCAAATCCCAAAGTGAGGGAAAGATAGAGAAGAAAGGATTGCAGCATGACCATTTCCCATAGGAGGTGCTTTCTCCTCTCTCTCTCTCTCTCTCTCTCTCTCTCTCTCTCTCTCTCTCTCTCTCTCTGTCTCACACACACACACACACACACACACACACCCTCTGGCAAAAAAAAAAAAAAGAAAAAGAAAAGAAAACTCAAGGCAGGTGAGTAGAAGAGCCCCCCCTAGGGAACTTCTCACACCTCTTTCCTTCACACTGATTGCTAATTCCCTCATACAGACCTATGTGCATCCCCTAGCCAGAGCATCTTGAAACAGAATTGAACTGATTTCCACGCAGCTGTCTATGAAGATGGGCATTTTCTCATTGAAGAGAGGAGACTATGAAGATACACACCCTGTATCTAAAAATTTGTCACCTCATATAGGTACGCATTCCCTGAGACCTCAGGGCAAAATAAGTCAAATACAAAATGGCTATTAACTTCCCAAAGTTTCAAACCAGCTGAGGAAATTTAAAAAAAACTGATAGAAAAACATAACTTGCAACCCAGAAACCAAAGTAACTAAAAAACCTTCAAGATGAGATCAATCACAAGGCAATATGCTATTTCCCCAGGACAGCATCTCTCTGACAGAACTGAATTACAAATCCCTCTGGGGAAAAAAGTTTTAAAGGGAAATTAAGGAAGGTTCTGGAATTGGGTTGCACATTAAAATCACCTAGAATTTTAAATCGAAAACTAAACCAAAACTAAAACCAGACACTATCACAGCCAAATCGATGAGGATTTTTACTCTATCATTATTTCAACATTTTATATAAAAATTTCAAGAATGTGCAACATAGAACAGTATAATGAACCCCTACACACCTCATCGAGTAATTAATAACATCAAGAATTAATAAATCAGAATCAATCTCATTTCAGTCTCTGCCTCCACCCACTTGTCCACCTCTTCAAAAAGAAAAAACAGTTTTTTGAAGTAAATCCCAGATGTCAAATTTGTTGGACTAAAACATATCCCTAAAAGATAGGAGTGTTTTGTTTTGTTTTCTTTTCTTTTCTTTTTTGCCAAAGGCTATGTGCACTCACCACAGGAAGAAAGAGAGACAAAGAAAGTAAGAAAGCATCTCCCATAGAAAATGGTCAAATCATCATAATCCTTTCTCCTCCATTCCCCCTCCTTTCAAGATTTTGGAGGCACACACACCAGGCATATTTTTCAAGTCACATAGGATTCAAGCCATGTAGTTAGCCATGTGGGATCCAGCCACCTTAATTACCATACCATTATTACCTGGTTCAGTGAGAACTGTCTTGGGGCCAGCAGGTGGTGTGGTGGTTAAAGGCACTGGACTCCCACATGGCCAGTCATGGTTCAAGTTCCGGACCTGACAGCTTGCTTTCTCACTTTCCTGCTCTATCTCCCCATGGTCAAATTAAAAAATAATAATAATAAGGTTAAATAAAATAATTATTTACAAAAAGAAGAAAAACAAAACATAACAATAAATAGAACCATAATACTATAATCACACCAAAAAATTCATAATAATCTCCCTATATAACAATAATTTCCCAAATAATCTGTCAAAAGTTAATTTCTGTTGTCTGAGATATTTTTAATCATTTATCTCAGTCAGGATTCAAATAAGGTTCATATGTAACAATTTTTTGGCATGTCTCCTTCATTTCTTTTCATTTGTAGGTCCTTGTACTTGTCCCCCCCCCCCTTTTTTTTTCTTTACTATGCTTTTCCTTAAGAAGAAATGAGGATGAGTGTCCTATAGAGTTTCTCACCATCTAGATTTTGCTGACTGAATTCCCATGGTGTAATACAACACTTTGTCTGTGTATGCTATAAATTGGTGGTTAGATCTGGAAGTCTAATAAATTTTAGATTTGGATCATTTAATAAGTTTACTTCATAAATAGTGGTGTACATGCATATCAAAGGTACTAAATATCTAACTCCCTCTTTTTGTAATGGGAGAAGTTATTAATAATCATTTCCTGGATTCATTCATCTATCCAGACTTTCAGAACAATAATATTCCAACTCTAAGGTTCATTCTTTGATAGTTGGAATGTTTCTATAAAGAGAAACTTCCTTTCATCAACTATGGGGTTACCAGAGGTATGTTCAAATAGGAAAGGTGACTTAAATGCTTGATCCCTTTACTCATTTACCACTTTCAATATAAAAAGCTGGTTCCCTAGAATCCCCAAAAGACGACTGAACAAAGGTCTGTAGTTGCTTTCAGAGTATCATTAAGAACTCATTAATAAGAGACCAGCAGTTGGCGTAATGGCTATGTCACTGACTCCCATGTAGTTGACCACAGTTCAAGTCCCGGGCTCACACTGGGCACATGTGTGTACGTGCCCAAGATCCTGAGAGGAGAATGGAGAAGAGATTGCAGCATGGCCATCCCCCTGGGAGGTGAGTTTCTGTCTCTCTGTCTCTCTCTTTCTGGCGAGCACACACGTCCTATAGCAAAAACCTCTCAAAAAAAAAAAAAAAAAGAACTTATTAATAAAACATATCTGATGTGTTGCAGTTCACCTCTGTTAATACTCTTAAGCTTTTATTTATTTTTTCTATAAAAGAGAAACACAAAGAAAGAGAGAGAGAAAGAGGTATACCCAACAGGGTCTTCATGCCAGTGTCCAACCCTGGTCTCTGGCTAGCCTGGTTCATGTGCATGCACCTGAACCCAGAACCTTCCTGTGTGATCCAGTTTATCAGAACTGTGGCACTGCCTGGCCTGTTATTATTCTTGTTTTACTCAAACAGATTCCCACCTTTGACCAAGGGGAGTCTATTCCATTTGGCTCCTAAGTCCTTCAGAGATGACCCTTCCACTGTCACTGTTAACAGCTTCTTACCTCTATAATGTAACAAGATATTGCAGGCCAGTGTGTACATTTCTTCCCGAAACCTAGAATTATCCATTTCTCTAAGAGGCCCTAGCTTGTTTTTGTGCAAAATAGTGTTTAGAGTTCACAATCTAAGTGCTAAGAGTGCTTGTTGCTATGGAGTAGGTAATTGTTTCTAGGCCTATGTGGTGGATATAACTACAAAGTGTTTTTTTTTTTTTTTTTTTTTTTTTTTTTTAAAAAAAGAAAAGAAAAACTGAGATTATATTAGATTTTCAATTCAAATTCTGGAATACAGAGTTGTCTTTTTTTAATTTACTTCATTGGTCTTTCATGTTTAACATCTTCCTCCCATTAAAAAGATAAATTCCAGGTCATAATCATTCATTTGTTTTATTCCATCCTACCCACAACAATCTCCAAATGACAGAATCAACTACTGTCAACAATATGATTAACGAAAACTATTTCACTATTTCCCTGTTTGTTTGTCCTGGGGGTATACCCTAAGGATGTAGTGTCAAATTACTATGTTTTAAAGTCATTTAGAAAAGTTATTTTTGTATCATTACATCAACAAGATACATATTTAGGTTTATAGGCTTCATTTTACTTTCATATTTTGGAATTGCTTTTTTATTTAATTTGGTTTTATAATCATGTAAAATATGTATGTGGCTCAGAAGTCAAAAAGTCAAGTCTAAAAATTTACAAAGATGTTTAGCTTCTATCCTTTTCTACTCCAGTGTGTTACCTTCCTCTTCCTACAGGGGCTCTTCTTTTTAACTTTATAGTTTATTCTTAAAATTGTTTAATGTTATAAAATATACATGCATATGCATATATAGATGTATACACATATAAGGACACACATACATGTATGCATATTAAACATGTAGATTGTATGTGCATATATAATACTTGTACATGTAATACATGTAAACATTATATTTTCTTTTTAGGTTTTTGCCATAATGTGTGTGCACTCACTAGAGACAGAGAAAGGGAAAGTAAGAAATCACCCCTCAGGGAGGATGGCCATGCCACAATCCCTTCTCCTCCATTCTCCCTTGGGATTTTGAACACATGTACACATATGCCCAGTGTGATTTTTTTTTTTCTTTTTTTGGAGAGGTTTTTGCTATAGGGCGTGTGCGCTCGCCAGACAGATAGAGACAGAGAGATAGAAAGCAGGAAATCACCCCCCAGGGGGGATGGCCACGCCGCAATCCCTTCTCCTCCATTCTCCTCTCGGGATCTTGGGCACGCACGCACACGCGCCCGGCGTGAGTTTAAGCCGCCGGGTCCGGGACTCGAACCACGGTCGACTACGTGGGAGTCCAGCGACATAGCCATTACGCTAACTGCTGGTCCCCCCAGTGTGATTTTTGAGCTGCCAGGACCAGGACTCAAACCATGGTCAGCCATGTGGGAGTCCAGTGCCTTAATCACCATATCACCTGCTGGCCTCTATCTCCTCCTTTCTTAAATACAAGTAGTACATCACACTTTTTCCTTTCTTCACTCATAATGGCAATTCTTTTCTAATGCCATGTAGAGATCTTCCTTCTTCCTTTTTATAGCTGTAAACTACTTTGTCCTAAGGAATGCACCATATCTCTTTCTAAATTATTCCAGTTTTTTGCTATCACAAAGCTGCAGTGAATGACCTTATATGTACAATTTTTCATATTTTCAGGCTCTCTAGTGAATCTAATGTGCAACCAGGATTGAGAACTCCTGATCTAGAGGGCAACAAGCTGTTCAGAGGCCTAAATGTGAATCTCAGCCCTGCTCTTAACTTATTCTTTACAAAATCTGAATAATAGTACTTCCTGCCTCATAGATGTGTTAAGGGAATAATATGAGCTGATATAGGGGACTTTTTTTTTTTTTTTTTTTTTGGAGAGGTTTTTTTCGCTATAGGGCACTTGCGCTCGCCAGACAGAGAGAGACAGAGAGACAGAAAGCGAGAAATCACCCCCCAGGGGAGATGGTCATGCCACAATCCCTTCTCCTCCATTCTCCTCTCGGGATCTTGGGCATGCACACACACACGCCCTGCGTGAGTTTTAAGCCACCGGGTCCGGGACGTGAACTGCTGTCGGCTACGTGGGAGTCCAGCGACATAGCCATTACGCTAACTGCTGGTTCCCGATATAGGGGACTTTTAAAAGTTCATAGAGGACCAGCAGATGGCATAATGGCTACTTCGCTGGACTTCCATGTAGTCCACCATGGTTCGAGTCCCAGACTCAGTGGCTTAAACTCATGCCAGGCACATGTGCGTGTATGCCCAAGATCCTGAGAGGAGAATGGAGAAGGGATTGCGACGTGCCATCTGCTGGAGGGGTGATTTCTTGCTTTCTGTCTCTCTGTCTCTGTCTTTCTGGCAAGTACACATGCCCTATATCAAAAATGTCTCAAAAAAAAAATACCATGGTAATGGAATTAAGCTTCATCAAATTCAAAATATTTCAAAAGCAATGATACCAGCTATTTAGTCCATCCCTAAAGAACTTCTACTTCAAATGAACCACTTGCCCCTCTTGGGAGCCATTGCTTTGACTGTGGTGTTTTCAGAATCAGCCAGGTGTCATATCCTGTTATAATTCTTTGGAAAAATCCTTAGGATCTTGATCTCACTTGTTTAAAATTTCCATTGAAAGTCTTGCTCTTATTTGCAGCTGATGTGGGCATATCCGTTTTGGTACCCAACAAGCAGGAAGTTTACTCAACTTCAGCCAGGGGTTAAGGGAATTTACTCATAGCCTAGGGTCGTTAAGGGAGCTAGATCCCACTTGGCTAAATGTGTGGTTTTAAAATCCCAGTTCCAGGAGCTTGAAAAATATGCCAGGCACATGTGTGTGCATACCCCAAATCCCATCAAGATGGAGAAATGAAGAGATTGTGGCATGACCACGCCACCTTGGAGAGTATGTGTGTGTATGTGTGGGGGGGGAAGTGCTTTCTCCCTTTCCCTCTCTCTCTGTCTCTCTGGTGAACATACACACCCTCTGACAAAAAAAAAAAAAAAAAAAAAAAAAAAAAAAAAAACAGAATTTCATTTTTAGTTTTCCAGTCAGAATTGTGTTTGCTGAACTTGTGAAGATAGCTACAGCATCAGGTATTCTTTCTAATGTTAATTGTTGCTCCTCTTCAAATAGGGCACAAACCAGATTTATTATTTCTTCACTAATTGATGTAGATGTTCTGCCACTGCAGGTATTATCTTCAACCCATCTCATCTCTCCTTTAAATGAGTTATCCATCTGTCAACGACTGATTTCTTTGGGGCATTTTGCCCATAAACTTTCATAAAGCATCAATGATTTCACCATGCTTCCACCCAAGCCTTACCCCAAATTTGATGTTTGTTCTTGTTTCAATTTTAGCAGAATTCATGTTTTTCTGAGAGGGTTCTTTTCACACTGACGTCATATCCTTCTCAGTGCCTCGAACTAGATCCTATTTCAAATATGTTACCACAAATTAGCATGAATCTATTTTGGTACAAAAAGGTTTTGGGATCTATGCATAGTTTGTTCGTAGTATACATTGTCCATAAACTTTTTGAAGATTCTCTTGTATCTAAGCGCTTAAATTGGTTCTTAGTATGTTTTAGTGGGTTGTCATTGTTACTGTTATTGTTGTGAGTGTTCACATTTCTTATGTAGCTTCCTTGTCTAGTTTCCTCGGCTGTCCCAGCTGCCTAAGTATGTTGGCACGACAAAATTATATCATCATTGTTAAATTGTTTGAAATAGCTTTAATCCCAGAAAATTCAGAAAAAAGATTTTGTTTTTATCACTGTGATTACAAAATAACCCTTTAGCAGAATTAACCATATATGGATGGTGGGATTCTCACTTCTGGAGCTGTCTATACAAGGTTTGCAGACTCAACTGAATCGGTGAGACAACCTGTCAATTCACTCAAACCACTAATTTAATTGATTTTTTATTTTCTACTAAATTGACAGACTGAGTAAATTGACTAAATTGACTGGCTGTTTTGATATCATTTAGAGCCAGCTTGAGTGAAGCTAATCATGAAAGGGGAAATAATTGTTATTGACATTGCTGCAATGATCAAAGACACCCTTAGTGTGAGTTGGCAGAGACACACCGGGGTCCTCACCATGGAACCAGCTTCATGCTTCATCAAGCTAAGGTTCGGAGAACACACCCTGCCCAATCTATTAAACCATGTTACAGGGGTAATCAAAATAGAAAACAGATTGGAGAAAAAAAAATCTTTGAAAAGAATCAATCAATACATAAGTGTACATTTTTGGTGTGACTCCATGTGCCCAACTTTAAGGTATGGATGACCTTACAGAGAGGAGGAGACTCCAGATGCTCCCTGTGGTAGGTTCAATAATGGCCCCCAAGGATCTTCCAGCCTAATGCCTGGAGCCTGTGAGTATTACTTTACAAGGCAAAGGGGACTTCGAAGGTGTAATTAAGTGAAGGATTCTGAGTTCAGGGCATTGTACTGGCTTATCTGATATATTTACAAGTGTCCTCTTTTTAAAAGTTTATTCCTTTGTGGGAAGCACTCCCTGTAGGGTCTTCATACCATGATCCATTCCCAGAACATAGGCATGCATGCACCCAGCATCCTCAGAAAAGCCCTAGGACATGAACCCAGGACCTTTCTCACATGGGTGCAGTTATGTTACCACTCTACACTCATCTGTTCCTACAAGTGTCCCTATTAGAGGGAGACAGGGATATTTGACTACAGAAGAGGAATAGGGGATGCGAAGGTAGAAGCAAGAGGTTGGGATGATGTGACGAAGGGGTTTAAGCCAAGCAATGTAGGCAGACTCTAGAAGCTAGAAAAAGCAAGAGAAAGGATTCTCTTCAGCCCTGCCAACATCATAACTTTAGCTCAGTGAAACCAACCTCAGACTTCTGGCTTCCAGAACTATAAGAGAATAAATTTGTACTGCTGGTTTTTTATAGTTTATTTTTTTCTCTGAGTGAGAGAGATGAGAGAGAACACCCCTGAAAGGATTCCAACACTTTGATCCACCACCCAGTTCCCCCAGATCATGGGCACACATGTCATCAGCATATTCAGGGAGGTTTCCAGACACAAACCCAGAACCTTCCCATGTGGGTCAGCCTCACAGAGCATCACATTTACTGCTACTTGCTATCCAGCACCAATTTGTATTGCTTTAAGGCCAAGTGTGTGGTCATTTTTCACCGCAACAGTAAGAAATGAATATACTCCCTACCAGTGGTCTTCTAGCTGTAATTCATTGAAGAGACACTTCTTGGCAAGAGGAGAGGCTGAATAGCTGGAATGGATAGAGGTCTTATCCTGTTTCTGTTTCAAACAAACCAATTCTTCTTTCAATTTGAGGTCCATGTAAGATTTCATTAGAGAAATAAAGAATTCTTCTGAAATAGAGAATTGGTGTTGGCAATCAGAAACAGAGAGAGTTGATATTCCTGAATCGAATGCACGGGACACTTGATACATTGCACCAGGTATTTACCTGGTGCATAGCAAACACAATAAGATGTTGTGGTAGTGGTGATGGTGGCTATTATTGCTCTGATCCTTCATTTTACTGATGACCAACTCTAGCTCAGTGTAGTTGAATGACTTGCCCAGGATTATCTAGCTCTCAGTAGAACGAATGCTCAAACCTAGGTCTCTATAATCCTAGTATCTACTGCAACCCACACTCTGGATCTTCCTCCAAATAGAAAATGGTACCAGATGATAGAACCTTACTTTAAGACTAAATTTGCTATGCAAAGGCTGTTTTTATTATATACCTTTTATTACAGAGCCATTGCCAAAGTCCAAGGAAAGCTGACTACTCTAGGAGCACCCTATCTTGCCCTTACCTTTCTAGGCCAACGGGTGATCTAATACCAAAAGAACAATAGTTGTTTCTGGTCCCTCCTGCAGCCAACAGCTGGAGAAATGAACACTGCTGTCTGCAGAACAGATTGTTGTAGAGATGACAGGGTGGGCCGGGGCAATGGGGCAGGGACAGTGAGGCAATGGTGGAAGCAGCTGCTGGCTCATTAAGGGCACTTGCGTGAACTATGGGCCACACCAGATTTCTCACTCAGCCATATGTTCATCCACAAGCCACAGCTGCCTCCCCTGAATCTCTTCTCTGAACAGCAGCAGAAGAGTCAGCCTAGTCTCCCAGTCCTGGGAGGAACTTCTCTTGCAGCTCAGCCACTTGCTTTGATGTCCCACTAAGCAAGTATTCTGTTGGCCAAGAATCAAATAGAAGGAGTAGGATTTTCAATCTGGCCAGTACCTTCCTGTAATTGTACTGTAGGAGAATGGGGTGGGGGGAGGGGATTAGTAAATGACCTGGAAAGGCACTGCCCTGTGTCATTCTACAGCCCAGAGCTTTCATTGTCTTTACCTAACTACAGGCATTGCCTCTTATCTAAATAAAGTTCCTCACCTTGGCATTCAAGACTCTCAATTACCCTATCCCTACTAACTGTTCCAAGGCTTCTTTCTTCCACTCAAGATGAAATGAGTTGTTCATTGGCCCTAAATACACCATTCCGTTAGAACACAAACTTCATGAGGGAAGCAGCTTTAACTATCTTGTCCACAGTCTCCACAGTCCTCATGTGCCTGGCCTAAGGTGAGAGTCATAAATATCTATGAAGAAATAAATACTGCTCACTTATACCTGCTAGGCACCAAACACAGTGTAGATATTAATCGATGTGAGACCCTAGCCAAGTTTCTAAACCTTCTTATGTCTAAACTTCTTCTATAGGGTGGCCATAAGCCCAGAAACTTAAGGCAAATGTACAATATATCATCAAGGACATCTTTAACTCATAAAAAAATTATCCACATTTTCAGACTTAACACCCAGCATAAAATTGTATTAATAATATGGTCAGAGGACTGATATGAGAATCAAATGAAATAATACATATAAAATACTTAGCTCAGTCCCTGACATGAGGTATAGCCCATAGATGTTCACCATTATTGTTATGTGGCTATTAATAGAGATTAATCAAATGGGAATCAATGTAGGAGACAAACAAGTAAACAACTAGAGTCCAAACTGAGAGGTGTTATTGCAAAATTATGGAAAATGCTCCATGTGGGCCCAGAGACCCTTATCATAAAAATGTATCTAGAATTAGGACCTCTTCATAGTATCTCCAACATCAACATTTTAATAGAAGCCACTCTGAATTCTCACTTAGATTATTTTCACTGCCCCTTATCTAGTCTCCCTTCCCCAATTTTGCCCTCCCAACACATTCTGTGTGGCCTAAAGTTATTCTCAACACAGAAGCCAAGGAGCCTGCTAGAGCTTGAGTCAGATCATGTCCTCCCTGTGAAAAACTCTCCAGTGGATCCCCATCTCGAGAAAGAATTGCATGGGACTGCTACTGTAATGGGTAATTTTAGGTGTCAACTAGATAAACCGTGTGGTGCTCAAACTCTAGGTCAAACATCTTCTGGATAAAATTAACATTTGAATCAATAGACTGAGTAAAGAAAATTTGGGAGGGTTCCATTCAATCAGCTGAAGACCTAAATAGAACAAAAAGACTGAGCGAGAGGAAACTCCTCACCAGACTGCATGAGCTGGGAAATCAGTCTCTTCCTTCCTTCACACTCAAACTGAGACTTTGACCCTGGGTCTCCAAACTGCTGCTTTTGAAATGAAATTTACACCATTGGCTCTTCTGGTTCACATACTAGGACTACATCATCGCCATCATCTCTCCTGGGTTTCCTGCTTGACTTCTCCGCCTTCATAATCATGTGAGCCAATTTCATATTTTATATATATTGGGTTGTCAGAAAAGTCATGACATATTTTTTCCAGGCAAAACGTGTCATGACTTTTCTGACAACCCAATACACACACACACACACAGAAGGTGTGTGTGTACCCTGTTGGTTCTGTTTCTCTGCAGAACCCTGACTGATAGATCTATAAGCCCTGGGTGATCTGCCAATCCTATTTTCTTCACCTGCACTACATTACCTCTTTTATTTCAGCTCTTTCTACTTTCCCCTTTCTTGCTCTGTTCTAGTTATGTTAGCCTCCTTGCAGTTCCCTAAAATGAGAATCCCAATTAAGCCTCAAGACCTCAGTGCCTCCCATTGCAGATGGGTTCAAGCCAAGGCAGAGGCCCAGGGTGTACTTCCCTACAGATTCTAAGTGACTCACACTCTCACTTCCTTCAGGTCTCTATCCAAATACCATATGATTATGTATCCTTCCTGGATACAACCATATGAAACGATGTACAACACATGCACACACACAAATACATGTGCACATACACACACACACACTTTTCATTTTCTTGTCCTTAAATTTCCTTAATGTTCTCTGTAGCATTTATAGTTATCTGACATACTATATATTTATTTGTTTAATGCCTGTCTACCTGTCTTCTCTAGCTAGACTATAAATTTCTTGAAAGTAGGAACTTTGTCTTTTATTCACTGCTGTGTTCTCAATACCTATGCAGGCACCTAGCAGATAGTAAGTGCTCTATATCTGTTGACTGAATTAATGAACACATTAAAAACATAAGCTTGAGTTTAGGAGAGAAAGATGTTATGGTGGGTGTCAATAAAGGATATATAAATAATCACAGCAGAAAACTGGAGTTTTGCTGAGTATGGTTAAGAATTAAATAGCAAAGGATTCAGTGTTTTGCCCTCCAACAAGGACCTAGAGGACAGACACTCCATACTGCTGATTAAGGGCTGATCTTTATGCTTTAACAACCAGCAAAGCACAGAGCATGTTTGACATCCTCATCTATAAATTAAGGAGTCCAACTAGGATATAAGCTTGAGGTGAGTTAAGTGAGTAGCCCCATGTAGGGCCAAGATTTTCTTCAGAAAACAACTCTGGGTCTGCTCTGACACTGAGATAAATTGGAGGCAGAGGCCCTAAAGTTCAATGCCAATGAGAATAGCTGCAATATTTTTAGTTGGAAACAGACCACCAGAGCCATAAAATTCTCAATGAAGAAATCAAACATAGAAGGTCTAGTTTTAAGCAATGTGACATACTAGTAAAACCTCCAAAGAGAAACTGGTGGTGAAATACTGCTCCTAGTGAGTAAATGAGTTGTCTTGTTACAAATGGTTGTCAGAAGAAAGAAGTTGCGAAGGCTAAAGTTGTAATGTACATCATGGTGAAGAACAAAGACAAAAGAGGCCAGAGGCTGGAACTGGAAAGAGCTAGCTCTGGTCTGCACTAGGGCAGTAACCAAATGGAGAACTGAGTACGTGCTAATTACTCCAGCCCATGAAATGTGGCTATTAAATGCCCTACCCTATTCCATAGGGTAAACACAAAAGTCAAATGAGGTAAAGCTTGCAGAAGGGTCTTAAAGAATTATGAGTCCCAATGTAAGTGTAAAATAAAAGCAATAGACTATCAACAAGGAGTTTTAAATGAGATGTTCCATGGATGTAAGTTAGGTAGACGAGGGTTCCTGAAATAGATCAAGAGTTAACTGCGAAATAACCCTAGTTAATACTGATCCTAGGACATATTTTGCATGCTTCAGTCATGAAGGAGCTTCCTTCCTTACAACTCACCCCAGTCTTCTTACAACCAAAAATGCATCTATCAAGCTCACCATGGACACCTAAAACTTACCTCTTTGACAAACCATCTCTTCTTTTAAGTGCATATATTTTTCCATGAGAGACAGACAGAAAGCAAGAGACAGACACCCTCAACAAAGTCTTCATGCCACAATCCACCCCCAGCATCAGTCAGCCAAGATCACGGGCATGTGCATGTGTTTGTACAGTGTACAGGGAAACCTTGGTATATAGACTCAAGATCTCCCCACATGACTTCAGCATCATGGACTATGCCACTATGACTGGCCAATGAGCCATCTCTTAAGACACTGCTGACAATTATAATCAGCTGTTACCAACTATGAAAGTCATACATGTTTAAATAACATATGTTCAAGGTTATTTATCACAGCACTGTTTATTTTTTAAAAGTGAAAACAGTTTAGGTGTTAATTTAAACAAATCACGGTGTCTCCAAAGAATGGAACATGTCCTAAAGCTCTTTATATAACTTTATATACCTATATGATGTCAGTACCAAAATACATTATTAAGTTAAAAAAGGAACATAATAGCATGCATATAAGTATGCCACTATCTGTACAAAAAAGGAGGAGAAAAAGAAGATACATGTGTGGACATTTTTACATAGGTACGCTGAAGTAGCTCTGGAAGTATGTCCATGAAGCTAGTGATAGTGGTTGCTTCCAGAGAGAAGAAATAGGCAATTAATGAATGAATGAATGAGGCTAGAATAGAACAATAGTCTTTTCATTATATATCCTTACACCTTTTGAATTTTGTCCCTCAGGAATATATTACCCAAAAAATTCAATTAAGAATAAAAGGATATTAAATACATTAGACATGCTTATTGTAGAAAAACTATAAAATGCAGCAAAGTATATTGAGAAAAGTATAACTTTCTGGCCTTATACCTAGAAATAAGCGTTATTAATGCTTGATACGTTTCTTTGTTAAAAAATAACATTTATTTAATTTTACTTATTATTATTATTTTTTCAATTTGCTACAGGGTATGTGCACTCAGCAGACATAGAAAGAGAGAAAGAAAGAAGGTGAGAAAGCAAGCCACTGGGCCTGGGACTTGAATCATGGTCAGCCACATGGGAATCCAGCACCTTAGCCACCTTGCCGCCTGCTGGCCCCAGTGTTTGATATGTTTCTTTCCAGCTGTTTTTTATTTTGCATCTTTTATATATCACAGATTTTTATATCCTATCCTATATCATAAACATTTTCCCTTGTCACTAAAATGCTAACAAAGTGATTATTTTAATGAATTATTTTTATATGAATACATCACAGTTTAACTAGCATCCTTGAATATGTAAGCAGTTTTTTTTTATTTTCCTGTCATCATTTTTAGGCATTGACCATTATGTCTCTGATTATAGTCTTAAGCTGGATTACTATAAATAGACTTACTGGGCCTAAAAACAAAAAAAAATATATATTTATATATATATACACATACACATAGACACACACACACACATATATATATGTGCATAAATATAAATACACACACACACACACACACACACACACATATATATATATAGTTTCTTGAGACAGATTGCCAGATTCCCTCCAGAAATCTTACACTGATTTACTTGTATTGGCTGCATATAAAAGCACACTTTGCATTATAACCCAGGCCTGTTTTGACTTCATGAAAGGATGCCCAGCTTTGTCTCAGAAACCAATCAACAGGACAGACATTCTGAGCGTCTACAGGTCCAAACTGTACAAGTTTGCTAACTGCTATATAAAAACGCCTTTTCTGGATTCCTGAGAAGCATATCCATAATTAATAGGCACTAAAAGCACTACT
The DNA here is from genome assembly GCA_026018925.1 of Tupaia tana. Taxonomy (NCBI): domain Eukaryota; kingdom Metazoa; phylum Chordata; class Mammalia; order Scandentia; family Tupaiidae; genus Tupaia; species Tupaia tana. The sequence continues at coordinate 55,856,819 of JAKSZU010000016.1, forward strand.
GTCATCAAGAATAACATTGTCCCAAGTATTCTTTGTCCTTTTTTAGAGAGAAAACCCTCATTCATATAGCAGCCTTCTCTACTTACAGTCAAGCACCCCAGGCTTTTAATCTTAGCCACACAGTTGTACTCCAAGAAAATATCAACAGTACGAACATGACTACGTAAATAATTAGCTATCTCCCTTTCTCATTTTACCTTTTCTCCCCCTAGAAATCACACCAAAGCCAAAAGAGAATTAGAAACCATGCAGACTGTGGTTTCTACTGAACTCGGAGACAGATCTATTCCAGATTTCAAAGTACACATGTGGGGCTCCCAAGTTGGCTGAGATGGAATGGAAATTCAACTGGGGGAAGTGAAGAGTAGAGGCACTAGGGAGACAAGGAAGCCCAGTGGGGACATATTGCAGAAAGCACCAGAACGGGGGAGGGCTCATGCCAAAGAACAAGTCTATGTCCAATATTTACAGGTGCAGGGTGAACAGAGCTGCCAATAAATGTCCTCCAGGGTCCACAGCAGCAGAGGAACCAGAGCACACAGGGGATTGAAGGATGAGCCACATTTACAGGCAGTAGTCTGTCTCTATTGAGCTCAGGAGGAAATACAGGAGGCTATTCCAGCCCCTCCCTGCATAAGCTCTCCAGCAACAAGCTGGCTCAGAAAATCCAATTCATTCCAAGATAATTCAGAGTAATAGTAGCAGGATAATAATAGCCAGGACCAGCAGATAGCATAACGGTTACGTCACCAGACTCCCACATGGTTGACCGTGGTTCAACTCCAGGACCCAGAAGCTTAAAACTAACATCGGGCATGAGTGCGTGCATGCCCAAAATCCCAGGAGGAGAATGGAAGAGAAGGGACTGCTGCATGGCCATCCCCCCTGGAGGTGATTTCTCACTTTCTGTCTATGTCTCTCTGGCAAGCACACATGCCCTAAAGCAAAAATCTCTCAAAATAATAATAATAATAGTAATAATAATAATAGCAGGGTCAGCTCAGTGGAACAGCAGTAATACACTGCTCAAGCAAAACTGGATCCACATGGAAGATCATGGGTTGGTTCCCAGGTCCACCTCATACACACGGGTTTGTGTGTCCGTGATCCTGGCTTGCAGGGAAGCCTGGAAGTGGCTCATGGCATGAGACCCTGTTTAAGGTGCTTGTCTTTATATTCTGCAGTATCTCATCTTCCTCCTGCATTGTCATATTTTATTTTCATTTCTATAATGTTTATTCTATTTTTTTCTACTTTTTTTCTGAGTCTAGCCAGGCATATTTCATTGAGAGATTTGGGAACCTGATAATTTTGCTGCCTTTTTCACATTTTTTCACATTGTTGGATACAGAGACAAATAAACAAAACTTGAATGAAAGGATGTAAAATGTAACCAAGTTTGAGAACATGACAGATAAAATTATAGATATAAAAGATAGACAAAACAAGAGATCCAATATTAAGCTCCCTTTAAATATATAAAATAAAATGAACCAGAACAATGAAAGAGAACAAATGTTTAACAAATACAATTCAAGAAAACTGTCCTGAAATAAAAGGCTATTCTCTACATATTGAAAAGGAATACCATGGTCAGGGAAACTGACCCGAGATAGTCAACACTGAGACATCTCCTCGTAGAATTGCTGGGTTGTATAGATAAAGAACCCTTTGAGCCAGCATTTACAAGTTTGCTTACAAGAGAAAAAGATCAGGCTGACTTCAGCTTTCTCCATGGCAACATTCAACACTCAAAGACACTGGAGAAATGCCTAAAAATCCCCAAGGATTCAAAGTCTGAGCCAAGAATTTTCTACTTAGCCAAATTATCCTTCAAGTATAATGACTATGGATGAACAGTTTTGAGCCTGTGAAAAAAACTCAAGGATCATTGTCCCACAGCTCTTGTTGAAGAAACTCCTAGAGGACAGCATACAGCTGTGTAAGGAAGGCCTGGGTTCAAGAGTGAAAGAACTGGATCTGTGTCTTAAATGCATGCCCCTGCAAGGTGAAGGCAACACATGCACAGACTTGGAGGACAGAAGTGAAGGTTAAGTTTTATAAGCCCTGACAATCTAGAAATGATAAAACTAACCACAACCAAATGGACAAGAAGGTAAATAGGATTTAAAAAAATGAAGGAGCCATAGTACAGTAATTTTCCTATTTGCCTCATCTGTGACAGATGAAAGTCATAGAATCTTATTTAAAGCTGACAAATGAAGTAATCAAGGTGTACTAGAAGTAATAAGAGCCTTATTGGCAGCTCAAATGTAAACTACAAGAAAGATCATGTTATTGACTATTCGGAAAACTAAGGAGAAGGAAAGAAGAACAGGAAGCATTAAGTTTCTAACTGCTTACACTGGGAAACCATTAGATAATATGTAATGAAATAGGGACTATGAAATCATATAAAATTATTGTTAACATCATTAAGATAACAACTAGAACAAGAATACCAGCCCTCCTAAATATAAGAACTGCAAACCCACACACACACACGCACATGCACACACACACGCACGCATACAACAAAGAACACAGTGTGAAGTAGTTATAAAGAAGCAACTATAAAAAGAACACACATAAAATAATATGAAAACTTAGGGACCAGCAGTTGCCATAATGGCTGTGTCGCAGGACTCCCATGCAGTCGACCACAGTTTGAGTCCTGGACCCGGTGGCTTAAACTCACACCGAGAGCATGTGCGTGTGTCCAAGATCCCAAGAGAAGAGGAGGGCAACTGCGGCATGGCCATCCCCCATAGGGAGTGATCTCTCTCTTTCTGTCTCTCTGTCTCTCTCTGTCTTTCTGGCGAGTGCACGCACCCCATAGCAAAAACCTCTCAAAAAATAATCATGTGAAAAATGAAATTTGATCATACATATCTATATGTAAATGAGCCATCATTGTTATTAAAACTAAGAGAATTTCACATCATATCACAAAGAAACTTCAAACTCTAGGCTGTACAAAATAGACACATATAAAACAAAGCAATTTTTAAAAACAAAAGACTGAACAAAGTTGTACCAGGCAAATCCAAACAAGATAAAATCAGGGTTTAAGATATTAATATTAGACAAGGTGGAATAGAGGCCAAAAAACATTAAACGATACAAAGAAGGGCACTTTATAATGTTAAAGGGTACAATTCACAATTAAGATATAACAGTTATGAATATTTATATGCTCTATTACACAGCAGCAATATTCCTAAAGCAGAAATCATCTAGACTTATAGAAAAATAGACAAAACCTGCCAGTTGCAGAAGACTTTAATCCAATTTTCACGGTCCGAGGTAAAGCAAGTTAAGAAAACAAAACATAAATCTTGGGTCCTCCTCAGCAAGCAATGCCACTTCTGGGATGTGTGAACACACATGCAAAAAGATACAGACATAAGTTATTTATTTGAGCACTGTTTGAAAAAGGATGACTTTCCTGTTCATCAGTAGAGGACTAGTTAAATAAGTGATGGTGTAACAATTCAATGAGCTATGCCAAAAAGAAAGGGAAGGGGGCAGGAGCAACTGTGGCACACACTGCTATGATGCTATACGCCACAGGCTGAGACCACCTGGGAGCCCAGCTTGGACTCCAGGTTCAATCTAAAGGGCAGGAGCTTTTTGACCTGGGCAACATAGCAGATACTATCTGAAAAGAGCCCTGTGCCTGCAGTCCCAGGTGGGAGGCTGAAGCAGGAGGATTGGAACAACAAAACTATGTCTTGGAAAGAAGGGAGGGCAGGAGAAACAGAGAGGGAGAGAGAAAAAAAAGAGAGAGAGAAAACCTTTATGTACTGATGAAGTAGCTTCATATACCATTAAGTTTAAAAATAAGTAAAAGCAAGTACACAGTCCAGTATACTACCTTCTGTGTAAAAGAGAGTAAGAATTGGGGCCAGCAGGTGATGTGGTGGTTAAGGCACTGGATTCCCCACATAGCTGACTGTTTCAAGTGCCAGACCTAGCAGCTTGAAACTCATGCTAAGCACATATGTGTGCATGCTCAAAATCCCAGGAGGAGAATGGAGAAGAGATTGCAGTGTGGCCACCCCCCTAGGAGACTTTCCCTCTCACTGTCTGTCTTTCCACTGAGCACATGCACCCTATGACAATCCCCCCCACCAAAAAAAAAAAAAAGAGGGAGAGTAAGACTTTAAATTTACATTTGCCATGAAAAGGCATGGTAGAAACTTAAATGCATATTACTAAGTCAAAAAAGTCAATCTGAAGAGAAGACACACTATGTGATTCCAACTATATGACAATCTGGAAAAAAAAAAAAAAAAAAAACAATAGAGACAGTAAAAAGGTGATGGTTGCCAGAGGTGAGGGGAAGGCAAGGATAGAAGCAACACAGAGGACTTTTAGGGCAGTGAAAATACTCTACATGATATTGTAATTGTGGATACTTATCACTGTCCATTTGTATAGACCTATAGAATGCACAACGGCAAGAGTGACCCCTAACGTAAACTGGACTTTGGGCAGTCCTGATGGGACACAGGTTCACCAGTGGTAACAATGCAGGCTGTTGATAGTGCAAGAGACAAGGCAGGAATGGGGGCAGGAAGGATATGAGAAATTTCCGTACCTTTTATTGTGACCCTAAAATTTCTCGAAAAAATAAATATTTTCTTTAGAAAAATACATTTACATTTTTTGTATATGCACGAAGAGGCTCTGGAAGAAGACACGAGACACTAGTAAATGATAACAAGCACAGTGGAGGTGGGAGATGAGTGGGATGTGAGCCAAGGGGGCAGGAATGGAAGGGAGAACTTTTGCCACCAACTACACACACACACACACACACAGGGGTATGTGTGTTTAACTGCATTACCCACATACAAAAAAAATGAGCCTGCAAAGCACTATTTCTCACTGGATGATGGGTTCGATTGTTGATTTTATTAGATAGGAAGATGCTGTCACAAAACACACAAATGCCTGTGTGCCAAAAAAGGTCAGTTTCAATCTAGTACTAACAGTTTTGTTTTTTTTTTAAGACTTGATAAAAAGTAAAATCTGGGTCTGGTGTCCTTCAGTTTTTTGATATTTTGGACAGACTGGATTTTAAAAGTATATAACTAAAATTAAGGGACCATCCCCAAAGTGCAGTGGTTAAGCACTATGACTTAGTAGCCAGATCACACACGGTCAACCATAGGTTTAGTTTTCAGCCCCATCAGCTTGAAAAGCATGCCAGGCATATGTGTATGTCTGCCTAAAGTCCCGAAGGGATGGCAAAACGGATGAAAAGGGATCGTGGCATGACCATCCCCCATTGGAAGGTGCTTTCTCTCCCTCTCTCTCTCTTTCTGGCAAGCACATGCTCCTTCTGGCAAAATACCAGTAACAATTTCACCAGTTTCTCTTTTTTACCTTTTAACACAGCTTCCTGAAGCATTTAAAATTACATATGTGGCTCCAGTATTTCTATCAGACAATTCTGGGTGGTGGAAACATAAGTAGGCAGGGCAGGCCAGATTATGCTGCAGTAACAAGCAACCCTAAAAATCTCATTGATTCACTATAACAGTGTTTCTCACTCATGATATATGAGTAGTATGACTCAGCAGGTGAACCTGTTTCTTTAGTGAGTAAAGTACTTGTCGCTGACTCAGGCAGATCAGAGAACCCAGGAGGGCCTCTCCTGCCCAGAATCCCTTGCTCATGCTGATCAAAGGAGATCAGGTTTGACAGAACTGAGCAGAAACTTTATTTCTTGACCAAAGAACAGAGAAGGTGGTGCTCATGCTCCAAAGGCACCGTCTCCTTGGTGAGAAGTTCAGCTGCCACCTTTATAGGGTGAAGCTGATGTCACAATGTGGGAGAGGACTCGTGGGCATGCCCAGATGTTCTTCCTTTGCACCTAGCACCTTCGTTTTTGCATCAAGCATCTTTTGCACATGCCACAGTTTGTTCATGGTGAACCACCACCATTTGGTTTGAGTCGGTACCGCACTTTAGCCCTTTTGAACTTTTCCTGCCTTGGTTCCTGCAAGCAATCACAACTTAAAAATGGCAGTTAGTTTCTGCGTTGCTGCAGGGTTTTCTGAACAGGAGAGTGAAATACCCAGACTGATAGAACCTTCATCACAGGCTCCCAGTCACTGCAACAGTGGTTAAGAAGCATGAAGAGTCATCCACTGGCTTATAGTTTTCTCTTGGAAGTAACACACATCATCTATGCTCACAGTTCATTGGTCAAAGCAAATCCCATGGCAACGCCTCATTTCACAGCATGCAAGGAAGTATAGTCCCCATATATGCCCAGAAGAAGAAACGACAGAAATAACAATCAGTGCAAGTGACTCTGGCAAGATCTTGCTTTTTGTCCTATACAAGGTGAAAACTGGTGCCTAAACAGCTACACGTTGACTCCAAATTATTTAAAATTAACTATTTTTAAAACTTTCCAGAGTTCATTTATATGCAGAAGGAAATTATTTCAAAAGTTCAGGAGACACACATTGTATGAGGCCCTCCTAAATGGTCTGATCTGCCTTCCCACCTGCTGACAGTCACCCACTTGAATACTTCCAGTAATTGAGTTGCCCACTACACCATAAGGCGATCCATTACCATGTTCTTATAAGAAATCATGTAGAGCAGAATATTGCTTTGTTCCTAATTCAGAGCTACACAGGATATATTTCATCAATCCTTTACTGAAGAGCTTTTAAATATGTAAAGAGATCTACCAGTCCTCCCACCTTGAACTTCTCTCCAGGGTAATCACTTTCAATTGTTCCTTATGTAAAAATGAGGTCATATGCCTCACTATCTTGGCTCTTGTGCTAGTTAGTTGTCTCGTTCACAATTACACACAACCACTTTCCAGAGGAGAGAGAGTGCATTAAAGTCCACTGCCACGTGACTTTCCTAGGCTCGGCCAAGTCACACCTAAACAGAAGTGTTACATGAGGTTGTAGGGCTCTGTCCAGACCACTTACTCTTTCCCTCTGTCTAAATCATAGGCACACTGGGGCCAGCAGGTGGCGTGGTGAAGGCACTGGATTCCCACATGGCTCACCATGGTTTGAGTCCTGGACCCTGCAGCTTGAAAATCATGCTGGGCTCGTGTGCATGCATGCCTAAAATCCCAAGAGGAAAATGCAAAAGGCATTGCAGTGTGGCCATCTTCCCTGGGGAATGACTTCTTACTTTTCCTTTCTGTCTCTCTCCAGTGAGCACATGTGCCTGCTGGCAAAAACTTAAAATTGAAAACAAACAAAAAAAAAAGTATAGGCACATCTACAGGGTGGAGTGGCAAGGTGTCTTCAAAAAGTTAATGGGCAATGCATTGCATGAGAAAATTTATATGTATTTCTAAATTATTTTGCACCAGAATAAATTCATACTTTGTTTCTTCATGAACTTTTTGGAAGCCCCTTTGTGTTACACATTCTCTTTATCCGCTCATCTTTGGTGGACATGTAAATTGATTACATATCTTGGCTATTGTAAATAGTGCTGCAGTAATCATGGGAGTGCAGATGTCTCTACAACATACTGATTTGCTTTCCTTTGGCTATATGCATACTAGTAGAATTTCAGGATCATATGTTAGTTCTATTTTAATTTTTTTGAGGAATATCCACTTTCCATAATGGCTGTACTAATTTATATTCCCATCAACAGTGCAAAAGAGTTTTCCTTTCTCCACATTCTACCAGCATTCTTTTTTATTTGTCTTGTTGAGGACAGCCATTCTAACTAGAGTAAGATGATGATATCTCATTGTGATTTTGATTTTCATTTCCCTGATAATTAGTGATGCTGACCATTTTCTCATGTACTTATTGGCCATTTGTATGTCTTCTTTTGAGAGATGTCTACTTATTGGGTTGTAGGAAAAGTCATGATGCATTTTTCATAGAAAACATAGAAAAAATATGTCATGACTTTTTTGATGACCCAATAGATAATTTGTCCCTATTTTAATCAGATGATTTTTTTTCCTGTTGTGTATGTATGTGCACTGGAATACCATTCAGCCATGTGGAACATGAAATCCATGGGCAGACCCTGTAGCACAGTGATTAAGCACTGTATGTGGGAAGCCAGATCCCACCCTCAGCCAAACACAGTACAAATCCTGGCCCCTGCATCTTGAAAAATATATCAGGTGCAAGAGCTTATGTGCCTAAGGTCCTGACAGGATGGAGAAATGGAGAAAAAGGGATCAAAGCATAACCGCACACCATTGGGGTTGCTTGCTCTTTCTTTTCTCTTTCTCTTTCTCTTTCTCTTTCTCCTTCTATTTCTCTTTCTCTTTCTCTTTCTCTTTCTCTTTCATAACCACACACACCCTCTCTATAGCAGAGGAAAAAAAAGAAAGAAAAGAAAAAAGAAATCCAGTCATTTGATGCAGCATAGATGAGTCTGGAAGGCTATATGTAAAGTGAAATAAAGCAGGCACAAAAAGAGAAAAATCATATGGTTTCACTCATATGTGGAAACTAAAAAGGTTATCCTCACAGAAATGGAGAATAGAATGGTGGTTAGTAGAGGCTATGAAAAGTAGTGAAGAGAGGAAGACAGAGAAATGTCCATTAATGAATAACAAGGTAGATAAGAAAAACAAGTTCTGGGACCAGCAGATGACATAATGCTTATGTCACTGGACTCCCATATGGATGACCATGGTTTGAGTCCTGGATCTGGAGGCTTGAAACTCATGCCAGGCATGTGTGATGCCTGCCCAAGATCTCGAGAAGGAAATGGAGGGGAAGGGATTGTGACATGGCCATCCCCCCCTGGGGATTTCTTGCTTTCTATCTCTTTGTCCTTTGTCTCTCTGTCTCTCCAGTGAGCACACATACCTTATAACAAAAATCTCTCTAAATAAAAAAGAGGAACAAGTTCTAATGTTCCATAGTACACAGGATAACTACAGTTAATAATTTACTATAAATAGGATTGTCCCAAAAGGCATGGCGTGGTTTTGCATAGAAAAACACATCATGACTTTTCCAACAACCTAACACATCAAAAGAGCGAAAACAGAAGATTTTTGAATGGTCCCAACATACAGTGATATGTTTGAGGTGTTGAATGATCTTTGGTTATTATGCATTGTATTCATATACTGAAAAAAAATCACATTGTATGCTGTAAGTATGTATTATTATGTACCAATTAAAATAATAATAAAAAGAGATAAGAGGAGAAAAATAAGTATGGATACATCTCATATTGAGACAGCTCCGGCCACCAGGGCCCCAAAGTAATGAGCTATATGAAATAGTGACCCGGACCTACCCAACAGTCCACCTAAAACATAAGCAATGAATTACTGGTTGTGCCTATAAGGCGGTACAATTTGAGGTTGTCTGCTACATGGCAAAGCTGATCAATACAAAAATAATCCACGTGTAACAACTTTAGAAAAGGTTGAATGTTTTACTATCTGTCCCACTGTCAAGAAGTTTTCTTTATATATTTTGGAGTATAATGCCTAATTTTGTGTGTTTATTTCACAAGTGCTTACACAGCAGTTACAATATGCCAAGAACTAGTCCAAGCACTTTACAGAAATTAATTTACTCAATCTCATAAAACCTCATAAGGTAAGTTTCCTTGCTATCCTCATTTTTCAGATGAGGAAATTAAGACAGAGGGAAGTCAAGGTCACGCAGAGGCAAGCCAGAGTCAGAGTTCAAACCCAGGCAGTCTAACCCCGGAGTCCATGCCCTTACACCACCATGTTGTGTGATGATCACAACCATTAATATTTACTGAGTACTTTATAGTGATGATGTTCATACAACAACTCCAGGAGGTGGAGAGAACTGAGACTCAGAGATGTAAATTTACCGACCCATGGTCAAAGTTACCTGATGGCAGCAAAGTCTATGCTCTACGAAAAAAAATCTCCAGGGGCCAGCAAGGGGCATGGTGGTTAAGGTACTGGACTTCTACATGGCCAACTGTAGTTCTAGCCCTGGACCCAGTGGCTTGAAAATCATACTGTGTATCATCTGTACATGCATGCCCAAAATCCTGAGAAGACACTGGAAGAGAAGGATTGTGGTATGACCACACTTTTAAGGGGTGATTTCTCACTTACCCTCTACACAAACCCTATGGAAAAAATCTAAAACAATAAAAATAATTAAATACAAAGAAACTTCCAAATACTAATATAATCGTCCAGGTTAATTCTTTCTGTTCAAGTGCAGGGGGCAGAGAGATATGTCCACTGACTCTTACCTCACTATGTTTCCAAGAATTTGTGTATGCTTTTATCTATTACCATCATTAATAAATGTTTGTTGATGTCATCCACACAGAAGGTGTTGTGCGAGACTCTCTTGCCCCAGTTAAGACTAGGAAAATAGGCTCACTCTAATTAGGCCTTGACATGGTAAAAGATGAAACAAACACCCCTGTGGGCAGAGAAGTCTCCAGCACCTCAGTCAGGTGGCTCTCACTCAGAGAGTACAATTTTCACAAGATTGCATAGCAGCCAGCTGCCCCAGAAAGTAGCAGGAACAGAAAATACAATATTCCTATCCTCCTCCTGTTTCATTATCACCAGAGAGGGTGTCAGCATGAAAGGAGCAGTGAGAAATGGACAATTCACACATCTTCCCCGTTTCCCAACAGAGCCAGTCCCTGCTGTTGCCACGACCATTGTTGCTGCTGCCTCACAGTTTTCTCACAAGAGTATTAGACGTCTACCAGCAGGGGAGCTCATGCAAACAGGTGCATGCTTGTGCACACACATCCATGCTCTCTGCACTCCTACCTACCAAGAAATAGTAGAGAATATGGAGAGGGGAAGAGAAAGGGACAGTGAGCACGTGAAGAAGGTCTGCTCTTCTACTCACCAGGAGCCATTGGAAGGGCACCTGAAGTCCTTCAACAGCACCAAGGATCAGTCAATGCCCCACAAGAGTCTTTCTTCTCCTGGTTTTTCTCCACTGTCAGAGAGACTACTCTAAAATGGAGTAGTATGAGGGCCTTTAAAGTCTTACCTGGTATTCAGACAGGGTGTAACCAGTGGGAATAATGGTCTGCATTTATCCCTGCCCATCCAGCCCTCCTGGAAGAAGGGATCCAAACTTCTGGGCCACTCTGACCTTTAACTGGGAAGAATTCCAGAGTTCTACTTCCATACCTGAGTATTTGGACTTCAGTCATTCCTGCTCCAATTGCATGACCTAATTCTCAAAACAGAGCTTCTTCTGAACTGGTGCCTACATGTAAGCCTCTGGCATCAGATCTTTAGATAAACTACCCTCTGGTGATAAACATCTCCTCCTCCAGGACAGAGATCCATTCTGCTTTTGCTAGCCTCTACTTTCAAGGTCAAGTCTATCATAAAAGTCCAGCTCTAGAGGGAATAGCTGATGACATACCAGGTATGTCACTGGACTTCCACATAATTGACCACAGTCCAAATCCTGGATCCAGTGGCTTAAAACTCACACCAGGCTCATGTACGTGTGCACCCAAAGCCCCAAGGGGAAACTAGAGGAGAAGATATTTCAGCACGGTCATCCCCTTTGAGGGGGTGATTTCTCACTTTCTGTCTCTCTGTGTCTCTCTGACAAGCACATGCACCCTATAGCAAAACTCTCCCTTAAAAAAAAAAAAAAAAAAAAAAAAAAAAAAAAAAAAAAAAGTCTAGCTTTGATTGGGCCTGCTCAGTGGCACAGCAATAACATGCTTCTCCAGTGATGCTGGATCATATGGGAGATCGTGAGTTCAGTTATCTGGTGGATCTGTACACACTGTACAGGGACCTGTATGTACTGGGCACTGTGCCTATGACCCTGACTGATTGGGAGGACTGGGGTCGGGGGGATGCAATGTGAATCTTCACTGAGGGTAATATTTTCTATCAGGAAAGTAGTAGACCTTTTTAAAAATCCAGTTCTAAACTTGAGCCTGGATTTTTATTTTATTGCCACCTAATGTCCCCATCTAGCTCACTGACATCCAACACTTGATGCCCATCACCACTTGTCTGGGGGGCTGGTGAAGGCCATTACTTCTTGCTGAACAAGTCATTGCCCACCTATCATTTGTCATCTTATTTAGTCCTGTTATGTTTTTCACCATAATAGATTTTGGGAGTTACATCCCCCTGCATACACTAGATGCCCCACTTCTTTGAGGCAGGGATCATCAGGTGTGGCATCTCATTCATCTGTGTGCCCATAACACCCAAGCCCCAGAGAAGGCCTTCAGTCAAAGCTGTTGAACAGATCCCCTCACCAGCCATAGTGATCCGGCACTCACAGTTGGGTAATCAAGACACAAAGGACTAAAAGGCTCAGGTTAGTCCGAGAGAGTTAGTGCCAAGAAGCCAAAGGACACATTCACCTCCCAGGGCCCAGCTGAAGTTCTGCCTTTTTCTGTCTTTGAATAGAGGGCCTCACATGGCAAGATCTTGAGTGGAGTAACCCTTCCAAGTAGCATCTTGGAGTGGAACCCCCACAGTGAAGATCAGGCATTCCTCTCCTAGGCAGCATGAGATGCCCTTATAGGCCCTTGGAGTCTGTAAAGAGGGGAAACCCTCTCCCCTGCACTCCTCCAGTCCATTCCTCTTGTCCTCTTTGTCCCCCTCCATCTTTCATCATCTCTCTCTCTTTTCCTCTCCAACCCATAAGCTCAGACAGCCAACTGGCAGCTCAGAATCATCTCATAAAGATGGGTCTGTAACCTGTGCAAGAGAGGAGAAGGGAACAAAATTATTTCCAAGTCAAGGGGACATTTCAAGCAATTTAAGCTGCTCTATAATCACAATGGAGTCAATATTGATACAGCTATTCTCACTTGAACAAATAAAATAGCCTGGGTGAGGGACATTTGTAGGAAAGAAAGGAAGCAAGCAATTATTGAGCATTATGGTGTGTCAAGCTTTATACGGGTACATTCTCTCACTTAACTTCCAGAGAAACTCCATGCAATGAGTACTAGTACTAGTACCTGCATTTTATTGATGAAGCCATCGAGGCTTAGAGACTTGATTTAGGTCAGATTTTTTTAATCCCAACCTGGTGCTCTTTCCACAATACCTGAATATCTATCTTCCACAAATGAAAACATATTGTCCTAATCAACCATTTCACTTTTTTTTTTTAATTTTTGCTGTAGGGCTCATGTTCTCACCAGAGAGAGACAGAGAGGGGCAAATTGAGAAATCACTCCCTCAGGGGAAATGGCCACACCATAATCCTTTCTTCTCCATACTTTCAGGATTTGGGGCACAAACACAGATTTGCCTGGCATATTTTTTAAGCTGCTGGGTCCAGGACTCTACACACTCACTCAGCCATGTGGGATACAGCTGCCTTAACCTCCATGGGCTGACCCCAGTTTCACCTTTTAATTCATCTGCAGTGCTCCAAACAAGTTGCCTTCAGTTTGGCCTTTGGCCCATACTCATTCCTTCCTTCTGTATTGCCAAAACAGTCAAAGGATTGGGAGGGCAACAGGTGGTGGGTGGGGAGCAGGGGGCGAAGGCAGTACTTACACCACATGACTGCTCAGTTATGCCTCAAATATTGGCTGCTTTGGAGTCGTGTTTCTGACTACCTGCTGTGTCCAAAAATTGTTTTCTATTTTTTTAAGGTTTCTTCTTTCTTCTATTAAGAGAAAGCGACAGCACCCTCCAGTAAGGTCTTTTATGCTACAATCCACCCCCAGCTTCGGCCATCCCCAGATCACAAGCATGTGCATGCCTGCAGGTTTCCGACCACAAACCCACAGCCTTCCCATGAACCGGCCTCGCGGTGTTGCACTGCCGCTGTGCCACCCTCCAGCCGCCGTGTCTGACAGTTTCGACATGCTCTCTGCCCTATTTGAGGGAAAATATTTCCCCAAGCCCCTTCTCTTGTCTCAGGGCACCCATTTCCATTCTGTCCTGTCTGAAGGCCACTGACTATCTCGACTTCAAAGTGGCAATTCTCAAAGTGGGGTGACGGCAAGTCAGTAGCTTCAGCATCACCTGGAAACCTGTTAAAAGAGCAAAATTTTAGCCCCTACCCCAGGCCCACTGGACAAGAAACTCTGGGGGGTGGCATGCAGCTAAGACCCACCTTTTAACAAGCCCTCTGGTTAATTCTGAGGCACGCTCAAGTTTGAAAACCCCTGCTCTGAAAGACTCCTCCTGCTCTCAGAACACAGCATCTCTCTCTAGCCCTTCCTCTGCCCCTGTGTTCTCCACAGGACCCAACCCGGGAAAGGCAGCATTTCTGCAGCAGGTGAGACTTAAACAGTGCTAAAACTGATGCTGGCCTTCATTTCCAGTCCTGTCTGGTAGCTGGCTGTGCTTTTATAACATGCCAGAGGTCCCACCCTCAGAAAATACTGACTCAAAATAAGAACAGATTATTTTAAAACGCTTGCTGGCACATTTATGCCACTGGCTGGTTTATACTAATTAATCCTTATTTGACCTGAATTAATGCCTAATCTGTATAAAATGATGGAGATTTACTGGAATGCAGCAAATGTGAGAATAAAAAAACCAAAGGCATGTGGGAGTGGATTCAGCATCAGGCTGACAGGAGGATTAAAGTACTTCTTCCTCTGGTACATTATTTGAAGTTTGATTTTTTTTTTTTTCTTCCTTTCTCCTCTCCACCCCCACCTCCTTCAAGGAAAAAAAAAATTACCAGAAGACATGAGCATATTGTCTCCCCTTCTCCCAAATAAAGGTAAACTGACAGCGCTTTCAATGAAAGGCTCTGCATGATTGGAATTAAATGTCAAATACGATTTTCTGTTGGCAATTCAAAGTGTTGGTGTCAAAACCAAAACTGACAGTGCGGCTGCAGATTAGTATCTGTCTGGATCGAGGCGTCACACTGTGGGGAAGGTTTATGATTTAGTAGATTAACACAGCTCTCTTCACGCTACCACTTAAGAGATAATTTGTTCAAGCAGGAGCCGATTAGATTGTGGCTGCCCATGAGCGCGAGGCCCCTGTTCCCTGAAGTTCAGTCGGGCATTTGATGGTGCACCCTGCCCCCTGTGGGGGTCTGCCATCATTGCTAGGTGACAGGCAGGAGAGGTGAGCAGGCCACAGCTGCCAGCAGCCAGCTGTCAGTGGTCACCAGTGATGTCTGCTGGTGATGTCTCAGGGAAAATGGAGTTCCTATTGATCCAACCAATATGAGATAGCCCTCCAGGTTGGAGATTTGATTCATTTCGTTTCAGCCTCCCACATGGACTGGAGGAAGGAGGGGGACTTCCTGGCAAGTCATTGAATCATGCGCTTTACCACTAGGATTCTTCTAGATTTAGAAAAAAAGATGTCACCCAGGGTTCAGAGAAGTTAAGAAATTTGCCCATAATCACAGAGCTTGGGAGGTGGGAAAGGATCTTTTATACAAAATGTACAAAGTAGCGGACACCCATGAAGCATTTTTATTTCCATGCAGTGTAAAATATTCACAGTGATGTTGATATTACAGGAGGAACTAGGTTATAAATGTTCAAATAATTTGCCTGAGCCACACTAAGTCCATGGCAAAAGCGTGTTAGGACTAGTCTCCTGATTCCTGATTCAGCGTTCTCTGTACCTGTCTGTGAAGTATGCTTAGAATAAATGTACAAACGAGGGATGGGATAAAAGGGCTTTGAAAAATATGCTTCTATCTTCTGCACATGACATTTCTGCCACGTGACAGCCTATAGAACCCAGATAATAAAATAAATAAAATGGATGCCCTATGTCTTGACCAACCATAAATTGTAACTGGTCCTTGGCAAGACTGATTTAAGAGTTTCTTCTTGCAGCGTCTATGTTGTTCTTTCTTTTATTCCCCTCTTGTCCCTACTTCTGAAGGAGGAGGAAAAATGGTGAAAACAGTCAGCTCAGTGCAGCATTTCTATTATTCCACAATGCCAGGATGTGACAGCTTAGGAGACTCACAAGATAATGTTCAGACTCTGGTTTTAGAATGTTTACTCTCTTCTGGGTGAACTCTGACATCCAAATGCATTAATGCAGTGCCATTTTCAACTCTCATGCCAATCTCTATCCTTGTACGTATCAGAATTTTAATGCCTGCTTCCCTGTTTGAGTTATGGTAATTTATTGTAATAGTGTATTTTGACCTTTTCAGTATTTTGTATTTTTATTGGATAGCTGTTTCACCTCTTCCCTGGAGGGTTAGCCAGGCTGAAAATGAGAGAGAATGGTAAGACCAACCAATCAAAATACAGAATATTAAAAAGGTCAACACACAAGAGCAAACTATTAATTTGGAAAACACACAAATGCAAAAAAGAGGAAAGATCCAAGCAGCATGGTGGCCACAGCAAGAACAAGTGGACAGGGGAAGGCTAAGGAGATCCTCTCAACCTAGCACAGCAGTCAACTCAGCCACTGAATGCAAACTAGCCCATCAACAGAGCGCAAAGGAGGGTAGGAAATCAGCATAAACTCTAGTGAGTATCACCTATACCACTTTTGTTTCTACCTGGTCAATGCAAAGCCAGAGAGGGAGTGAAGTTGACAGGTCACAGACCAGCGATGACAGAATATTTTGAATGTGACCTCCAGAGGGTGAACCAAAGGTATCATGCCCAACTCTCTACCAACAGACAGCTGAACGTCTCAGGAATCCATAACTGGTCCTCAACTATTTCTTTTTCACAGCTCTCCAAGAAGGAAAATCTTCCAACTTCTCCCATTGACTCTTGCCAGTTGAGTTATATGTATTATACATACTAAGCATATCTTGATGGTGGATAGTATTAGAACCATACAAAGATGGATCATACTAATCTAAATGGGCTTTCAAGTCTAGTCTACTAAGGGTTGTAATCACCAATTAACTAGTGAGCATTGTGAATGAGTTACCCAGGTGTAGACCCTCACTCACTGAAACTTAGAGTGCATTGGTTTTTTTGTGGGTTTTTTGTTGTTGTTTTTTCCTTTTTTTTTTTTCTTTTTTCGGAGATATTTTTGCTATAGGGTACATGTGCTCGCCAGAAAGACAGAGAGATACAGAAAGCTAGGAATAACCCCCCAGGGGGGGATGGCCACACTACAATCCCTTCTCCTCCATTCTCCTCTGGGGATCTTGGGCACGCATGCACACGCACCCGGCATGAGTTTAAACTACCGGGTCCAGGACTTGAACTGCAGTTGACTACATGGGAGTCCAGCAACATAGCCATTACACTAACTGCTAGTCCTGAGTCCTAGTTAAAAACCAACCTGCTAGTGCACTGATTTTTAACAACACAGAGCAACATGCCTGGAGGGTCCCCCTTATCCCAGGATATTTTGTACTAGAAAAGGACCACTTTAAGATTAAACAGAAATCAAAATCTCAATGTAAAAACTGAAAAGATTTTGACTGTGAATTCATCTTATAAAATGAAATGAAAATTTATGAGGAGATGGTTTTGTTGTATATTTAGAAAAATGTAGACTAAAACTTCAATTATATTCTTAAAGTAATAAGTACTTAAGGATTGACTGGGAAGTTGGGGAATAATTTCCTCAATGAAATTGTATGTTAATATAAATATATCACCCTTCATACCACCTTTGACACAATTATGAAAGCATAACTTACAAAATATTCAAAGGGCTGAAGAGACAGTTCCCTCTTAATCCTGATAGTCCACTTTTTTAATGTTTTGATATCTTAATCCTTTTTTATTTTCTATTATTCAATTGTTTGTTTTTATTATTTCTTTTTTTTAAGAGAGAGAGATTTTTGCTATAGGTCATGTGCACTTGCCTGAGAGACAGAGAGACAGAAAATAAGAAATCACCCCCAGGGGGGGATGGCCACACCCTAATCCCTTCTTCTCCATTCTCCTCTTGGGATTTAGGACATATACACGCATGTGCCCAGCATGAGTTTTAAACCACCAGGACTCAAATGGCAGTCAACTACTTGGGAGCCCAGTGACATAATCATTATGCCATCTATTGGTCTCCATGTTCTTATTATTTAATTATTACTGCCAGATCTTCATTTGTTAACACATTGAGAGCAACTCAGTCATTCCCCTATATCATCTGTATCAACTTCATGAAATTTTGTGATGTTTGCAAAACTTGGAATTTCCATTTGCCTTTGGTTTACACTATATATAAAAAACCAAAACATCTGAAAATCATTTGCAAACTGATCCAATAATTGTACTATACACAATTGTGTTAAACAGAGTTATCTTTGAATAAGGTCCAGTATTTTAAAGAATTATTTATTAATATCATTATCTTAAAATTTTACCAAAAAGAGTATTGGGGGAGGGGAGGATGAGAAAGCAAGCCACCAGGTCTGGGACTCAAACTAGGGTTGGCCATGTGGGACTCCAGAGTCTTTACCACCATGCCACCTGCCGGCTTCATGAATAGGATCCTATTTTTAAAGTTTGCTAGAGAATGTTTGATGACTCTTAATCCCCTATGTAAACTTTTAACTGTAAGAACTCTAATAATGAAAAATCAGGTGCCTGGACTCTAGACTTAGCAAAATACAAAGTGCATTTTGTTTTCAGTATAAAATGTACCATAACAGACATAAAAATTATTGCTGAAGTATATACACCTATTAACACTTTCTAGTTTGAATGTTGTGATTAGCAGTCTAAGCAAGTTGCAACACAGGATAAGAATTTGCGGTTAGAAACACTATGCAGATTTTCAGTGACTATTCTTTAAGAATATTTAATACACAGTAATTCCAAGGTTATGGAAGGTCCCAGGTTGCATCTCAAGTACTCCCTATACACACCAACCACAGATGTGTACACATGCCCAGGATCCTGGCTGGCTAGGGGTGAATCACAGCATGAAGAACCTGTTGGAGATGTCCCTTCTCTCTCTCCCTTTCTCTCATTCTCTCTCTCTCTCTCATCTTAAAAGAAATATACTTTTTTTTTTAATTTCTTGCTTTCTGTCTCTCTGTCTCTCTCTGTCTGTCTGGCGAGCGCACGCGCCCTATAGCGAAAACCTCTCCAAAAAAAAAAAAAAAAGAAAGCGAGAAATCACCCCCCAGGGGGGATGGCCATGCCGCAGTCCCTTCTCCTCCATTCTCCTCTCGAGATCTTGAGCACACATGCACACATGCCCGGCGTGAGTTTAAGCCACCAGGTCCGGGACGCAAACCACAGTCGACTATGTGGGAGTCCAGCGACACAGCCACTACGCTAACTACTGGTCCCAAGAAATATACTTTTTTAGAAAGAGCTATGTGCTATATAGCTGTTATTTAATTCTTATAATAACCCAAATAAAGGCATCAATACCTGCAAGTTATAAGTTTGTTAGTGAATATTTGAAATAAGTAATGAAATAGGACACAGAGAGGTTAAGTAACTTGTCCAAGATCAAACATCCAATTAGTGGCAGAGGTGGGGCTCAAACCCAGGCTTCTCTGACCCCAGGCCTGTGTTTCTAGCTATTCCATGACAATGCATAGAAAAGGCATCAATAAGAATATACAGTAAGATACTGCAGTATGGTTGTAAAATTTTATTCACTTTGTATTTTTCTGTATTTTCTACCTTTTCTAAATGAAAGGTGATTGCTTTTATAATTAGAGAAAAGGAAAATAATTTTTGGAGGAAGTTAAGGTTAGAGGCTGAAGAGCACCATACTGCGGTGGCTTATAAAAAGATTTATGGAGAAAAAGGGAAGAAAGTCTTCAGGGGAGCTGCAGCTGAAGGAAAGACTCCAAGCTGGCAAGGAGCCTGCAGATAAGAGCTTGGCATAGTCCCTAAGTGCTGCCCAGTCTACCTACTGAGGAGCCCAGAAGAAATGAGTGTGTGTGGTCAGGAAGAGAATACTGACCACAGCCAGGGGTGAGTACGCCCACCACTTCCTGCCAAGGCTGCCTGCTGTCTGTCCCCACCTCCCACCAGTACCATGAGGAGCTCAGCCCTACACTCAGCTTAATTTTTTTTTATTTTATTCATGATAAATAACATGCATACATACATGAGAGAGGGAGAAAGAGAAGCACCCATCACAGTCTTGTCACACCACAATCCACTTCCCCTCACCCTCTAGCTCATCAGAATCTCAGGCATGTGCGTGTCCCCAGGGGTTTCAGAACTGTTAGGCCAGAAATCCAAACCCATATTTGATTTTGTGACATCCATCATTGCAGTTCAGTCTGCTACCAACTGCACCACATGAGTATGACCAACCCCCAGCTTTAAGACCAGCTCTACCCCAAGTCAGGGTACTCCCAAGAATGAGGTCCTACCTTGCCAGTCTCTGCAGAACCTATCCCTGTCTGTCCCAGTGTACATGGGCCCCCAGTGATGGCAGTGCTCAGGCTTGGCAGAGCTCTGCTCAGGTACCCTTCGAAGCACAGCCAGCCACACTTCACTGGCCCTCACTAGCAAGATAGCCTGGCTGACCCACTTCCTTCTTTGCAAGTCACCATAGCCTCTCAGCCAGAGTTCCCATTGTCAAAGTCTCTCCCCACATTTTTAACCTATGCTTCACAGTATGGGTTCCAGGAAGGCTGAGATACTGACCTTTCAGCTGCCTAGCAGCAGGAGAGTCTTAGACCCTTCTCTATGGCCCCAAGTAGCCCAGAGTACCCTGGAAATATGACCATCTCCTCTGAATGCCAAAACATACATCACTTGGGTAGCACTGACCTGGTGAGGGTGAGGTCTTGTTCCTGTATACAATATGCCCCCTCCTATTAATAACTTGGCCCATGGGACCAGCAGGTGGCATAATGGTTAAAGCGCTGGACTGCCATGTGGTCAATGCAGTTTGAGTCCCAGGCCAGGCAGCTTGATACTCAAGCTGAGCACGTGTGCATGTATGCCCAAAATCCTGCAAGGAGAATGGAGGAGAAGGGTTTGTCTCTTGGCAATTTATATATTTACAGATAGTGGTATTGTTAGTTTATTGTGTTTAGGGCACTCTTCTGATTGCTTTCTATTTCTGTGGTTTGACATGAGTTACCAAAAAATAAAGACGTTATGAACGTGTTTCATCCAAAATTTGCATGTTGAGGGGCCGGCAGGTGGCATGGTGGTTAAGGGCGCTGGACTCCCACATGGCCTACTACAGTATGAGTCCCGGACCTGGCAGCTTGCTTTCTCACTTTCCTTTTCTCTCACTCACTCTGTCCCTCTCTGATCAAATTAAAATAAATAAAGTTAAATAAAATAATTATTTTAAAGACAAACAAAAAGCAAAATTTATATGTTGAAATCTAATCCCCAGGGTGATGGTTTTTGGAGGTGAGACCTCAGGTCACAAGGGTGGAGCCCTTATGAGTGAGATTAATGCCCATGTAAGGAGAGGCCCCAGACCTAGCTCTCTCTTTCCACCATGTGAAGACAGAACTAGGAGGTAGTGGTACGTAATCCAGAAGAGACCAGAACTTGACTAGGAATCAGAACGTGACTATGCTGGGATCCTGATCTTGGACTTCCAGCCTCTTGAACTGTGTGAAACAATTTTGTTGTTGGTAAGCCACCCCATCTTTGGCATTTCTCATGGCAGTTCAAAGTGACTACTATGAGGAATTAACACTGGAATTAATGAGGCCAGCTCCCAGTATGTTGCCTAAGGGCATGGCACTTTGCAGGAAAAGGGGATCAACTTATAAACAGAAACACTTTCTCTAAAATGATGTTTTTAAACCCTTATTCAAAAAAAAAAAAAGTGTAAGAATTTCAAATAGAAGGATAACAGGAAGAAAAGTGGACATCCAGCTGGAGGAAGCAGGTTTGTGGTAAAATGGAACCCAAGAGTGATACGTGGAATTGCAGAGACAAGCTAGTTAGAAAATCAAACCCAATGGTAAGAAATCGACTTCCAGAGAATTGCAGTCCCAGGCCTAGGCTCAGAAACATGAGTGGGTATTTCCACATAGCTCAGGCCAAGAGCTAATATACAGTATTTACTCAAGGAAGATGGTTCCAGAGTGAGGAATGAGATTTAGTTAGTTACTGTAACATACATTATTTCTTAGAGTTCCCGGTTCCCCTATGAGAAAAGCCATTCTTCTTTTTCAATATATGCCTGATTTTTGTAATCTCTCAGGCTATCATCAAATGGCTTCCATTTATTTCAAAAGACATTTTATCTGCCCTGAGGTTTTATCTATAAGAACTCAGTGCTAGTATCCACAGCTGCTACGTTACAACAGTCACCAAATTATGCACAGGGATGACAGACTGAGCCTCTCATCCTCACACAAAAGTGACTTAAAATACCCTATTCCCATTTGCAGAGATTGGTGAAACTATCATCAAAAACAAGATGAAAATCAAGCGTCTCCTCTCTCTGGTGGTTCATGGAGTCTTCCCTCTTTTTTCCAGGCTAAATCACTTGTGATTATTGTTTCTTTGCCTTGACTCCTCTGCATAACAGATTATCAAATCATCTTTTGTTCTAGGAATTTATTTTGTCGGCTAATTGATCTCTCCAGGCTCAGAGGTACTGAACCTGACACCAAAGGACCTTTTTCTTTATATTAATATAGCACCTTTCTCTAGAGAGAGCTAAGCATTTGCAAATATCAACTAATTATTCACCGAAGGTATTTCACTGAGTTAGAAAGTTGCAAATGATAGAAAAATTAAAATCCACCACTGTTTATATAATTACTGTCCATGAAGAGCTTATGTATTTCCATGCATTGGTCATACTACAGTTATGATTTGAAGTCAGTACCGACCAATCAAGAACTAGTATTATAATTATAGGAGGTTTTAAAAACTGTTGAGGAAGATGAGTAGAATAGATTTAGATAAGTCATACAGGCAAACCTCCCTATAAGCAAGTATACATCAGGAGGGGAAAAAACAGATATTTGCTCAATGTAGAAAGTTGATCTCTACCTTTCTCTTGGTACTTCTAAAATGGAATATAACTTTCAAGGTCACTCTCATTCTCCTTCCCCAACTCCCCCCATCCCTTGGCTCACAGGAAATTTACCCCAAATGAACCCAATGGTACCACTTTAATAGTCTGTATCAGCAGGGATCATAGACTGATGTATACGGTTCTTACTGCTGTTTATATCTTATCCAACAAACTAAATTATAAGCACTTAATAGAGAGGAAGTTTCTTATGTTTTCAAACCCTAATCCCCAGAGCCCCCCAGTCAGAACATAAATACAGCAGAAAATCAATGCTTTGTTATTTTATCTGTTTACATTACTATCAATAAGTTATGAAGAGGCCCCTTTCTGAAAATCTAGGGTCCAGAACATACAGTTATATACAAATAGCTTCTCTCTTACATCGTACAATTTATGTCCAATCCATGATCTATTTTGTCTCCCATCTTTTCCCATTCTTTTTGTCTTCATTTTCTTCCTCCACTGTTTTCTAAGTGCACTGTCATTAATATTACTATATTCTTTCTTTGAAATTCATCTTTAGAATACCTCTGTATAAATTGCCAAGGGGCAAATAGCCTTACCAAATTGATAAAAAGTTTGAGATCAACTGATCCAGCTAGATGAGATGGAAGAGAGAAGAACCACACATTAAATAATATAAATAAATAAATACATAGGGATTGGAGAGAAGAAAATGCTCTTCTTCCCTCACCCACCAATAACAGCTCTATCTCTGAGCACTAGCTCCTTCTCAGCAAGAAGATGGACCATCACTAGGTATTTTTGAAGATAGTTTTATTCCTGATCTACATGGAAAGGTGACACGGGGAAAAACTAATGAGCTCTAACTACTATTACTCAGTAAAGAATACCTACAGAGTACTGCAGCTGGAAATATGCTGTGTCAGATGTCCTAAAACAGCACTCTACCATGAAACAGTCGGAAGATGAAAGAATTACAACGCATGCCCTGGTGAGCTCTCCATAAGAAAAATCCTTCAGGGTAAATGTATGTATGTATGTATAATTTAAAAAATAATAATAATTCCAGCTTCTAAGCAAATACAAAAGTTGGGTTGTCTTGGGAAAATGCTGACTCTGTGAATCTAGAATTTTGAAGATTAATAGCCACACCTGAGGAAATAGAAGACTAGGCTTGAAGTCCATGCAAAGGAGGAAAGGAAAACTTTAAAAATCTTGCATAAAACAGAATATCCTGGGACCAGCAGTTGGTGTAATGGCTATGTCGCTGGACTCCCATGTAGTCAACTGTAGTTCAAGTCCCAGACCTGGGGGCTTAAACTTAGACCACGCACATGTGCGTGTGTGCCCAAGATCCTGTGAGGAAAATGAAGGAGAAGTGATCGCGGTTTGGCCTTCCCCCTTGGGAATGATTTCTTGCTTTCTGTCTCTTTGTCTCTCTCTGTCTTTCTGGCAAGTGCACGTGCCCTAGAGCAAAAACCTCTCAAAAAAAAAAAAAAAAAAAATCCTGAGAGCCACACGATAAGGCAAAGGGAGACCCAAGAAGTAAAAAAGGGATATAAAGATATTAACACACCTCACAAGATACATTTAATGTATAAACACTGTTCTCTAGAATACATGGAGTATTTACAAAAACTAAAACTACTCTGAAAACAACTTTCAAAGTATTTTCACAATCAGGTTTCATGCATACCAATTGTCTTGCAAAGATGTATCTTAAAAATTATTTTAAGACTTAGTTTAAAAATCAATAAATTTCATGCCAGTAAGTGGCGTGGTGGTTAAAGGCACTAGATTGGCTGATGGTGATTCGAGTCCTGAACCTGGTGGCTTGCTTTCTTGCTTTCCCTTTCTCTCTCTTCTCTCTCTCTCTTTCTCTCTGGTCAAATTAAATAAATAATAACAAATGTAATTAAATAAATAAATAATCTTTTTTTAATCAATAAATTTAAAAACCTATTTTTCATCATTTGTGAGTTAGTGTTCAAATCATAATAGAAACTTCTTAGTATTTATAATGAAATATAATGAAAATATTTATTTTTATATATAAATATCTGTATATATATCAGAAATATATATATATATACACATATACATATACATATATATATGTATGTATATATATACATACATACACACACACACATATATATATATATCTCAGAATTTGTTGGATACAGATGAAGGCATAGGTAGAAGAAGCGTATACCCAAAAATTCTAGACATTATAAAGAAATAAGGCCAAAAATTAATGAGCTTAGAATTCATTTTAAGAAATTAGGTGGAGTAGGGGTAGAAAGACAAAAATATAAACCTAAAATGAATAGAAGAAAGGGGAATATAAAGATAAGTACAGAAATTAATGTAACAGAAAGCAAAAATACATTTTAAGGGAATAAGCATGTTCGTGAGCTGATTTTTTTAAAAGATTAATAAAGTATATAAACTTTTCTTTGTAAGAGAGATTTTTTTGCTATAAGGTGCAGGCACTCGTTAGATAGAGAGACAGAGAGACGGAAAGCAAGAAATCCCCTGCCACAATCCCTTCTCCTCTATTCTTCCTCTCAGGATCTTGAGCATGCATGCACACGTACCCAGTGTGAGGTTTAAGCCACCAGTTCCAGGACATGAACCACAGTCAACTGCATGAAAATACAGCAACATAACCATTACAACATCTGTTGGTTCCAAAGTATATAAATTTCTAAGAAGAATTACTGAAGCAGAAAGAGAGAAATGACAAATAGTAAATTTTTAAGTGAAACATAAGATAAAACATAACTTCAAAATATGAAAAAACAGATGTTAATAAGTTTTTAGACTTAAGTGAAATTTTAAAACTCTAGAAAACATGAATTACCAAGATTGACTGAAGAAGAAGAAATAGAAAACTTGAATGGTCTAAAAATCATTAAAAAAATGACTCCAAAGTTAAAATTTTTCTCCCAAAAATAAAGCCAGATTCCACATGGCCAAGTGTGGTTCAAATCTCAGCCTCAGTGGTTTGAAACACATGCTAAGTGCATATGCCCATAATTCTAATGGGATGAAGCAATGGAAGGAAAAGGTTGCAGTGTGACCAGGTCAGAAAAAATTTTGTTGTTGTTATTTAAAAAGTTAGGGAGGAACCAAAAAGCCTGAATGGCTTCAGTGTTTCCAGCATATCAGTCAGTCATGCCAGCTGTTCAAAGACCACCACCTACAAATTTTCATTTGAAGGAAGAATCTAATCAAGACATTAAGGGCTTGTATCATAAGAAAACACTTTTTGAAAATGAGAGAAAGGACCAGTCCCCAATTGATCTCTCTAAGCCTTCTCTTTGCGATTCATTCAACAAAACTTATTTCTTTTAATAATGTGTTCATGATTCCTTCCATTCCTGTCCAACCCTGCATACCAAGAGCCCTAAAGGTCTCTGAATGAGGCTCTGTATCACGGCAGCTAATCTCCATCAAATGCCATACTTTGTACTCCGTTCTAATCCCAGGAGCATACCCTTCTCTATTTCTCCAAATCTAAAGACTCAAGGTTTTCTTATTCTGAGCAACATTTTCATTTCTGTAGCTACCACATCCTCCTTCCATTCTGGAATATTTTAACTTCATCACACAACATCTGCCTCCAAGAAAAACTTCCCCTATTAGTTTCCATACTTTTTCCAGCTAGAGAAACCCACTTAGAAGGTTTCTGAATTTCACCTGTCTCTGGAGAATTTCCCCAAACCTGCTATCATAATGTGAGGTCCAAATATCATAACTTTTTTCTCTTCTCAGTGTCTGAATTCTCCAGGTCTTGACAGCTCAAAACTCTACTTTCCCAGAACATACGTTCTGATAAGATTTTAAACCTTCAACCTGCCCTTGGATGGCTGGTCTTGTTCCTCCCACTATATCTAAACTTAGCCATTTGCAACCTCTCGGCATCTTCCTCACATTCCAGTCCTTTTCCCATAGGTTTTTCCAGGCCTAAGAGATTGAAAACTATTTTAAAACCAATACTACTTCACCCTGAATTGCCTCCTAACACCAGAGCATTTCCTGTTCACATTCCAATTTTCAAATCCTTCTCACTCACAATCCTTTTCCACTTTCAATGAACAGATCTGAATCCTTCGAGCAACAGGAAATTGTCACTGTTTGTTGTTGCTGTTTGCTTCCTTCTGAGACATTCACTTTTAGATAATTTCATCCAGTTGTTCCCCTGACTCAATCTAAGATTACATACCATCTGCATACAGAGCCCTCACCTCCATGCTGCTTGATCTATTCTTGGATGAACCTCACCAGCTCCCAGTGTTTGAGTCCATCTTCTATATAACTCTAAGGAATATCCATCCACTCTGAATAGGGGGGAAAAGAGAGAGAGAAAATACAATGAAATTTGAATCTATTAATACCAACTCACTCCACAATCCAGATGTTGAAAGGATTTTACACAAGAAGTCTGCTTTTTTGTTGTTGTTTTATTTGTTGTTTTGTTTTGTTTTGGAGAGCTTTTTGCTATGGGGCACGTGTGCTCACCAGAGAGACGGAGAGACAGAAAGCAAGAAATCACCCCCCAGAGGGATGGCCATGCCGCAATCCCTTCTCCTCCATTCTCCTCTCGGGATCTTGGGCACACACGCACACGTGCCCGGCATGAGTTTAAGCCACCGGGTCCAGGACTCAAACTGCAGTCGACTACATGGGAGTCCAACGACATAGCCATTAAACTAACTGCTGGTCCCTCAAAAAGTCTGCATGTTTTGAAGTTAGCTTTCTCAAGAACCCAGAGGTTTCCACTCCTGCCGAGCCCAGATTCCCCCTAACCAAATTCAAGGCTGGCATACTCTCTCTCTTACTCTCTCCTCTCCTTATTTTGCTAATGATCACCGGAGCTGCTCTCGGCAATGCAAGTTCCCTTAGGAGGCTGAGCTAAAACCCCTATCTTCTGTGCAGAAACTCACCTCTCTCAGCTGAAAGACAACTGTTAGTAATCATCATAAAGGTAACTTATAATACCTGTACAAAGGTACATGGACTAGATCTCAAATCTTTGACCAGTACTGACTATGACTGCCATCACCCCATCCCTGCTGCTATCCTAAGAGAGACCAGGGCTAAGGATTTGACTTCAAGTTCAACCAACCTGGTGACATAGGTTGAGACCCACATGGGATTCAAAGGTTCTCCAATCTCTGTACTTTAAGATCTGCCTTGAAGCCCCAGACCAGCTTACTCTATAGCCCCTTCCTCAGGCCTCTCCCTGGCCCCATGACTTCTTTAAAGGCAGCACTGCTTTTCCCAGCCTGACTCTTCCAGGTTCTAACTTCTGGCACTGTCTGCTTTATGCAGAACTGAGAAGAGAGCCACACACCACAACAAACTCAGAGAGGAAGAGGACTTGTCTTCTTCCCTCCTCCCTGTGTCCTTGAGGTTTCCATTTCGTCTTTGACCCACAGCAGACCTCTTCCTCCCCAAAGTCCCAAATCACTGAAGATAAGCCTGTGTGGCCAAGGTACACAGTTCTCATGTTAAGCATCAAACAGCAAAAATAATGGAATAAAACCTCTGACAGTCTCCCCTCTCAGGAGTTCAAAGGAAACAGAGATGAGATTATAGCCACTAGAATCTGTCCAGCTGATTGTTGGTGCTGCTGGTGACACACTGCAGTTTACTGATTTATGGAGTGATAAGTAGCAATGCGACAGTCTGACAAGAGGGGGCTATATATATTCCTGAAGCTGCCTTCTCCCAGTGTAGACTTGAATCAAGCCATATGTACTGTGGGCTGACTCTGATTCTCAGTAACAACTGTTTAAAGAAGACAGAGGCAAGGATTCCAGATTTGTTGACTCGTGTTGTTCTTGGGGAGGCAGGAGGAGTGAGGGTTCTGTTTCTAGGACTTCCCATGGGAGGTTGTTTCCAAAGGAACACAAATCATTCACTGGAGGCAGGATATGTTAGAAGTAGTCTTGGGTTAGTTGCAACATATGTCAGGGCCTTTAAAGAGGTGTGGGATTAAACAGAAGGAATATTAGTTTTTTTATTCATATGTACCCAAAAAAGAATGTCTCCTCCCAGTTTATTGTAAGAACTACTAGTACTCAGATGTAATTGTAATGGATTCTGAAAGAAAATGTCCCAGGAGCACAGGAAGAATTCTTACTGGAGAAATTTCAGAACAGGACCATGATGTTGAAAAGATAAGCAATACTAGAAGCTTGGGTTCTGATTATTTTTCTTTACAGATTCATATATGTATATGTTCACCCAGAGAGTTTCAGGTGCCAGGGCTGAGCTAGCGTCCAAGGACAGGGTGAGGGTGACCTGGCTGTAGCCATGACTCTTGTCGGAGCACAGGGCTACTCCTGCAGGTATTCCTGGATTTCTGAGAGCACCAGGTGCATGTGAGCTGACAAATTCTAACTGTTCAAGGAAAGCTCATTCTTTCTGTGACCAAGAAACCATACATAACAATAAAGTTATTTTACAGGGCACATTCGCTGGGTCACTTCCTTTCTAGAACCTGCCTCCTCAGCCGAAATTGCACATCATCCCATTTCACTGTTAATGAGGATCCCTGGGACCCTGCAGCTCAGCAGTTAAGCGAAGCACAGAGGAAGCTAAATCCCACATGGATGATCAGGCCTACTAGTCTGCCTCTGTAGCTTGAAAGCCACACTAGTCATGCACATGCATGCTCAGGATCCCAACGGAATGGAGAATTGGAGGAAAAATGATTGCAACATGACCAGGCCCCATTGAGGGGTTCTCTCTGCCTCTCTCTCTCTTTCTCTGCCTCTTCCTCATGCACTTGAAAGCACTCTCTGTCATAAAAAATAAGTACCTCTGGTTCAACCACCTAACTGATGGCTGAGTGACCTCTACAACATCCCCAGCCAGGCAGCAGAAACCTACTCTTAAATGGCTCTGGTGACAGAGAACTTGCTGCCTTCTTAGTTACCCGTGACTCTCAGGAATCAAGCTGAGCTTACTCTTGGTTCCATGCAGCTTCCACTCATTGGGTTCTTACATTTGGAACCATGCAGAATAAGTTCACCCCTCTTCCCCAAGATGCTAAACATGTGTATGCGCCAGCCAGTGATACAGCAGTAACACAATACTATACAATGCTGGACCCCATGGGAAGGTCCCAGATTCATGTACTAGGACCTACCTGTGCACACCAAATACACATGCAAGTGCCTTGATCCAAGTTAACTGAGGCTGAGGCTGGAGGTAAATAAATCATAGCATGAAGACCCTCTTAGAAATGCCTCTTTCTCTTGTTCTCTCTCTCTCTCTCTCTCTCTCTCTCTATATATATATATATATATATATATATATATATACACACACACATATATGTATATATACATATATGTGTGTATATAAAATCTTTTATCTTTAAAAAATAAAAGATACTAAACATGCATCCTAATCCTCTCTCTTTCTGGCCAGGGACCAACAGCTCTTTGACCATTCATCATTTAATAAGCAATAGCTACTCTGGCATTTATGTGTAACATTGCAATGTCCTAGATACTTTACATCTATTATTCCTTTGAGGATTTTGTGCCCACTTTATAGATGGGAAAACTAAACCTCAGAGAGGTTAAAAATAGTTTGCCCACAGTTACTCAGTATGTATGGCAGAGGATATACTTGAACCCATGGCTGACTGATCTATGTCAAGTCCTCTAACCTGCTTGTTCTCTTATACTTGAATTTGTACTTATAATTTGTAGGTTTGTACATCAGTCTTTCATTTTCCCACTCCCTCTAAAAGCACAGTTGCACCCGCCTTTCCACTTCTCATTTTTATTCCTTCCTTCTTCCTTATTTCCTCCCTTTGGTCCATGTATTTATAAGCAAGAAAGATAAAGAAAAACAGAGAGAGGCGGCACCCCCAACAGAATTTTTGTTTTTTGGGGGGAGTTTGTTTGTGGTTTGTTTTTGTTTGTTTGATTGTTTGTTTTTTCCTACAAGGCATAAATGCTCACCAGACAGAAAGAGAAAGAAAATGAGAAATCACTGCCCAGAGGTAACGGCCACACTGCAATCCTTTCTCCTCCATTCTCTTCTTCGGATCTTGGGCATGCATGCAAATATGCTTGACATGATTTTCAAGCTCCTGGTCTGGGACTTGAACCACTGAGTCAGCCATGTGAGATTCAGTACCTTAACCCCCATGCTACCTGTTTATCTACCCTCAATGGAGTCTTGCCACCACAATCCATCTCCAGCCTTTAACCAGCCCTGGATCACAGGTACATTCATGCATGGCATACTCAGGGAGCTCTCTGGACTTGAATCCACTACCTTCACATGTGTAAATTGCCTTACAGAGCATCACATTTTACCACTGCACCACCATCTGGCCTTCATACTTGTCTTTTGGGGAGACACTGTTTTTTAGATTTTTGAAATAGGGTGAGTGTATTCACCAGAGAGACAGAGAGAGAGAGAGAGGGAAAGTAAGAAATCATCCCCACAGGGTGATGGCCATGCCACAATCCCTTCTCCTCCATTCTCCTCTCAGGATTTTGGGCATGCGTGGACACGTGACTGGCATGATTTTTAAGCTGCCATGTCCAGGACTCAAACCATAGTCAACCATGTGGGAGTCCAGCTCCCTAGCCACCATGCAGCTGGCCCTAATACTTTTCTGTTTTAATTATTTTCTTGCAGAGTTCAATTACTGATAAGTAAGAGACTAGTAAGTGAGAAGATGGGAATTTATAATAATTCATCTGTGTCTCCTTGAAGTGTAAGGAACTAATCACTATTTTTTTTTTTTTAGAGGTTTTTGCTATAGGGCACGTGTGCTCTCTGGAGAGACAGGTAGAAAGCAAGAAATCACCCCCAGGGATGATGGCCTTGCTGCATTCCCTTCTC
The DNA here is from genome assembly GCA_026018925.1 of Tupaia tana. Classification (NCBI taxonomy): domain Eukaryota; kingdom Metazoa; phylum Chordata; class Mammalia; order Scandentia; family Tupaiidae; genus Tupaia; species Tupaia tana. The sequence continues at coordinate 55,888,518 of JAKSZU010000016.1, forward strand.
CTCCATTCTCCTCTTGGGATCTTGGGCAAGAACACACATGTGCCTGGCCTGAGTTTAAGCTGCTGGGTCTGGGACTTGAACCTCAGTCCACTACGTGGGGGTCCAATGATGTAACCATTAGGCCACCTGCTGGTCCCTTTATCACCTTTAATACTGTCCAAAAAATGTTTGAATATTCCAGTACAAATTATGGAATATGACACAAGGAAATCAAAGATGATCATTAAATCAGTCATTCCTTCAAATGAAACAACTGAGTAAACAAATAATAGTGAGACATAGGATAGGCCTCTTATGAAGAGCCTGTGATCATGAAAAGGAGAGTAGGTTCTGCCAAGTGCTGGAATAGGGGAAAAGGAATTTGAGAAGAGTTGACAGAGGGAACATTTCATCCCTCTCTTAAGGAATGAAACTTATAATAAAGAGGCTGCATGTTTGCATGTTAAGGGGAAGGCAACCCATGCTCTTTCCAAAATGAGCAAAGCCACCATCATAAGGGAACTGGTGTCATCCTGGAACATAGAATTTTCCAGTAACACTAGAACATTAGATACACTAGAGGGTAGGTAGGACAGAATACAATGCTGATAATAAGCTGCTGGGATGAGATACATAGGCCCCTTAGCATTTGGAAGACTTAGCAGGAGCCATCAGCTGTATTCATAAAATAGAAGCAGATCTATTTTTTGTTGTTTTACTTATTTATTCCTTCCATAAGAGAGCAAGAGACAGAAAGAAAAAGACAGGCAGCCCCAATGGGTCCTTACACCACGATCCATCCCCAGCCTCAACCCAGCAGGATCATGGGCATATATACGGACCCCCACAGGAGACCTCAGGATGCAAACCCAGGACCTTCCTATGTAGGCCAGCATCACCGAGCACTGCATAACCATTGCACAAACATGGCTGGCCAGATCCATGTTTCAGAGAGGTTATCAGTGACTTTGTTGTGAATGTTAGGGAAAGATAAGACTGGCAGCATAGAACCTTTGCCCTTATCATAATGCTAGCCAATGTCACATTTACTCTTTATTCAGTTCTATCACATAGTAATTCCCAGGTAATGCTCCTTGTTCCATGTGGTGCCATGTTTCTGTGGCTGTGAGCAGTTGGACTTGCACTTATCCCCAGTACATTGATCTGGTTAAATTTGGCTTCCTTGTCCTCTTGTTTGCATCTTTCAGGATATTGGTTTTTATCTTCCAACATGCTTATCAGACTCCCAGCTTTATGTTGTACATTAATTTAATAAACCTCTTTGTAAATACTCATGCAAATCGCAGATTAGAAAGAAAAAAATCAGACAGCAAGGGCAAAGCTCCAAAGCATGTCACTAGACACTTCCCACAGGATTAACATTTACCTTTAAATCAGCCACTTTTTAAAAAGAACTCTGTAATCAGTAACCATCCCATCACTTGTCTTTTTTCTTGCCAAACATGGTGTTGACTTTCAGCATTCTGGATGAAGTCAATAGCACAAAACTTGCTCACTGGGAACGCACGCTGGCTGCTAGCATCTGTGTCTTCCTTTTCCAGGTACTCACAGACCAGCCCTTTAATCTTCCAGTATGCATCTTGGATATTATTTACTTGAGATTTCATCATCCTTGTTAGTTGGAAACCCAAACTCCATTTATTTGTCTCTGATTTTCCAAACCATGAGGTAACAAAGATCTTCAAAAATTACATGAGTATTATGAAAAAATTATGCAGGGATTTCAAAAATGTCTTACACCAAAGCAAACTTATACTTTAATTCTATTTTTCCATGAACTTGTTAAAGCTCTTGCATATGTTCTCCATAGTTTACCAAGACCACCCACAGCAGTCAGGCTGCTCCAGTTGATGGATTTCTTTTGGTAATATGGAATCGCTATTCCATCCTAGAATACCAAAAAGATCTATTTCATCATCTATAAAATGGGGATCATATGATACTTAAATAGTATAATATACTAAAGGACCAGTGTCTAACATATAGTAAACAGTCCAAAAAAAGTTTTTAAATAAACCCCCATACCACTTCATTCGCTCCTGAAGATCATGCCAGCATATTCAGTTCAGTTTGCCTCAAGACCTAACTCTTTTAAAATATGCATTTTCTCCTGAGCTTCCTAATTCTATAAATGACACCTTTTATTAAATAAAAATTTTAGAAGCCCTTTGTTTTAGACTAAGCTCCTGCTCAGAGTCCCAAGAAACCAGACGATTTGAGTCAGACCAGACCAAAATAGGAGGCATTTATGCTAAAATGTCACAGCAAACTGAAACTTCAAGAAAAGCGATAAGTTCCCAATATACATATCAGTTTTCCTCAAAACAGAGCACTGTAGTCTACTTATGTCAATGCTATCAGAACACAAAGTGGGACCAGCAGGTGGCATGGTGGTTAAGGCGCTGGACACCCCCACATGGTTGACCAAGGTTCAAGTCCTGGACCTGGTGGCTTGCTTTCTTGCTTGCTTGCGCTCTCTCGCTCTCTCTCTTTCTGTGTGTGTGTGTGTGTGTCTGTGTGTGTGTGTGTGTCTGGTCAAATTAAAATAAATAAATGAGTAAATGTGTACCTGAAATAGCTCATGATACTACCGAACTCTACCTAACTTATTGAACTTTTTCCTCTATAACATCCTTATTGCCCAGAGACATTCTCCTTTACCCTCCAGACTCACTGTCTCTGTACTTTGGATTAAGCAAAGTAATGCCAGGCAGTCATGAGGTTCTCCTGCTCCCCTTATCTTTGAATTAAACATATCACCACTATACAAGATTCCTTGCTATTTTCCCTAGCATACTCAATTTTTGTTTTTAAAATCATCCTGAAATCTATAGCACCTTAGCACACATTATCTGGGACAACTTGAATTTGTGGTGATCAGCTGATCATCCTAACCTTGGCCCAAATAATCTTTTGCTTTGCTTACTTTGTCTCAGCAGTCTTTTTAGACTGACACACTACTCTTAGAGTCATTCACACTTGAGATGTTTTGATTCTTCATTGCCCTCACCCCCACTTCAATCAGTGTTAAGTCTAGTAGGTTCTAGTCCTACAGTTCTATAGATACCAATGCTTTCTTTTCAGCCCAGAGTCACTGTTACAAACTGTTCGTATCCTCATCCCACCCCAAAAATTCATGTGGAAGCCCTAACCCTCAATGTGACTGTATCTGGAGTTAGGGCCTATAAGGAGGTGATAAAGGTTACCTTAGGTTGTAAATGTGGGGCCCTAATCTAATAAAGCTAATGGCCTTGTAAGGAGAGGAGACAGCAGAGTTCAGTCTCGTGAGCTCGCTTGCTCTCTCTTTCCTGCACATGAGGACATAGTGAGAAAATGGCCATTCGCAAGCTAGGGGGAAAGCCACATCAGGAACCAAATTAGCTAGCACCTTGAAAGTGGGCCGCCTAGTCTCCAGAACCATGATAAGTGCATTTCTGTGGTTTAAGCCACTCAGTCCTCGGATTTTTGTTATGGCAGCCTAAGCTAAGGCAGCCAGCACCTTCCCTGAGGCTTCCATTTCTTCTCCCTTGTTTTGCAGCAGTAGCCTCCTGACTGTTGGCCCCTCCCAGCCTCTCTCCACTCCTACTCATCTCACTGCTACAGCTTACATTTCCTAAGCTCTGCCCCCACGTAACAGTAGCTCCTTACTGTTGATCATCTTGAGCATAAACTCACCACTGCATTCAACCTTCCAGATAAGCTGCAGATTAAAAAGTTATAGTAATAAAAAAAAAATCTCATCTTCCCAGTCTATTCCTGAAATCTCCCATCTCCCCTTCCTTATTTATTCTCCACTCCAGCCAAATGAAACTTCTCAAGATTTCCTAAGAAATGCCTTTGATCATTTGCATTTCTTACCGATCCCTGCACCAGTATATTTTTATTTTTATTTTTTATTTTTATTTTTTTGGAGAGATTTTCGCTATAGGGTGCGTGCGCTCGCCAGACAGACAGAGAGAGACATAGAGACAGAAAGCAAGAAATCACCCCCCAGGGGGGGATGGTCACACCGCAATCCCTTCTCCTCCATTCTCCTCTCGGGATCTTGGGCACGCACGCACACGCACCCGGCGTGAGTTTTAAACCACCGGGTCTGGGACACAAACCACGGTTGACTACGTGGGAGTCCAGCGACATAGCCATTACACTAACTGCTGGTTCCTGACCAGTGTATTTTCAAAATATGTATTCAGCTGCAGGAAATGTAGTAACTGACTAATAGTGACAAACAATTAGGAGTTTATTATTCTTGTAAAACAAGTCCATCTGGGCAAAAAGTTGCTGCTCTCTGTTTCATTGCTCCATAATGCCATTAGAAAGACCTTGACTCCTTTTCCTTTGTTCTACTTCAGGATTAAAGTATAGTTGCCACAACTTCAGACATTGCATCTAAATGAAATGCATGACAAGACAAGGGAAAAAGGAGGGACCCTGGAAAACTCTAAACGTTCCTAGAACCTCTTCTAGACTCTTGCTTATAGTTCACTGGTCAAAATTATTTCATGGTCACCCTTACCTGGAAGAGAAGATGGAAAAATAAATATTTCATCTAAGCGAGGTACATGTATACCCAAAACAAAACTGGGATACTATTAGCAAAGACTAAGGAGGCAGTTAATATTGGGTAGGCAATTAATGTAGCCACAAGTACCTGATGCTTGTTTGGAGTAGGGTATTCTTATTTCTCTTCAAATATCTACCAAATTTTCTTGTTCATACTTTATGCTCAATACATATAAGCCAGTTGTATTACCAATTTATTATTGCCCACATATAAATGACTCTAGAATCAGTAGGCATTTGCTGGCCTCTGTTAGGTATATTGGAAGAAAACAAAGAGCGAAGGAAATCATATTTGTCATGTTAGAAGAACAAAGTGACTGTGCTGAACTTTTTTTTTTTTTTTTTTTTTTTTTGAGAGAGGTTTTTGCCATAGGGCGCATGCACTCACCAGACAGACAGAGAGAGACATAGAGACAGAAAGCGAGAAATCACCCCCCAGGGGAGATGGTCACGCCGCAATCCCTTCTCCTCCATTCTCCTCTCGGGATCTTGGGCATGCACGCACACACGCCTGGCGTGAGTTCTAAGCCACCGGGTCCGGGACGTGAACCACAGTCGACTACGTGAGAGTCCAGCGACATAGCCATTACGCTAACTGCTGGTTCCCTATGTGCTGAACTATTTTGAAAACATAGTCGTTTTTGGCTTCATCTCACATCCCCAGTTCCAACACTCACCTTTATTTAACAAAACCTTTCTTCACAGGATAACACCCATAAATCCTCAGCTGGACTTGATCAAGTTGCTATAACAGCTGAATTTCTCTGACTTGATTAAACAGGTCTTTCCATAGATTATTAATAAAATCTTGTTATAAAGCAATATAATTAAACATTATTGCAAGAAAAAAATTAAAAGGTAAAAGACAGACCCAGTCTGAGCAGTACAGGTGGTAGAATACTGATCTAAAATTCTGGATGCTAGATAACCAACTACAGATTTGGATCCCAAACTGATCTGAAACATGCCAAGTACATATGTACCCAAGATACTGACTAGCTAGCCACAGGGCTGGGGAAGGAGATCATGGGGTGATAAGACCCTGGTGAAGATGCCTCCCTCCTTCCCTCTCTTTCTCTCTCTCATAAAAATATAATAAATAAAAATAAACTTTAAAAAATAAGATAGGAAGCAGTCATTAAAAATGATGCTATGCAATAATTAATGATATAAAATAAATATTTAAGTAAATTTAGACTATAAATCAGAGTATATAGTAATAGCCATAATTACCAGTAAGACACGTTGTATGAGAAGGTGTGTTTAAATACACAAATAGATGGATCTGGAGTAGGAATACTGATAAAAATAAAAATGAGGGCAGAGAGGTTAAAATTTATATTTACCAAAATCTTGACAGCAATTATCTCTGAGCATTGTACTATAGATGACTTTTATCTTTTGTTTGTGCTTGTTAGTATGCGCCACGTTTTCTAAAATGAACCTGCATTATTTTAATAATAAGAAGTTGCTTTGTGTGTTTTTATTTCTGTTTATGGTTCAGGCATTTTAGGAGACAAGCCAGCCTCCTCATGCCTCAAGTGATGATCCAAATTCAATTAGCTAAGACAAGAGCTAGCAAACTTAAGTGGCCACAAATTTGACAAAGGCTCTATTTATGGCACCAAAGCCATGTGAAGAGAAAGAAGTCACAACTCTTATTTGCAGCTTTAGAAACACAAGGAGCAAAACATAAAGACAGTCTGAACCCGGGAGTAGAGATGCACAACTGAAAATAATTTTCTATGGAGGTTTGCTTATGCATTACATAGCTTCAGAGGTTCCCGTTCATTGCCAAGTGTGACCTCCAAACAATGAAATCATTCAGCAGGGAGGAACTATCTCCAAAGCTGCGAATGCCGCCACCTGTACTTCAAGGCTTCTTGAATAAATAAAAACACTGGAAAGCTCATTGCTTTTCTTCTTTTGTTTTAGTAATGGAAAGGCTTTACACAGAATGGACCCACATCGATTTGATGACAATGGCCATGACATTCAAGTGATTCCTATTTTACATGCTGTGCTGAGCTGAATGCCTGCTTTATCTTACTATTCACATGACAAAGCAGCCTCTTATCAGTTACAACTGCAGCAAAAAAAAAAAAAAAAAGACTGGAAAGTCCTAGAGAGCTTGTGCTAATGGCATCTTTGCTGCTGCATCTGGTGTCACTCTGGAGATTAAACCCTGGAATCTCAGCCAAACCAAGCCCTGCTCCGTCGTTTCAACAAGTTACTCTTCCCATTTATGATGTGATGAGATTAGAACTTCTATATTACTATAAAGTCAGGACACTGAGTTTGAAGATATACTGTTATTTTTTACCTTATGATGAGACAACAGGAGAGGTCAGAAGCTTGATCTAATATGTAACACCACCAGAGCCCAAGTAGTAAGAATAAAAAGACCTTGAAATTATAAAGCACAACAGAACAGATCCCTAGACTGATTCCAGTTTCTGGCTACCTTAAATACACTCTAAGTCCAAAGGGAGAAGGAATAGAGTTGTCTTTGGAATTTTTTTCTAGGTTGTCCTGCCCAAATCCAAGATAGAGAAAAAGGCAATGATTTAGGATAGTTGGATGTTCTGTTCAGAAATAAACTCAGTGCATTGGGCTGTGCCTTTCTGGAAGCTGAGCTTTGCAGGAGGTGAGACACAACAGGAACTCAGGCATTACTCCCGGTACTCGTATCTGCGCTAAAGGATAATCTCTGCCCTCATGAAGTTCAGTCTTTTTCAGAAGACAACATATAGATACGAACAACTCATAGAAATTTTAATAATTTCACATAGCAATTCAAGAAACATCGCAAGGTAATGTATAATTGACTGCCAAAGAGGAGATGCTGGTGGCGAAACAACAGGGGGTAAGAGATGGTACAAACACTCCTGAATATTTATCATTCTGGAAAATCATGGCACTTTTGGAATGACTGACGGTAAGCCTGAGTCCAGGAAATAAAAACTCTGTTTGCTCTTCAGCATTCTCCTCCAGAATTTTTTATATCCAGGGGGATTCTTCAGGTTGAATGGAGCCAGATATCTAAGTGGATTAATTGTTATTTATAACATTCTGAACCATGAAGCATGGGTGGCCTCCCATCACTCGCTCTCCACTAGATAAATTGTGCAACCGTAATAAACAAATAAATGGAATTTGCCTCCCTGCCAAGGATGTGCTGCTGTCATCTTTCCACCACGGTCATCAATTAAAGGATTAAATAATGAACGAACTGGCAGAGTTCAACTATAATCTTTAGATACGAACTCAAAAGATGCTCCATGAACAGCAGTGTGGGATTTACGGTTTTCATTTTCCTTCACCTCACTCCATGAGGATGCACACAGCCACAAACACATTCAGATGCAGTCACTCACACACGCACAGTTGCATGCCACACCCCACAAACATTCTCTCCCAGGGCTTCTCTTGCCGTTTGTATGACTTTTTCAAGTAGGTAATGAGCTTATTCAAATCATGAAACGGGGACAGAGGTGAGGGTGTGCTAGCTCATGTCAAGATGGTTAAGACAGCTGGATCCCACACAGCAAACTGCATGGTTTGAGTCCCAGATTCCAGCACTGGAAAAACCCCCCAGACATGTGAGTGTACATATCCAAAATCCTGAAAGAGGGAGAGATGTAGCAGAAGGGATTACAATGTGACCATTCCCCAGGGAAGGTGCTTTCTCCCTCTCTCTCTCTCTCTCCCTCTGTGTGAGTGTGTGTGTCTGTCCATACACATGCATGTGTCTCTCTGGTCAGTGCACTCACCCTATACCAAAAATGTTATCAATCAATCAATAATAAAATCATGAGGGCGAAATACATTCATATTGGACGGAAGTGGCTTTCATTGTTTAGGAAAGGAGAGATCTGATAACCTTTTCCAGCAATTCCTACCTACAGGGAGACCATGGGAGGAGGAAACACACTCAGAACACTAGGCCAGGAGACATTCAGCTTGACAAGTGGCACGGTGACTGTGAAGGACTCCAGCACATGGGGGCTTCCAGCTGCCAAGAACACCCACCTGGAGGGGCATTTTTTTCCAAAGTGTGGTGAAGATACAATTATCCATGAGATCACAAAGATTAGGTAAAGACATGACACTCATCTAGAATGAAATACTGAGAGACTGCAAGAGATAATGATTCATCGTAGTTGTAACTTACATTATGAATCCTTCACAAGAAGACAGGCACTGTGCCAAACACTTTCCATGGATTAACTCATTTAAGCCTCACGATACCCTCTAATGTAAATACGATGATTAATCTGATCTTTAAAATGAGAAATCTGGAGCTCAGGAAGTTAAATAACAAAAAAATCACACAGCTGGTACATAGAGTAGGAAATCAACCCCAGATTCCAGAGCCTATGTTACATCGTAGGCACATACCTAACTTCTTTTGTTTTGTTTTAGCATTCCTAAGCTATTGAGATTCATTTTGTAGACATGAACACTCATTACCATATTCTCCACAAACTCTATCCTTTAATACCCTAACAAGAAACAGACTAAGTACATGCAGACACATATATACATGCATATGAATATGCAAGCATGTACACATGAGCACACACATGCACACATCTAGCCAAGGAGGGTGACCAGCCAATATAAAGAAAAACTTTAATTCTCTCTTTGCACCTACCAGGCAGGTTACCGTGGTAGGCGAAGAGCAGAATTGAGTCAGGCTCACAGGCACAGTTTCTTCTAACACCTCTGCTACCACCCCCAAACCATCAGAGGATTACAGGATTCTTGCAGGCCCAACACTACACAGGTAATATACCTGGGGCTCCTTCATACCTTAGGAACTTAACAGTTCATGACACAGGTACTCAGACTTCATATAGCCCAGAAGTGGGCCCTGAAAGTGTCCCCCTGAGCACACAGATGAGTTACCAGCTATCAGCAGCCTTCCCTAAGCTATCCCAAGGCAATGTGACCAGGTCTGGTACTTGGCAAAGACAAAGGAGGGTCCTGTTGTGAGGAAGAAGGTGATTTGCTCAGGCTCTGCTGAGGCTGTTACACACCCCCATCTGTACCCTTCTACTCCCCGGCACCAGGACAAAGCAAATGAGTCCGCCCTACCTCTCCTCCGATACTTTCTTCCTGCCAGCTGTCCCCCTCATATAAATTCTGCCTGATTTGCTCTTACTGGCAGTGTTAGCTGAGGTTTGTTCTGGGCGTATACAAACAGAGGTCGTCTCTATGCCTTCTTAGGAATGATCATTGCTCAAGGCTTAGGGATAACCTTGCTGCCTACAGCTCCTTGCAAAACTTTGTCTCTGCCTTCCGAAGGCTCACATGGCATCTGGAAACATTCCTGTGCCTTGAAAGCCCCATCTGCTCCCTCATGGAAGCTGCCCACGCGAAGGCTAAACTTCCCTCTGTTGTTTTATAAAGAACAGAGCCTCCTTTTCAAGTCTCCAAATAAACTTCCTTCTCTCCCAAACACAAACACTGACACCCAAATGTCTGGTCGTATTTGGGTCTCTTATCTTGGTTCACTCATCAGGGAAGCTGAGTCCAGCATCATGCTTTATCAAAATCTCCTGCACCGCCCTAAACTGCCTCTTAAACAGCACAACTTACATCCTCATCCACTGTGTCATGGCTGAGGTGGAGAGAACTTCTGGAAGACTGCACAGTCTGAAGGGGAGGAGAGTGTAGGACAATGCATCAAAATGCTAATGTTTTAATGCAACTGGGTTAGTGGGTAGAGATGATCCTGGCCTTGAGGTTCTAAGTTCACAGAGCACAGTGTCTTAGCAGCACAGATCACCAAGGTTGGGTCATTCTGATTCTTATTTTTCAAGACTCTCCCCTGACTCTCTACTGACAGCCCCATTCACTTCTACTTTCCTGTCATCATCACTGATATATCAGGGCAAACTTGAACACAGTGAGTGAACAGAAAAAGAAAAGCTGCCAACTAGAAGTCAGTAAGCAATCTGAATCATTTCTAAGGAAATATCCTACCATGAGCACAGCCAGAAAAGCCCTGTTGAGCTCTGAGAAGTAGTAGGTCTTCAGTGATGATATCCACCTTTCCAAGTTCTTCTTCTAGTTTACAAGTCTATCCAGCACAGTCTCTATTTTGCACAACCTGATACAAAGACAACAACACAGGCTCAAGCCCCACAAGAGAATAGCTGTCCTCAGGGGAGGGCAACTTCATCAGGGGATGGCAACCTTATCATATGCTCTAGCTCCTGCAATAAACGATTGTCCCAGGGCCATATGGTCATCCAGTACACCAGTGACAAGCTCAGGTGGAAGAGGACCAGAGTAGAAGAAACACTTGCTTATTAGCTATTAAGCACTGTAGATTTCTATACATTTCTATATATTAGGGTTACTTAATCCTTGTAATAACCCCCCAGTGTTGTTGGTAGATGCTCTGGGTAATAATGCTTTATTAAAAATCACACTGAGAGGCTGGCAGGTGACATGGTGGTTAAGGGTGCTGGATTCCCACATGACCAGCTGTGGTTCAAGTCTCAGACCTGGTGGCTTGCTTTTTCACTTTCTCTCTCTCTTTCCCTCCCTCCCTCCCTCCCTCTCTGGTCATATTAAGAAAAGTAGATAAGTTAAATAAAATAATCCTTTAAAAAACAAATCACAGTGAAACTGAGGCCAGCAGGTAGCGTGATGGTTAAGGGCACTGGAGTCCCACGTAGCCGACCGTGGTTGAATCCCAGACCTGGCGACTTGCTTTCTCCCTTCTCCCCAGCCCTGTCCCTCTCTGGTCAAATTTGAATAAATCAATAAATCAAAAGTTAAAATCATTCTTTTTTAAAAAATCACACTGAAACTTAGTGGTAATAAAAGAACAACAATTTTATTTTGCTCACAATTTCGTGAGTCAGGAATCTGTGACAGGCCTGAGTAGACAGCTCTTGGTGCTTGGTGCTTCTCACATAGCTGTGGTTAGATGTCAGCTGTGTTGTGGTCATCTGAGGGCACAACTGGACTGGTATCCTCAAAGGCTCCCCACACAGCTGGCACTTGCTGCTGCCATCGGCTGGCTGCTCAACAGTGACTGAAGGTGCAGCCTCTCCAGGGTAGTCAGACCTCTTATATGCAATTACCTAACCCCCTGGAATAAGTATCCCAAGACACCAGGCAGGGACTGGGTGGTTTTTATGACCTAGATTCCACTCAGCATCATTTTGGCAATATTTTATTGACCAGAATATTCACAAGACTTACCTAGATTTGAGGGGACAAGACAGAGACCTTCCCCACTTTTCAGTGGTAGAAGTATCAAGGTTTGAGTCAAGCATTTTTTGTTGTTGCTCTGTTTGTTTTTAAGTTTATTTATTTACGAGGCCAGAAGGTGAAGCAGACTCCCGTGGGAAAGAAGGTGATTCGAGTCTGAGACCTCTCTGAGTATGTTAGGCATGTTTCTTCCATGATCTGGGGTGGCTGAAGCTGGGGTGAATAGTGATGTTAAGGCCCTAATAAGGGTGCTGTGTCATTTGTCTCACTCCCCTACAGAGTAAGTAATTTTAAAAAAGGTTTATTTACTTTTTCCATGAGAGGGCAGACACAGGGAGGCACCTCCACTAGGGTCTCAATACCACAAACTACCCCCAGCCAGCCAGGATCATGGGTAGCATGTGTGCACCTGGCAGGCACAGGGAGACCTGTGTGGCATGCACCGGGATGTGAACCCAGGAACTTTCCATGTGGCCCCAGCATTGTAGAAGCATTATGCTGCCACTGCACCACTGCAGCTGGCACTAGGTCAGTTTTTAATAGCCTTTGTATGATTATCCCCAATTTAAGTTTCATAAAATTCAAAAAGATGTCAAAAATCACTTTCTGGGATGCCGGGTGCATGTGCATGCATACCCAAGATTCCAAGAGGAGAATGGAGGAGAAGGGATTGCAGTGTGGCCATCCCCCCTGGGGGGGTGATTTCTCGCTTTCTGTCTCTCTGTCTCTCTCTGTCTTTCTGGTGAGCGCACATGCCCTATAGCAAAAACCTCTCAAAAAAAAAAAAATCACTTTCTGGGTTGACCCATTAGCCTAGTGGTTAAGAGAACCAGATCCCACATGGCCAGCCACAATTCAAATGCTAGCTCCGGCAGCTTGAAAAATACACTGGACACGTGCATGTCCAAAATCCTGCCAAGAGGAAGAAATGGAGGAGAAGGGGTTGCACCATGACCACACGTCCTCGGGGATGCTTTCTCTGGTTCTTTGTCTGTCTCTGGGTAATAATGCTTTATTAAAAATCACACTGAGAGGCTGGCAGGTGACATGGTGGTTAAGGGCACCTATTCTCTGCCAAGTTTAAAACAAGAAAAAGTTTAAACAAATCACATTCCTGAAAACTAAAAGAATGGGGATCCAAACACAGTCTTGTCCAACTCCAAATCAAGTACCTCTGTCTATATCACAGGTTGACAAGCCCCTTCCTTCCTTCTTCCTTCTTTCTTCCCTCCCTCCTTCTCCTTCCTCTTCCTTGCTTCCTTCCTTTCTTGTTTTTCTATAAGCACCAACTGCCTCCCTGACTGCTTCCTTGAGTTATTTCTTTTCTTTTTTTTTTTTTTTTTTTTTTTGGAGAGGTTTTTGCTATAGGGCACTGCGCTTGCCAGACAGAGAGACAGAAAGCGAGAAATCACCCCCCAGGGGTGATGGCCACGCCGCAATCCCTTCTCCTCCATTCTCCTCTCGGGATCTTGGGCACGCACGCACACGCGCCCAGTGTGAGTTTAAGCCACCAGGTCCGAGACTCGAACCACGGTCGACTACGTGGGAGTCCAGCGACATAGCCATTACGCTAACTGCTGGTCCCGCCTCCTCGAGTTATTTCTAAACTAGCTGTCAAAATTCTCCCCGGCCCCCACACTACTCATTGCACTGTAGAACTTGAGGAGGAGGAAGGGGATGTCAGACATCACCATGCTAAAGGCCAGAACAGAAGGGAGTTCTCCAACAGGTCACCATCCAGTCAGTAAATAGCACCTTCCCAAACCATGCTGCTCATATTCCCTGTAAGGGTGGACGTAGTTATTGAACGAGAACCTCTAGAATGTACAAGAAACCTATACTCAGAGGCTGAAGGGTCGCTCTGCCTCTTCAAATTGTTCATTACTATTTTGGAGCTACTTAGAGATATTTCCTGTTCATCCATCAAAATGATAAGCACAGCCATTATGGGTATCAAACATGAACACTTACATAATCGGGACTGCTGGTTGGAAAGAGTTCTCATTTCCAAATGATCCTTCAGGTGATCATAAGAGACTGTAGACTTAATTGCATTCTGTTCATAGTCACTAATGTTTCAGCTGAGTGGCTTCTCTTGCCAATTTTCCCCCCACACAAAGGAAGATCATACACCCTCCAGTGCCCATTACAACTGCCTCTACAAGTTCACAGGCAGGTGGTGTTGAATGAGTCCTCTAGCACAGCAGCTAAGCACGGGCTTGTTTGTTTTTTTCTTTTCACATCTTATTGATTCACAAAAGATCTTAATTAAACAAACTACTTTCAATAGTAAGTACAGGTGACATAAACGTATCCATAAATACGTCTGACTTTAGGCATAAAACTCAGTAAGTAGAATGAACATACGATGAAGTAGTACCTAGCTGAGGCTATATAGCTTACTGCAGTCATTAAGTAGGCATTTTGGGGGAACCAGCAGTTAGTGTGATGGCTATGTCACTGGACTCCCATGTAGTCAACCACGGTTCGAGTCCCGGACCCAGTGGCTTACACTCACACCGGGCGCGTGTGCATGCGTGCCCAAGATCCCAAGAGGAGAATGGAGGAGAAGGGATTGCTGCATGGCCATCCCCCCTGGGGGGTGATTTCTCGCTTTCTATCTCTCTGTCTCTGTCTTTCTGGCGAGCACACGTGCCCTATAGCAAAAACTTCTCCAAAAAAAAAAAAAAAAAAAGGCATTTATTTATTTTTTGTTTGTTTGCTTTTTAGGTTTTTCTTTTTTTTTTTTTTTTCCAATTTCAAGAGAAGTAGTTTTAGGTTTAATAAATCAAAATTTAAAAAATGTTAAGAAAAATTTACTTAAGACTTAAAGCCAGGAAAAAGGTTAGGATTCTGTTCAAATAGTAGCTAGATACTAAAAACTCAAAAAACAGATATAAACAAAGCTAAAATCTAGTAACAAGTGCACTGTAATTTTCTTCTGAAACATTTTTTTCCCTTCTCCATTTCCCTTTTTACTAAAGAGAGGCATAAACTAACTTATTTGCAAAATCAAAATAAGTTTAGTTTCAATTTGTTCTGTTATTTGCACAAAGACCCATAAGACTACTAATTGATTTAGTTGGCTTTGCTGAAACCTATTTTATAAGGAATTTCAGATTAGACTCTTTTTTTTAAGAATTATTTTATTTAACGGGACCAGCAGTTAGAGTAATGGCTATGTCGCTGAACTTCGATGTAGTTGCCCACGGTTCGAGTCCTGGACCTGGTGAATTAAACTCACACCGGGCACGTGTGTGTGCATGCCCAAGATCCCAAGAGGAGAATGGAGTAAAAGGGATTGCAGTGTGGCCATCCCCCCTGGGGGGTGATTTCTTGCTTTTTGTCTCTTTGTCTCTGTCTTTCTGGCGAGCGTATGCACCCTATAGCAAAAACCTCAACAACAACAAAAAAAAATTATTTCATTTCATTTTATTTATTTATTTATTTATTTATTTATTTCGGTTTGACCAGAGAGGGACAGAGTGAGAGAGAAAGAGAAAGTGGGACAACAAGTCACCAGGTCCAGGACTTGAACTGAGGTCGGCCATGTGGGAGTCCTGCACCCTTAACCACCACGCCACCTGCCGATTCCCAGAGTAGGCTCTAAAAAGCCTCCCAAGGCTACTGAGACAAGTCAGGAATTCACCATCTGACTGTACTTTTAAGTAACTGTACTTGAGAGTTTGGGGGGCACTGGTTTTGAAGCCTTATAGTCCTGGGTTCAAATTCTAGTTCTGCCATATATTCATCACAAGTATCTCAACCTTTTCAAGCCTCAGGGCACCAGAGTATCAGAGAGATAATAAAAGCATCTTCCTCATTTGGATTGTTGTAAAAATCAAGCTAAGTGAAACTGAGATCACGCACTTAGCGCAATATCTAACATCTGGTAATCATTAGGAAATTTTGGCCACTACGATCCCAGAAATAACTAGACAGTTTTGGGAAACACTAAAGCACAGACTGGAAGAAAAAGGAGCTAGTAAAGAGTTCAGAGAGAGATGATAGGTACAACAGCTCTAGGCAGACAAGGAGACAAATCCCAGGTCAACTCAGGGAAGGAAGATTCAGAAAAGCATGCAGAATCTGGTGTCTGGAAAGTTAGAGAGTCAACAGGACCCACACAAGCAAAGGCTCTCCAGCACTATGCTGAAGGCTCTTGTTTCCTTTTCACATGATGTTCAGGAACTGAGCAGCCCAAAGAGTTCTGAGGTCAGGCAATATCTAATGTCTTTAATATATGAAGTTAAGAAGTAACATTATGCATCTACCATGTACAAACTATAGCACAATCCCTTTTACTTAGCTCATGTTATTGATTCCTTACATTACACTGCAGAGCTAGGATACTCATCCCCATCTCTCGAAAGATAAAGAAACTGAGGTCAAAGAGGTTAACATAAATGAGGCTGTGGACTTAGGATGTGAATGAGCAGGAATCTTATCTGACTCTGAAATTTGCAGTCTTTCCACCCCATCTACCAATGAAGCTCCACAGACGAACAGCATGTGTTAAAGAACTTTGAGATAAGGCTCGTTACTATGCCATGAAGAAGCATAAGAGAGTTGTCAAATGTTCTTAGACACAACTTAAATAATACCTTATTTTTCCTTTAAAATTCCACTGTCTATTTCCAGTTGTCATTTCCTGCCAGAAAAGCAGAAACGTTAAGACTTGACTTGGAGTCTGTACTCTCCCGACCTTTGGCATTTACTTCCTCTGTAACCTTGCATTTTCATACTTCCATTCAAATTCATTAAGAAGTTGTCTAGGACTGGTTTGGTGTTGCTGGAGTCATATGAAAGATCACAGATTGAGTTTTCTTCGGTCAGCCCGTGCATGAACTTGCCCATGATTCCAGCCAGCGGGGAAGGCTGAGGAGAGAATCATGGCATAATATCCTACTGAGGGTGACTGTCTGTCTCCATCTCTCGCCCTGCTTCTCACTCTAATGAGAGAAATAAACTTTTTTGGAGAGAGATTTTTGCTAGAGAGCACATGCACTCACCAGAGAGACAGAGAAAGAGACAGAAAGCGAGGAATTCCCCCTCCCCCCATGGGGGATGGTCATGCTGCAATCCTTTCCTCTCCATTCTGCTCTCTGGATTTTTGTGCATACACACACACATGCTCCTGGCATGAGTTTTAAGTCACCAGGTCTGGGGTTCGAACCCCAGTCAACTGTGTGGGAATCGAGCAACATAACCATTATGCCATCTGCTGGTCCTGAGAAATAAACTTTTAACAAAAGAAATTGTTCAACCTTATTTTAATCAGCTTGTTTTCATAAGAAAGCATTGTATTGGCAGCACCCAAAGCAGAGAACCTGGTAAATTAAGAAAGAAGATTGGCAATTTAAGGGATTTTGATGAATGAAAACCCAATTATAAATTGCTCTTCTAGATCTTAACTTGCACACACAATAAAATACACACTACTGTAGTCCATTGAATAATGAAAACTAGGTCATAGCAATGATGTAGAAGTGACCTAAAAACATGGTGTCTTCACTGGCATGCTGAGAAGCCAGTGGCAATTTTCTGTTTCAAGGAAGTGCCATTGTTCCCTATTAGGTTTAGAACTGCAGTTGGTCCAATAGAATGTGGCTGAACATTTTGTCCCCTGTACCTAAAACCCATGATGACAATGTTTATGCACACTTCTCCTCCAGCCCCATATATGGAATCAATCTGGAATTATTTTCTGAAAAGGATTTGAGCCTAGCATTGCATGGGAAATGCTTGTTTCAGGAATTCAGTAGCATTTAGTACACTATGTCAAAACAACTATACCCGTAAAATACTTCTGAATACACCATCTGAGAACAATAGGATTACAGAAGATACAAAACTCTCTCCCAGAGAAGTGTCGACCTGGATCATTGGATAAGTCTGCAGAAATATTTTGATCAGTTTCCCTGTAGTAATTGTCATTGCTTTCTTATGTGCACGACAGGAGTCAATAGCATTCTGGTTTAGTGACTAAAACTAGTTTTTTTCTTTCTGTACCTTTTGCAGACTGAAAGAAAAATATATGCTTTGGGTATAACCACATAATGCCAGAAAGAGACTTATCTCAAAAGTACTGCTTCTTCAAATAATGAAATGGATGCCCAGAAAGTATGAACAATGCATTCAAACTCATCTAGACAGATAGTGGCAGAACTAAACTTAGAACCTGCGAAGTGACAGGTAGGTTATGGGGAAACAGGTATGCAGGGAAAACAGGGAATAATTTCTGGGGTGGGAGAGGGGATAAAAGTTAAGGTTTCATCTGCTTTGTATCTGTTTTAATTTGAGTGAAAAAATTCACAGTCTCTCATATTTAAAGTAGGCCAGAAAATTAGTATACATTTGAGGATAAGGATAAGAATCTCCAGCTCAATGTAAGAAATTTCATATTAAAATAGTATAAAGCGATATTCAGCAATATCTAATTACCCAAAAGGTCACATTTGTGAATGCTTACACATTTAAATAAATTATAAAGGGTACCAATATTGCACAGTTTTGACCATCTAATATATATTCTGGGGACAAATTGTATCTTGGCACTCACTTCAATGGAAAAGACTATGGATAGATCTCAGCAGACTTTGGTTCGAGTCCAGCCATAATCAGCCTCCCTGCTGTTGGTGTCTTCCTCTGGCCCAAGACAGCTAGCAAACCTTAGGACTATGCTCATATCCATCCTCGTTTCTACCCTTCAAGTCAGACTTTTGGAGGAGAAAAAAATTGAATAATGACTTTCAATCAAGAGAGGGCCATAAATATCATATAACCAAGGATTTTCATTTTGTAAATGAAGAAACTAAGAAATATGAGATGTCTAAAAGTTTGTTTAAAAAGTAAAATTAATGGGAACCAGCAGTTAGCATAATGGCTATGTCGCTGGACTCCCACGTAGTCGACCGCGGTTCGCGTACCGGACCCGGTAGCTTAAAACTCACGCCGGGTGCGTGTCCGTGCATGCCCAAGATCCTGAGAGGAGAATGGAGGAGAAGGGATTGTGGCATGACCATCCCCCCTGGAGGGTGATTTCTCGCTTTCTGTCTCTCTGTCTGTCTGTCTGTCTGGCGAGCACACGCGCCCTATAGCAAAAACCTCTCCAAAAAAAAAAAAAAAAAAGTAAAATTAACATGTAAGTTTATTTTAATGCAAAACAATTTTGAAATCCATACTTAGTTTTTTCATACTATGCATCTTTCACAAACATTATTCATTTTTTTCCATGAGCAGAGACAGACAGACAACATCCCCAACAGGGGCCTAAAGATCCACAAACAACCCCAGCCAGCCCTGGATCATGAGCACGTATGTGCCCAGGATTTCAGGGAGATCTCCAGGTATGAATGCAGAACCTTCCTGTGTGGGTCAGCCATGACTGACTGCTCACTGCTGCCACGTTTCTCTGCCAAACTTCTTCACTCCTTTCAGGAATCTGATGCATTGTGGAAGTTTAAAATGAAACAGCGTCATGTGAAACCTAGACTCCTCTTTCCAAAATCTGTGTTCTTTTCCAAAGACCTTTCTTTTATTTTTCTCTACATATCACATTGTCTCTCTGCTTTCACTAGTTGTATTTCTGGAACAACTCAACATAAACACCTTTCAATGAAAGCACACATTTCAATTTTGCAAAATGAGGGAAGAGGAAAATAAGATCCCAAAACTATAATTTCACTTTATGAAAATGTTGTAAAGTTTAGGGGGAAAACTGAAAATGCAGCTGGAAGTTGAAAATAGGGGTGAGTTGCCAAAATGTGATAACCACAGCTCTGCCAGTGGTTTGGGGTAGGGAACTGGGGGGATTCTGCTTTTAGGAGGTCCAGAATTGACCAGCATCTAGTCCTCTATATTAGGGATTTAGATGACTATAAAAGCATACTAAATTGATGTGTTTCTTGAGTGGGTTGACTATAATTTGCTTTTCTTGTTTATAAGTGGGCCATCCCTATTTCTCCCCCAATGTATTCTTTTCCTACCACTCCAACTCTCCTAACCACTCTTCAGTGTTTTGACATTTATTGCTAATAAAAATAATAATACTTATCACCTGAAAGTTAGCAGTACAGTTTGAAAGTTTTATGTACATTATTTTTACTTGGATTTATGTCACTCTATCCTCCGAGCAAAGAATAAATAAATAAAAGTACTTTATCAAATTTATAACCTACTCAAATTCAGAAATTTTTGAATAGAAAACAGACCAGGGACACTTAGCCAAGATTAACTTAGCTAAAAGAAACAAACTTTGCATATGGGGCTTTGAAAAAAGATGTTAGTCCTTAAAGGCTGTGCCCACACGTGAAATGTGAGGTGGATAGTTAAGGCAATTATCTCTGTACCAGGGCCTTCCAGCTTTACCTTTTTTCCAGAAATGCTCAGGTAACAAAGACAAGGGGGTTTTCTGGTCTCAATTATATCCTAATAACTGTTTCAATTCTCTGCTTCCTTTTCAGTGTGAAGATCTGGGCTAAAAGGCTTTAAAAAACAGACTGAAAAGGTTTCCCAGACGTGAAATAGATTTTACAAAAGAAACTTCTGGCAAGTTTAATGTAAGTAAATCAGAAACATATGGACTATGTTTCCCTCAAAATACCCATGGGTTTGAAAGCCCAGAAAACACAGAAGTAAAGGGAAACCATTTTCCAAAGTGGAGCTTATTTGAGAAACTGCAGAAGGCCTGGCTCGCTTTGCCCAAAGCAGATGGAGCCAGCGGTCAGGCAGCCCACCAGCTTCTGCCCTCCAGTCCTCATTCTAAGGATGACGTGACGGACTCGCCTTGACCTGTACCTATGGATGGGACTGAGAAAACCATTGCTCAGCGCTTCCCACACTGAAGGCATGACTTCATAGCTCTATGCAACCATCTGTAGTGAATGTTTACACAGCCTGTTTCTGTTCCTGAGGGTCTCTCCTCCTAAACGATCAGGCTGGTAGTAACCAAGCATTTACTGAATGCTTAGTATGCGTTCCCCAGGGAAGGATAACAAAGAGATGGACGATCCAACCCTTTGAAAAATTCCCGAGTTTCTCCTTCCACACTGTATAGGGATTTTGGCTACAACTTGCATTCTAGATTGGGGGAGGAAAATTCACAAAATCACTGAAGTGGAAAGAATATTTTGGAGAGTCTGAAGACCTGATAGCATGTCCCAGTGACACTCTGATTATAGACCCATCATTTGATCAGAGACTCAGTTTCCTCATCCATTAAATGGGAGTGATAGTCGAATAACCTATCAGGATTGCCGAGAATGCCTCAGTAAATATGCCTCTTCCCTACCTGGCCCCTAAGTAAGTAGAAAGACAAAATGTAGAGGAAAACGGAGGCTAGAATTTTCACCTTTGTTCCTGAGAAGCCAGGTTGGAAGGCAGAGTAGAATGACAGAGAAATGGACCCCCCATCTGAACCCCAGATCAAGGCAGACTTGTTCAACTCCTAGGCCACATACCCAAGGGGAGCTATCAAATTAGGGCTTGAGGCTTGGAGAAATAAGAGAGAACTCTTATTTTCAGTGGGAAACTCATCCCAAAAGGGGAATATAAAATTTCACCTGTCCAGATTCTTCTTCCCAGACTACCTCTCAGATAGACTCCTCTTGCTCCCATAAGAAAGAATGATAAACACTCATTGAATAACCAAAGGTGAATCCTGAGATGCCACCTAAAAGGAAATACCAGGAGTAAAAAAGCAGGCTAAGTAAGATAAAGTATGTGAAAGCCCTCTGCAAAGTGCTGTGTGCATTTAATGCTTTTACCTAATCCACCTATATTTATTGAGCATCTATTTGCTCTGCCCTGTCTCTAGCTTACAGTAAATTTGAGCTGAATAAGTCATTGTTTCTTTAGCAAAGATTACAGTCCAGAAGAAAAATGCACAAGGAAGCCCCACATTAAAGTGTATTGTAAGTTTACTAAGACAGTGAGGTCTATAGAAAATGAAATAGTAGTGCGAAGAAGGGGCAGCTCCTTGGCTGGATGGCTAGGTAAGGCTTCTTGTGGAAATAACACTGGATTGCTGAGGCCAGAGACACAAAGAAAACCAGGCATTAAGAGAAATTAGGAGCTGAAATGACAATGTCCATCTGGAAGAAGGCAAAAAAGTAAAGGATGGCACCTTTCAAAGAACTAAAAGCCTGGTTGTGGAATAAATGGCCTCAATGTTAAGAATAATCCGAAATGAGCATTATCACCTGAATAATGTGGGGGCCAGCAGGTGGTGTAGTGGTTAAAGTGCTGGACTCCCACATGGCAGACAACATACTGGACCTGGCAACTTGAAAATTGCCCCAGGCATATGTGCATATGCACCCCGAATTCCAGAAGAATAGAGAAGAAATTGCGGAGTGGCCATTTCTCCCAGGGGAAGGGGGTGATTTCTCATTTTTCCTTCTCACTATCTCTGTTTCTTTCATCCCCAGCAAGCTCATGCACCCTATGGCAAAAAACTTTTAAAAAAAATCTAAACAATGTGATAGGGTATAAATAAGAAAAGTGTAGAAAAAAATCTAAACAATATCATTTCTTAAATGTGGTAAAGTGTAAGGGTAGAAATAAGACCAAGCAAGAAGAAAGAAAAAAATTTTTGGAGAGGTTTTTGCTATAGGGTGCGTGTGCTCGCCAGAAAGACAGAGAGAAACAGAAAGTGCAAAATCACCGTCCGGGGGGATGACCATGCCTCAATCCCTTCTCTTCCATTCTCCTCTCAGGATCTTGGGCGCACACACACATGCACCCAGTGTGAGTTCAAGCCACCGGGTCCAGGACTCAAACCATGGTCAACTACATGGGAGTCCAGTGACATAGCCATTACATCAACTGCTGGTCTCACAAGGAGGAAAAAAAAATTTTTTTTTGAGAGGTTTTTGCTATAAGGCATGTGCACTCGCCAGAAAGACAGAGAAAGAAAGCTAGAAATGAAATCACCCACCAGGGGGTATAGACACGCTGCAATCTCTTCTCCTCCATTCTCCTCTCGGGATCTTGGGCACACACGTACACGCGCCCAGCATGAGTTTAAGCCACCGGGTCCGGGACGTGAGCCACAGTCAACTACATGGGAGTCCAACGACATAGCCAAGTCTGGGACTTGAACCGCGGTCGACTACAGGGGAGTTCAGTGACGTAGCCATTGCGCTAGCTGCTGGTCCCAAGGAGGAAAATGTTTAAACTGACTTAAATTATTCCAGTTTTCTTTTTTAAAACAAAAATTAAAGAAAGGGTGTAGGCCCAGCTGCAGCGGTGCAGGAGGGAAGATGCTGTGTGAGGCAGGGGCCCCATGGGAGAGTTAGATTCAGTTCCTGGTCCAACCTGGACAGGCCAGGCATGATAGTGCATGTCTGTGGGCTGCCTGGGCTGGGGTGGGAAGGACTGTGAATGGCAAGACTCTGTCCTAAAAAATATTTCTTTTGCTCTGTGTCATAAAAAAAGAAAGGAAAGAAAGATGGAAAGAGGTAGAAAGGGAGCTGTAATCGAAGTCTGGAATGATACATTCTAAAATGTTAATAGTATCTGTATCTAGCCAGTGGAATTGCTATTAGCTATTTTTTGCTCATATTTGTTATCATAAACATTTATTATCTTTATAAAACAACCAGTGAAACTGGTCTGGTTGTGAAAGATTTTCCATGTAAATTACACTTTCAAATGGTTCCAAGTATTGGGTTCTTTTATACAATATTGCCAATCAGGTCAGATGGCCCCAGGTTATACACCCTAGCTTTACTTCTCCCCTCCCCCTGCTATGATCTTCCAAAATATTCATAGTGAATGTTAGGTAAATGCAGTGATGCAATAACTACCTGGTCCCCAGTGGCTGGATTCATTCTATTGCAAGTTCAGGAAAGAGGTCAAGTTCTCATTCATCCTTCCTTCATTCGTTTATTCATTCAACAGAGTTCACTGGTGCAGGCCCTGTCCTAGGTGCTGAGAGTAGAAGCACAAGAATATAGACCCACTTGACCCCACGTAACTTACAGAAGCAGAGTGTGATGGAAGACCCGTGTTTCATACCGACAGAGAAGACTAAATATTATTTCATACTACAAAAAGCACTGTGGACCCACTTTGCTTTCTTTGAGTTTACACACTGAACATGTCTGAGCCAGCCCAAAATATTTTTAGATATACAAATCAATGTTTTTCTTTTTATTTAACATAAATACTTCATATGATGCAAGCCAATATATTCCACAAGACTTTGCATTTTCCATTTGAAAATATAGCTTTTTCTTTTTCTTTTTTTTCTTTTAACTTGTGATAAGGTATGTGTCCTTGCTGGAGAGAGACAGAGAGAGATGAAGGGAAGTGAGAAAGCACCCCCCCCCCCCCCAGGGGAAAAGGCTATGATACAATCTCTTCTCCTCCATTCTCCTCTAGGGATTTTGGGCAGGCATGCACACACACAGCATGGTTTTCAAACTCCAGGTCCAGGATTCAAATCACACAGCCATGTGGGATCCAGACACCTTAACCACTATGCCACTGCTGGCCCTTGAAAAAATATCCTTTCAGCATTATATCAGTCAATACCTTATTTTGCATATGAGAAAGTATATACATTTTTAGAAATGAAATGTACATTTGTGATTTTGATAAAATTTCCAAATTGCTCTCCCTACACATCGTCCCAATTTATTCTCTCCCCAGTGCCTTCTGTCCAGTACCCTCCCTCACCCAGCATTGTATCAAACTCTTGATCTTCACCCAACCAATAGGTAAAACATGATATCTCATTTTAGTTTTCATTTGCATTCCTATTGTGAGCGCAGAAGATACTTGAATGGGATTAAAGAGCCATTTCACTAAAAGCCCATTTACGCTACCAAACACAATCTCTTTAAGAGACAAGGACTGCAGATACTCCAGAAAAAAAAAAAAAAGAAAAGAAAAAACACATAACAGTAGGCAGTATCAATCTGTTCTCAACCACTACTGTGAAGCAATTGACTGTGCTTTTCACCTATAACCCGAGTATTCAAAAACTACTTTCCGGACCATGGCAGAGAAATCAGAAAAGAAGGAAACCAACACATGATGTATGCATATTATATATCAGGCACTGACTTCTGCACACACTCATTTCATTCTAACATTTTTAATCTTTGAGACTCTGTAAAGTGCCTGCCCAGACCCTCACAGATTATAAATAGCAGAGGAGGAATTGAACCCACATCTAAACTGCCATATCCAGATTCTATGCACTACACCACACTGCCTCCTCCAGGCTCTGGAGTTTGATGTCCGTCAACCTGCATCATGAGATCTATACACCAAGAGGCCACCTTCAGACTTTAATTATGACCTTGTAAGTGGAAGCATACTTTAACATTGCCCATCTTTGGAGCTTAAACATAAGCATTAGATAAGATTTCTTGCAACCCCAGCTTCCCTTAGCACTCACCTATCACATAAGACTCAACATTGTATTCACTTATAGGATTACTAAGGATGCCCATACCATATATATCAGGGATCATTTAGAAATGATTGTTAATAAGAAACCCAAAAAGGGTGGGACCAGCAGTTGGCATAATGGCTATGTCGCTGGACTCCTGTGTAGTTGACCGCAGTCCAAGTCCTGGACCTGGTGGCTTAAACTCACGCTGGGAACATGTGTGCGCGTGCGCAAGATCCCGAGAGGAGAATGGAGGAGAAGGAATTGCAATGCAAGTTGGCCATCCCCCCAGGGGGTGATTTCTCACTCTCTGTCTCTCTCTGTCTTTCTGGCAAGTGAACGCACCCTATAGCGAAAAACTCTTTAAAAAATAATAAAAGGGCTTAGAATTGTTGTATATATGGGGAGGGCTTCAAAAATTTCCTCATATTTCAGCACTACACCATTTAGTTCAGCAAGGAAATGTTGAGGATTTCTTACATGTGTGTTGATGACGTGCCTTAGGAATGGAATATAATCAAGCCCTATAACGGTGTCCTGGAGAACCAGATTTGACAACCATCAAGCTCCAGAAAATAATTCCAGTCAAGGACATTTCATAGCTTCACATCAAAGTTTCTGACACAAATATGATACAGGACAATTGAAAAAGAGCCTCTTACCCAGAAACCAGGTGATAGTTAGAAATTTGGTCAAGCAAACCAATTCCCTCCCATAGTACAGAAGGTAAAGAGTCAGTATGAGGCAACGTTGTCTTAAGAGAACCTGTCTTCCAACATTTTTTTTCTTTTTAAGAGAGAGAGATTTTTGCTATAGGGTGCATGTGCTTACTGAAGAGACAGACAGAGACAGAGAGACAGAAAGAGAAAAATCACTGCCTGGGGGGATGATGACGCCACAATCCCTTCTCCTCCATTCTCCTCTCAGGATTTTGGGCATGAACGCACATGCACCCAGCATGAGTTTCAAGCCTTCAGGTTCAGGACTCGAACCTCAGATGACCATGTGGGAGTCCAGCAATGTAACCATTACACCATCTGCAACAAATCCATTAAAGCAAGCTTCCAAACAGCCTTCTCCACATGTGGCACTTCCTTCAGCAGGGTTACTCAGGCTGTAGTCTGAAGACCACTTGCTACTGGGCCATGAGAAGATCATTACAGAAATTAAGGATAAGCATTCAGAAACTTTTACAGCAATTTGGCAGCATAATTTTATGTCTATTGAATCTAATAATACAAAAATCGAGGCTTGTAAAATTTTTTTATTAAAGTCATTAAAATGAAGAAGTGTTTTGACATGTGACAAGTGTTCACACGACAGGGGTCGTAATTACTCAGGATCAGGAAGCCCAGGCATCCCACTGCACAGTGAAGGATTTCCAAGGGCCCCTATCTGGTCAGGAGTGACAGAGCAGTACACCTTCGCAGTGAGTCAGTACCATCATCTGCCACAATTCCTCTGCAAAGGGCCTTTGGCACACACGGAAACCACCACCAAGACTTCATTGTACCACCATTGCAATTGAAGGTCTTATTAAAAATGTGCAAAACAGCTTCTTTGGAGAGAAACTTCTATTCACTATTTCATGAGGGGGCAGAACAAAAGCCTCAGAGGAAATAATTGAGGAATTATGTCACATACTCCAAAAATCTGTATCCAAAACATTGGAGCAGCCAAATTCCAGAGAGCTGTCAAGAATTCCTAAGGATATGCTAAGTGAAATAAACCAGGCACAAAAGGACACGTATTAAATGCGCGTGTGTGCAGGGGCTGAGAGAAAGGGGGAGCAGGGAGCAACTATTTACTGGGTAGTTTCTGTTAGGGGTGATGAAAAAGTAGTGGAAATGCGTAATGGTGATGGTTGCACAACACTATGAATTTACTTAGTGCCGCTGAATTATGCACTTTAAAACAGCGAAATGTTACATGTATTTTATCACAATAAAGAATTTCCAAATTACTTTTTGAGTACTGATTTCCTATTAAAGAAACAAAAATGGACCCAGTTGTAGTGGTGCAGTTGGTAGGGCACCTGCCCCTGCACGATAGTGGAGCCTTGTAGGAGGCTCTGACTTGGCTCTTGTGAGGACCTGAACACACCAGGCATGCCTGGCATGATCCTGAATGGCTGGAAGTCTGGGGAGAAGATCATAGTGTGAGATGTCCCTTCAGGGGTCCTTGTCTCTTTCCACCTGTTCTTTGTGTGTGTGTTTCTCTCTCTAAATAAACGAACAAATTTTAAATAAATAAACAATAGCAAAGAACCCAAAGGCAGCATCCCAGAATTTTTTTTTTCCCTATTTCTCTTATAAACCAGAAATATAGCTTTTACTTTTGGGGAAAGACTAAAGGAGAAAACACTGTTGAAAAGAAGTAGTCAGGAATTCTACTGGTATTAAAACTCCAGCAACTCTCTGGACACTCTCAGTGATTATCATTTGATACTCTCCATTGATCATCGGCAGCTTATTGAAATTTTCCTCACTCTGTAAGAAATCTATCGCCTCACTGATTTTCCGAGCTGACTCAGCAAATCATAATGGCTGGATGTGACCCCCATCATCATCATCATGTGCAAGCCTCTGAACACTCTGCACATAGTTGAGGGGGCAATTATTTTATTCTAATTTATTTATTTATATTTTTTGCTATAGGCAAGTGCACTCATCTGACACAGAAACAGAGAGACGGGAAAATATAAAGTCATCCCCCCGGGTGGATGGCCACATCAAATCCCTTCTCGGGATTTTGGAGCATGCACACACACTGGCATGTGTTTCAAGCCACAGGGTCCAGGACTTGAGAAGCACAATCAACCATGTGGGATCAGCTGCTTTACCCTCCTTCTTCTTTTGGCGCCTAATTCTATTTTTCGTTTAAGATACGTGAGTGAGAATTCCCTTTTACAGAATTTCCAAACAAGCTCTCTCTATACTTTTCTCCATAAATGTTAGTGGTTTTACATTCTTCTGGGATTCCTACCTATTTCTCCATCCCTCTGGTTAGCTCATTGTTAGAACAAATGTTCTGCAAATAGCCATTCACCCGCTTCCGTTTGTCTCTATATATAATCACCCAGAAATGCCATCCTCCCTCCCAGCTTCAGTAAGCCAATTCTCTCACTCTCTAATGCTGACCTTTTGCTGTCCAGCCTAAAAGCCCACATTTTTGACTACCTGGTGGAGTCTCAAGTACTTCAAGCTCAGCATGATCAAATATTTATCATCTTTCCTACTCAACCTGATCTTCCCCATGTTAGGCAGGTCTCCAAATGGCACCATCATCCATCTCCCCAGTAGCCCAAGTCTGGATGCTCCCTTTAATTCCTACAAGATTCCTCTCTATCATCCCCCTCCCTTCCGGTTTTATTTCCTTCGATCTATCTGGCACATAACCTGACTATATTAACCCTTGGCCCATCTGAAGTGCCAGAAACCAGAACAGTAGTTTATTACCCTCTGCAAACTCTAGAACATCATAGCTCTATGGACCTCACATCACCACAAATCAGAGTTTAGAGGGGGCTCGGGTAGGAGAAGCTGGAATCGGTCTGGAGCTCAATAATGAACATCCAGAGCTAAAGATGTCCCACCTTTCTGCCAACCCTAAAGGTATTACCTCTAATGCTTTGGCAGGGTAGCAATTAAATACATCTTTTCAGCATTGTGAGATGTAAGTCAGCACTACCATAAGGGAAAGCTAAAGGAACTGAAACCTTCCAAAGACAAGCTAGGGACAGCTATTCAGGCAATTATCATGTATTGAGCATCATTTATGTGGCAAGCATTGTAACAGAGAGACAGACAATCAAGCCATATCCTTCACGGAATACTCAGCCCCAGAAAAAGACACAACCCAGGATGATCTTGCTGCACTAAAAGTACACACAGGACACCAAAAGGCAGAGAGAAGGGTTCTCAATATGTTGGAAACTTGGGTGGGGTGGGAAAACTTGTGGATGACTTCATAGAAGCTGCCCTGTGAGATTTGGGCTGGCATTTAAAGGATAAGGACTGGGGCTGCCAGATGGTGTGGTGTTTAAAGGCGATGGACTCCCATATGGGGTGATCACAGTTTGAGTCCCAGATGTAGTAGCTTGCTTTCTCACTTTCTCTCTCTCTCTCTCTCTCTCTCTCACTCACTCACTCACTCACTCACTCTATCCCTCTCCGGTCAAATGAAAATAAATAAATAAATGGATAAAGTTAATTAAAATAATTCTTTTTTTTAAAAAAAAAAGGAAAGGATACGGACAGAGTACCCTAAGGAGAAGGGCCTTCCAGCAAGAGGAAACAAAGTCTCAAATACAAATTGTAATGGCACAGGGAACATAGGATTTAAGAAATAACTAATGTTATAGTATGGCCATCAAGGGAGTGACAGGAAAGGAGGCCAAAGAGGTGTTTGGGGCCAGGACCACACAAAGCTAACATAGACCCTTGACCTTCTCTTATGACCCCTCGAGCTAGGATTACAGATGACAATTAACCCTTAGAGGTGGGTATCCACTTACATATCCTCTAGTCCATCCTCTCATCCCAAAGGCCAGGAAAGGAGTTACAAGGAGAGGAAGGAGTGCCCCCCAGGGCTTCCTAATGATCCTGAAGTATTACATTTTATACTGTCTTTTGCAATAAAATCCCCACATAGGGTCAGATCATGGCAACAAAGGAAGCTGGATCCCACATAACTAATAAGGTTAGAGTCCCAGATCCCACCTGAAAAATACACTGGGCACATGTGCGTGCATAGCCAAGGTCTCGAAAGGAAGGAGGAGAAATGGAAAAGAAGAGATTATTGGTACAACCATGACCCATGGGATGTGCTTTTTCACTTTCTCTCTCTCCCCCCCATTCTTTCTCATGAAAGTGCATGTGTCTTCTGACAAATTAAAAAAGAGAGAAGGGGGGAGGGGGGGAGGAGAGGGGGAAAGGAAAGGGAAAATAAAGACAGAAAGGAAGGAAGGAAGGAAGGAAGGAAGGAAGGAAGGAAGGAAGGAAAACGAAACGAAACAAAATGAAGAAATTAATTCACATAAAGTCTCCACTAAGAGCTAACCATGTAAAATAGACTCAGTGACATGAGGGGGATGAGGAGGCACCAAGGCACCTGTCCAGGCTACCCCTCTAGAGAGCAAGCCAAAGGAAGAAATCATTTGCAGAAAGAAATGACTGAACAAAGTCTTAATGAGGAAAAATAAACACCTTTCAAAAGCAAGTCTAGCACTGCCTGCGTCACCCCAGGCCAATGTGCCTAAACTCAGAATGTGCTAACAGCACTTAATGTCCTAATATCCTAACCAGCTATAAGAGTAACAATTAGCCTTAGTCATAATCAAGAACAAATGGTCAAATATAAGCACGTAACCTTCCGTCTCAAAATTTCAAAGGGTCGCTTTACTCTTTTTTGTTTGTGTGTTTATTTCAGCAGCAGCAAAGGTGGGGGTGGGGTTGTCTTAACACAGTGTGAGGATTTGAGGCTACAGTGGCGGTTTGAGCAAGCATTAACTTTGAATCTAAATAGAGCAAGGTTTGAACTGCCTGGCACACTACCAGGCACAAAAGATGTTTATGATCTCCCTTTCCAAAACCTGTCATACCCCTGTGGCAGAAGGCTTGCAAAAATAGCAACAATAATTCCCCTTTCTGGATCTAGGTCCCTTCCCATACTTTGGGCTCTCAAGGTTACTTGTTCTGACAAATGTGACACATGCAGAAACCCGAAGTGTTTGTACATTGAAGTTTTTCCATTTTGCTGTTACTGGAGATCCTTTAGCCACCACCAGGTGAAACAGTCGAAGTTAAATTCTTGAGTAATAAGACATACTGTCATGTCATTTGAGCCCTGCTTACATGGATCCCAACATCAGACACAAAAAAGTGGCCACCCCAGGCTGTCTGGCCTTATTCTAGCCAGCCTACTAGGAAAACCATCTAGCCAAACCATCTTGATTTTTGTAGTTATTGTACTATATTACAGTAGTCTATCAATCATGAGAAAAAACAAATGCTTATAGTTTTATGGCCCCGTGTTTGGGATGGTGTGTTATGTAGCCAAGGTTAACAAATGCACTCCTTAAATGTTAGGAATAGTTTATAGCCTCATGTCTCTCCTTACTCAGGATGGGAAACCAACATAATAACATCAAAATGATGACCCTCTGAGCTAAAACCCAGAGAGGTCTCTTAACTATTGGAGAAGTTCATCATATAACTTTCAGATACCTTGAGTCAAGGCCAGCACTAACCTCATTATAGTCCCTGTAAAACCAAACAAAATTTTTTCGTGTTGCTCTGTTTTCAATATGTGAAACGTGAAGATGGTACTCAACTCATCCCTCTTTCTTTATCCTCCATATCTCATCATCCCCCAGGTCTTAACTCAATCTCTTAAACACCCATTGGTTCCTGCCCTTCCTTATTACACCCATTGTTTCTACTCCATGGAAATCTCTTACACCGCCTTCCAAAACTACTGCAATAGCCGCTAACCAGTCTCCTGACTTCGGAATGTTTGTCTTGCAATGCGGCTTCTACCTGAGCCAGTTTCTGTCCCGGTGAACACTCAACATGTCCATTTTCTATATGGAATAATGCCCAAATGCCTTAATGTCACGTAAGTCCTTTCTCAACCTAGCCTCCTTTCTAGTGACATTTGTAATCGCCTCTCATATTCCATATCACACTTAGAGTTTCCCCAGCATGCCAGGCTGCTTCATGACCTAGTGCCTTTGTACATGCTGTTTGCACAGACACAGAATATCTCTTCTGAGTTTTTACTCACCATAGGACTCAACTATGAAGCCACATCTTTGTCAATAAAGCACCCCTCTCACCCCAGACGTTAATCCCTTTTTCCATGCTATCACTATGCTTTGCACACTCCTTGATTTTTGCAGTTATTATACTATATTACAGTAGTCTGTCAATAGTTATCCTTGTCACACAATTCAAAAACCTTCCTATCACCATTCTTACTTAGTATAGCATCTGGAACAATAGTATATAATAAGCATTCAAAAAAGTTTGTCTAAAAAGTGAAGTTATAAGTGCCCTTCAAAGCACTCCTTACAATAAGGAAACTTCATGGTTCTGTCATTAACTTCTTGATGTACACATGCTCATTTCAGAAGTTTGAACAAAATTGCTAAGATGGGAGGGGTAAGAGGAGCTCAGGAAAAAAAATATTTAACAAACACCGGAATGCAGGTAGATGGGGCAAATGTGTTGTGGAATAGCACACCACAACTGAATGAAAAGAACAGACATTGCCAAAAAAAATTATATATGTATAATACATAAATGGGATTTACATATATATGCACACACATACATATATATGTGTGTGTGTGTGTATGTGTGTGTGTATTTATATAGATAGATATTTATAAGAAAGAAAAGCTAGCAGAGCAAAAAAAATCAGTTCACATCATACTGTGGTGTTCTATGTTGAAAATGATGAATATGGTATTATCCTTAATTTGATTATCACACATTGCATGCACGCTTTGAAAATCCATACTACACCCCATGAAAATAAATAATTAAATGTAAATAAGAAATTATAAAATAAAACAGAAAAAATTGCTAATGCATGTATATAGTCTTCAGATTTAAGATTTCTGGTTAGGATGTACCTTTTCCGATATTATACCCCCTGGTGAATTGTGGTAGTCCAGTTCTATAAAGCAATATTAATTTTACACCCTAAGGATGATGTTCTAAAAATAAGGAGTTTAAAGATTCTCATAGAAAATCTTACATTTTGGTGAATACTCTGATAAGAGGGGTAAAAATTATGAAGGCAAACAGTAGATTCCAAGTTTGGAGAATACTACAAAACTATGGCAGTACCACATAAAATTTCCCAAATCCCTCCCCTAGTGAGGTGATGTACTGGTTGGAGAACATACATCCAAGACAAGAGTACTGAATTCGAGGCTCTGCTGCCATATAGCTCTTTGACCACCAGCAAGTCTAGCAACTTCTCTCTCCGCATTTTAAACTGAAGGAGTTGGACAAAATTATCTCGAAGTCCTTTTAATTTTTACAGTTCTATGGGCCAGAGTCTATGATAATGGTTCCTAAATCTGCCTGTGCATCAAGATCACAAGGGGAGGGGCAGCACAGACAGTGGTACAGTGGTAAAATGCCACCCTTTGCAAAGCCTTATGTTGGAAGGTTCCTAGTTTGAGTCCTGAGACCTCCCTGAGTATGCTGGGCATGCACTTCCCATCATCCAGGGCTGGCTAAAGGCTCTTTCTCTATATCATGAATTTTTTTTTATTCACATAGGAAACTTTATAAATCCACAGTTTTCCAGGCCACCTTCTCAAAGATTGTGATTACACTGATTTGAAGTCTAGGAATTTCATACTTGAAGCAAGCCCCAATAGGTGGTTCTAATGAAAGGCTGATTTAGGAGTATAGCCACCATACAGTAATTCTGCTTTTTTCAGCTGCATCTATGACCTGCAGAATAATGTTTTCCAATGGGACTATATCTCCAATTTCATAATAATAGTTAAAGAAAATACAGGACTTACTTTACATAAAGTCACCTTTGGGGCATTTTACTGGAACACATCTATTGCTCAAATATGCAAATCACCTATGTCATCTTGTACCTCAATATCCGTGTTATCAGCACTTTATTTGATTTGGTACAACTTGAGCAGAGTACTTTTAATAGAAACCCATCTTCTTTGTTTAATTGAAATCAGTGGAAAAATAAAACAATTTTCATGTGTAGATTTTGAGAGCTAGAACCCAAGGATAGATCTACACTGTAGAATAAGGTATTTTTGTACCACAAACCAATAGCAGGAGAAACATTTACCTTCTGTATAGTGATATACAACTTACCCTGAGGAACTTTTGTAGCAGACACTACCTTGCCTACCCACCCTCAATGTCTTCCCATTTCCAAGTAATGAATCATGATAAGTCGAACTGTGAAAATTCTGTTTCCGTTTATAAAATACTAATCTTTGTGGCCCTTCTTGCATCTAGAAATAGCCATGTAATCTATCACTGGACAATAAGACTTGAGAGTTAGGCTATCGGTACATTCCTGGGAAATAACTTTTCCCTCTCTGATAGAAAGAAGATCCTTTCTTGTAACCCAGATCCCTGCTTCCTTTCTTTTTTTTTTCTTTTATTTTTTTATTTCATTTTTTTCATACATTCAATCACATTATTATTTGTCTTCAAAGTGGATATTTCAACAGGTGAACATTACTCCCTAGTACAGTTGATAAAACTACAAAATATCTTCAACAGATCCTGCTTTCTTTCTTGAAAACAAAAGACTGCCAGTGGGTGACCATGAAACATTAGAATAAAACATGAAACCTAAATGCCCATACTTGGAGATGATAGTGTAGAAAATGAGAGTTAGAGGGGACCAGCAGATGACATAATGGTTACATCACTGGACTCCCACATTGTTGACTGCTCTTTGAGTCCCAGAGCTGGCAGCTTAAAACTCAAGTCGGGCACATGTGCATGCGTGCCCAAAATCCCAAGAGGAGACTGGAGGAGAAGGAATTTGGGCATGGCCATCCTCCCTGGGGGAGGGGGGATGATCTCTCATTCTCTGTCTCTCTGGCGAGTACACGCACCCTATAGCAAAAATCTCTCTTTTAAAAAAGAAAATGGGAGTGTGTGGACTCTGATAGCATTAGGGAACCACAACTCCAACCACAGGACTCCTTACAGGTCCCTTGTTATGTGAGACAATAAGAATCTACATCATTTAGGTTAGCCCCATAGCCTAGTGGTTAAGAGAGCTGGATCCCACATGGCCAACCCATGTTCGAATCCAAGACCCAGTGGCCTAAAAAAACACACCAGGCACTTGTGTACATGTACCCCAAATCTCAATAGAATAGAAATGGAGGAGAGGGGATTGTGGCATGGCCATACTTCATTGGATGGTGCTTTATACCTTTTTTTTTCTGTCTGTCTCTTTGGCACATGCAAGTGCCCTCTGGCAAATAAAAGAATTATCCATGTTAATTAAGTCATTATGAGCCTTATTTTCTATTACCTGTGGCCAAAAAGTATATCCTAACTAAATCAGTTTCTAGTCAGGGTTTAACATAATCTGCAGATGGCAGGGGCAGCTGGGCATATTTATGGTCAGGAGTCCATACCAGAGAGTAGGGAAATACCTGTCACCAAGGAAAAGGAACTTAAAGAACTGCTTGAAGAATAAGGAAAAGGTAGGAATAAGAAGGTGGAGGCAATAATAGCTTTGCAGAGAAAGCATAAAAGTAAGAGAAAGGAATAAGATAGCTTTGAGTTTATCATCTGACCCTCTAGTACATGACTCATTGCAATGAAAATGTATAAGGATTTTTTTCCCAAAAAACTAAGTCAAAAAAGTGCAGGTATCATCAAAATCTGCTTCACTCAGTCAGCTACTTTCATTGTTCTCATTCATTGCCCACTTTGAAGGTTCTGTCTGACCATGGGTCCTGCCCAATACCTCTAATCCAGAGGATTCTTCACGTCAAGTTATATGAACTCATTCTGGCACCAAGGTCTACTCTTGGCCACAGGGGATTTGGCCCCTTTGACTTCAATGGTGCTGTCTACAAATAAACTGATCTAATCCCCTTGGGATTCTGGAAATCATGTTAGAAAAAGATTCTCACATCTGGAACTGGTTTATGGAAAACATCAAGAAATACAACACACATTTTATCTCCTGTCTCTCCCTTTCTCGCTCATTCTCTAACACTAAGGAAATTAAAAAGATCCTATTGGTGTATAGCTCATTGGCACATCAAAGTCCCCAAAGGAAAATATTTGAATTTTTCCATCTATTTCCCTCTCCTGTTCTTTATGCTTCTCAATGAGAAGAAAGGGAGAGCTTACATTTTATGTCAACACAAAAGGCCTCCGTTTGTGTGCATTACTTATTAAAGTATTCAGTGATTCAATGTCAAGGTATGTATTATACATACTTTTTTTTCTAGGCCATTATCAGCTTTCTTACAACACTATTATTCTTCAGCCCAGCTAATGCTTCTGTCAAAGATTTAGCAACAAGCATGGAAAATGTCAAACAGTAGGGAAGAAACCTAGCTGTTTCCAAAAGTGCACAAAAAGCCAGAGTTGTCTTTTATGGAGAAGCAGCATAAGTCTGCTAAGAACGCCAAAGGATGTTTTATCAGGGGACAGAGTGGTGGGATGGTTTATTTGTTTTCCTCTGCACACCTGAGTCCATCTCCTCTGAATAAGTTCCCTTTCTTCTCTTGTCAATATACTTAATAAAATAGGGCCTATGCTGTTATCATTTCACCCTCTCCCTAGGAGGTGTTCAGCTTGGAACATGACAGAAATCAGCCCAGAGAGTCAGTCCTGCTCTGTCTGCAGAGTAGTGTGATAAGATTTAAGGAGCACTAAAAGGCTTCTCTGGAGAAAAATATTTTCCCAACCTGCTTACCAGGGTGCCTGAAATTACAACCCTTCTGCTTTAAGGCATTGAGAGCCTCCATTAAAATGCAAATATGTTAGGTGAGTTATTTTATCAAACTATCACATCTTAGCTTGAATTACTTTATGGCTTAATCCAAAATCCTGAAGTGATGAGACACAGGGCCTGTTCTAGGCTGTTCTATTGCTTATAACAGAAAATACAAAAACAGGATGATTTTATAAAAATGGAGGTGTCTATAAATCTTTATAGTTTGGAGGTCCAAGGTCTAGAGTCCATTTCTAGGGGGTTTCTTGTAGAGTTTTGAATACATCAGAAGAGTGAGAGTGGAGCGGCTATCCCTGAGTCTCTCTGTTCTGGTCTCCTTACGTATTCTTTTTTAAAACCCACTAGAACTCAGTCATGAAGCCCCTGCCCTAATGACTTTAATGCTAGTACCTTCCCAAAGGCCCCATCTTTCCACACCATAATCAGATCATGTTTTCATCTTCTTAATCTCATTACCATAGTTCAACACAGGGATGTCTGGGAGACACAGTCAAATTATGAGCCATTAGGTTTGGATGTGAACAAAATGATATAAAAGTTTAGGGCTTAAAATGTTTTTCTGAAAGAATAGGCTCAAGTAGTCGGATAACAGACTATTACATTCTGATGGCAGCAAAAATGAGGTCTAATCAATATACGCATTGCTCACAACACTCCTGGCAGAGCAACAGGCTGATCCATGTGGCCATAAGTTGTCATCCTTGCATTTCAAAGATAAATTCAAAGAAGTGTAAGTGCACAATGGTTTCTCTTTTCCCCAGCTGGACTGACATCCTCACTTGGACTGAGTGACCAGTTCTTCCTTGCCTAAGCTGCTCAGGACTTTCACCTACTTTCTCTCCAGCAGCGCAGAGGTCACATGGATCATATGGCAACCACTGCTATTGCTCTCCAATATGTCTATTTGTCCTCTCTTCCCACCCCCTTGAACTCAGTCATATTCATGTGATTGGCTCTGATCCATAAAGCAAAAGTGACACACATCACTTCTACCAAAAAGTGTTTAAGAGCTAGCTACACACTCTTCTTCTGCCATGGTGAGCTCTAAGGCATGATGAATTTAAGATAAAGACAAAGCAAACCAACAGCAGTGAAGGCAGACAGCATCCAGCTGGAAAGTTGCTCAGATCTGCAGATGACTGTAATGGAGCAGGAATAAAGTTGTACTGTGGGGACCCTTAGTTGGCGTAATGGCTATGTCACTGGACTCCCATGTAGTCGACTATGGTTCAAGTTCCGGGCCCAGTGGCTTAAACTCATGCCGGGCGTGTGTGCATGCATGCCCAAGATCCCAAGAAGAGAATGGAGGAGAAGGGATTAAGGCGTGGCCTTGCCCCCTGGGAGGTGATTTCTAAATTTCTGTCTCTCTGTCTCTCTCTGTCTTTCTGGCAAGAGCATGCGCCCTATAGCAAAAACCTCTCCTAAAAATAAAAAGTTGTATTGTCTTAGACTACTGATATTTTGGTGCTATTACTTTAGCATAACCTTGTTTACCAGGACTGCTCCATATCCCATAAACAACACCTCAGCAAATCTCATCGGCACACTATTTCCATATATTCATCACTTAATACATTTTATTGAGCTTCTACTTAGTACCATATAATAGTGAAGATACCAGAAATTTAGATATAACAATAAGAAGTTCTTAGACCCATGAATGTTAGTTACATTCTAGCTAAGGAAGGAAGATTATAAATAAGTTTATTACTTAGAAGTAGATTAGGTGGGGTTGGCAGGTTGCATGGTTAGGGTACTGGACTTCCACATGGCCAACCACAGAGTTCTGGCCTTGGTGGCTTGTTTTCTCACTTTCTCTAGTCTCTTTCTCTGAATCTCTCTGGTTTGCACATGTGCCATACAGCAAATTTTAAAATGAAGGGGGCCCCAGGCAGAAGGAACAATGAATGTCAAGGCCTGAAGCAATAATGAGCTTGATGTAACCAAAAACATGAAGTTCCCCCAATGATCTGAAATGGAGTGAAGAAGGGAGAATATGGTGGGAGATGAGGCAGAAAGGCAGGGAGAATTCAGGTCACTACAGACCTTGTGTACATCAGGAGTTTGAATTTCATTCCAAAAGGGACAGGAAGCAAATGAGATGCTTAGGGGTAAACAAGGGGCGACATCATCCAATTCCTATCATTCTGTATGTGTTTGGGAAGTGGTTTGTAGGGGAATTAGGATTGTGACCAATTAAGAGGTTGTGCTGGACATCTAGACAAGAAACAATGGTATGCCTACAGTAAAGTGGTGGGAACCATCAAGGATGTAATCAACAATCACAAATATTTGGTAGATCCCCATTTGTCTTAAAGGGTAACTTTTTCACCAGCATATGGATGCTCATCTATAGCCTCAGAGAAAATTGTGTTTTTCCAGAATTATAGTCTTGCCAAGGTAGGTAGACTGATTCAAGGAGAAGATAGGGGAGGAAGGTTGTTAGAGACTTTGGCTGACAAGTCACTGAGGCCAGAAGGGAAAGGTAGCAATGAAAGACAGAGATTGAAGGTATGAAGTGCCCACCCCCAGAGTTGGCAACTTGTTTCCCACCTGTGACTAAGGGTTGGCTTCTGTCTTTGTGCCCAGCTTCTGCAGATAGACACATGGCTAGACTATCAGGTTGGCACTAGATGACCAACATCACATCTCTCAAATCACCCTTTGCCCCAGTCCTATTGCTCACAAGTTGGTCTTGCCCCATATTCACTGAACCCCCCCATCCATGTTCTGTGTTGCCAAGTGTCTGGGAAGAAATTGTAAGCTCAATTTACACAGTGCAGTGGTTAAGCAAAAGAGCTTACGGTAGACTGTGGTTCAAATCTAAGCTCTTCCACCTTCCAGCTGTGTCACTGTGAACAGTAATTAACCTTTCAGTGCCCCAATTTCTTCATCTGTAAAATAGCCCTGCCTCATAAGGTGATTGTAAAAATCAAATAAATTAATGAAAAGCATTCAAAGGTAACTAGGACTCAACTCAAGTTATCCAGTGCTGTTATCTAATCACCGTCTTTCTGTGTTACTCAAATATCACTCCCTTCTAAAGCCTTCCATCCCATCCCAGCCTTCATTTATCTTCTTTCTCTAATTCCTTTCATACTCACTATTCATAACATGTAATCTGTGTCTTACAATGTGCTGCCCTGTTCTCTAATTGTTGGAATCACTCAATTTGGCACTCGAATCTAAGCTAATTGCTGTATGCTAATATATAAAATCATGCCTTGCCCTAATTCTTATGTGTGTGCCTTACTTCTTCTCTCCAGCTATACTAGGAATTTCCTTTATGCTGGTCACATTCTCCTCACACCTACACAACAAATAGTGCAGTGTGGAACTACAGTGAGGAATGGCTCTGTAGTTGGGTACTAAAACAGTGCCTTTCATTTGGAGAACAGCAGAAACCCTGTGCTTCAGGGAACCAAGTGGAAGTGGAAGCAGGATCCAGAACTGGAACTGACTTCTAAAAGTCTCCAACTTACACAAACATTATCTGGCCAGGACCTATACTATCCTGGGGAAAATATTGTCACACATTTTCCTATTAAAGGTCTCTAAAATCCTGCTAGGAGTTAGTCTGACTCATTCAAGACTAAAAATCACAACGTTAGCCTGGTCATCAGGTCTCCTGGGGTCAGTTGCAGAGCTGCTTTCATAACAAATAACCTCTTCCAGATCATTAGTCCAGAGCCTCTTCCACCATTGGAGACAAATGCTAAGCAGAACTCACAAGTCTTCTGAGTAGCTGCCCTGAACTGATCCATTCCATAGCTTTGGGACCTCCCTAAGCTGAAGAAACCACCACACACAGCACCACAAAGAACTTCTGCAATGGACAGAGTGCAGTTTGCCCATGCTTACCGCCCTTCTACACATCCTCTTAACACTACTACCACTACTGAGACAGCCTGTGGGAGAGGGACAAGGAATCCTGAATCCACGGAACCAGATAGTAGTGCAGTGGTAACATGACACTCTGCAAGGCTGACTCGCGTGGGAAGGTTCCAGGTTCACATCCAGAAACCTCCCTGAACAAGTTGGGCACACACATACGTGTGATCTGGGCTGCATGAAGCTGGAGGTGGATCACAAGCCTGGAGACCCTATTTGGGATCTCTGTCTCTGAGTGTGCCTCTCTCTATTTTTTTCTTCCACAAGAAAGGAAGATAAGCTTTTTTTTTTTTTTCAAAAGTCCACAGCCAAACTGCCAGAACTCAAACCACAGCTCCACCACTCACCAGCTGCATGACTTTGAGCTTCCGTAAGTTCTCTCTGCCTCAACTTCTACATCTGGAAAATGACAGCTGTAATAGCCCTCAGTGCTTATGTTTTTTTTTTTTTTTCAAGTATTAAGTGGTTTTCAATTTTTACAGCACCTGGCTGTAAGCATCATGAAAGTGTTTGTTAAATAAGTATTGTTTTTATTCACCAATGGTGTGTGTGTGCATGCACACACACTGAGCATTTCTAGGGAAGTGCATTGCTAGGAAATTTTCAGAAACTGGGAAAATAAAGAGGAATGAGACACAATCCTTTCAATAGAGGAACTCGTGGTCTATTTTAATAGATAGAGTGGTTTTTAATAGCTCTAAAAGAGATATCAGCAAACTGTTAGAGGAACATAGGGAGGGGGCAATTAACTCTGGCAGAGGCAACATGAAAGGCTATACAAACCTAACATCTATAATTGAATAGGATTCAAGGTCCCAGGGAAGGTAACCTTACAACAGTGGTTCTTAATCTTCCCTTGAATTTGAATTTATGTGCTTGTTAAAACTCAGATTCCCAGGCCATAGGCCAAAAGTTTCTGATTCAGTAGGCTTGGGTGAATCCTGAGAATTAGCCTTTCTAACAAGTTCCCAGGTGATGTCTAAGCTGATGCTGATCCTTAAACCCCACTATGAGAACTGCTGCCTTGCAGGATCAGAGAGAAAAAAGCATGCATGCTTAGGTCCCAGAATACAAAAAGGACCCAACCTTTCAGGAGAGTAAAGGAAGTCTGGCATGGCTGCATCAGAAAATAGAAGTAGCAAAAGCCAAAAGATGAGGTAGGAAAGGAGGCATGAACTGACCCCAGAGTGAAGCGGCTGTGGGTGAATACCATGCACTTAGAAGCCCTTCAGGAGTTTATGGCCTTGAGTAATATGATCAATTTGTATTTCCCAAACTCTCGCTTTGGTATCAGTGTGGAGAATTGGTATGGACAGAGGGAGACTAGAGGAAGAGAGACTAGCTAGAAGACTGTTGCTAGTGGTCAGAGCTGTCTGGCTGCAGTAGACCTAAAAAGAAAGAGATGGAGATACCTTAGGGCATAGAATTAGGCAGATCTGTGTAGGCTTATAAAGAACCTGAGGAAGAAGGAAAGTTAGGGACTGCTCCAACCTGGCCAGCCCTGATGCCTAAATGGAGGGGCTCCTACCAATTGAAAAATACGTGAAGTAAGTCGATTTGGGGAGAAAAGAACACCATAAATTCAACTTATGGACTAGCTTCATAGCCGAGTAGTTTAAAAAGCTGGATCCCACATGGCAAACTGCCATGTTCAAATCCTAATGCCACTGGCTTGAAAAAAATACTCGGTGTATGTGTGTATGTGCCCAAAATCCTGACAGGGTGGAGAAATTGAGGAGAAGAAATTATAGTGGGACCACATGCCGGTGGGGGTGGGAGGGGGGGGTCTTTTTTCCTCTCTCAAGAGTGCATAAATGCTCTAAGAATTAAAAAAAAAAAAAAAAAAAAAATTATGTGCCAGCCAGTGATCTGGTGGTTAAGGCAGCTGGATCCCACATGGCTGACTGAGTAGTTTGAGTCCTGGACCAGGCAGCCTGAGAAACACTCCAGGTGTGTGTGCATGCATGCTCAGAATTCCAAAAGAAGGGAGAAAGAGAGATGGGTTTGCAGTGTGACCATTCCCCCATGAGTGATGCTTTTTCACCTTCCCTCTCTCTTGCTCTCTCCCTCTCTCTTTTTCTCTGGCAAGTCTATGCACCCTCTGGGGAAAAAATAATTCATTTTTAATAACTTAAGTGTATTTCTTTTTTTTTTGGAGAGGTTTTCGCTATAGGGCGCGTGCGCTCGCCAGACAGAGAGAGACATGAGACAGAAAGCGAGAAATCACCCCCCTGGGGGGATGGTCATGCTGCAATCCCTTCTCCTCCATTCTCCTCTTGGGATCTTGGGCACACATGCACATGTGCCCGGCATGAGTTTTAAGCCACCGGGTCCGGGACACGAACCGCGGTCGACTACGTGGGAGTCCAACAACATAGCCATTACGCTAACTGCTGGTTCCCTATTTCTTTCTTTTTTAATTTATTTTTTATTTCATTTTCTTTTATACATTCAATCACATTATTATTTGGCTTACAAAATGGATATTTCAACAGGTGAACATTTCTCCCTAGTACAGTTGCTAAAACTATAAAGTATCTTCAACAGATAATGCCACATTTCTTTGTGCCATTAATGCTTTCTTTCCATGAGAGAAAAAAAAAAGAGAAAGACAAGCATCTTTAGTAGAGTTTCATGCTGCAGTCCCCCACCCCATGCTCCCCAGCAGGCAGGATCAAGGGCATATAAGGGCACATCCAGCATGTAGGTTGGACAGTACACCAAAGCCTGATTTTCCATGTGTCTTCAGCATCACTAAGTGTTACACTACCACTGCACCACTGCAGCTGGGCCTCAATTTACATTGATTTTGAGGCATTCCTGATACAGACTAGGCAGTTAGAAATATGGATCCAAAGTTGAGGAAAAAAGGGTAGAGATAAAGATCTGGGTATACCTATACCCAGGGTCAGGTTAGAATTAAGCTGTGGATAAGATAGACTGAGGAAAGAGCCAGAACAGAAATTTGACTTACCTTTTTTAGTGTCTGATAGTCAAAAAGAAGAGAGGAGAATGAGGATGTAGTGCAGAAGACCTTACAAGACTTAGCAAAGATTTTTACAGTATCTTGGTGTTAGTTCTGTCACCTGTGTATCCTATGGTTTGAATGTGTCCCCTCCAAAATTAACGTGTTGGAAACTTAATTTCCAATCTGATAGACAAGGACTTTCGGGAAGTGTTTAGGTCATGAGGATTAATCAATCCTTCACAAATGGATTAATTTAATCTATAAATTAATTAAGCTGCTATATAAAGGGATCACAAAAGTGAATTCCTATTTCTGGCCAATCTGCCTCCCACCTTTAAGGAGGCAGAACAGCCTCCATAGAAAAGGTCTACATCAGATACCAGCACCTTAGTCATGGACTTCCCAGGCCCCAGAACTGTCAGAAATGAAAGCCTGTTTTTATAAATTACCCAGTCTTTAATGTTAGGTAATAACATCACAATGGACTAACTGTACCATCACAAATCTTCCTGACCTACCCACATTTGAGGGGAAAGTGTCTGTTTGCCAATGTCTTCCCACATACCCAAGGGCTGCCCTTTTCTGTTCTGCTCCTATCTTGTGCGCCTGACCTCCTGCAATTACACTTCTTAGGCTACTTTGCCAACTAGTTTTTGGTGCATTTCTTCCAAAGAAAGCAGGAGTTGAGGAGAAGGAGGGCAGTAAAAGCTAGGTTATTATTTCTCCTTCTTTTGCCCCTTTCCCCAGACCCATGTCTATCTTCTGTGGCTTTCTCAGAGTTGTGCCTCTGGTTCTATCAGGTACCCAAGCTTCTGAGTCTAATCTCATCCCCATTGTCCTGGGTTCCTTCAGCTGTGTGTTGGTGGGGAATAGCAACTTACTGCTGTGGCTCATTATAATGACTCACCAGTCCGTTTGGCTTTACTGCTCTTCCAGTATTCACAACTATTACAGCCCCCATATTTGAGTTCCTTCTATTGAACTAGCCCATGTGGTCTCTGTTGTTGTCCCTTCTGGTCCCCGATTGATCAACAGATAATGATAATACATCAGTTTATCTTCCCCCACCATTTGTTTCAGGCTTCAGGATCATAATTCATACTGGAATTATCCAAGCCAATATTAATAAAGCT
The DNA here is from genome assembly GCA_026018925.1 of Tupaia tana. Classification (NCBI taxonomy): domain Eukaryota; kingdom Metazoa; phylum Chordata; class Mammalia; order Scandentia; family Tupaiidae; genus Tupaia; species Tupaia tana. The sequence continues at coordinate 55,933,207 of JAKSZU010000016.1, forward strand.
TTCACTTAAAAGTTAAGCAGCAAAATTATTTTAATCAAGGCAGTAAATAAAGATAAAAGCTGAAATAAATAAATTATAAAGCACTAAAATGATTAATTAGTTTGAATGCTGGTTTTTTGATAAGACTACTAAAGTAAACAAACCTCTAACAAATATAATTAAGGGAACATTTTTAATTAGAAATGAGAAAAGAGAGAGGATAATTTACAGAAAATAGATTTTCCCCCCAAATCCAAAGAGAATGTTAGATACACTTGTCAGCTAATAAACTAAAGTCCTCAATGAAATTAATAATTCTCAGATAAACACAGATTACTAAAAATAATCCAAGAAACAAAAATCTAAAGAATAGCAAAGGAAGAGATTGAGAAAATTATTTAATAACAACCCCAAAAAATACAATTGGCCCCAATGTGTCCACCAGGACAATTTTTAAACTTTTAAAAAACATATCATTTCAATATTCTATAAACATCCAAAGTGCTGAAAGAGATAAGAGCATCTTTAGGTCCATTAGGCAAGCAGGAACTTTGTAGAGCCTGATAAAGATAAAACATGCAAAAAAGAACATTATAGCTACAGATTGCATGTGAATATGGATAGGAAAAGCTTAAAGAAAATCTTCACCTCTGTAAAACATACTTATTTTACTGTACTACTTTAAATCTTTAGAGGGATAAGTTTTGTGTAAGTTTCTTTTTGTTTCTGTATCAGATTTTCTGAGATAATTTTTATACAGTTATATATATATGGAACATTGCACAAATATGTGTCATGTTTGCACAGTGGCCACGCTAATCTTCTCTGTATCGTTCAACTTTAGTAAGTATGCTGCTAATGTAAGCACAAGGGACGATAACTCTAAGTTAAGGTGAACAAAATCTCAACAGATGGACAGTTTGTACATTATAAAAGTAAACCCCACTTGACAAAATGAGCATAACTAGAATGAAAAAGAAAATAGCTGGAAAAAACATTCACCACAAATATAACAAAGGGTTATGTTTATAAAGAACTTTCTATGTTATATAAATAACTTACACACATTGATACCAAAACCAAAATATCTCCAATGCATAAACAGGCAAAAACCTCAAAGAGACAATTCATGAAAAGAGACTGTTAGGACCAGACAATGGTGCAGAGGTGAAAGGTAAGGCTCTGGGAGACAATCCAACACGGGAACATTCTCAGTTTGGGTTCCGAGATCTCCCTGATACACTGGGAACACGCTTGTCCATGATCTGGGGCTGGTTGAAATCTAGGGAGGGACTGTACTGTTGAGAGGGACTGTACTGTTGAAACCCTGTTGAAGGTTCTCTTTCTCCCTCTCAGAAGAAATAAATAATATTTAAGAGAGAGAGAGAGAGATACCATTAATAAACAAGCAGGTAAAAATGTTCAACTTTGCTTTTGATCAAAGAAGTGCCCACTCAAACTATTAGGTTGTTGGGAAAACCATGACGTATTTTTCTATGCAAAAATGCATCATGACTTTCCTGACGGCCCAATAGATTATAGCATATTAAATATATTATAGCATATTAAATCCACTGTATTAGGAGAATTTTAGAAGTTATCCAGTATTACAATACCATAGTAAAACTAGTTGACTCACCCATTATTTGTAGCCATATAAACTACTACCAACTCTTGGCAATACATATTAGACATCATCTATTGCAACTGCATGCTAACATGCACATATACAGCATATATAAAGTAAATGACTAACTCTAACAGGAGGGGAATTATTAAGAAATGGTTATAATAAAAATTAGTTTATCAAGCACCCTCATTTATCTTATACCATACAGTGTGCAACAGTTGCATGAGGTAGGTAGAAATTACTGACACTCAGAAAAAATGACTTGCACAAAAATCACACAACCAAAGGCTCTCAAACATCTGCTACCAAATCCCATGCCCCAAGCTCTCTTTGTGCTGATGGGGTTGGTTATAGGTATGAACTCTGAGCTTTGGTTTCTTTATCTTTGATTTCCTTATCTTTCTTCTCTATGGCACTTGAATCTAATATGAGGACTCAGGAGTGGTCATGAGGATTAAATGAAGCTCTTCAATGTCATGAAGTTCTCAGCACAGGACGTAGCACACAGATGGCACTCAGTAGATTAGAATGCCGGCCAGTTGCAGTGGCACAATGACACTGCCATGCACCATGATTCTGAGACCACAAGGGAAGGTCCTGGGTTTCCATCCCAACGTCTCCCTGTATACCCCAGGCAAGTGTATAAATGTGTGTGATCTTGGCTGGCTGAGACTAGGAGTTCAATTGTGATATGAAATGACCCTATTGGAGATGCCTGCTTCTGTCTGTCTCACTGCCTCATAGAAGAAATAAACTTTTTTAATTTTTTTTTTTTTTTTGGATAGGTTTTTGCTATAGGGCATGTGCGCTTGCCAGAAAGAGAGAGACAGAGAGACAAAAAGCGAGAAATCACCCTCCAGGGGGGATGGCCACACCGCAATCCCTTCTCCTCCATTCTCTTCTCAGGATCTTGGGCACGCACGCACATGCACCCAGTGTGAGTTTAAGCCACCAGGTCCGGGACTCGAACCGCAGTCAGCTACGTGAGAGTTCAGCAACATAGCCATTACGCTAACTGCTGGTCCCAGAAGTAAACTTTTTAAAAAAGGAATAATACAAAATACATCAGTTCATAGGTATATATACTATTATGATGATGTAAACATGGCTGCAAGTGGACAAGGACTAGAAATGAGGAATAATGAGAATGGCCACTGTGTGAGCAAAGCAAGAGCATAAACCACTTTCCTTTGGAAGTTATTTTGTTTTCACTACAACAAATAGAAATCTGGAAAGAAATTAAATTAGTTTATATCAAAATCTATTCAAATAAATTGGAACATTTTGGGGGACCAAACATTAAATTCATGATGTCTGCTTCTATAGTTCATGACTAAAACTCAGCAATCATGCCCCCTGAAGACATCATATGGTGTGTAGGACCAGCCAGTGGATGGCACTGCTTCACTTGCCCAAGGGACCAAAGAGGCATTTATTGGCCTCAACAAAATACTTGTGTTAGTTATTCAGTCTACCTCAAGACAAAGTCTTTTTCCTCAAAACTAAGACTCAGATATACCTCAAGAGAAACCCTGAGTAGTTGGGAAATGGATCTGAGTTTATTCCTCATGAAGCAGTACATTCTAAGACAGCTGTTTTGACCTTCAGAACTAAGGAAAATGTGGTAATTTTGTCATGTGACCAAAATCTATCACCAATGAGCAGAAAAGAGTTAGGACAGGGGCCAGGTAGTGGTCCAGCTATAATGCAACTGAACCCACATGGGAAAGGTCCTGAGCTCCTGTCCCAAGAACTCCCTGAGCACTACTGGCACATTCACACATGCCTATGATCCAGGCCAGATGAAAAGAAATGGATCGCGGCATGAAGACCCTGTTAGGGATGAGCCAACCTGCCTTTGTCTTTGTCTGTCTCGGTCTCTGTCTCTGTCTCTCTCTCAGAAAAAGATTTTAAAAAGGGGGGGGGGGGGGGGTGGCCAGTAGACGTCATAATGGTTACATCACTGGACTCCCATGAGGTCAACCACAGTTCAAGTCCTGGACCTTTTAGCTTAAAACTCATGCCAGGTGTGTGTGCATGTGTGCCCAAAATCCCCAGAGGAGAATAAAGGAGAAGGGATTGTGGTGTGGCCATTCCCCCTGGGGAGTGATTTCTCGCTTTCTGTCTCTCTGTCTCTCTGGTGAGTGCATGCTCCCTATAGCAAAAATCTCTCTCTTTTAAAAAAAAAGGAAAAAGAAAAGAACGGCAATTTTCTCCCTAGAGTCGTTTAAATCTGTAAATGGAGGAAACGCAAAACACCAGAGGAACAAGCTTTGGAATGATGGGGCTTCCATAGGATTTTCACTCCCAAAAGTTAGCACTCCTTAAAAATCTCCATCCGCTCCAAAGTCAGAGGTGGAAAAGTTACTGTACAGTCAGCTCCTGCATCTCCACAAGCTTGCTTGTGAATGACAAATCAGAAAATGTGTAGCTACGAGATAGAAATGTACTTGATCCAAGTTGAGCTTGAATAGTGAACAACTGCCTACATGACTCAGAACCTGGGCGGTTAGTATATGAGCTCCTATAAAAGAAGTGACAAGTTCAGCAAAGAATATAAATTCCAAGGAGAAATATTGGAGGATGACACAGAACCTAGCATGACCAGAGGCTGAATCACACTGAGCTAAGACTCATATGTCCAAATACCTATTCCACTGGGAATGTCAAATAGGCATTTCAAATTGAATATGTCAAACACTGAGCTCCAAGTCTTTTCTTTCAGCCACTCGGCCCATAGTCCTCAGGTATGGGCAATGCTATTCTTCCAGGCTCTTAGCTAGAGTCTCTTTGATTTCTCTCTTTCTCTCACATATTACATACAATCCATCAGAAAATCCTATTGGCTGCTGGACTGGCCTTAGCATAATGGCTTAAGAAAGCAGATAATATGTGGCCCATTGCAATTTGAGTCCAGGCCCTCAGTAGCTTGAAAATCATGCCTAGCACAGATGCATGCTTGCCCCAAATCCTGATGGGCTGGAGGAAAAATAGATTGGGATATGATCATGCCCCATTGGGGGGTCCTTTCTCTTCTGGTCCTTTCCCAGCACAAATGCTCTCTGGCACTAAAAGAAAAAACAAAATCCTATTGGTTGCATCTTCAATATATACCAAACCTCTCCTCTTATCATCTCCTACCCCATCTCCTTGCTGTTTCCAAGCACACTGGGTCTCCTCCCAGGGCATTTACACACACTGTTACTTTTGCCTGGAAAGCTGTTCCCCCTCCCCACCACCACCCCAGGTAACTGCATGGCTCATTTCCTCACCTCTCTTAAGTCTTTATTCAAATGTCACCCTCTCACTGGAGTTATCCCTGACACTGTATTTAAAACTGAAATGCTTCCCCCTCACCCAAGTCTCCATCTTCCTCCCCTGCTTTACTTTTCTATATTATTATTATTGTTGTAATAGAGCACATTTTACTTGTCTGTCTCCCTCCACTAGAATTGAGCTCCGAAAGACAAGGATTGTTTTATTTTTTTATTCATTGATTATATCCCCCAGCAACCAGTACAGTGCCTGACACATGAAAGGTGACCTGTTAATATTTGCCAAATAAATGAATTAATCAGTGAGTGAATGAGTAAATGAAGGAAGGGAGGAACACTATCTGAACTTGACAACCAAGTGCTAAGAATCCTTTATGAAAGCATCTATTCCAGTCTATATAGTTAGACTTTGTATCAAGTTTTATGGTTTAAAAATCCCTCTGCACAGACTTAATCCTCTAGAATTCTCATACTGATGCTCTGACATGACACCATCATCTTTCTCTTTTTCACAGAAATAGAGGCTTCAGAAGGTGAACTTAACTCAAGAACACTCAAGCCACCAATAGCAGAGTGAGCTTTTAAGCCAAGAACTTACCGTCAGCCACTGAAACGTGATGACACCCTGAGTGCCTACATTTTTTCAACTTCTGTATCCTTTCATTTTATTCATAATGGCATTGCTGACAGATTGTAACAAGTCAGATGTGAACTCTTAAATGCTATAAATTTCCATACCCAAAATGGGATATTTTAAAAGGCCACCTTTCATCTGGTTCTTAGCCGAAATTGACAGCATTGTGTACAGGAGAAGCAAACCCTCTCTTGACTCTCTTCATCTACCTGGAGACACAAAGAGGAAAGCCAAAACACTCAGGGCTGCAGGCCCTCCCTGCTCTCACACAGAGTGGAAGAATATCACCCCAGCATCGCCAGGCCCAGAACCTCTATACTCAGAAGGTTCGAGGCTTGGTTTATTAGCCAGAGTGTACAAGAATGTGCACTGAGAGCTTTTTGCACATGGACAGTGCCCTCCCCTCTGCAGCGGAGGTGGACTGATGTTTCTGAGCATCCAGAAAAGAACACAGACAGGTTTTATGAGGGCCGTAACCCAATTGACAAAGTGAGCTCTCTCAGCCTGGAAAATCCCTGCTCTGAACCAGTTGCCTTGCCAACAAGCCACATGCTTCCACTCTGCAGAATCCAATTTCTGAGCAATATGACAGTGACAGGTCCAGAGACATGATCCGTAATTTCAAGGTGCCTTTGAACACCTACTGAAGCCCTACGGACACTGTGGGACACTGTGGGACACTGTGGGTCCCTGGATGTACTCAGTAGTGTGGGCCATATTCAGGACAAACGCACATCGACCCCCCTCTGTGCAGTAGCCCTCATCCCCTCCAACCCCCAGCATTTTGCAAACTACAGAGAGCACAAGGCTAAGCCATGTTCTTTGTAACCATCATGACCAGAATCACTGCAAACACTTGCATGAGATTCATGTATTCAGTTATTTAATCCTCACAGCAGCCCTATAAGGTAGGTATTGTTAGTACCCAAATTCAGATGAGGGAATAAAGACATAGAAAGAATAATTAGTTTACCAGAACTCACACAGCTTAAGAAAGGCTGGATGTGAAGCTACGTAGTCTACCTCCAGAGTCTACCCTCTTAAACACTGCTATACTATCACACTCTAAAATTTCTTAGATGTTAAAGCTGAGAGATCGTTCTAGTTATCATTGCTGCATAGCAAACCACCCTACAACTTCATGAAGTAAAACACCCATTTGATTCTGCTCATGGACACTCTGGGTTGGGAACTCAGAGAGGACACAATCAGCTCATCTCTGCATAATGTCCACTTAGGACATCCACTAGAAAGGTTCAAAGGCCGACAGTGACTCCCCACCTAGGAATCAGCATCATCTAAAGGCATCCCCACTCACACAGCTGGCAGTTGATGATGGAGATCACCTCAGAGGAGTCTGTTGTACTGTCTCTGCATATGACCTGGGCTTCCTCTCAGCCTGGGGGCTTGCTTTCAGAAGGTGACTAGGTGCCATGGTTCTAAAAGCAAGTGTCCCAAGAAGCAAAAGGTAGATACTGTTGTTTTCTTAAAACCAAAGCCCAGAGGACCAGCAGGTGGCATAATGGCCATGTCACTGGACTCCCACATAGTCAACCATGGTTCGAGTCCCTGACCTGGTGGCTTAAACTCACGCCAGGCATGTGTGCATGCTTGCCCAGGATCCCAAGAGGAGAATGGAGGAGAAGGGATTGTGGCATGGCCATCCCCCATGGGGGGTGATTTCTCACTTTCTGTCTCTCTGTTTCTCTCTGTCGTTTTGGCAAGTGCATGAGCCCTATAGCAAAAACCTCTCAAAAAAAAAAAAAAAAGCCCAGAAAGTGGCACAACATCACTTCTGCCATTTTCTATGGGCCAAGTAGCCATAGTGTTCAGATTCAATGGGAGAACACATGAATTGAATCTCTCGAAGAATTGAAAGGCCAATTTTTAAACCACCAATGGGATCAGTTCGTCCTTCAAATTCTTGCTGAACAGCTAAAGCCCAGAGAAGTAATTTGTCCGAGGTCACATAACTCATAAGAGTCAGTGGCAGAATGGAAAACAGGTGCCTCCATGCCCTGTCCAGTGCTCTACGCCACTACTCATTTAGCTGCACATTGGAATCATTTGGGGAGCTTTTAAAACTACAGATGCCTGGGTCTCCATTTGCAGAAATTCTGGATTGTTTTGAGTGTGGCCCAGGTTTAGGGATCATAAGGCTTCTCGGGGGCTCTAATGTGCAGCAGTATGAGAACCATGCTTCTGTGCAATATCTCAAGATGGTCCCTATAAATGACCCCCACCACTGTTTCACTATGTCTCAATATTTGCAGTAGTCCTCGCCTGCCAGGAAGAAACCTGGCAGGTTTCTCCATGAAGAACAGATTTCTGACACCTTCACCTGGCTCAGAATTCATCCTGAAACTTTTGTTCTCCTTCCCCTTCCTGACGGAATTCTGATCTCCTCAGCTCCTGAACCCTCTCTAGCTCCTGGTACTTCTTAGAAGTGACACTTCTCCTTTGACACTCAACTCAACTACAGGTCATGTTGACCTCTTGGCCATCATCTGCCAAGATCCAGAAATTCAGTTCTGCTGTTGAGGTCCCTCACAGGTGGAGACCAAGACCAAGGTTATATTCTTGTGTTCAATCTGCATCAGCCTCTAGATGACCACTAACCTGAGTCATAATATCCTCCTCCAGCTCCAGATATGTCCTTCATTTCAGTGGGCCATGTGTGGAGTAAAAAATCTTGTCTAAGCTATGGTCTAAAAATTGATTCTGGGGACCAGCAGTTAGCATAATGGCTATGTCGCTGGACTCCCATGTAGTCGACCGCGGTTCAAGTCCCAGACCCAGTGGCTTAAAAACTCACGCCGAGTGCGTGTGCTTGCTTGCTCAGGATCTCCGAGGGGAGAATGGAGGAGAAGGGATTATGGCGTAGCCATCCCCCTGGGGGGGTGATTTCTTGTTTTCTATCTGTCTTTCTGGTGAGTGCACACACCCTATAGCAAAAACCTCTCAAAAAAAAAAAAATGATTCTGTGGAATCACTGCCTATTTGGTGAGAAAAAAAAAATCCATTGACACGGTTATTTTACTGAAATAATTGATCAGTTGTATCACATGTCATGCATCATAACAACTTGGCCAAAAACAATGGCCTAAACAAATATTTCCAGAGTTTCTTCTGAGATTCAGATTCTCATCAAGGCTGAATTGGGAAGAAAAAAAAAAAAAACACCACCACCAAAGACATACACACAGGTACAAGGGGCTAGCAGATGGCATAGTGGTTAGGGTGTTGTACTCTCACATGGTCGATCATGGTTTGAGTCCCAGACTAGGCTGCTTGAAACTCACACCAGACACATGTACGTGCCCAGGAGGAGAATGGAGGAGAAGGGATTACAAATCCCCTAGAAGGTGATTTCCCGCTTTGCTTCTCATTCACTCTGTCTCTCTCTGATAAATACACACACCCTATGGCCAAAACCTTAAAAAGGTTGGGGAGGAGTGGCAGGTGGTATGGTGGTTAGGGTGCTGGACTCCCACATAGCCGACCATAGTTCAAATCCTGGACCTGGTAGCTGGCTTTCTCACTTTCTTTCTCTCAGTCTCTCTTTGGTAAAATTAAATAGTGGTGGTGATAATAAATAAAACTAAATTTTAAATAATTATTTTTTAAAAGTATAAGTAGAGAAGTCTTCCTGACATTGCTATTCTATTGGATTTACTGATTTATATTAGGTTAGGAGATCTTTATAGTTTAATCATGTGTACACATATCCTGAAAATAATTTTATAAAACATATTTATTGTTTACTTTACACAAAATGGAGTCTCTAAACTTCCTAGGCAATTATTGTAAGTGTCCCAAAGAAGAGGTATAGTCCATGCATCGCTTCACAACAGGGATACATTTTGAGAAATGTGCCATTAGGCGATTTCATTATTATGCAAACATCATAGAGTGTACACAAACAAACTTAGAGGGTATAGCCTACACTTGCCTAGGCTACATGGTATAGACTATTTCCTGCTATGGGACACTGTCACATAGATGGTCTGTCATTGATCAAAACATCAATTACATTGTGCAGCTTATGACTATATTTAAAGAGAAAGAGAGGGAGAAAGAGAGGAATAGGCATTACTCACAGTGTCTCATCAAGCCTGGACAACCACTAACTTCAATCATAACATCCTCCCTCCGGATCCTGATCCTCCTTCCCTAGTCTCCCAGTTAGCCAGCATCACAGGCACATGCCACAGTAGCCTACTTACTCTAGGTTGATCCAGGAATCAAACCCAGGCAGCTATGTGGCTGATACACAAGTATCAGTGCCTTACCTCTTCTACCACCATGGCTGGGCCTAAAAAAACAATTTTCTTTAAATTGAAAAATGTTGTTGTCAGAGGGCTTGTGTGCCTATATGAGAGAAAAAGCACAATGGGACATGGTCATAACATGATCCTTTTTGCTCCATTCCTCCATCTCCATCCCATCAGGATTTCGGGCATGCACTATGTGTTTTTCTCAAGTCACAGCGCCTCCAGTTACATGGAATTCAGCTCATGATGCACAGCATTTAATCACTGTGCTATAGGACCAGCACCTAAAGGAACTCTTATCAGGGTTCATTATACTGTTACCTCTACTTTTGTGTATGTTCAAAATTTTCCATAAGATTATAAGAAGAGAGAGATGAAAAGAAAGAGGGAGAGAGGTCAACCTCAGAGGATTCTGTGGTAATATAAAACTCATTATATAAAATAATCCAAATAATACTTCACACCCCTCTACCCCCCCAAAAAAAGACCCTACATTTGTTCTGTGTGCATAAATTCTAATTTCTCTAGACAAGGGTTCTAAACATCTAAAATAATTCTTGCAAAGCATTTTTGTCTATCAGTCTTCATTTCTCTCTCCCTCTCCTATATAGTGCTCATGTGAGGTTCACATCCATCTTCGTTTACAAAAGTCCCCCCTACTTTATGTCATATATATACTTTAAGATTTAGTCCCTCTTTAGGTGGACACGGCCACATTCCATGCAGCCCGTGAGACTTCCTTCAATCAGCCCTTTAGTCGGCCTTTGTTTTCCTCTATAAATCCTTTCTTATACTCCACAGTCCATGGTACAGAGTTAATCAATTCCTGTTCAGTACCCTACTCACTGAAATAAATTCTGAAAGGCATTGCTTTGTAGATCAAGGTCCTTATAAGACACTCATCTACACAGATTCTATGACATTAGAGAGACAAGAGGGAAAGCCATTAAGAGCTCAAACACCTTCAGGTCTCTTTTGCCCCAGAAGAAAGAGCAGACACTATGTCAGAGACAAGGGCAAAGCAGTACTTGGGGAGCCACTGAGAACTCCCTGAGGAGCCAAGATGGTGCTTTACTTTTGCTGACCTTCTTTCAGCCACTCCTGGCACAGTAGGTGCCTAAAGCCCAGTCATCAAGGTTTAACAGCAGCTGACTTGATTTGCCTGGGTTCCTTTGGCAGAATTCTTTCCATCGAGAGCATGAACTAAAAGACCAAAGGCAATGCTTAACCCTAGTCCCTAACCATATTTCCTTCAGTAGTGCACTTCAGCCAAAGAAAATCAAGGCCTCTTCAGCAACTTGGAGGACCACTTAAAGGAGGAGAAACTGCTAAGGACAATTTCAGAAAGGAGAGAGTTGTTCGATATGAACCTGCTGTGGTCTCTTAACTTAATCTTTTTTCAGATTCTCCTGTTCAACCAGATATGTCATAGTTAGTATCATCCTCTTACCCACCCATTTTTAAATATATTTGACACTTTGACAACAAAGCACCACCCTCCCACAACTCCGACCTCACAGTCAAAAATTCATGTATAACTTTTGACTCCCCCAAAACTCAACTACTAATAGCCAACTGCTGACCAAAAACCTTACCAATAACATAGTCAATTAACACATATTTTGTATTCTCTATGTATTCTATACTGTATTCTTATAATAAGCTACATGGAAAAATAATTAAGAAAATGACAAGAGAAAATACATTTACTATATTGTATGAAAAAAAAAGTTCATAGAAATGCATACCAAGACTATGCATAGATTTCTAAGACTTTTGCACCAAAATAAACTCAACTATTAAATCCATTTTCCACATTTTCTGAAATTCCCACATATTTCCCAATATATTTATTGAAAATTTTCCGTGTATAAGTGGACCCATGCAGTTTAAATCTATATTGTTCAGCAGTCAGCTGTACTAAAAGAATAAGGGAGGGGAGTTAAGTCAATCAATGAATAGCATAGGATAATTTCTTGCAAAATTTTTGTGTAGAAAAAAACATTCCTGCAAATGTTGAAATTATAAGCTGTGGAATGGTAATTGTTACGTGTAAATAGATATTCCATGAAGGGTAGATATCAGACACTGACTTGGTTGAATGATAACATTTAACCTGACAAAAATTGTATGAGAGGCTGACCAGGAACAACTATATGTACATCTTCTACATTGACCTTAAAGATCTTACAAGTTTAACAAATAAGAGTTTTGACTCCAGAATAGACAGACTTGGAAAACCACTTGGAAGGGATTGCTGGGGTAAAAGGGAGAAATGACATAGCCAAGGCTATGTGATTTGGGGCAAGTCAGATGACCTTACTAAACTGGTTTCCTTATTTGTGAACAAAAATCCATGTATAAATTTTGACTTGATTAGAATCCCAACTTTGCCACTATGTAGCTGGGTGACTTTGGGCAAGTCACTCCAATTGAACATTTCTCATGTATCAAATGGTGTTGATAATAGTACTTGTCACATGTGGTTATTGTAATTGTCAAATGAGATGATCACATACAGAAAGAATGATGCCCTGCATAGAATTGGCATCCAAGAAACGTGAGCATCTATTGCAGTGGAGCTTGTTGACAGTGTTGTTAACAGTTTTTCTCAAAACCTGCTTATGAATATATTTCATACCATATATCTGCCATTATTCTGAGAGGGAGGATTTAGTATGGTTCATGAGTGAGAAAACGAGTTTAGAAAGTTCATTTGACTTGCCCAAGATTACATAGCCTTGGAGAGGATGAGGAAAAACAAGTATTCAAGCTCAGGCCTGTGGCCTACTTCATTTCTCCCTTTTACAACAGCAATCCCTACCAAGTGGTTTTCTAGGCTATGATTTGGCACTTTTAGTGACAGGAAATTCCCCACCTGCTGATGTAATCAAAAAAAATCCATCTTCCAATATCTCTATCGGTAGCAAATTTATCCTTCTATTGAACTGGAATCTGTGTCCATGTAACACCCACCCACTGGTCTGGCTCTGCCCTGCAGAGCCACCAGGAACAAATCTGCCCTGTCTTTCACATAACAGCCCTTAAATTTTTAAAGACCCAATTGTGTAACCCCTGCCAAGCCCTCTCTTTTCCAGGCCCTGACGTCCCCAGGTTCTTTAGCCATTCCTCTTCCAACCCATGGTTATGAATCCCCTTTCCACCTAGGCCTCCTTCTCTGCCTCAGGGCTTGACAAGAGGCATATACTATTGATGACCACAGACGCTTTCATCCTGCCCCCGGAGGCTTGTAATACATTTATGCTTTCTCAGGATGACACATACTCCAGGAGTACTAAGAATTGCTGTCAATCTCTCTGGCATCGTGAAGGACTCTGGCATTTCACCATATAATCATTTTTTTTCTCCCAAAGGGCCTCCTGCTTGAGGAAACTGTCATATTCTCCAGCCAAGGGAGCCAAAGTGTTCTGAAGCAGATAAGCATAACTCTGCCATGTGGTTCCCTCCAACACTTTTCTGACGCATCAGCTGGTGGTAAAGGAGCTGAAATAACCTGCAGTCTCAAACACTGTGCTCACTACAGCTCCCCAGGCCTCAGAAGCCTGTGAAAGGAAGAGAAGGTGTTTACCAGGACAGGATAGGTTATGCTGTGGTAACAAAGAGCCCTAAAACCTCAGGGACTTAAGAATAAAAATGTATTCCTTGCCCTAACCTCAGTGGCACAGAAAATAGCACAGTAAACCGTGGTGCTGGCTGTCACATGGCCAACCACAGGTTCAAATCCCTAGTAGACCTGAAAACATGCTGTATGTGTGAGCATGCACCCAAGATCCTGACAAGAGGGAGGACAGGGAAAGAGATTTGATTGCAGTGTGACAACACAGTTAACGGTGCCTGTCTTTCCTGCCCTTTCTTACTCTCCCTGTTTCTTTCCTTCTCTCCCTTGCGCTCTTATTGTGAATAAACAAATGTCTTTAAATTGCATTATTTATTCATTTAAAGTTGGCTGCAAATCTGGCAATTCCCCCAGGGTAGTTCCCTTTCAAGTGATGACTCACTCATGGGTCTAGGGGACTTGTATACTACATACCTTATAGGATAGATATACACCTCACAGGGGCCTTGCATTCCATATCAGAAAGGCATGGCTTCCAGACAAGGAAAGAGCCAGCTCTTCATTGCTTCCACCTAGAACCAATATAAATCACTCTTGCTTCTAGCCCCTGGACCAGAACATTAGTTTATTTACAGGCCCTCATCTAACTGCAGGAGGGATGGTAAATATGGGGGACCCCCTGGATGTTCACAGAGTAGTAAATATTTTGTCACAGAAGGGAAACTATCTCGATGGTCTTTAACCCTGACACTCCTCCCTATACAACTAGGAGATACCAAGCAATCTGCACTCGCTTCCAATGATTCACACACTTCTCAGCATCTGTAGTGTGAGATGGTTGCTGCCCCCAATGTCATTCTCTGAACCCCTAAATGGTGGACTTAATTGTCAGCTGCAGAAAACTCTTTCCCATCTCTCTCTTGTTATATTCACTTCATTGAAATCCTCATCATTTCTTTTCTGAATCTATTGTTGTGATATTCTTAACTGGTCACCATTCCCTTCTCTGACTCACAACTGTGCATTATCTTTTTTTAAATCTAATCTGAATATACACTTCCTGTGCTTCAAATGCTACCAATAGCCACAGTGTCTACAAGATAAATTCAATTTCTTTAGAGCTACATCAGAAAGCTTTTTTAAATCTGATTCCAAAGGCTCTACTAGCCTCATCACCCCATGTCCAATCCTGTGTTCCTTGTGCTCAGCCACCCAAAACCCACACTGCCTTCTCGAGGTGCCATGGCACTCCCCAGAGTGCTCCTTCTAACCTATGGCAGCCATAAAACTCAGCTGACCCTCCAACACCCAGCTCATGTGTCTCATCAGTGACCGCTTTCCTTATTCTTCCCAACACAGTTATCTTTTTCTTGCTCCAAGTTTCAGATATCGTGTTAATATACCTCAATTGTACTTCTTTGATCACGTGTCCATCCCTTCTATTCAGTGGATTTCTCATTTACGGTGGTCATGCCTTGCTCATCTCTGCATCTCCAGCAGATTGAATAATTCCTGGCCCAGGATAGATGTCAATAACCATTGAATAAATCCATAATGCAAACTCCCTATCATATGTTGCTGAGAAAGAGGCCATTTCTTCATATACTGTTTTTTATTCCAAAATAATGACAAAAACAGGAAATGGAAAGAATAATAATAATAGTATAGCTCACAGCCTGAGCTCTGGGGTTTAAAAGGAGACTGTTAAATTCCCTGGAATTTTTCCAGCACCATGAAGACCAGAGGCTCCAGGGTTACCACTTTGACTTCTGGATCTTTCTAAGATGGCCTCTCTACCTCATTCAGAAAATCCTATGAGGATGGACTGAAAATAAATAGTGGTTTGATCAGCCCAGTATTGAGCTATTTCAATGCATTCCCCCTCCTGAGCAGAGAGACTGCATGTCCTGAAAGAAAAGGAAAGCGTGTATGAAAGCCCTGGTTATTCAGAGGGGAGAAGAGAGAAAAAAAAAAAAAAAAAAAAAAAAAAAAGACTTAAAAATTCTCAAGAAAGCCTTCAGCACTGTAACTAAATGTTAATGTTTAAAGATATCCCAGTATTTCAGGAAGCCATTGGTAGTGCCACACTACAGCTCATTCTAGTTTTAAAGAGAAATATTTGACTTGGAGGAACGGACCCCATGCTGACTCCAAGATAAACTTTCCTAGCTCTCTCAGGCCAATTTTAATGCTAAGAGCAGCTCCATCTGAGTAAAAGTTCATTTTTGAGAGCCAAGCTGTGAATTATGCTACAGGCTGAGCTGAGCAGTTGGTCTTTTGCTGATGAAGGCAGAAGCCTGAATATGATACAGAAGTGGAGGGGGGAGCCAGGGACATCCGAGGGGGATTATCACAGAAGGTCAGACTAATTAAATCGAGAGAAGTCACCAGAGAGCCAGAGCTCCCACACATACCATCTTCAATGCTCTGACACATGCAGGGTTTGATAAGAAAAAGAGGGTTGAATTGCCACTTTCATCTGCCTGGAAGGACAACAGTCAACCAAATAAAACTTTTTAATATTGGTTTAAACCTGGGTGGGAAGGAAGAATTGAAACTGCTGCCAATTCTTAATTATTCAGTTGAATCAGAGTCAGGCAGAGTAAAGGCGGGAGGCGAAATCCAGGTATCTTTCAGGTTAGCTGTTTAATGCATGTTTGTTACACATCTACTATGTGCCAGGCATAGCTCAGTGTAAGGGATAAAATAAATAAATGTTTCCTGCCCTCAAGGAGATCACAATTGATAAATGTTCATGTGATAACATTATACAATGTGATTTATGGTCTAATAGAATTATCTAAAGATTGCAAAAAGCATTTGGGAGCAGGGGACTCTCTTAATGCATGAGTTGTACAGAGCTGACTTCATAAAGGAGGCAATACATGTGTAAACCCTTAAGAGTAAGAATTCTTCACATGGTGCATGGGAGAAAGGCTGAGACCACAGCACAAAGAGCAGGAGGCTTGAGACCATGACATTTGGAATGGTTTGGAAAGGTAGACAGGATGGGACATAGAATCCATGTCTAGGAATTCTGGAGATGAAACTGATAAGGCAGGCAATTTGCTATTAGACCCTGAAGGACCTTGAACACCACATAAAAGCATTTAGAATTCATCCTGCAGGCAGTGATTAAAGTGATTAAATGAAAGATTTTTAAAGGTGACATGATCCAAAATATATTTGAGAAAGATCACTGGACCACAGATGGAAAATGGAAAAGACATGTAGGGAAAATCCCTTTCCAAAGTTTCTAACAATCAATGCCTGAATGACCATCTAAGCAGCACCTCCTCTCTGGCCTCATCTCCAGCTGGGCCTCACAGTAGGGATGCTCCAAACAAGCAGTTCCAGAGAATCTACTGTGTGTGCACCCAGCACTACATTGTCTGCTCAAAGCCACAAGAGTATGCCGAAGCCAGCTCATGCCAGCTTTTACCAGCTCAGGAGAGTCCATTGTGCATATCTATTCATGGCTTCAGAGACACCACATTTGTAGCTTGAAATCAGCCATGGCAGGAAGCTTTACACCATAGTAACCTGCCAATGCTACAAACCAGGTTTTTTTTTTTTTTTCCTTTGCCACAGAGTCATTTATTAAACATTTCACCAGCACGCCACTTGAAAAGACTTCATCTCAGCCCTCCATGAAAGCAACGTCTACTTAAAGAGAACAAGGCAATACATGTGAAATGGTGCCAGAACAATTCAGTTTAGAATTTAGCACCCACTGAAGATGAAGGAGTCATGAAGCACTAGGGGGTAGAAAAGAAAGAAAAGGCCCTTGAGAGTGATGGTCCAGGTGTTCCTCATCTCAGACTCAACCACTCTCACCCAAGCTGAGGCTTAATCAATTAGGTCCCATCTGGTGCTAGTTATCATGACTAGCAATCTCCAACTATCATTCTCAGACTTGGGTGAGCTCAAAACAAACCATGCTGTCCAACAGCCACAAAACTGCAGACTTAGGAAGAGAATCCAGCCCAAATCTCTTGCTTCATTCATCCAGAAAATAAGGCATCAGTTTGTAGTGACTTATCTAAGGCTTCAAAACAATTAACAGGGCCAGACAGTGGTACAGCAGTAAGGCAATACCCTGGGATACTGGACCCACATGGGAAGGTCCCACATTGCATCCCAAAGCCTCCCTACACTGGAGATCTAGACCAATTGAGGATAGGGGTGGACTATGGTTGGAGATCCCAGTGGGGATGCACCCTCCCCGCCAAGAAATAAACTTTAAAAAAATATTAACAGCAAAATGGAAACTGGAATAAAGCTCTCCACTCAGCCCAGCAAACATTCCAGTACCCCATCATTTTTACATTTATAAATAAATGTACCACCACTACAGCCTACCCTTTCCTTAGATCCTGGGAACATACATTTTGTAGAGTATTGCTCATGACTGGTATAGTGCTCCTGTCTCCAGTACTCCTGGGAATGCCTGACATTCAGAAAAGACATGCCAGATACTCAAAATGTTAGCTGCATGGAAATTTAATCAATAACATATAAAAGCATCAAACCGAGAAAATCCACATGCAGGTTGTCTTCTGAGGCTCCATGAGGAGCTTGGGCCATCAGTCTTGGGCTGAGTGTCCAGGGTTCAAGAGCAGGCTGGGAGTAGCTGCTGAGACGAGCGTGGAGTAAGAGAGCCTTGAGGTCAGCACCCATAGATAATGGCAGGATAGAAAACCAAAGGGAGTCTGAGAGTCATGTCAGCCCAAAAAAGCCCCAGCAGAGCAATCCAGAATGAGACAGGTAGACTGACGAATGGGAAGGTCTAATATAGAGAAAAGGAGGCATAGCCTCAGAAGTGTCCCTGGGGCCTGAGTGACAGTCACTGATGTTTATACTAAGCACCTACAGCTCTACAGCTCCCCAAATATGGATCTCACAGCCCCAGACATTTTCCTAAAGAGATTTTGAGGCAAAGAATTAGACCACCAGCATTCTTCCTTAACCAAACCAAGAACTCACGTAAATTTTTTTAAAATGCAGCACAATTTCATGAAATAATGGATATTTAGGGCCAGCCAGTGGCACAGAGATAGCATGCTGGACCTATATGGGGAGCAGTCCTGGGTTCACATCCCAGGACTTCCCTGAACACACCAGGTACCCATGATCCAGGCAACTGAACTGGGAGTAGATTGTGGCATGGGGACGTTGTTGGGTATACTTTTTTCTTCCTCTCTGAAGAAAAAGGTAAACTTTAAGAGAAAATATAAATGATGATATTTTAACCCCCCCAAATACAGAAAGAACCAATTGTCAAAATAAAGGGCATTCATGTAACTTTACTTCATGCAGTTTCATGACAAACCCACAAAACAGAAGTTAACCATTATTTTACTCACTCCATCAGACTGCTGGACCAGCTGGGAGGAAGCACCAAAAGAATGGTGGACATGTTTGGAACCACCCAACTCCCACATGTGCATGTCCTTCAGCTCATTTATTATAGCCAAAGGAGAAGATCAATCTCTTGGGGCATTTTCTCCAGCACCCAAAGGTGAGCACCATCACTGGTCTTTCCCAATTTCTCAGGCCTCTTCCATGTAAAGCATCTGGCGTCTCATTCCTAGGGTTACTCTGTCTCCCATTGCTCCCCCTTGACAGCCTAAAATAAGAAGAGGGAACCCCCAGTTCTTTGCTTTGTGTAAGGCTGTTTTTAAGGTCATCTTTGCTCCTCTGCCACTCAAGTGTTGGAGATCTAAGTAGACAGACATTCACTGGCTCACTCTGTGCAGGTGGGGGTAGTAAAACATGACCTTGAGGCTCAAAATGCTCCTACAGCTCTGGGGCTATGCTGTGCTGGTACTTGAGTTTAAAACTTAGGTGGATGTGTGACATCACTCCAGCCAAAGAGAGCAAGAGAAAGAGACACTCCAGGGCATGTGAACATGGGACCCGTCACAGACCCACAGTCCTTGGTAAATCATACAGTTCTAAAATGTCAGTTCTAAAAGAGCCCTTTTGGATTACCTAGTCCAGGACTCACAAAGAAGTTTCATCTCACACATTGACATCAGCTGAGTAGGAGTAGATGCCTGGGAGGCTGAGGGAAATGAGGCTGGGTATAGGCTCAAGGGGGAAAGTGTGCTGGAATTGAATTCATTATCTGCTGTGGACTTTGAAAGAAAAAAAGCAACCCTCACTGTGGACCCAGGCAAACTTCCCTGTTACAGTTAGGGAAACCAAGGCAGCAGGTGATTCTTCCAGTTCATCAGGATCATGTCCTGCTGTCTGATCCATGTGGTCTACGGTTCATCCCACCACATTGTCTTTTCATGGATCTAGTTTACTCATCAGTTAATATACCTGAATCCTGTTTAACTCCTGCCAGCAATTCCCCCTTTCCCAACCTGGCCTTTTCTTTCTCTTCCTATGACTAGGCTAAAACTTCAGAGCATCCACAATGCTTCACCTGTTCCATGGGACACTCACAGGAAGTTTTGTTTCTGGGATTTGCAGCCTACCCTACTCAAGTCACTCTCTGGTTGGCAGGGTTCTGAAGTGACACAGTCATCTTTTTAACTTGGACTGCTGTGATTTTACTTCAGTTGATAAATTCTAGTCTTATTCCTGTCTCTTCACCTTCTATGACACCACACTTGTCTTGACTAATATATCTGAGTTGTAGTTATTCCTGTATTTATCAATGATAAGGTCCTTTAGAAATGCATCCATGTTCTTCTATACAGATGCTCCACCTATGATGGGGCTATGTCCCAATGAACTCACAAGTGAAAGTATCATAAGTCATAATGCATTTAATACACCCAGCCTATCAAACAACATAGTGTAGCTTAGCTTATCTTAAACATATTCAGAACACTTACATTAGCCTACTGTTAGGCAAAATAATCTAACCAAAGCCCAGTTTATAATACAGGGGTGACTATCTCATGTCATGTATTGATAATTGTACTGAAAGAGAAAAACAGAATGGTTGTACAAGAACTTGATGTTTAGTTTCTACTTAACAAGTGCTGCTTTGCACTATTGCAAAGTCAAGAACCACAAGTCAATCATCATAAGTCAGGGACTGTCTACACTAGCCAGTGTTTAACGTAGGATGCAAGATTAATATTTTGGAAGGTGAAAATGAGATTGTCATTGAGTCTCATGTTATTTTGTGCTTTAAACACCAAGCACATATTTTCGATCTATCAGATAAATTCGTTCCGCCACTCATCTGCTGTAGAGCACAGCTCCCAGCCACATGATGGAGGTTTTCACACCATGTTTCCAGGTCATCTTCAGGCTTGCCTCCCGGCCCTTCCCTCCATTTGCTCAGTGAGGTGGTTTTCACATTTCATTTTAGCAGAACTCTTAGAACAAGTGAAATATTTCACCAAATCCCAAGACAAAACACTGAAAAGCTGAGATGTTCTAATAAAGTGAGATGCTCTAATAAAGCAACCTGCTTACACTGCCCCTTGCTCCTTTCAGAAACCTCTGACCCACCCCATGGCACCCCCCAGAGCTTCCCAGGTCCCTGGAGCTCAGTAGATCTCACACAGTCTATGAAGCCTTTCACATGTGCCTTTCTCTCCAGTATGTTTTCCTGAACCCAACCACACTCAGCTTCCAGCCTAACGTTATCTCTGCTCTAATCTTTTTTATTATTTCTCCATGAGAGAGACCCACACAAAGACAACAGCATCCCCAACAGGGTTTTAACACTGTAATCCACCCCTGACCTTCATCCACCCCAGATCACAGGCACATACTTGCCTGGCCCACTCAGGGAAATCCCCAGACCTGAACCAGGAAGCTTCCATGCGAGATTGCCTCACAGTCAGGTTCCACCACTTCATTACCATCTGACTCCACTACTATAATCCTAACACCCCTTTCAACCTATCACTTCCTGGTGTCAAGTCCAAACCCTTTCTGCTGACTCCAGGATACAGAGGAATTCACTCACATATCTAACCTGTGCCCCAATTCTTACCTCTAACCCCGTCACTCAACTTCACTGGAATTACATATTACCCTTACCCAGCTTACCCACCTCCCCCATAGACCCCTCCTTAGCCCTCTTCACATGCCCCATTACCCTCCCCACCTCAATCTCAGCCTCTTCTCTGGTTTCCATTGCCTGGAGTCACCTTCCATATGTGCCCAAATCCAGAAAACCACCCTGAATCTTCCCCCTCCCTTATTTTGCATGTCCAGTCAGTTGCCAGTCCTGGACATGACCTTGATAACTTATCTTGTACCACACCCCTCTCTTACCTCACTGCCATACCAGCCGTTATTTGGACTTTCTTCTCTTACGGACTTCTGGAAGTGCCTCCTATTGGATCTTCCTACCTCTCCAATCCACCTTAGCCAGAGCTACAGAGCAAGCCATCCAAAACACAGCCCTCTTGCCTGGACTCCCTTGCTTTTAACCTTTCAACAGTCTCAATGGCTTTGCATTAAGGTCTATAGCTTCAGCTGAGTATAAAAAGCTAGTCATCCTCTAGCCCCCACCCACCTTTCTATCATCTCCTACCACTCCCACACACCTGACTATCAGTCAGTCACTCCAAATACCACCACTTTTCCATGGGGTCATTTTTTTCACCTGGGGGCACGCTGACATTTTTGTCAGCAATATGCACCTACACAACAGAATCTGGAGGTGAGCAGCCACTAGCCAAAGAAGCCTCCAAGAGCCTCCTGCTGCCCCCTCCACCTCCAGCAATTATAGGGCAAATGTCCTGCCCAGCAGGTGGCCAACTTGTTAAATACCTTGGCTCTCACCCCTGTGAGCTCTGCCTTCACCCTCAGCCTAGACCACCAGCCCTTCTTCCAGGCCCCTGTGGTTCCTACTCCTCTTCCATGTGCCCCTACACCTTACCCCAGGGAGAGGCAGTGATTTCTCCAGCCTCACTCAGCCACTCTTCTCTCCATGTTACAAAACTGGCCCTGTTATATCATGATTTCTTTCTCTCTCTCCCCCACTCAGCAAGAGCTGCTTGGGAGCCAGATCCCAGCTCTGTCACACAATAGACTCCATAAGTGCTTGGTGAACTCGACCTTCTTAGCAATTTAGAGAAGTCCTACCTCCTCATGAAGCTCTCTCCCTACTCCTCTCTCACACCTAAAACTTCTTCAGGGCTTACTTGGGTACAACAAGGCACGTAATAGGTACTCAATAAATACGAGCTCTCAGGTTGCAAAGTATAAGCCCCTCCCTCCAAATGAGGCTGTATAACAGACGCTCTTAGAGAAAATGAAGGAACACAGCTGAGGCCAAGGAAATGAGGAAATAACTGCCAATAACAGTGAGCATCCAGGAACCTGGTGAGACAGGAACCACTGCTCCAGCTCTGACTTATAAAGGAGCAGCACTTCCCCTCCTCTATCCCTGGAAGCTCTTCCTCCTGCCCAGGATCTCCAGAGTAAGGCAGCCCAAAGCCCAGGCTAGAGAATGATAAAGGAGGAAATCAAACAAGTCTCTTGCTTCAGCTATGCGGCGCTGTGTGTTTTTTAAAAGAAAACAGAATCAAAAGAGCATCTTTCTCTTTCTGAGACAGGCACAAGCAAAATCACCCAGGCTGACTTGTCTTCTCCAGATTTCTCCTAACAGGCCTCAGAACCACGCAGAGGGTGGGGTGGCTCCTCTGTCTCCAGTCTGAAGCCAGGAACAACTAAATCTCTTCTGTTACCAGTCTTTCCTGGGTATTCTGGGAAGGGAGAAGGAAGAAAGAAGGAAAAGGGAAGGAAGGCGGCAGGGAGGGAGCCACATAATCAGCAGCTACTAGAGGCCTGCACTCAGCCAAGTACTTTGCACGCGTCCGCTTCCTGAACCATGAAACGGCCCTCTGAGCTTGCTATCATTCTGATTTTAAAGCAAAGGGAACAGAGGCTTGGGAAGTTCTTTGATTTGCCCAAGGGCAGAGGGCTAGCAAGAGGCAGTGCTCAAACTGTAAGCCAACATGTCTGATTGCAATTCCAATAGGCTCTCTGGGGTGCTGCCCCCCCCCATTCTTTGGATTCTCCAAATTACCAGCAGGACCAAGCTGGGCTTGACATCCTGTCACTCTCCCCACTTTCTGCTTGATGAAGCAGGTCCACACCCGTGTGGCTTCCAGACATGAGGGAATTTACTCAACACCCACATGCATCCATGTGATTTTTACAAGGTCAGAGCTAAAGATGAGCAGCGGATGGGGATTACAGACAGCACTGCCTGCATGAGCCCAAGGCAAGCAGAGCACTGAGATTGCCCCTTGTTTGAGCATCGGTTCAAACTGTCACCTGCGATAACCAGGCTGTCCTCCGGCTCCCTGTCTGGTGTTGCCCCCACCCATCCCCCAACACCATCTCTATCACAACACAATTTATTTTCTCCTTAGTTCTCACTACTGTCCAGAATTATTCTTACCCAGGTATGGCCTTGCTTAGCATCTATGTGCCCCACTAGAACATCAAGTCCAGCTATGACCAAGATGAAACAGGCTGTCCTGGAATTCCACTGCCCAAGGGCTTCTTTCCCTGGACTCCTCTGTCATGTCTCCTCACCACTTGATCTACCTGGCATGAGATGCAATGTAATGGATCTGCCTGAAGTGAAGCTAGTCTCAGCGGGAGCTGGAGTCTCAACTCTGCCAGCATCTACCGCTAGGAGATCCCTCCAGAAGCATCAGCTTGGAGCCCAAAGAGCCACTGCAAAACAGGGCAAGAGGATGTCCCTAAAAAGTTCTCAGGGCCAGCACATGATGTGGGGGTTAAGGTGCTGGACTCCCACATGGTCAGCCATGGTTCAAGTCCCGAAGCTGGTGGCTTAAAAATTATGCCAGGCATATGTGCCTAAGTGTCCAAGATGTCAGGAGAATGTAGATAAAGGGATTGCCGTGTGACCATCCCCCCTGGGGGATGATTTCATACTTTCCCTCTCACTGTCTTTCTCTGGCAAGCTCACACATCCTATGGCAAAAATAAAACTCTCACCAGAAAGTGAGATCCTATGTCCAAGGGCCCCCAAGAGGAGGAATAGAGAAGAGATTGTGGTGTGATCATCCCCTGTGGGGGATGCTTTCTCACTTTTGCTCTCTCTCTTTTTCTCTCTGTGGAGTGCATATGCCCTCTGGCATTTTTTTTTTTAAAAGCACTCACCAAGGATGCATGTGCTCTGCTTGCCCACATTTCTCATCAGGTGGAAGGAGGTGCTGCCCCCATTTCCCAATGAGCTGGTGGTTGTCAGTCATAGATGCTTGGCTTTAGGTTTGGAAGAGTGTTTGAAAGTACAGTTATTGGGGTGCTTGTCAAATGCAGATTCCAGGGCCCTGAGCTTCTCATTCTAATACATGGTGACCTTGAAATCTTTCCTTCTTTAATAGACTGCAAGAGAGAGAAAAACCAGAAAGGTTGAGCCTTCCCTGCTCTCTCGAGAGGAGGGCCACACCTAGAAGCAGGACAACCCTCATCACTGTGGACAAGTCATTGACCCCGTGACTTAGAACTTACTCATCAAATAACTTCAGATTCAGTATCATTTGCAAAACTCCTGCACTGACAGTCCTTGAGGAATCAAACACCTCAGTCATTCACCCTCACCAAGAGGACGTTGTCACACAGCAGTAGGCTCCCATCACAGTCAGCTAGGCAACTTGCGATTATATTCCTTCCCAACTAGAGCTCCAAATCTTTATGTAGGGTTGGCCCTGGAGTCTAGTGGTTAAGGGGTCAAGTCACACATGGCTGACCATGGTTTGAATCCCATCCCCAGCAGCATGAAAAAACACACTGGATGCGTGTGTGCCTAGAATCACAATAGGATGGAGAATCAGAGAAGGAATTACGACGTGACCATGCCCCATTGAAAGGATGCATTCTCCCCATCTCTCTCTCTCTAGCTCTCAGTCTCTCTCTGATGAGCACACACATCTCTGGCAATTAAAAAAAAAAATCTGCATGTGGATACATTTGAACAGTTACACCCAGGGGAGAAATCAGATCAGACCAATAGGTATGGCCCCTGTTATTTCTCTTCAGGGGTTTTGTAGCATGAATGCCTTGAAATACCATTAATAATCCCTCACCCAACCTCTCTGGTACCCTCTTCCAAAAGCCAAAATCTCTGGTTTGGAGGGGAAAAAATCCTACAAGGTCTTTATAACTCTACACCCAACCATCTGCCTATTGGTATGGTTTGAATGTCCCTTCCAAAAACCATGTTGAAATTTAATTGCCAATGTGAGGGTATTCATAGGTAGAACCTTTAAAAGGTGATTAGGGTCCAGCCTATGGCATAGTGGTTAAGGCAGCTGGGTCCCATGTGGTCAACCACATGGTTCAAGTCCCACACCTGATGGCTTGGAAAAAAAAAAAAAAAATCAGGGAAAATGTGCATATGTGCCCAAAATCTCAAAAGGTAGTAGAAATGGAGAAGGGGCTATAGCATGACAATTCCCTATGGAAATACTATCTCATTTTCTCTCTCTGTCTCTCTCTCATGAGTGTACGTACCCACTGGCAACCAAAAAAAAAGTTAATGTTTGTGCAAAAACAGTGAAATCCATGCATAATTATCTCATAATATGCATTTTTCATAAACTTTTTGAAGATCTCGATATCTTGAACTTACATATCTCTCCCCACACTTACGAACTGTTTGTCTGACTTCTGCAATTGCCAAGTACAACAGTATTATGCACCTGGCATTTCTACTCCTCTGTGTTTCCTCTTTTCCAGCCAAGAACTCTGGTCTTATATACCTGCTCCCCACTAAAGAACGCTTTCTTGAATGTATCTTGACAACCTAATTCAGTTCAATCCACAGGCATTATATTTCCACTCAGCAAATTTATACCTCTCAGTCTGCAATTAAGAAGGAAATATGGTCTATGTGCCCCCTCTCTGCTACAGCAGGAAGAAAAATGTTTATAGTTGGTACAAAATGAAAATTCCCAGCAAGCCAAAATCCAAAATTCACATCACAAAAGAAAAGTTTGCCCTTCTCTAAGTGGTTTCCACTCTGCTGAGTGTGCCTTCTCCCTGCCCCTCAAGACAGCCATCCACCTTCTATATGGAGGAGAAGTTCAAGGGCTAGAAGTAAGCAACTGGCATGATTTCATTGCAACTGTGGCCCTAACTCCACGGCACTTCCTGTCCAAATATGTCACTGGTTTCTATGCACTTACCCATAGCTCATCTCTATCAAAAGCTCTTTTGTCTGGGGTTTTGCAAATTCTACTGCCAAAGGCCATTACTGCTGGCAGATGCAAACAATAGCAGCATGGGCTGGTGTGTTTCTCTAAGCAACCAAGCTGCTGTTTCCTTGAGGTTAAGCGATGCCGGACTCCCACATGGATGACCACACAGTTCGAGTCCTGAACCGGGAGGCTTGCTTTCTCATATTCCCTCTCTTACTCTCTTTCTCTGGTGAGCACACATGCTCTGTAGAAAATAATAATAATAATAATTTAAAAATTAAATATTTTTTAAAGCAAAAAAAAGAGAGAGAGAGAGAGATGCAACATAAAGGTGCCTGGATGACACCTTTACTGGCCAGCAATCCAGCTGAGCCTCCTCTTCCAGTCCTCCCCCCCCCCCCCCGCCACCACCAGTCTGAGTCTTGTTTCAAGTGTTTTTGGTTACTGTGGCAAGTTGCCTGTGAATGTTAAATATTCAACAATCTTTGGGCTCCTTAGTGCTTTTGTGTAAATAAATTGCCTTGAAGAAAAGAACAAGATGATCTGAACGAAAAGGAGCAACACAGCAAGTGAGCAGAGTCAACAGTTCAAAGGAGGTTAAAAAGAAAGAAGACTGCCTATTCAACAAGATACACACCACAAACAGTAGGGCAAGGGGAGGAACTAGTGTACATCTTTATGGAAGACAGGGTTAGTACAGTGGGAATAAGATGATGCTCTGCGTCATCCATGCACTCGGCTAAGATGCTATTCTCTGCAGTGTAAGACCAGATGGGAGGCCTGGATTCCATTTCCAGTCCAACCTAAAGGGCAGGTATGGTGCCATGCAACTGTAATCTCAGCAGCTTGACAAAGCCGAGGCAGAGGGATCATGTGCTTGAGGCTGGCCTAGGCGACATAATCAGGTCCTGTCTAAAAATGATCTGGGTGTGGTGTGTATTCCTGTAGTCCCACCTGGCAGTCTGAGGCAAGAGACCTCAACACAGTGAGATGCAGTCTAAAAAATAAATAGATGGATAGATTGTGAGCTCTGATTGAGGACTGCCAGGGAATGCATCCTTCAGAGCTTTGGGCAAATATGAACTTCTCTGGGTCTTGGTGTCCTCTAAAATAGAGTTTGGACTGAACTGATAGGGTTGTTCATGAAGATTAAATGAAATGTGACATGTGCTTGGCTCAATAAATGTGAGCTCCGATTAGTAACCAAAACACACTGCTAAAGGGAGACCTGAAAACTATCCAAAGTAAGCCTTCATCTACAGATATTTAAAATCTGGGAATTTAAAAAGGGATGCGTATGCATGGGCATGTGTTTTACACACACACACACATACACACATACACACATACACACACACACACACATACATAAACATAGCCTGTATTCTTTGAAATAAACAACAATCACAAAATAATAGTAATGCTGGCCGCTATGTACCAAGCAGTATACTAGCCACTTGATACAGACTCCTTTCACCTTCAGAACAGCCCTTGAGAGAATGGCTAGTGTTGCATTTCACAGATGGGGCATTGGAGGCTCATTGAGAAGTAACAGCGCTGACTACATGGTAGTTAGGGACAGATCCCAGGGACCAGCTTCAGAGCTGCCCTACACTCTGTGTAGGTTCTTACTTTTACACTGCACAGCCTCTCTGCCTTAGGGAGAAAAAGAAGCTAAGTGTAAGTGGGAAATGTCCACCCTGCATGGATCCTGTTTCTCAGATGCCAAATATATGAAAAAATTGCTAACATAAGCTTCAATTCAGAGAAGTACATTTCTCCTCATTTTAGCTGCTAGTCTGGGCTGACAACGAAGGCATTCCAACACAACTGCCCAAATCCCTGTCCTACCATGTGAGTTCTCCTCCCCGACGTGACAGCCCCAACAAACTGCCCAGGGTTTCCCATTTTGGAGATTTGACCTCTCTCTAGTGTGCAGAGACAGCAAATGTACCACAGGAGCGCAGGACACTCTCAAAGCACAGCCACACAACAGGCCTAATTAGCTTATTTTTACCTACGCGGCTCCTCCCAGCAGTGTCCAATCCCTGCAGCCAAAAAGCTAAGAACCCGGCTGCCAGCATCTCTGCAGTGGCTTCTGAGAGCTGTTCATAATTAATTTTATAAAGGGCCTTGGCTCCCCATCCTCATTCCATGTGCCTGACTCAGGTGAGGTCATAACAGTCATCATCGTGCAAGCTCTATCCAATAGAACAAGGACTCCCTGGTATGTGCATGTGTGTGCACATGTGCATATGCATGTGTGCGAAAGAGAGAGACTCTCCAACACAAACAGAAGCTAGCAAGTAGACTCTCATTCTTTACAGACCCTGGATTGGCCTTAAATGGTACTTTTTCATTCAGTAATTTATTCAACTAATTAAGTGCTTTATATGTGTGCCAGACACTGCCCTGGGCCCTGGAGATATAGAAAGGATTCAAACACATGATCTTTGTCTTCAAGAAACTTACTCACAAATGGAAGATTTGAGACCAGACAGTGGCATAGTAATAACACAACTGGCCCCATGTGAAGGGTATGCGGTTCATGTCCCAAGGCCTCCTTGTACACACACCAAGCATGCACACATGCCTATGATCTGAGCTGGCTGAAGCTGGGGGTAGATAGCAGTGTGGCAACCACATTAGGGGTGCTATCTATCTTTCACTCAATAAATAAATAAATAAGCAGACTTTTAAAAATGGGGAATCCATGGGGCCAGCAGTTAGCGTAATGGCTATGTCGCTGGATTTCCATGTAGTCGAACGCGGTTCTCGTCCCAGACCTGGTGGCTTGAAATTCACTCCGGGCGCGTGTGCGTGTGTGCCCAAGATCCTGAGAGGAGAATGGAGGAGAAGGGATTGTGGCATGGCCATCCCCCCTGGGGGGTGATTTCTCACTTTCTATCTCTCAGTCTCTCTCTCTGTCTGTCTGGCGAGCGCATGCACCCTATGGAAAAAACCTCTCCAAAAAAAAAAAAAAATGGGGGAATCCACACATACAAATGGCAATACAGGTGATTCATACCATGAGAGTCATTAGTACAAACTGTCTCATAAGCATTAAGAAGAAACCTCTCATTCAGTCTTAGGAGGCTCAAGAAGACTTTCTGGAAGTCATCAAAAACTCAGAACTTGGGCCCAGCCTCAGTGGCATACAGGTAGCACCACCACTTGGGAGGATGGAAGCCTAATAAGAGTACCAGGTTTAACTCCCAGGCCAAACGAACGTGCTGGGCTCGGTTGCATAATCCTGTAATCCTAAAGAGTTTACTGGGAGACTGGGGCAAGAGGATCACAAGAGCAAGACACTGTCAAAAATATCTGTCTCGGGGCTGGCTCAGTGGCACAGTGGTAATGTACTGCTTGAGCATTGCTGAATCCATATGGAAGATCATGGGTTCAGTTCCCCAGTTGACCTATACACACAAGATGTGTGTGCCCATGATCCTGGCTGGCTGGGAAGGCTGGGGATGTGAGAGGCTGTGGAGGTGTTGAGAGTGTTTTGTTTTTGTTTTTGTTTTTATTTTTCTCTCTCTGTGCCTTTCAAAAGGAAAAGTTGGGGGGGAGGGGAAGAACCTGGCAGTGCAGGCACTCTGCAAATATTTATGAATTAAATAATGTTATCCAGATTAAACAAAAGTGTTTTCTACATTGACTCCTTTGAAAACCAAATAAGGTTTAGCTAGGCCAAAAGGGGAGAACCATATCTATATTGTCTAAGAATCCTTTGTTTGCACAAAGTAGCTTAGACAAATGGGGTTTTATTTTTCTCACATAATAGGAACTCCAAAGGTCGGTAGTTATTTTATGCCTATAATTACAAGGATGTCAGGAATAACATCTCTATTATTCTCTTGCTCGTCTCTCATGGTCACAAGATAGTTCCCATAGCTCCAGACATTACATCTGCCTCCAAATCTCAAAAAAAGAGAGTAAAGCATGTCAGTGGTGACTTGTCTTTTTAAAGGAACACTTTTCCTTAAAAGTTCCCCAATAGGTTTCTGCTGATATATCCTTGGCTAGACTTGACTACATGGCTTCCCCTACCTGTGAGAAAACACAAGAAAGAAAGGATTTTGCTTTAGGCTCTATAGTGAAGGCAAGCATGGCAAAAGGAAGTTGAGGTAACATGCTTTAATGCAGTCAACCACCAGAGTCAGCCATAAGATGCACATCTATTTTTCTTCAACACTCTTCTTCTGCTTCTCTCCATTCAGTTGACCAACAATGATTACATGTTGTCTTTGTGTTAAGTTCTACACGAGACATAAAGTCCCAGGCTTGAGAAACAAACAAATTATGATAATGTCTTACAGTGAGAACAGCAATGGAGATGGACGGAGAGGGCATGGGGGAGCTTTGCTAGAGAATTCTTTTTCACCCTTGCATGTGCCTTTTCCCACCCATCCTCTCCCCCCTCCAATGACTCAAGTTCTATTTTTTTTTAGTAACTTTTAACAGTGGTAAATATACACAACACACAATTTGCCATCTTAACCCTTTGTAAGTGTATAGTTCAGTAGTGTTAAGTACATTCACAATGAAGTGTCACCAATCTCCAGAACGCTTTCCATCTTTCAAGCCTAAAACTTTATGCCCATTAAACAACTTGTCACGTCTGCCTCCCCAAGCCCCTGGCAGCCACCATTCTGCTTTCAGTTTCTATGAATTTGACTACTCCAGGCATCTTACATAGATAAGAGGAATCATGCAGCACTTGCTTTTTTGTGACTGGTTTATTTCACTTAGCATAATGTCCTCATGGTTCATCTGTGTTGTAGCATGTGCCAGAATTTCCTTTCTTTTAAAGGATGAATGACATTTCATTGTATGAATATGCCACATTTTCCTTATCCATTTATCCCTTGATGGAATCAATAGATGTCAAGTCCTACCTGTCTTTTAATGCCCAGAAATGCTTTCTCCCCCCACGATAACCAGAACAATCTAACCCTCAGTAACCCTTCTCGTGTAGTCAGTCTCTGTGAGAAATAAATAGACATCTATTTGTTTAAGCCACTGACATTCTATGTTTTCTGTTAGTCAAAGCCAAACCTAATCTTTATTAATATACCTCATTTGTCAAATGCATATACCTCCAGGGGCTGATAATCGGATGATAGGTGTATTAACTAGCCCAGGCTGCCATAACAGAATACCACAGACTAGGTGCTTTAAACAACAGGCATTTATTTTCTCACCGTACTGGCAGCTAGACGTCCAAGATGAAGGTATGGACAGGATCAGTTTCTTCCGAGGCCTCTCTTCCTGGCATGCAGATGCCTCCTTTCCACACACCCTCACATGGCCTTTTCTCTATGTGTGAGCACCGCAGGTGTCTCTGTGTCCAAATCCCCCCCACCAGTCAGATTGAATTGTAATCCAGGCTAATGACGCTATTTAATGTAATCACCTTTCTAAAGACCTTGTCCCAAATGCAATCACACTCTGAGGTATCAGAGATTAGGAGATAAACATATGAACTAGGGGGAGAGGGTGACAATTTAGTCCATAATAATATGTTGAGAGCCACGTCAACTCCCTGAGTGACTCTACTCCTCTCCGTTAAATCCCCAGAATACTTCATCATCCTGTAATCAAAAGGTTAATGCTGAACTATTGAATAGTTAGTAAATATTTTTAATACCTCCATGCTTCTATCATAAAATTGTTGTAATCAGGACCAGCAGTTAGCGTAATGGCTATGTTGCTGGACTCCCATGTAGTCGACCGCGGTTTGAGTTCACACCAGGCGCGTGTGCATGCATGCCCAAGATCCCTAGAGGAGAATGGAGGAGAAGGGATTGCAGTGTGGCCATCCCCTCTAGGGGGGTGATTTCTCACTTTCTGTCTCTCTGTCTCTCTCTGTCTGTCTGGCAAGCACACATGCCCTATAGCAAAAACCTCTGCCCCCAAAAAATAAAAAATTGTTGTAATCATTAATTGAGATGATACTATAAGGTATTTAACATAATGCCTAGGACCTAGCAAATGATAAATTTTTCTTTTATTGAATTATAATTATTATAGGACATTAAGAAAGTACTCACCATAAACCACTTAGAGAGAACTTGATAGTACTTTTCAGAAAAAATATTATCTCCAAACCCTGTTTAACTCAACTTGGGTCAACTCAACTTAGGTTAACATTGGGAAACCACTTCAGGAAATTTGTTTCCAACCTAGACATTTACCTCCTCTGCACCAAGAGGGTAAGATTTGCTGGAAGTTTGCAGACTGCTGGCTGGTGGGTTTCTGACAGGGAGTAGGGAAGTCCTGGCTTGGGGAGGGAAAAAGACAGTGAGCAGCAAGCTTGGTCCTTTGACTCAAATGCTGTGCCACTGCATGAGGCTAACTTGTTTCTTCAAAGCTTTGTTTCAATTTAGCCTTTCTATATATATAGCAGGAAAAAAAAAGAAAACTTAAAAGTTGATTTAGAAGTCACCTAGTTCGCATCAGCTTCGTAAGTAGTTACAGAAAGTAAAGCCATGTGGTGCATAGTAATGCCTGCCCTGCTCAAGAGAAGTTGGGCTGCATACGGCCGCCACAGTTCGAATCTCTGTCTTAGCCTGAACACACCAGACACATGCAGATGCCCAAGATCTGACAGGTGGGTGGTTTGGAGAAAGAAGATCACACATGACCAGACCCTGCAGAAGTTGTGCTCCTCTCTCTCTCTCTCTCTCTCACCCTCAAATGTGTAACACAATATATCAGAACTAAAGAAAAATACTTTTTAAAATACATAGTTATAGGAAGTGATTTGAGTTTTGTTTGGTTGGTTGGTTTTTGTGTTTTGAAAGAGACTGAGAGAGAGAAAGCTTCCTCTCAATGGAGCATAGTCATACCACCAATCCCTTCTTCTCCATTTCTCCATCTCCTTGGGACTCAGGGCATAGATACATTTGTGCCCAGCATGTTCTTCAAACCACTAGGGCCAGGCTGAGTGTTCGATTTTTTTAAATGAGAGTTTTCCTCTCCTCTCCCAGGTGGTCTGAATGCCTGTGTGCACCACACAGTGCACAGCACTGAACTGCATGTATCAGCCCTCCTAATCCTGCTCTCTTGTTTGCTGAGCGCAAGCCCAGACCATCAGCTAGGCTCAGTGTTTCACTCCCAGCCACTGACCTGAATGTTCTCCCCCGCCCCTGCCTCTCAGAGCAAGGAGTCAATCTGCATATCCAGAGAAAAACATTGGATTCAAACTCAAATCTATCCTGACTCATCACTGCTGAAACTGTGGCTCCAGGCTTCTCCTTCTCTCCTTCTGTGCTGCTGATTAAAATTTTAAAATTCCTCTAGGAGGTGAGTCAAATCAGTAGGAGGAGACACGTTACAGAAAGGATCCAGGAGGGTTTTGTCAGTAGGTCGCACCAACAAAAATGCCATGTGCCCGCAAATGCATGAGTGTGGCCTCTGTGTAATGAGAACAGAGAGCCTTCGGCCGAAGTAGCCCCAGGTCTGCCCTGTGCAGCAGTGGGGCACAAGTACGGTGGCTGATAAAAGAACAGGAAGCCTGGAATGATCTGATAAGGAGCAAGTCCCCCTGCAGAATCTTAAACAGAACAGGAGCATGATCAGAATGGTGATGACAACTCCATTCTATGGGTGGGTGATTAAAGAAAGGATAGTCAGGGCAGACACCACAGCCATCAGTGCAAAGGAGACGGATCTGACATATGTTGGGTGACAATGGGAAAGGACATTGCTGAGAGTCTACCAGAAGAGAAGTTGTAAGGAAGGACAGGATGGGGGATTATTTGTATGTGGGGTGTAGAAAGAAGGGGAATCAGAGTTAGAAGAGGAATCAAGGCTCTTGGAAAACAACTAAATACAGAAAGTCAACACTTGGTATTCCAGAAAAGGTACAGAGAAGCTTTCTTAACACAGGCTAACAGGAAAATAGACTACTATTTTAATCTAAAGCAGTGAATTTAACCCAATCTCAGGAGTAATAACAGCCCATGAGATGAAGAAAGAAAAATGGTTAAATGAGCTCAGCTACAGTGATGTAGGAAATAAGGCACTGCCTTGCAAGGCTGGGGTCATATGAGAGGCCCGGGAGTGGCTTCTGGAACAACCTGAACCCACCAAGCATGGTAGTGTACACCTGTGATCCTAGCTAACTGGGAGGCTGGGGCAGAGGATCACAACAGCAAGATCCTATAAAAAATATAGCTCTCTCTCTCCTCTTTCTCCCCTTCCTCCTCCCATTACCCCTCTTTCTCTCTCCCTGTTATAAAAGTACTAATAATGGGGTTGGCAGGTGGTATGGTGGTTAAGGGTGCTAGACCCCTGTATGGCCCAATGCGATTTGAGTCCCGGGCCTGGCAGCTTGCTTTCTTGCTTTCCCTCTCTCTCTCTCATTCTCACTCTTTGGTCAAATTAAAATAAGTAAATAAATAAAGTTAAATAAAATAATTATTTTAAAAAATAAATAATAATCATAGTGCGTAAACATGGCCAAATGTACCTTAAAGTAAGTGGGGTGCTAGAGCCAGCTCTTATCAGGAACCCTGCACAGTCATTACGAAAAAATTAAATAATATGAACTTACAATTAAGTAAGCTATATTTAAAAAAGATAATAAATATTTAAAATTCATTGTTTAGTAATGGTTTTATTATTACTACAGTCTATGCTCTTAAGGTTACGGATGTCTGCTGTACATGTATCATGCAAACATTAAGGAAGAGTACGCTACAACCCATCTCTTCCCAACTCTGTATTTAATGATGTCACATTAGTAGTTCACAGTCAGTTGTGGTGGGATTATTTACACCATGGAAATGGGCAAATGCTACGTATCAGCTATTCTAGGTCAGGCCTCAGTGAAGCTGTCTCCTTCTAGGGTAAAAGCTAGGCAAAGTCTGGGTGTTTCTCAATAAATGAGGGCCCACACCTTTGCAGCCCCCTCTTTCCCTTCTCTAAGGTAATATTCAGGCCTTAGGTACCTCTTCCATCTCTCTGCCTTACAACCTGTAGAAACCAGGGTTCCAGGCTTAGTGTAAGAACAGAATCTGTAATGCGGCCTACATTAAAGCCTTTGGTGTCTTCAAGATCTCTAAAATCTCACCTTTGTGAGAAGGCTTCCTGGCTGCTGCTAACCAGGCTCTCTCAAAGATTAAGTCCCTGGGTTAAATTAAATTCCCAGACATACGCTGTCGGGGTGTGCAGGAGAGGGGCAGGACACTTCTCCATCCCACCCCCGCACCTCCTCAGTGCACCCCAACTGGGTTTTTCCCAAGAAATTTGGTTAAATATACTTGAAGGACAAAGGAAGTCACCAACATGCAGCTTTTTTCTTTTAACGTTTATGTATTCTTCTATGAAAGAGGGAAAGAGAGAAAGAGACAGCAAGCATCACCCCCAACAGGGTCTTTATCACCCCCAACAGGTCTCTGCTGCAATCACCCCAGTTTCAGCCAGCTACAAAACGGGAACACATACCCAGCATGCTCAGGAATGTCCTGGGATATGACTCCAAGACCTTTCCCACATGGGTTCAGTTGCATTACCCCAGCACTGCAGCCTAGTCCCAAAGTGCAATTTAATAGACCTTTTTAAAAGTTGGGGGCTGGAAGGTGGCATGGTGGTGGAGCTAGACTCCCACATGGCCAACCATGGTTCGAGTCCTGAACCTGGCAGCTTGCTTTCTCACTTTCTCTCTTTCTCTCTCTCTTTCTCTCTCTGTCCCTTTCTTGTCAAATTTAAATAAATAAAGTTAAATTAAATAATTCTTAAAAAAAATTTCAGGAAAAAAAAAGTTGGATGGTGCTGTTCCAGCCTCACAGGAGGATCCTAGAATCCAAGCCCCTCTCTCTAACACCACACCATCACCATTACCTCCTTTCAGACTCCTTTATCTTTTACCCCAGCATCTAGCTCATCTCCCTGTTCTGGTTTAGCACCCCTGTGCCCATCTGCTCTCCACATGGCAGACACCAATCTTTCCTATGAATGTGATCCAAGGCTACTGCCTTCAGCTCATACTCATGGCTGCTGCACCAGGCTCTATAGGCCTGTTCTCAGCAGCCTCTCCAGCCTCACTTCTCAGCAGCCTCCCCTGCTTTCTCTCTCCTAAAGTGCTCTCCCCTGGCTCCCCAGGCCCTTTTTACTACTGGATTACACTCTCCACAAAACTTCTGCCCACTATGCACCCCTGCCTGGCCTTCTGGCCCATCTTTATGGCTCAGCTCAGAGGCCCTCCTCCTCCCTAAGACTGGATGGGGTACCACTGCTCTTCTGGGTCCCCAGCATCCTGGCCTACCGGCCCCTGTGATATTCACCACACAGTATTGCCTTGTTTCGTGCTGCAGTCACAAAACCCCATGCTCTGTACCCCACAACCAGAGTGCCGCTTTTTCATAGTGAGACCTTGTTCCTGGCATTTAACTTGACCTGGCACATGTGAGTACTAAGTAAATGTTTGAATTACTAGATGATGATATCAGAACCTTGGCCTATTGGCATTTACAAGGAGAAAAAGTCAGTGGCCTAAGAAACACATGCTCTGGAGGGCTTTGGCTACATAGCTCAGTGATGTTACTCTTTACTGTGTTGCCTAGGGTATGTGAAGGTAAAGTTTATCTAGAAAAGAGATTGCTGTACAAAATAAAGGCCAGAGAGCCATGAGGAAGAAGAGGTGGTTGACCAACCGGCTTACTGATTGCAGTTACTTCCCATTGGCTACATTACTGACTGTCATTCTTCCTCAAGATAATTCAGGGCCTGCAAGTCTCTCTTAGGCTGATCGCAACTTCTACTGAGCACACTACCATCACTGCCAATAAGCTGCTAATGCACCTTCAACTAATGGTGTCCCATTTTTCCTTAAAACTTGTATTCTACTGTTCTTTTTGGCTCAACAGGTGTTTATAGGAATTTCTCCTATCCACCCATTTAATCAGTACAATCACTCATCAATGACAACATACTGCTGTGGTTATTATTACTTACAGAAGAGTAACTGAGGCACAGAAAAGTTAAATAACTTGGTGAATTGGAAAGTCAGGATTCAAAACCTCCTATTAACCACTATGCTACACAACATATCAGTAGATAAACACAAGGCCAGACACACTGGAAATACTCAAGAAATGTGAGGCTCTTTGAAATGACAGCTTTGAGGATCCCCAAAACTCAAGTCAATTTGTCATACAAGGAGAGCTTCGTCCATCTTTTGTTGTAATCCAGAACAGATTCTTCTACCACTTGTGTCATTTTGGTCCCAGCCCCAACATCCCTGGAGAGGTTTCCTTCACACAAGGAACACAATGTGGATTATCATTACAACTGTACACTCAGAAGACTGGACACGACAAACTTCCTATCTCTGGAGCTCAATTTCCTCATGTGCAAAACAGAATGGAAATAAAGGTTTTGACAATCTCACAGTGTTGTTCATAAATTTAAATGAGATAAGAAATGTCAAAGTGGTTTGTAAATTATGAAGCTATAAAATGTTCACAGGGGGAGGCCAACAGGGTAGAGTGATGCGTCCGGTGTGGGTGGAGGGATTGGGGGGTTATTCAAATAGGCGGACTCCTTACCACATCCCTCTCCTCCCTCCTCCATTCAGCTTAAGCATGGCTAGAAAGGCAACTTGCAGGGCCATTACTAGGTACAAATAAAACTCATAGGGAGTTTTATTATATTTTTTCATTGATATGATTTTCAAAAGCACATCTGCCATATAACCCATAGGCCTTGGCACCACCATGATAAAAGAACCCCAAAACAACAACGGATGACAAAAACAATTAACAACACACACATACACCTCAACCATTATTCATGAATGGAAAATAATTTCTTGATAAAGACCAATTTATACTAATTTTATATAGGGTATTGTTTGCTCATTTGTTTGTTTGTATTGCAGAGCCATTAGTTGCTTGTTTTATAGAGATTCAATTACTAGAAAAGCTATTATGGGGCAGATAAGGAGGCAGTTGG
The DNA here is from genome assembly GCA_026018925.1 of Tupaia tana. Classification (NCBI taxonomy): domain Eukaryota; kingdom Metazoa; phylum Chordata; class Mammalia; order Scandentia; family Tupaiidae; genus Tupaia; species Tupaia tana. The sequence continues at coordinate 55,971,700 of JAKSZU010000016.1, forward strand.
CAGCCTGACTTTAGAAGGCAGGCCTGAACATTTGCATTTTCTGGCTTTTGTATACTTAAGTTCACAAACTAAAGTCCTCATCAACAAGCTTTTTACATTTGAATAGATTTACAAAGTGTTTATAGGTCTGAGTCCTTCCAAGACAGTAGTTAATTGGCCTCACAAACAACCGCGGGAGAGTCTCATTATCCTGATTTAACAAAGGAAGACACTTCATCCAAAGAAGTTAAGGGACTGGATCCAGGCCCTAGTGCTGAGTCTAATCATCATTGTCATCAGCATCGTTATCATCGTCACTAATTTTTAACGTGCTAGGAGGCCACGCCAACAATCTGTCCCAGTCCTCTAGGAGTGCATAGATTAACAGACCTTTGATGTAACCATTTCTCAAAGAGCTAAGTAGGTAATAAAACATAAATATTTACTGAAAGTAATACTTTGGCAATGCAAGCCTCCTTATTCATTAGAAGGAGTCAAAGAAACCAAATCTAAAACAAGAGGACAGTCACCTCTCTGCTGGGTATCTCAGTTTCCCCTTTGGTAGTAAAAAGTCAGTACCACCTAACCATGCCTTCATTCCTAAGGAAATTTGTTAAACACCCAGATTTCTAGATCCCACACTGAATCTGGGGTGGACCCAGGATCAGAGTCTATGAGAAATGGTATTTTCACTAAGGGCACAATAGAGGACAGGATAAAAGCTTTGGGGCTAAATGTGTCCACAGCAGTGTCATTGTTCAATGTGGCCCTCACAGCTGCTGACCCAGAAACACAGCTTATTTTTAGAAGTTTGAAAAAACCCATAGCCTGACAGATCACTCTTCTCCATTGCACATAGAATTGAATTGAACTAAGAACCTTGAACAGATAGTAACATGGTCACTGAAGGTAGGCTCCATACATCGAGCTCTCCTCCCCCTCCCTCTTGGCCCTCTGTCCTTGAGACCAGGCTGCAGGTTCAGCTGGGCCTGAGTACCTTGTGACCAATCCCTTACCTCATGGACTCAGTTCATGGCCAGAGCCATTCCCAAGGCATGTACTCCTCTCCCACATCAGCATCCCCAGATCAGAGGCACTAAATAAATGTACAAGCTCTGGCAACTCTGTTGATCGATAACTTCACCGTTGTCATCCTTCAACAACGTATATAGGAACCAGATCCTGCCTTGGAGCCAGGGAGTCTGTGTGGATCTTCTAGGTGATGTATGCACTCTTGACTCTGTGGAACAGATAATATGACCCTATGTTGGTGCCAGTGTGGGCCACCCTCAGACAGGCCACCAGCAGAGCTTCCCTAGTAAGTGAACTCATGTCTTCCCCTACTGGACCTTCAGGTATGCTCTTTGGGATTGGTAAACATATGGGCAAGCCTTCTCAGATTTGGGGCTCCCCGAGGACAGTCACATAATTGGGACCATAATGAGGTGCCTTTTTCTACAAAGTATTGCCTGCCCAAGTGTATTCAGAAAGGAAGTTGAAGAATGGCCCCCATCCAGACAGCTAGAGCTTCAAATTATCTTGGGCAAGTTATTTGTATTCCCACAGCCTCAGTATCCTCATCTCTAAAGTACAATAATACACAACATGGAAAAAAATGGAAAACATTCTGTGAAGTGAAAGAAGCCAGACACAAAAGGTTACCTATTACATGATTTCATATATATCCAGAGCAGGCAAATATATAAAGACAGAAGGCAGGGTAGTGGTCGCCGAGGGCTGAGAGGAGGTAGGGATGGGGAGTGAGTGCTTAATAGAAATTTCCCTTCAGGGTGATGAACATGTCTGGAACTAGATTGTGGTAAAACTAGGTAGTTGCACAATCTTGTAGATACACCAAACAGCACTGCATTGCATACTTAATAGTATTTCATTTAAAATGATGAATGTTATACGTATTCTACCACAATTTTTGAAAAATGAAACTAACAGTAACTAATTTCCCACCACCCTCTCTTTCCTCCTGGAAGCAGGGGGTCCATCTCCAACAATGGCAAGCGAAGTCTGGCTAGGGCAGGCTGGGGCTAGTGAATCCTCCACCTCTAAGCATCTTAGACCAAACTGAAGGGTTGTATGCCCAGGAGAAGATCTCCTTTTATAAGCAGAGTCTCCACATCGAGGTGCTTTACCTCATTCATTCTTCTAGTCATTCCAATTGCCTTGCAGGAAACTGAGGCTCCGAGTGTGTCCAGGCTGGTAGGTACATAGCCACGTTTGAATTCAATTCAGTCTGAGACCAAAACCTGTGCTCTGTTATAATACGCTATCTTCCAAAAGAGAAGATAATTAATTTTTCACAATTACAGTATCTTTTCTTTTTATACTTTACTAAAGACGTTCAAACTCTTTTCCTTTATTCTCATAATAACCCTGTGGAGTGTCACGCCCTGTTTCACAAGGGAGGCAAAGCAATGAGTTTTGCCCAAAATGTAGCAGTAGTAACTGGCCCAGATAGGAGAGCCTGCTCCTCTTCTTTCCTTCAGAGCGTTCACATGCAGAGAGAGTAATTATATTTTACAATAGAAATAGGGTAAGTCCTGTGAGAATGTTTAAGATCAAGGGTGTGAGAAAAGAAAAGCTTTTGTTTGGAGTTTGCTTTGTTTTTGTAAACCCTGGATTGCTAGCCAAGTATTTTACCATCAGATATGGAAATACTGACCCCACTCCATCCTAGGTCCCTAACTGGGCTATTGTGCATTGGCTTAGTTAGGTACTTCATTATGGCACAGGACACTGGAGAGAGAGAGGGAAAGTGAGAACGCACCCCTCAGAAAGGATGGCCATGCTGCAATCCCTTCTCCTCCATTTCTTTTTTAATTTTATTTTTTTTGAATTTTGGGCATGCACACACGTTCCTGGCATGTTTTACCAGCCACCAGGTTTGGGACTTGAACCACACAGTCAGTCATGTGGAATACAGCCACCTTTACCAACATGCTGGCCCCATGTTGGTAAATGCATGATTCTCTCCTAAGAAAAAGTCTAGGGGAGGATGTGTGTTTAATCTGAGACCTCTCACATCCAAGAAAGAACAGAAGAAGAAAGGTTGTAGACAAGAAATTAATGGGAGTGTGATGTGTTTATTAAACTATTTATTGAGCTTCTACTATGCCGCAAGTATGGTTCTAGACATATTTAGATTACAAAGTGGATTCTTGACTTCTGATCTTGTACAAGTAAGTACAATATACCTAAACCTGAGGGCTTGCCTAGAGAGCTTTTAAAAATGCAAATTCTAGGGGCCAAACAATGGCTTAGGAATAACGCAGCTATTTGCAATGCCAAGTCCTAGGTTCAGATGTCAAGGTTTCCCCTCACATGCTGGGCCCACATGCACCCATGCTTCAAGCTGGCTGGCTGAGGCTAGGAGTAGACTATGGCATGGAGACCCTGTAAGGAGTGCCTGACTCCCTCTATCTCTCTCAATAATTAAACAAATACTTTTAAAATATATAGGTTCAGCCCCAACCAAAGTGGCACAAGTAAAAAGTGCCACTTCACAGTGACTGAGATCACCAGGGATACCCAGATTTGCTTCTGGCCCAACTTAAACAAGCCAGACACAATGGCATGTGCCTGTGATCCTAGCTTACAGCATGTCAAAAAAAACTTTTCCCTTCCTCCTCTTTCCCTCCATCCCTTAGTTTCTCTCTCATTAAAAAATAAAAATAATTAAAATAATTAAAAAATCAGGGCCCTGCCTCCATAGGTTTTAGGTGGAACCCAGGAATTTGAAATTTGAAACTTTTCTCAATGATTAGCAAACCCATGATCAAACATGATCCTTCCTGAACTTGCCCATCATGGAGTTCTTGTCAAATGTACAGATGCCTAGATCTTTCCTAGGTTGGGGCCCTGAAATCAGAATGCTTAACAAGCACTTCAGGTCATTCTTGGAATCCAGCAAGTCTGGGAAATACCACTCTTCACAGTCTTAGAAACATGCATAACCCAAATCTCTCCCCTCAAGCCCTAATCACCTCACATGGGGACAGCTCCAAAAGACATTTTGGTTCCTCCAACATGAAGTGAAACCAGTTACCTATAATGTCAAAAACTGCCATTCAGAAAATATTTCATTCTCACAGGATTATGCCTCTTTCAGCAAAAATTCAGTAAGATAGAAGATACACCATCCATGTATTTGTGCTATAAATCATAATCATCAAATTAATTTGAACCAACTCTTATTTCAAAGAAATTGTGTTTCTGTGCTAAGACCTTCAATGCCAAGTTAACTAGAAGACATTTCTCTTATAAATCCATGAACCTGTATATACCTCTAATGGCTCATAAATAAACAATGAATGTAAAAATAGCAATAATGAACTTGGAAAATACTAGCTAATTTACACCATAATAGAAATACCCAGGGATCTTTAACAATTGAAGGACTGATGACAGCCTCCCTAATAAGTACACCAAACCATATTATTCCACATGTGAGTGTAATTCCTAAATTGCAGTGTATAATTCAGAGGGGTGTCTGCTCTCTGAAAGGCAAAGAAGTATTTATATGAGTGTACTGCTCAGCTGCATCATTCCCTGATGAGAAAACTCAAAGAAATTATTGGAACAATGTGTTCCTTGAGGCCCAGGAGCAGAATGTCTCCGAAAATGGCTATCGTTAATCTTTATGCAGTTATGGGGATGAACCATGCTCCATACCACATGAAGAATACAGAGGTGTGAGCCCCTGTATGAATGACCTCACTCCACACAGCCCCGGTAGCTAAGACAGCTGCCACTGCTATACATCTGTGTTCCAGCAAAGTCTTCACTAAGGCTAGCCATTGATTGACCTTGGGAACCATGGAGACAGCTGCTACATTTGAATGGGTCACCATGCACCAGTCAATTTTCCAGACCCAAAACTGATCCCATGCAGTAGTTGGCAGTTACCTAGAGGGTAAAAATACAAGTTCCTAAGCAGAAGGGATCCTCAAAAAAATGACCCCTACAAACCTCTGTTCCAGAATTTTTAGCTTTTTCTCCCTTCTCCCTCTCACTTTGTATCTTAAACTCCAATCATTTCGGAATAGTTTGAGTTTTCTAAGCATACCTTGATACAATGGTTTCAAATGGGGGCAAATTTGTCTCTTCTTGGTAGACATTCAGAAACTGTGAAGACCTTTTTTATTGTCACACATGACAGTTCTAAAGGCATGTGGTAAGTAGAAGTCAAGGATGCTGCTGAACATCCATCCTTTAGTGCACAGGACAGTCCCCCACCAAAAAGAATAATCCACCTCAAAATGCCAGTATTGCCACTTTAGAAGCTTCCTTGGTAAACTGTTAATGGCCCCAAATCTTTACTCATTTGTACAACCATACCCTAAGTCATTTAATTTTACAGTGGTCTGCCGTGGAGGTGGGGGTGCTTTATCCCCTTCTTTTGACTCTGGCCTCAGCCATCTGACTGGCTTTGGCCACCAGGACCTGGCAAAATGACACTTGTTTACACTTGCTTTGCACCTTTGCTGGTGCCATCACAAAGGCATGCTAGTGGCTGATACCAGGAAGAAATGAGAGAGACATAGAATGGAGCCAGGCCCAAACTAAGCCCAATCTAAATATACCAATCCACAGGGAAATCATGAGAAATAATGATTATTGTTTTAAGCTACAGAGTTAGTACCGGTGTGTGTGTGTGTGTGTGTGTGTGTGTGTGTGTGTGTGTGGAGGGGGGGTTGTTACTCAGTAATAGCTATAATACTATTACACACGCTATGCAAGTTCATCATCTTCTATATTCTATTTCCTCTGCTAAAAAAAAAAAAATCCTAGGACCAGCAGATGGTGTAATGGTTATGTTGCTGGACTCCTACATAGTCAACCACAATTTGAGTCCCAGACCCAGGCTCACACCAGGTGTGTGTGCATGTGTGCCCAAAATCTCAAGAGAATGGAGGAGAAGGGGTTGGGGTGTGGCTATCCCCTCTGGGGGGGTGGTTTCTCATTTTCTGTCTCTCTCTCTCTCCAGTGAGTACACATGCCCCTATAGTGAAAATCTCTCAAAAAACAAAACAAAACAAAACAGAAAACTTCTTGCCCTCACTCGTTAATTAATAGCAGTTGGAAAACTGTTATAAATCTCTCAAAATCTAACTCAAAGATTTCTTTTTCTGGAAATCCTTCTTGGATTCCCTGCAGAATACAAATGGGTCCCTCTTCTTCTATACACTTTTACTCTTGCACTGCCTATATTTGTATTAACTTGTCTTTATCCCTTTCTAGATAATGAGCTTCTCAAGAGCTGAGATTTTGTATGGACACTCTGACTTCAAGGTAACATAGCAAATAGAGTGGACATTGAGGAAATATTTGTGACTTGTAAAGGGATGGACTGGAAGTTGGGGGAAGGCAATTATCAAGGGCATTTATCAGCTTTGGCTCTTGAATTATATTGGGGTGCCTGTAACATGGCCCAATCTCTGTGACAAAAGAAGAGACTGTGGGCTCCAGCCTGCAACCTGGATTTCCCTGCCAATCAAAGTCATGGAGAGGACTAGCCTCTGCCACTACTGTTCAGCACAATGAAACTATTTAGAGGAGAGCCTTACCTTCAGGAAATTCCAATGAGCCTGTTTTATTGTTACCCTCCAACAGTAATCACTCCCGTGGGATTAAACAGAGTGTAAAGTAATTGCTAAAACATCCCCTGCTGTGGACAGAGAAGACTGCACTAGACGGAAGCTCCCACTTCACTTGGGAGGGAGGGAGCCCGCTCATGGAAACAAAACGTGTTGCTGGAGTTTAATGGAGTAAGAGTAGGAAGAGGCAACCATAGGAGAAAAGTTGCAGAGTGATGAAGAAAGAAGAGTCCAGACTACAAATGGACCAATTTGGGTTAAAAATCCCAACCACACCTCAGATCACTTTATGCCTCTGAACGTTAGTTTGCTTATCTGTAAAACATAGACATAAAACACCTCTCTTCTAAAGGTTGTTGTGATCATAAAAGAGATAATGCATGTGGAAGTGCCTGGTGCAAAGAAAGAGCTCGGTAATTTAGGTTCCCTTCACTTCTACGGAATTTGGAGGAGGAACATATCAGAACAAATGTATCAAAATTAAGGGACAAGGTCAAGAAAACCTAAGTCCAAAGATAGTCTTACTGGCAAACTGAGTAGAATACAATGTAGTGGGATTTGGAGGACATTCTTGCCACCAATAGAAAGCCACAAGGCTGGGTTCCAGCTGGAAGGCAGTAACCCCAAACCATCTCTTTCTTACAAGGATGGCTTCATGAACCAGTGACCTAAGTAGTTGTACAGGCACCCGATGTTTAGAAGGGCTTCATGCTTGGTTTGATATTCTGCTGTCACTGTCTTGAAACTCTTCATAATTTTTTAAATAATTATTTATTTATTGTTAATTATTTTTGCTGTAGGGCACATGTGCTCACCAGAGAGAGAGAGACAGAGAGAGACAGAGAGAAAGTAAGCCACCAGATCTGGAACTTGAACCTCAATTGGCCATGTGGGAGTCCAGTACCTCAACCACCATGCCCTGAAACTCTTCACAATTTTTGAATAAGGTATGAGATTTTTACTTTGCACTAAGCCAAGCATGCTCTCATGTTCTTCATTCTCCATGGAGAAGGGACAGGATAACTTTTCTCCAGGAACTCCTGTCTGCTAAACAATGCATGAATCTCACAGGGTCTAATCCATGGAAAATTCTAGCCTGAAGGTTCTTGGAGTCACCTTTACAACCCAAAAATCTCTCAAGTGTAGGAGTGCTAGTAAATGTTTTCTTGTTTTCTCTTGTTGACACATTAATATGAGTTCAGCTCTGGAGACCTACCTGGAGTTTCTCTTTCCTTTCCAACAGATGGGTCATTTGTCTGAGTGCTCACTCCCAGCATGAGTCATCTGCCTTAAAATGTTGTAGAAGTTTTGTACTTTCCCCATTGTCCTCTCTGGTCTAACTTTTTTATTAACTCCAAATTCTCTGGCCTGTTATTACCCATGCTCCCGGTTAAATTCTGATTGCACAACACTTTACAGAACATCTCTTACGTGCCAGACACTGTTCTGAATGTTCTCACAAATGCTGCAGTAAAGAATGAGGTCAAAGTTAGAGAACAGTAAATAATGATGGTAGGGTGTTACATAATTTGCAAAACACATTTATAGCCATGTATTATTTAATCCCTTCAATAGCAATGCAAGACATATATTGGTATTGGAACGGTTCAGGATGCAAGTAAAGACAAATCGACTGGACTAGTTTAACACAGGGCTGTCTTCAGAACTCACTTAACAAGAATGTAGCTGATTATCAAGAAGGAAAATGGAATCAGAAACTGATTGCCATGGAGGACAGATGGTGGCTCAGCAATAGAACACGGCACTTGACAAGGCAGACCCACATGGGAGGGCTACCAGTTCTCACCCAGGGACCTCCTAGAGTACACAGGGCACACATGTGCTCATGATCCAGGGTGAGACTGGGAATGGATTGTGGCATTGAAACCCTGTCAGGAGTTCTCTCACTCACTCTCTCTCTCACCTCCATGGAACAAATACACTTTTTTTAGAAAAGGAAGAAAAGAACCTGATCATCATGAAGAACCTCCTCTACCTTTCATCTCAATTTCATTCTCTCTCTCTTTCTCCAGAACATTTTTCTCTGTTTTTTTTTTTTTTTTTTTTTTTTTTTTTTTTCCCAGCCCATCTGGCCAAAAGTATAGCCAACAACAGTAGTTCAGAAATTAACCTGTTACAGATTAGATCTAGCCACCAAGAGAAAGATTTGATCTCTGTCTAAGCCACTGTTCCAAGTTCATGGGGTGACAAAAGGCCAAGCCTGGTTAAGTATCACCTCTGGACCAATTTCTGGCAGCCATGAGAGTATTAAGTTTAGACATGGTTATCAGAGGTTATTCCTGGTAACCATGAAGGAAAACTCAAGAGATATCTACAATAGCATCGTTATCTCAAGCATGGTAGGGGAAAAGGAGCATAGATTTCATTTTTCACATGATTCAACCCCCCCAGCTCTTCCACTTACTGACAGTTTCATGCTTTTAGGTAATTTCTGCATTTCTTCTGAGGTTCAGTTTCTTCCTATAAAATGGGAATAATGTTGTGGCCAGGTGGTGGCACAGTGGTAATGGGACTGGACCCACGTGGGAAAGGTCCTGGGTTCATGTTCCAGGACCTCCAAGAGCATGCTTGTTGTATGCACACATGCCCGTGATCCAAGCAGTCTGAGGATGGGAGTGCATCACTGCATGGAGACCTTATTGGGGTTCTCTCTTTCTCTCTCTCTTTATCTCATGGAAAAATAAACAAACTTAAAAAAAAACTGGGAAAAATTTTTGCTGTCTAGGATTGTGGTAAGAACGAAATGAGATAATTGTATAAAACACTCAGTAAAATGCTAACTCTCCTTTCCTATCGTATGACAGGTGAAGAAACCAGACCTCACACAGGTTGAAAATGTAAGAAAGGTCACAGTACTGGAAGGGAGCAGAACCAAAATTTGAACTCTGACCTTGCTGATGCTGGGCCTGTGCCACTTCTCTCTTGGGGCCTTTTTCACCCAGCACTTTCCTTTGACCCTTGATGACTTTTAAATTTGGATTTAAAATGCAGATGTCCCCAGAAAAGGAACATTATGAGCCAACTTTTGCCGAGAATGGTGATTCTCCAGGCAGAGGAAGGTCTTATAAGAACTAAAGGCCTGGAGGAAATAGAGGAATGGGCCCCAAACAGATTTTTCCACTTTGCACCTTTGTTTCCAAAAATCACACCTAGAGGAGTCAAATAGGTCTAACCCAGTGTATCTCCACCTTCAAAGATATTTGTGTTTTCTTTGAGCTGACAGAACAAGGGTAGAAATGTAATATAAAACTGTGTTAAGTCATATTAAATTAGGGCAGTATTCAAATCCTAGCATGGTACTTTACATAATAACTGTTTATTGATTTGCAAATTGCATTCAGTATGAATTAGGTCTGTCAGCATAAAGCTGGATTTTGGCAATGTGATTATTTTCAGCAAAACAGCACTCAGATATCAATATCAATAACATTTACTTTAAGGAAAAAGTTAACACCAACTCTCCCATGACCATTAGGAATTATGAACCTCCCTATATGAGGGAGGTCCCCAAAGCACAGAGCATTCATCCCATGATTAAAATCCAGATTCGGTACTGTAGTGTTACTATAGGGGTCTGCTAAATGGCCCAGCCCCAGGTCCACACTTCTCCATGTCACAAACTGTACGCTCCCATCACCAGCCTTTGCGATTATAAGGAGTAGCAAGAGACCAGTCCCTCAAACATCACTCTTTCATGGATGTCAAGCCCAGAATTCAAACTTTAATGCTGTATTTGCTCATTGGTGGTGCACATCTTAAATTCTAATCAAGTGGTATACACCATGATCAAATTCTGACATTAACACCTGGAGTTAGTGTAGACCCCATAAGTCTAGGGCTCAGTGCTCCATAAAAAAGCCTGCCTCCACTAATACCAGCTACACTCAGGCTTTCTCAAGCCACCATACTTCTGACTGATTACCTACAAATGTAGGGGATTTCTATCACCACTTTGAGTTTTAATATGTTAGAATGGGGCCTGTAGGTTAATGTGCTGGACTCCCACATGGCCAACCACAGTTCAAGTCCTGGACCTGGTGACTTGAAACTCATACCAGGTACATAAGCATGTGTGCCCCAAATCACAGCAGGAGAATGGAGAAGGGATTGCAGCATGGTCATCCTTCCAGGGATGATTTCTCACTTTCCCTCTCACTATCTATCTCTCTCCGGTGAGCACACATGCCCTATGTCAAAAAAAAAAAGGGGGGGGGGACCAGCAGTTAGCATAATGGCTATGTCACTGGACTCCCATGTAGTCGACCACAGTTCAAGTCCCGGACCGGGTGGCTTAAACTCACGCCAGGCGCGTGTGCGTGCGTGCCCAAGATCCCGAGAGGAGAATGGAGGAGAAGGGATTGTAGTGTGGCCATCCCCCCTCGAGGGTGATTTCTCGCTTTCTGTCTCTCTGTCTCTGTCTGTCTGGCGAGCGCACGCACCCTATAGCAAAAACCTCTTCAAAAAAAGAAAAAAAAATTCACAGAACCAGAGAAAGTGCTGTATTTATCATAGCAGTTTCATTATAAAAGATATAACTCTAGACTAGCCAGAAGAGACATGTAGGGCAAGATCAGGAAGGTCTCAGAGGCAGTGTTTCCTTGTCCCTCTCCATAGAATTAGAGCACATCATCCTTCTAGTACACTGATATGTTCACTAACCAGGAACCTCCACTGAGTTCTAGTGTCCAGAGTGCTTATTAGGGTTTCATAATGTAAAGATGATTGATTAAATTACAGGTCACATGATTAAACTCAATTTCCAATCCTACTGTTGCCCAGAGGTCATCTGGCTCAAAGTCCAACCCTCAATCACATAGTTAGTTTTTCTGGTGACCAGTCCCCATGGTGAAGCTACCTAGGCACTCACTGTGCATCACCTCAGTAGCATAAACACTGATGTGGTCCTGAGTAGATAACAAAGACACTTCTATCCCTTGAGAAATTCCAGCTGTTAGGACAAGAACCCAGAACAAAGGCCGAACAAATTCTTTATTATACAGTATATATACATGCTGCCTTTGCCAACTAAGTGCAGCTGGTCCGGTAAGACACAGTGCTTCTGAGTCAGTAGCCCTTTTCTCTTTGAGGAGGAGACACTGAAGGAACTAGTTACCTTGTTTTTTGGCTTATTTGCTTGTGTGTTTTTGCTCTTTGTATGTTTAATTAATAAACAAATCCTCTTAGAGAAATTTCTGTTCTTGACACCCTGATTCAAAATCTGGGTCACTGAAATGCTGTCTGCTCAAAATGCCAGACTAGGGCCTCTCCTCACCTCTAGCCCCAGCCGCCAGATGACTAATGTACGTCAGCACCAAGCACGACCTATGGTCTCAATGACATTATAAACCCACAGAATTTGTAAAATAGGATATTCATTTTATGTGCCCCATAGCCAACACCTATTAAACTGCTAAGAATTTATCTGACGCTCAATAAATACTTGTTCAATTTAATTAGCTGGTTAATCTGAATATTAACTATAATGTACCCAACTCAGAAAACCACAAACACTTAATGAACACTCAAGATAAGCCAAGCTTTTAAAAAATAGCAATGAATAAAGCATAGCCCTTGGTCCCAAGGAACTGTCTCTGGAAGAAGGGAAAACAAAAAGCCAAAATATTATTTCATTAGCAAATTAAGTTCTATAATAGAAATAAGAGCAAAGTACCATGGAAAACTTGAGTAATTTCTTTTTTTTTTCAATTTGCTATAGGGCATGTGCACTCATTGGAGAGAGACAGAGAAGGAGAAAGAGGAAGAACATGAGAAAGCACCCCCAGGGAGGGATGACAGTGCCATAACCCTTTCTCCTCCACTCTCCTCTTGGGATTTTGGGTGCACATGTGTTTTTCAAGTTGTCAGGTCCAGTACTTAAACTGTGTAGCCAGTTATCTGAGATCCAGCCACCTTAACCACCATGCCACCTGGCTGGCCCAGTAATGATTTTTTTTTTTTTTTTGAGAGGTTTTCACTATAGGGCGTGTGCACTCGCCAGGCAGAGAGAGACATAGAGACAGAAAGTGAGAAATCACCCCCCAGGGGGGATAGTCACGCTGCAATCCCTTCTCCTCCATTCTCCTCTCAGGATCTTGGGCACGCACGCACACGCACCCGGCGTGAGTTTTAAGCCACCGCGTTCGGGACGCGAACCGCGGTCGACTACGTGGGAGTCCAGCAACATAGCCATTACGCTAACTGCTGGTTCCCAGTAATGATTATTTTTGAGTAGCAATATGTGTGGTCAATAAAAATACTGATTAGGAGATAATAATATTAAGACTGGAGTTCACAGAAGATATTTGAGTCAGCCTTAGTCAGTGGAATTAGATACCTACAGAGAAACATAAGTAAACTTGGGCAAGTAAAAACAAAGAAAGTGGGGAACATGCAAAGGGGACACACAGGAAAATTTTAAGAGGGTAGTACTATTCTCTATGGTATTGGAGAAAGGAGTAAATTTTGCTATGCATTTGTCAAAACCCATAGAACTTGACATCCCAAAGAATAAACTTCAACATATGCAGATTTTTTTAAGGTTTCTGCCATAGGGCACATGTGCTCATAGGAGAGAGACAGAGGGAGACAATGAGAGGAAAAGTGAGAAATTGCCCCTGGGAAGATGGTCATGCCACAATCCTGTCTCCTCCATTTTCCTCCTTGGATTTTGGGCGTGCACGCACATGTGCCTGGCATAATTTTTCAAGCCATCAGGTCCAGGACTTGAATCACAGTCAGACAAGTGGGAGTCCAGCACCTTAACCATCACACTACATGCTGGACCCCAAATGCAGCTTTTTAAAAATCAACCATAAGGAGACCAGCAGATGGAGTAATGGCTTTGTCACTAGACTCCCATGTAGTTGACTGAGGTTTGAGTCCCGGTTCTGGTGGCTTAAACTCATGCCTGGTGCATGTGCGTGTGTGCCTAGGATCCCGAGAGGAGAATGGAGGAGAAGGGATTGCGGCATGGCCATCCCTCCTGGGAGATGGTTTCTTGCTTTCTGTCTCTCCGTCTCTGTCTTTCTGAGGAGCGCACACACCCTTTAGCAAAAAACTCTCAAAAATAAATAAATAAATAAACCAAAAGAATAAAGCAGACTGTGACAGAAGAATCTAGATGTTGTACAGATAAATTAAAGAGTTTGGGAGAATTTATCTAAGTTACTGGAAAATGTAAAATATTGACAAATGGATGTCTACATAAACATTATATTTAGTTGGTAAAGTTGTTTCTCACTAGGTTATTGATTAAAAATCTGGAACTACTTTACGTATATGCTGGAGTGAACTGATAAGTAAGTAGATAGTGGATGGTAGGAGCCAGGTTTATCACTGTTGGCAAGGGAAATTAAGGATAAGCAGGAGGAAAAACTAGAATAAACCACATACATGGTGCTAGATTACAGTCAGAGACATCAGCAGGAACTCATGTTTAGTTTTATATAGATACAGATGGATAAATACAGAAATAATTATAGATACATGTGTAGGTATGGGTTAGTATACACATACATATTTTCTAGTTCTGTCAGCTGGGAGGGCCTAGACACAGTGACATCCCAATAATAAGAACACACCACAGCCAGCAGATGGTATATATCAGTTACGTTGTTGGACTCCCACATGGCCAACCACTGTTCAAGTCCTGGACCAGGTGGCTTCAAAAATCACACCTGGCATGAGTAAATGTGTGCCCAAGATCCTCGGGGCAGAATGGAGGAGAAGGAATTGCAGTTTGGCCATCCCCCCAGGGAGTGATTTCTCACTTTCTCTCTCAATGTTTCTGTCTCTCTTTCCAGTGAGTGCACATGGCCTAAGGCATAAAACTCTGTTTAAGAAAAGAAAAGAAAAGAAAAGAAAAGAAAAGAAAAGAAAAGGAAAGAAAAGAAAAAACAAGCACATCAAGTTCCCAGATCGTGGTTTCTAACATCATTCTCCAATTAAAGGAAGAAGGGCTCCTTGGAGATATGCCATAAATTTTAGGCCTGGGTTGGGGAGAATACCAGATGAGCCTAGAACATCTTGGAATGCCATAAAGAAATAAAGTGCTCAAAATACCAAAAGGATAGGGCATGTCAAAGGAATACAGGGGCCAACAGAAAGGTCCTCAGTGGACAAAGCTGGGACAATTTGAGCAACAAGATAAAAAATATGATGTTGGATTATAACCCAAAGTATACAATAAACCACTTTCAGTCCATACTGGTATAAAGAATTGAATAAATAACTGATGGTGGGTTAGCGACAGCTCTTCCATATAGAAGATTTCCAAATAATTTATGTAGATACTTCGTCCTTCCAGGGGATGCAAGTTAAGCTCCTATACACGCAAGCTCCTATCCATACACCTCGAGTGTGAGATGCACTTAACGACTTACACCTAAAAAGGAAAGTACAGCTTGGAAAAAATAAAAGTAAATTTTCATTGAAGAAATCTGGCTAAGCACTTTTTTAGCCAGATGACCAAAGTTAACATTAGTGTTAAGTCATGTTGACAGTATAATGTGAAGTGTTTAAAAAGGCATTTCGCTTCTGTTATCTTTCTCCTCAAAACTCACAATCCCCATTTAACTATGAGAAAAACACCAGACAAACACAAGTTGAGAGGATTCTACAAAATATCCTCAAAACTGTTAAGGTTATCAAAACTAAAGACTTGGAAAACCATTACAGATTAGAGGAAACTAAGGAGAGACAACTAACTGTAGTGTTGTATTCTGAATAGAATCCTGGAAAGAAAAAGTACATTAGTAATAAAGCTATTGAATTTCAAATAAAGTCTGAAGTTTAGTTAATAGTAATATAGCAAGGCTGGTTTCTTAACTGACAAATGTACTGTGGGAATGTCAGGAATTAACTATAGTGGAAAACGGCCTGGGGGTATAAGGGAACTCACTGAACTAATTTGCAACCTTTCTGTAAGTCTGAAAGTATTCTAATACAAAAGGTTTATTTTTGTTTGCTTTTGTTTTTAAGTGTAGGACAAGTTGGAGAAAGTAAGAATTCTAGCAAGATTAGGAATGTCAAGTGATGGAGACAATGAAAGATGAGGCTCAAAGGTGTTTGGGGTCAGATTCTAGGAGGGTTTTTTTTTTTTGGAGAGATTTTTGCTGTAGGGTGTGTGCACTTACTGGAGAGACAAAGAGAGACAGAAAGTGAGAAATTACACACCCCCTCCCCCATGGAGGATGGTCACACCACAACCCTTTCTCCTCCATTTTCCTCTCGGGATTTTGGGCATGCATGCACACATTCCTGAGGTGAGTTTTAAGATACTGGGTCCAGGACTTGAACCACAGTTGACTACGTGGGAGTCCAGCCACATAATCGTTATGCCATTTGCTGGTCCCAATGAGCTTTTTTTTTTTTTTTTTTAATAAACAGTGCTTAGATCCAAATAGGGCTATCTGTACTGTGCTCTGCAGGCTGGGACCACATAGGAAGCCTGAGTTCATTTCCTGGTCTAAGCTAAACTTTGGGCACAGTGGCACGTGTTTGTAATTCCAGCAACTTGGGGAGGCTGAGACTGGAAGATGGTGGGCTTGAGGTTGACCTGAGCAATATAGCAAAACTCTGGCTAAAATTAAATAAATAAATAATAAAAACCAGCTTGGTGGTGTGGGTCTCTAGTATTAGCTGGGAGACTGAGGTAATTGACCACAACATAGCAAGACCTCATCTTAAATAAATAAATAAATAAATAAATTTTGGGGGCCATCTGATGGCATGGTGATTAAGGCATCTGAATCACAAATGGCTGACTATACGGTTCAAGTCCTGGACTCGATGGTTTGAGAAACATGTCAGATGCATGTGCACATATGCCCAAAATCTTGAAAGGAGGGAGAAATGAAGAAGGGGTTGCAGAGTGACCATCAACTAGGGAGGTGCTTTCTCACTCCCATCCACCCAACTTTTTTCATTAAGTGCATGTAATCTCTCTGGCAAAAAAAAAAAAAAAAAAATATATATATATATATATATATATATCCCCAAAATATAAATATATTTTAATAGCACCTAGATATAGTACTCCACAATAGGGTTATTGTGAGAAATAAATATGAGAGGGGACTAGCAATAGCACCTAGATCTAGTACTCCACAATAGGGTTATTGTGAGAAATAAATATGAGAGGGGACCAGCAGTTAGCATAATGGCTATGTCACTGGATTCCCATGTAGTCGATTGTGGTTTGAGTCCTGGACCTGTTGGCTTAAACTCACGCTGGGTACATGTGCGTGTGTGACCAAGATCCCGAGAGGAAAATGGAGGAGAAGGGATTGTGGCGTGACCATCCTCCCTAGGGGGTGATTTCTCACTTCCTGTCTCTCTGTCTTTCTGGCAAGTGCACGCACCCTATAGTGAAAACCTCTCCAAAAGAAAGAGAAAAAGAAAAAAGAAAAAAATATGAGAGCATGCCTGGCACATACTAGGTCCTTAAAAGTTTACTAATAGTGTTAGCAGTATAGTAATATAGTAATGTTTGCTACTTCATTTCATGCGTATCATAATTCTTTATCATACTGAGTTTCTTGAATTACTGTAGAAATGTTTTTAGTTATATAGTCACTCATCAACTTGCCAAGACTATATAATATTTTACAGTAAATGAGTAATAAAACATTGAATTAATTCATTTTGTCACAAGTTTATGACTTTAGGAGAAAGGAAGCTGGTTTAGAAGAGGAAAAAAGCCAGTTGGTTATTTCTTTTTATTTGTTGTTTTTTTCAGATAGCTGGCATTTTTAAACCCTCATTTTGAACGGAAAAGTCAGTTTCACAGTTGAGATTTTTTTCCATCCTTGTAGAAAAGCAAGACTTTCTTAACACCCAAGGACTCCAAAAGGAAGCCAAGGTGATACACATTGTGATGCCACAGTCTTTCTGCAAAAGCTTAATGATCTAGCCAGGCCAAACAGAAAGGAATGCTGCAGGCAAGATTACAACGTTTGTAAGACATCAGCAAAAACAAATCCCACCTATTTAAAGGATGACATGTGATGGAAGCACAATGGAATTAGCTCTCTTGCAACAAAAATTTAAAGGCAGTTACCTTGCAAGAAAAGAAAGAACATGTAATTAATTAATGCCAGTGATTGTTGTCCATAATGAGGAAGACACAATGTGCCTACATTCACCTCATTTGCATTCAATTCAGAAGACACTTCCTATGCAAATACACCCATTTTATTTTAGATTCGTGGTTAGGTGATGGATTGAAACCAGGATGCTTGAACACAGCAAAGAACATTTTCTTTAAACCCCTTCCATATGTGTCCAACTTGGTGTTCTGTACTTGTGGGCAGCTAAAAGCCGTTGATGATTTTGACCTTGAGGTAAGCAAACAGATAAAAAAATAATTCTAATTCATGAGTGTCAACAAATACTGTTAAATTCTATAATTGATTTCATATACTGAGGACAAAAGAGAGCAAAGATTAAAAGCCACTCAATCACTCTCTAGCTCCAAAGTTGGGGATACCTGAGACTAGGGTTCATGTCTACAAAGTGGGGATATAATGGTAGGACCTACCCCAAGAACTTGTTCTGAGGATCAAGTGACAGCATGTTTGGCATACTCTTAGCACAGAGACTGAAAAAAAATGAAAGCGATCAGTAAGTACTCCTCTTTATAATGTTAATTCTTTTTGCAAATAATTAGCAAATGCCTCTCAGAGGTTCCTATAGAAGTAAAATTTCTCCTCTAACCTCTTAGGGTCTCAACTGGGCCTAATAATTAAACAGACATAAAATAAGATTAACAGAATAAAAGAATATACATTTAATTTAGTCATTTTTACACATACATGGGAGACTTCACAAGAAAAATGAAGATGCAAAGAAGCAGTTAGGGCCCAAAGTTTGGGCAAAGAGTAGTAAATTATGAAAATATGACAAGACCTAGAGGTTTAGGCAAAGGCAGTTGATTGTGGAAATGTAACTCAGAAGAGAAGGGTTAATTTAGCAAGGATCATTTGTATGTATTTTTCTTGGCCTCAACTCCCCATCTAAGAATGTCTTTCTTCTGCTACAAGGAGGGTACCTCTCACGTAGGAGTTTTCTTCTGCTTAACTAAAGAAGAAAAAGGAAGGCCCGAGCGCCCCTCTTGCAACTGCTGTTTTTCAAGTGCCTTTAATTCAAAATAGTTGATAAGGCAAAGTGGCATACTTTGGGGTGACATTTTTTTTTTTTTTTTTGAGAGGTTTTTCGCTATAGGGCGCGTGCGCTCGCCAGACAGACAGAGAGAGACATAGAGACAGAAAGCGAGAAATCACCCCCCAGGGGGGATGGTCACGCCGCAATCCCTTCTCCTCCATTCTCCTCTCGGGATCTTGGGCACGCACGCACATGCGCCCGGCGTGAGTTGTAAGCCACCGGGTCCGAGACGCGAACCGCGGTCGACTACGTGGGAGTCCAGCGACATAGCCATTACGCTAACTGCTGGTTCCCTGGGGTGACATTTTGACACCCTTCACTGCCTTCACAAAGAAGATACAACCCAAGTCAAAGGCAGTAAGTATACTTAAAATAAGAAGAATGCCTTGTGAGATAGGAACTCATTATATCTAGTTTATTGATAAGGAAACTGAGATGTACAGAGAAAGGTTTAATGGTTTCCCCAAGGGCACATAGAGTCAGAATTTGAAACCAGCTCTCTTTACAGCAGTTCTTCTGCATTAGTCAATGATTGCCTCTCTCTGAAGGGACATGAAGGTCATCAAAGAAACACTTCTTGTCTCCCAAAAAACTTTCAGGCCAATGAGAAAGCGGTGGATTGGGACAGAAATAGGATATCAAGAGACATTCTAGGACCCTATCCATGAACCCCATCTCCATAAAGACAGCTGATATGACCCCCTATGAGATCAAAGAAAAAAGGCCCTAGCCCCAGAGGTACACAGATGGCCAAGAGTTCTATGATGCAAAGGTCAGGACAGAGAAGGGAGGCCCAGGTGAAAAGAGAAGGGGCTGTCTGGGACTCGGCCCACTCATAGCCTAAAGATAGAGGGAGGAAAAATAATAATATTTCACACTGGGAACATTGTAATACATTAATTTCATTAAGGGCTATTCTTAAACCATGTTTTTAATCTGGTTACAAAAATAATACCTTTTGGGACCAACAGTGTAATGGCTATATACTCCCATGTAGTCTCCCATGGTTCGAGTCCCGGACCCAGTGGCTTAAACTCACGCTGGGCGCATGTGCATACATGCCCAAGATTCCGAGAGGAGAATGAGGAGAAGGGATTGTGGCGTGGTCATCCCTCCTTGGGGGTGATTTCTCGCTTTCTGTCTCTCTGTCTCTCTCTGTCTTTCTGGTGAGTGCACACACCCAATAGCAAAAACCTCTCAAAAAAAAAAAAAAAAAAAAAAAAAAAAAAAACCTATTCATTCAAATTGTTAGAAAATATGCACAAGCAAAAGAAAATAAGTCCCTCATAATACCCCTACTGGACGAAACCACATTTAATAGACTGATGTATTAATTTCTGCTTCATCTTATCTAAAAACATACATTTTAATACCAAAAAAAATGACCTCATCCTGTTTTTGCTATTTTGTAAATTGCTTTCTCAGGTACTATTTCATTCACCTTTTCCCAAAGCATGAGTGTTTCCCCTTGAGTTCGTTCCCTGATAGCACATATAATGGCTACAGGCACAGTATTCCCCTTTGTGCATGCATTAAAACTTACCCATTTTATTTCTATGAAATCAAGGTGGCTTCTAGTTTTTCACCATTACAAACAATGCTTCTTGTACAAACATATTTACCCAAATCATGATTATCTCCCTAGAAAAATTTCTAGATGTAACTGCTAGGCCAGATGACATGCTTGTTTTTAAGTCTTCTAATGAACAATGCCAGAACGTCCTCCAGAAAGGATGTCCTGATTTATATTCCTACTAGCAATGTATGAAAATACTCTCTTTAAAAGAAACAAGGTACAAAAAGCTACTCAATTATATTTCTTTTTTTTTTTTCCCTTTACTCATAATAAAGCATATGCATGTAAGAGTGAGAGGAAGACAGGGCACATTCTCCAGAGGGTCTGGTCACGCAGAGATTCCCTTCCTCCAGCCCTCCAGCCTTTTGGATCTTGGGCACTTGGGCACATGCATGACTGACCAGGCCAGGCATTCAAACTATGGTTGCCATGTGGAATCCAGTGTCTCTTGAGGAGCACATTACTGCTATGCCATGGAGTCAGACTAGCTGCTCAAATATTGAACACAAGTAGCACTGTTAATGTAGTTTTACAGTTAAAATATATCTAGATTATAGCAAGAAGAAGTTTATTCTGTCCTCTCTATAGGACTTACTCAATATCTGGACACTGCCAATCTTCCATCCTCCAAAAGAACAGCCCTAACTCTATCATTAGTTCATTCAGGAAACAATAGCCCCATAGGTCCCTAGATGCTACAGAGGTAATCCATGGCTAGATTTTATCTAACTTTGTAAATTCTTATCCTTTTAAAGACACTGATTGCTTTCTGGGTGGTTAGCTCAAGGGAACATTCCTTTGAAGGTAGAAGATCTATTAACATATAAAAGGACGGCACACCTGAGCAAATCACCTATTAGCTCAGGTAATCTGTCTTCCCAGATACAATATATAAAAATTCACATTTAAATCCCAACAGGCTAGACCTCTTTGGGTTCCTTTGCTGATAAGAAAGGTTCATTGATTCTGAAAGCCTGAAAAGCCCAGGATCATAGTAAAGAAAGATTGGAAGCTACTGATGAAGTAGTTGTTGGAGTCAGAATCAATCCAATTCCAGTCCTTAGAGAGAAGCTAATTTATGGCAGAAAACCATGATTAATTTTGAATAAACAATATTATGACTCAAGTGAGTTATGACTTACTGGAGATAGGAGGTATGTTTAGGAGAACATGACTTATTCAGACATGTAATTTTTTCCTTTAGCTCAGTAAAGCTAAGTGTGGCAAAAATGCCAGAAACAGCTTTGCAATTGGAATATGCAATTTAAAATAAGTAAAGATTACTCCCAGGTAGTTTATTGCTTTAACTACATCGAGGCATGTCCCTGTAGCAGACAGCATAATGACTCTCATTTCATTTTTGGTTTGTGCCAAATATCTTCAGTTAGTTTTGCTTTATTGGCTTCATGCAATTTATTGCAGCACTAGAATGCGATTGTAATGCAACTAGTATTTTAGTTTTATCTTCCACTGGTAATTTTTCTTCTTTATGGTGACTATACTGTCTGCATTAATACAAGCCATAGAAATTATACAGTGTGGAACCTTGTTTTCAGCAGCTCCCTTTCTCATGAAGAGCAGAACCATAAGAGCCAACTCCCATAACCCAGTGATAGCCAAGAATGTGCCAGGGGAGAAGCAACAACATAAATAACAGCATTTACAACTCAGTAAAGTGACTTATTTGATGAAGAATTACTAGAAAGCCTAATTTTACCATTGATTTAAAAAGAGGCAAAATGTTCTTTAAGATCATTCATTTATAAGTATTCCTCAAATAAACCCCTGGTATGCAAACCAGCTGCCAAAGTTGGTAGCATTGTAGGAAGACTGAAACCCTTCAAATACTCTAAAAATATGTTTAATTTGCCAGGTTTGCATTTATTGATTTGACCAATAACATTGCAATCTGCAAGGGAATTATTTAACTATTTCCAATTTCCTGAAAGTTGGCTAAGTGATATGCTAAATATAATTTTACCTATAGTTAGCCCAGATCAATAATACACATCATTTCCTTCAGGGGCAGTTATCTGTAAAAGGAAGAAAGAGGGCTAGATCTTCCAGTCCCAAGAGCTCCTTATTTTAGGCATCTTTGCAGAACTGGTACAAGAAAGTAACCAGATTAAGCCAGATTAGTCATTTGAGCCCTGCCAAAAAACATATTGCTCAATTTCATCCTTTTACTCTGCCCAAATTTTGCTATGAGTACTTTATCCTATGGGCTAACGTATATTCCTTTAAGAATATCCTGTTAAGATTCAGATTTTAAGGGGCGAGCAGATAGTGTAATGGCTACGTCACTGGACTCCTACATGGTCTACTGTAGTTTGAGTCCTGGACCTGGAGTCTTGAAACCCACACCAGGCGTGTGGGTTGCCAAAAATCCTGAGAGGAGAATGGAGGAGTAGGGATTGTGGTGAGGCCATCTTCCCTGGGAAAGATGCTTTCTGTCTCTCTGTCTCGCTATGTCTCTCTGGCGAGTACACACACCCTATAGCAAAAATCTCTCTAAACACACACGTGTGTGTACACATACACACACACACACACACACACACACACACACAATTCAGGTTTGCAGGGAGGCTTTGCACTATTATAAGTCATTACTTAATAAAATTAGCTTATCAAGTTAATATATAAATTTATAGAAGAATCATGAATGACTAGCATATAGGACCATTACATTTTGATGGAAGAAGGGGAAGTTCAAACCATGAGCTCAGCACACAATGATCTCAAGCAACACAGTGTAACAGGGGCCCAGAAACAGTCATGAAACAGCCCATAATAGCAGTCACCGGTGGACAGGAGGTAGATAATTTGCCTGGATCATGATTTTGTTCTCACTCTGCCAAGTACTAACCCCAACTTACATGCCATCTTATCTTGTTGTAAGTAAATACTCATGTCATCAAAATAAATTCCAGATCTTAAGTTTTTATAAATAATATTCTGGAATCCCAATGATTAAAAAAACATACATGCCAGGACCAGCAGTTAGCGTAATGGCTATGTCACTGAACTCTCATGTAGTCAACTGCGGTTCGAGTCCCAGACCTGGTGGCTTAAACTCACACTGGGCGAATGAATGGGCGTGCGTGCCCAAGATCCTGAGAGGAGAATGGAGGAGAAGGGATTGTGACATGGCCATCCCCCCTGGGGGGTGATATCTCCCTTTCTGTCTCTCTGTCTTCCTGGCGAGCGCACGCGCCCTGTAGCAAAAACCTCTCAAAAAAAAAAAAAAAAAAAAGAAAGAAAGAAAGAAAAAGAAAAAGAAAAAAATATATATCCCTAATCACTCTTTAGAGGCAGATTCAACATATTTCTGATTGTCATCCAACACATCCGAACCACCAATAAGGTGGTGTCCTGGCCTCTTCATTTGAATGCCAAGGAAGACAAAAAAAAAAAAAAAATCTTGACAAAATTAAGGAGCTGGCATCACAACTGGACTGCATAGAAATCTGTGAAGTTTAAAGCCTCCCATAAGCAATTTGATTTGCCAAAAATTTACTTTGAATGAAATTTAGATTTAGCCTCAATAGATTTGGTGGCATAATTGCCCATAATATGAGTTCTGTTAGGAATTATAGAAAAATAAGTAACTACTGACAAGTACAACTTTACACTCTGCTTGTCATAAATGTACATCCTCTTAGGAAGTTAGTTATGAACAATGTAAGACTTCAGAAGGCATTTTTTCAGTCCATCATCAGCTTTTCATTCTTGGATGGGGCCTGTCTTTGCGTTAAATTTGATGATCTTGGCAAAAACCCCCAAATGATTAACATTGCTTTAAACCTGAATCATAATAACATTGCTAGGATCGAAATGGCTAGGAATGGGCTTAGGTCAGACAAAATTCAACCTGTAAACAGACAGAATAAAACAAGGATTTGGGGCCAGCAGGTGGGGCTGAGGGTGCTGGACTCCCACATGGTCAATTGCATTTCGAGTCCCGGACCTGGCAACTTGCTTTCTCACTTTCCCTCTCTCTCTTTCACTCTGTCCCTCTTGGGTCAATTTAAAATAAATAAAATTTAAAAAGAAAGAAATAAAGTTCAATAAAATACTTTCTTAAGAAAACAAAGGATTTTTGAGATCTACCTCATTTTAATATTCCTCCAATTCTTCATCCCATCAGGATCCGAAACATAGGTTTATGTGCCCATCTTGTAAGTTGCTGGGGTTAGGACTCAAAACTTGGTTGGCCATGTGGGATCCAGCTTCTTTTGCACCACACTTAACTACTGTGCTATGGTGCTGTCCCATGATTCCTGTTTTTGCTGTACAGGATGCCTGCCCTCCTACCATCACTAATAGGAAGATAGATGAGTACAATGCTGGTGAAGTTTTACAACACAAAGAGCTTAAAGACTCAGCTGAAATTGTTGGCTAATCACTGTCAAAAAGAGCAGTTCAAGTTCAGTTCTGCCAAAAAGCAATGATTGATTTCAGCAGGAATTGTCAGCGTTCAAATGGCCAGCATTACAGAGCTCTATCCATCAATTTAACACATGCTAAAATCTAAGGGTATGATTTTTAGCTTATTCATTCTGGTGGCCTTATCAGGGAGCCATGTGCTTCCAGAGTCTTCAGAAGGGACTTCTAGAGGCCACTTCATGTGATGGAAGCACACTAATTTTTCTCACCAAAACGCTCCATTCTTGGTTCTACAATGCAGAAAAACAGGGTTCCAAATGAGTTTCTCTTGGCATTCAAGTATATTCCTAGCTTCATTTTGAGGGAAATGTTTTCTTGTCGTTAGGTTCCCCTGTGGCTTATCACTATGCTAAGCTAAAGCAACCTTTGCTTCAGGGCAAAAACACAGGCTTTACAACTTTTTTCCTGAATAGAAAGTCATCTTTGTCAACTGCAATCTAAAATACATGTTTATTGCTTCACTGGATAGTAACACAATGTATTCATTCTTGGAAACTCATACAGAAGTTGACTCTGCAAGACCAATAAGGAAAAAGAGGCACTTTCTTTTTGTTTGTTGGGTTGCCTGTGTGTTATCTTAAGGAGACTGAGTAACTCAGAATCACCATGGAATGGAGAACCAAGTTTGAAGTTCGACTTCCAGGAACTATACTCAAAGCCACAACACAGAACTGAGCTAATGAAAAACATGGACACTGAATCTGAGCTATGAACACTTCTCATGGCCCTTGTGCTACTTTAACGTAGGAAGTCCATCCACCTTGCCACCACCACTGCTGCTGTCTGTCCCAGGAGAGCTCTACACTCCTGCTTTCTTGTAACTCTGGAACCAAGTTCAGAGTCTGACATGGATATAACCAACTAGCAGAGTCTAAGCCATAAACCCAAGCTGCAGTTTAAAAGACATTGAGAAGGTAAGTACAGAATGTTCATAGGGTCTAGGCAGGGTTTTTGCTCCAAACCAAGATTCAAAAAATGAGAAACTTCCTAAGCAAAGAATGAGTTTCAGTGGCTACATGGCCATGATGAATGATAAATATCCACTTACAACAGCTCTTTGAGTACCTACTTCCAAAGTATCACTTTTATAATAACTAGTGTTCATGAATGAGAATTTATGCAAAGAGCAAGCTAACCATTCTTTTAGATCAATAATGGTGGTGGTCCCAACTACTCATCAGAATTATTAGAGGACCTTTGTTCAAATCCCAAATATGTAGCTTCTGGTTCAGTAGGTCTGATTCAGGGCCTTAGAGTTTATTTTGTTTGTTTGTTTGAGAGAGAGAGAGAGAGTTTTGCTATAGGGTGCATGTGCTAACCAGAGAGACACAGAAAATGAGAAATTACCCCCAGGGAGGAAGGCCATGTTGCAGTCCCTTTTCCTTCATCCTCCTCCATTCTCCTTTGGACATACACACACACACACCTGGCATGAATTTCAAGTTGCTGGGTCTGGGACTCAGACTGTGGTAGACCACATGAGAGTCCAGTGCCTTCACCACTATGCCACCTGCTGGCCCATAGAATTTGCATTTTTAACAAATTCCCTAGATAACTTAAATATAATTAGTCTTTAATCTTTTGGAAACTACTTGTTGAAATGCTGCCCTTACAGCCACAAAAAGCAAAATCTGGTTTAACATTAGTTTTGCGATATAGTGTGTGTGGAAGAGTAGCGCCTGAGGAAGGACATTTAGAAGAAAAATACGAAGGCAAAGCATTAATGGGACAAAGAAATGTGGTATTATCTGTTGAAGATATTTTATAGTTTTATCAATTGGACTAGGGAGAAATGTTCACATACTGAAATATTCACTTTGTAAGCTAAATAATGTGATTGAATGTATAAAAGAAAATGAAATTTTTTTTAAAAGTAAAAAATAAATAAATAAATTGTTGGACACACATTTAAAAATACATTAGTTTTGCTTTTTAAGTCTAAGAAATGGCCACATAAAGAATCCATTCTTATATTCTATAAATTTACTATGAAAGATACAAACTCAAGGAAAATTAAGTAATTAGACAATGCTTAATTTAAAGATAGTTTATCCACATAATGAACTATTATGCAGAATTTTAAAATGATCACTGGAGAGTTTTTAATAGTCTGGGGAAATGCTTTTATTATACAATATTAAGAGAAAAAAATCATGACACTGTAGTGCATTTAAGTATGTAACATGCTCTCAACCATGTAAAATAAATGTGTGCATAAATTACAAAAAGCAAGGCTTCATGTGTGTATTTCACACTTTCTTCTCTGCCCCCACATCTTTCTCCTCTGCCCACTAATGACAGAGAGTCAGAAAAATTAGGAGGATTTAAAGAAAGAAGCTAAGTTTGTTAACATAATAAAGAGCTGGAGAGAAAAGAAAGTGTAGAGAAAAGGTTCCAATTATAAAGGAAAGGAAGTATTGTTTAAGCAGTGACTGAGACATCAAAGTGATCCGGAGTTGAGGTACTGGCATAGCAGTAATGCAAAGTGCACAGCTCCTTGAGGGTGGCCCACATAGGAAAGGTCCAGGTTCACATCCAAAGACCTCTCTCCACATGCCAGGCTTATGGCTATGATCCAAGGCTGTCTGAGGCTAGGGATGGATCCCCACATGAAGGCTCTGTTTGAGGATGACTGTCTTTCTGGTTTATGCAGGAAAAAATGTGAGTACATTTTTAAATTATTTTTATTTACATTTAATCACTGTACATCTTTATAGTGTACAACATGGTTTTCCCAGCATGAATACAGTGCATATTAGTGAAGTCAGAGACATTACCATATACATTATCATCAACTGATAACTTTTCATTTTTCTATCTTTTAAATGTTTTGTTGTAAGTAAATTTATTTTTTGAGAGAGAGAGAGATTTTTTTGCTATAGGGAATGTGCGCTTGCCAGAGACATAGAATGAGACAGAGAGATAGAAAGCAAAAAATCACCCCCCCCCCCAGGGGGATGGCGACACCACAATCCTTTCTTCTCCATTCTCCTCTCAGGATTTTGGGCACACATGCACATGGGCCTGGCATGAGTTTTAAGCCACTGGGTCTGGGACTTGAACTGCGGTTGACTACATGGGAGTCCAGCCAAATAACCATTACGTCATCTACTTGTCCTGTAAGTAAATCTTTTTAAAAAACACTGATCCAAATAAGAGTATTTCAAGGAATCCTGGAACGTGGAGTCTCTCTTCTCTATTGGATATAGGAGTGGAAATATGTAAATCTGAGGCAGGATTTCTCAGTCTCATCACTACTGACATTATGGGCTGAACCACTCTTTGTTGTAGGGCTGACCTGTACTCTAAGGGATATTTAGCAACACCCCTAAAATCTATCTACTAGATGCCAGTAGTATTTCACCCCCAACCTGATTTGTGATAACCAAAAATGTCTCCTAAGAGTACCAAATTCTCTTACGAGGCAAAATCATCCCAGTTGAGAACCACTGCCCTATCAGTAACTGAGTGCCAACCTGGATCTAAGAGTAGTAAGGGGACAGGGTGGGGGGCAGACGGTGGTGCAGTGGTAAAACACAAGATTCTGCAAGGCTGATCCATATAGGAAATCTCCCAGTTCTCAACTAGAGGTCCCCTGAGTATGCTGGGTCCATGCATTTTCATGGTCCTAGTCTAGCTGAGGCTGGGGTGGGTCACAGCATCAAGACCCTTAAAATAACTTCTTTGATTTTTTTCACTATAAAAATATAAATAGAATTCAATGGACATCACATAAATAAACCCAATTTAAAAAAAAAAAACCTAACTAAATAAAAGGTTAAAATAAGAAATATAGTCTGGGGACCAGCAGTTAGCATAATGGCTATGTCGCTGGACTCCCACGTAGTCGACCGCGGTTCGAGTCCTGGACCCGGTGGCTTAAACTCACGCCGGGCGCGTGTGCGTGCGTGCCCAAGATCCCGAGAGGAGAATGGAGGACAAGGGATTGCGACATGGCCATCCCCTCTGGGGGGTGATTTCTCGCTTTCTATCTCTCTATCTTTCTCTGTCTGTCTGGCGAGCGCACACGCCCTATAGCAAAAACCTCTCAAAAAAAAAAAAAAAAAGAAAAAGAAATATAGTCTGTGATGGGGCTGGCACGTGGCATGTTGGTTAAGGGCACTGGACTCCCACATGGCCAACCAAGGTTTGAGTCCCGCACCTGGCAGCTTGCTTTCACACTTTCTCTCTCACACTTTGTCTCTCTCATAAATAAATAAATTTAAATAAAATAACTCTAAAAAAGAGATAAAAAGAAAGAAAGAAATATAGTCTGTGAAATAAAAATATCAGAGGGTGGGGGCTAGTAGGTGGCATGGTGATTAAGGTGCTGGACTCCTACATGATAGACCGGGGTTGGAGTTCCAGACTCAGTGGCTTGAAAATCATGCCACACATGTGCATGCATGCCCAAAGTCCCAAGAGAAGAATGGAAGAGATTGTGATGTGGTCATCCCCCCTGGGGGTGATTGATTGATTGATTTCTCACCTTCCCTCTCTCTGTATGTCTCCAGTGAGCACATTGCCCTATGGCAAAAATCTAACTGAAACAAACAGACAAACATACACACACACACACACACACACACATCTGAGGATAAGTTGAACAGCAGACTACTTGTTGGAGGGAAAAAGTAGTGAACTGGAAGATAAATCTTAGGAAACCATCCAGAGTTTCTCTGAGTTTTTAAAGATGCCAGGTTCCATCATCAATAGGTTTCTTAGGATTTTCTCAGCCAGTTTCCCCTCAATGTCCACCAGTTCTTATCAGCCAAGTCCTGAAATGGGGGGGAGGGGTTATGCTATTTCCTCCCAGAGCCATGACTGTCCTCCCAGGACTGACCTGATTGCAACTCTTAGTCAGGAGGCAATGAGTGGCAAGATCTAAAGAAAGACGAGTATCTTCTTATGTGGCTTTGCAGGTTTACAGACAAGGATAAGCTGCCTTCTCCTAACAAAGAGGAAATCTGCTTCTGCCAGCTCTGAGTTACAGGAACACCTGGGGGGTGTCCAAGAATTTGTCTGTCCATACAAACGTGCTAATGCCAGGACTCAGAGTACCATTCTTCTCCTATCAGGGCTCTCCTTTCTGTAAAGGAAACTTCCTGGGCTTGTGCTTTGAGACTCCTTTGTAGCTTTGCTATCCTTAAAATTGATTCCTGAGAATGGATTTCAGTACTGTCTGCTCTGCAGCTGCAGGAGATGAATCTCTTTAAAGACTGCCTTTCCAACTCTCACAGTGTGCCTGAGTTGACTGTTAGCTGAACCGAGTCTGCATTTTCTATTTTCAGGACTTGTGTATTAGTCAGGGTTTGATCAGAAAAACAGACCACTAGAAATGATCTAGAATATGAGATTTATTACAGGGATTCAACCTTACAAAATTGTGGAAGCTGGCTATATAGTTTATATGTATATATTGCTTCTGCTTTCAATGCTAAGAATACAACCAGGCAAGGAAGTCTGCCCCAGGAGTCAGAGCAGCTAAAGGAGGAGGCCCGGTAGGAGCTGAAAGAGCTGCAAGTCAGCAGTTGCTTCACATCCACGAGGAGAGCCACCAAATCAACAACATGCATGAGTTGAAACAGTGCCTGTTACCCTGCTTACCTCTGAGCATAAAACAAATATGGCAGCCTGCCTTCCAAAGCTCATACAAGGTCACATAGCGTCTCAGACTGTGCAGCAATGGAAATTCTGTGAAGTGTCGTTCCAGCTTAGCTGAGGTGACAGAACAAATGCACCATAGCCCCTAAGGTAGTTAACAAAGTCAGCCAACCCTATAATCTTTAAAATTATCATTGTTACCATATTATTTGAACACTGCAGCTACTGTATAAGCCAGTTCTTCACCTCCACCTGCCCCACGAACCACTGACCTTTCAAAGAGAGTCAACTGCAACCTTTCTGAGATCAGGGATTTTCACTCCACTTACCATGATAGTAGGATTTCTGTTGCCCTCTGACCAGAGAGTCACCCCACTTCTAGAACCCATTCTGAAGCTCTGCTATCTAGACCATTTTGTTCGAGATTTACCCTGGAAAGCAGAACCCAAGACAAGACGGCTAATTTGGAAAATAATCCCACAGGTAGGAGTAGGGAATAGAGTAGAGGCAAAGTTCATGTGAGAGTGAATCCACAGAAAATACACCTTGGAATTGTCCCCAGGATGAAAGCTGGACAGTGGCTCAGCAGTAACACAATGCTCTGAAAGGCTGACCCACAGAGGAAGGTTCCTGATTCACATTTGAAGACTTCCCTGAAAATACTGAGTACACATGTGCCCATAATCCATGGCTGGCTGAGGCTGGGAGTGGATCATGGCATTGAGATCTTATTATGGGTAAAAATCTCTCTTTGTCTTTCTCTCACACACTCATGAAATAAACTTAAAAAAAAATGAATCATCCACAAAAAAGATGGATGAAGAGATTGTCCATAGATAAAGGAAGTGTTCAATCTACCTTCTCCCCAAACACATTGGGCACAATTTACAACCTGAGATGTTAACTCTTTTTCTCACTCTCAGGATCCACATGTAAGAGTGCCAGAGGAGTTCTACAGATACCCTAATACCATGATCCAAAGAAGCTAAGGATAGAAATTGAGAGCTAGGTAGGATAGTTGAGCCAGAGGCTATCAAGTTTCACCTGCATAGAGCTGGTTGCTGCAGCAACAGCCAAAGTGAAAGATGAGGAGAGAGGATGTGAAATAGGGTAACCAAACTTTTTTGTTTCCTCTTTTTGTTTTGTTTTGCCATAGGTGTGTGTGCTTGCCAGAGAAAGATAGTGAGAGGGAATGTGAGAAATTACTCCACCCCAGAGGGGGTGATCATGCTGCAATCCCTTCTCCTTCATTCTCCTCCTTAGACCCTCCTGGCCCCAGGGTTATTTTAAAGCTGCTGGGTCCAGGACTGGAACCATAGTCAACCACCAGTGGGAGTCCAGCACCCTAACCACTATGCCACCTGCTGGCCACCCAGTGCAACCAACCCTTTAACCCTTATGATTCTCTTTACCAATAGTGTTGTCTAAGATAAGGAGAGGAAGAGGACAAGGAAGAGGATAAAGAGTAGGACACATAAATACTGCAAGCTGTGGCCCCATGATAAAGCCTGACTACATAGAAATTGAGGATTCAGCACACAGAGGGTCAATTTAACAAGAAGTTACCAGAGACCATCAGGCCATTCCATCTAGTGGCTGATAACATATGAGTGGCAGGAGATCAGTATTGGTTTGTACATACCCCTTCCAAGGGTATCCTCAGGAGCACCCCCCTTACTGTTCTACTACTTTATACCAAACTCATCTACAGCCAAACTCCAGCTGAAAATTACTCACATAAATGAATGGTCATAACAATAAGGACAACGCCAGATGTCTAAGCAACACACCTGCAAGCATTTTACTGACTAAGGACCAAGAGAGAAAAACAGAGAGACAGGGGCCACCTGTATAAAGCAAGGGGCAGGGGGCTAGTTCTGTAGAATGACTTAGAAGAATGAAGATCTAAATGCTTTCATTGGTGAATCATGCTAAGAGTACTTCATCACAGCTTAAAATCTCCCTGACGTGTTCTCATTTTCTATTTTGTTTCTAAAGAACAACTGGGGTGAAAAGGAGGAAGGCTCGGAATGAGTTTATTTGAGAAAACTGACCTATCACAGCCCACCCATAGAAAGAGACTCCCTTTTCTTCTGCATCCACTTTAGAAATGTCTCCAGAGAGGGCAACAGCTCCTATGAGATGTGTAATTCTTATCAATGCAGCAAAGGGCTATCAAAGCAAGAAAGATCACATGGCTGTTAAGATAAAAGTTTGGCTCTTCCAGGCTGAGCTTATCAAGGTTTAGCAGTAAGCGAGTTTTGTTGCTTCAGCTGCATTTAAAAAGTTCATTGATTTGCAGCTAATACTAAGTTGTCATAGTTTCATGAGTAACAGCTTGTGGTTTGCAGAATCAAAGCCTTTTCCTGAATCAATACTAGCAGATTCACTGAAGTGACCTAACATCTGCAGAGAAGCAAGAAGCCCAGAAAGGCACCCAGGTAGAGAGGAAATAATTTTGATCAGACTGTAAGTGATCTACTAAAGAGAGAAAATAGCAATCTCCCTCCTCCCTAAGTCTTCAAAAAAAGCAGAAATGGAGCCTTTTAGGAATTTTAAATGACTTATAAGGAGGCCATTGTTTTTGAGAAACTATGTAACTTAAACATGTGCATACACACTTATTTAAGTGTGGGCTCTGAGAGTAAAAAAGCAAATCAGAATCTTTTTTAAAAATTATTTAATTTTATTATTTATTTATTTATTTATTTATTTATTTATTTTTATTATTAATTTGGCCAGAGAGAGAGAGAGAGTGAGAAAGCAAGCTGCCAGGTCCAGGACTTGAACCACAGTCAGCCATGTGGAAGTCCAGCACCTTAACCACTATACCACCTGCTAGCTCCAAGATTTTTTTCTTTTTATTTTTCAGTCATCAGCTGTCCTTGAGATTGGGAAAGCATTATTTTCTACAACTTTAGTTACAGCTTTTTTTTTTCTCCCCATATCTTTAGTTATGCACAACTGAGTATTTTCCCTAGACCTGGCTTCTGAAGACATTGATCTATACTTCTCTTTCTCCCCAGGTAAAATACTCACACACAGACATATGTGTACATACACACACACACACACACACACACCACAAAACCATTATATGATCTCTTATCCCATTAAGAAGAAAAATCTTTAATAATATCTTTGTATTATGTTGGATTTTTGGTAACATTTTCTCAACCTTCTCTATTTGCATGTCACAGGGTCTGTCATAGTCCATTCTGTGCTGCTGTAACAAAATATCCAGACTGGGTAATTTATAAAGAATAGAAAGTTGGGACCTGCAGATGGAGTAATGGTTACATCACTGGACTCCCACATGGCTGGCCACAGTTAGACTTTTAGACTTGGAGGCTTGAAACTCATGCTGGGCATGTGTGTATGTCCCAAATCCCAAGAAGAGAATGGAGGAGAAGGGATTGCTGTGTGGCCATCTCCCCAAGGAGTTATTTCTCACTTTCTGTCTTTCTGTCCAGTGAATGCACACACCCTATAGCAAAAATTTCTCTGAAAAATTTTTTTCAAAGAATAGAAATTTATTTTCTCGTAGTTCTTGGGGCTGGGAAGTCCAAGCTCAAGGTATTAGCATCTGTCAAGTGTTTCTTATTCCATTCTCACAGAAAGGAAGGGATAAACATAAGAGAGGGGAAAAGAGAGAGAAAATTCTCTCTACTGAGCCCTTTAAAACCACATTAATCTTTCCTGAGAGTAGAGCCCTTATGACCTAAACACCTCCCATTAGGTCCCATCTTCCAACACTGTTGCATTGGGGATTATGTTTCCAACACATGAATTTGGGGAAACACTTTCAAACCACAGCAGCATCCACATCGACTGATTTTGAATGACCATAAGATTGAGTCTTGGAGTCAGAATATCCAGTCCAATTCTCCTGGTGGTGCTCGGAGCAGACATTACTAATTGATCAAAGCCTTCCTTCCCAAAAAGTTCAGACTATGCTTCAGAATCCTTCTCTCAGCCTCTCTCTAGGCAGCCAGTATCAATTGATAGAGGATTTCTTGAAAGATGAAACATTTTCTATCCTAGACCCAAGTGATTTGCCATAGGTTATAGAACTATTTGAGAGACTAAAATTATCATATATCTCATTTAGCTGTTTTCTTTATGAAGTAGGAAGCTTTTGCTCCTCTGAGGAGAGTTTGCTATCTTTGCTAGAGCCAAAATCTACTGCCACCTGGGGATTTTTGTTTCTCTGTACACAATCACCAAACCTCATTCATACTCGCTACTTAGGAAGCTTAAGACAATAGAGAGCTATTTAAAAAATTAAGGTACATGTGTGATTCGCATTGTATTTCTATCAGACAGAATTGCTCTAGATGGTAGGTAGCTGTTAGAATTTTTAAAGAATTGTATTACTTTTTTTTTTAATTGCCAGGGTGGGTGTGCTCTTACCAGAGAGACAGAGAAAGAAGGAGAACGCAACCCTCATGGGTCATGGTCATGCTGCAATTCTCTCTCTTCCATTTTTCCATCCTATCAAAATTTGGGGCACATACACACAGATGTTCAGTATGTTGTTCAAGTTGCTAGGGTGGGGATTCATTCCATGTGTGCTCCAGCTTTCTTAACCACTAGGCAATATGGCCAGTCCAAGAATTGTATTCTTTGATTTAAATGTTTATTGAACCCAAAGAAGTAATATAATTTCAAAGAGTGACAAATTGCTAAGAAAAAGGAGAAGCAGTGTAAGGAGATAAAGAATGTTAATGAGTGGAATTGGGATGAGCAATTTTGGATAAAGTAATAAGGAAAAGTCTCTCTAAGGAGGCAACATAGGATTGAATGAAGTGAGGGGCACACTATCTGAAGATCTGGAGAAAATATTCCAGAGCATAGTAGAGAAGCAAGCTGCACATGGTTCACAAATAACCTGGAAGTGAGGCCAGACAGTGGTGAACCAGTAAAACTTCTGAGACAATCTCAGAAGGGAAGGTTACGTTCAGGTCTGCAGAGCTCCCTGAGTGTACTGGCATGTCTGTGCCCATGATCTGAGTCTGACTGAAACCTAGGGGTAGATCATGACATGAAGACCTTGTCGGAGGTGCTATGTGTGTGTGTGTGTGTCTTCATTTATGGAATAAATGGAATTTATGGAATAAACACATTTTTTTAAAAAAAAAGAAAAGAAATAACATAGTGGGTGTGGTAGGAGATGTCAGAAAGGCAGGCAGGTCTCATAGGTCATCATGAGGAGTTTCAATTTTATTCTAGATATTACAAGAAACCACTATACAGTTTAAAGGAGACAAGTAATGGACCACATTCTGTTTTAAAAGATTACATGACCAAATGTGAATTTTTTAAAAAATTTGATATAATGTGTGTATGCTCACTGAAGAGAGACAGCAAGAGAAAGAAAGAGGGAGAGTGAGAAAGTACCCCACCAGGGGGAGATGGTCACACTGCAATCCCTTCTCCACGCTTCTCCCTGAATTTTGGGCAGGCATGAGCATGTGCCCATTGTGTGTTTTTCAAGGCACCAGGTCTGGAACTCAAACCACATAGTCGGTCATGTGGGATCCAGCCACCCTTACCACCATGCCATTGGCTGGCCCCAAATGTGTATTTTTGAAGGTCATTCTGACAGTTGTGTGAATCATGTTCTTAAAGAAAGAGGAAGAAAATAATGATGAGAGAGTAGTTGGAGTCATTCCCTGAAATATTCTAGTGAAAGTTGTCCAAGAGAAAGTTATAAATACAAGTCTAGGGTCCAGCAGGTAGCATAGTGGTTCATGGTCGATCACAGTTCAAGTGCAGACCTGAGGCTTAAAAATCACACTGGGCGCATGTGCATGCATACCCCAAATCCCAAGAGGATAATGGAAGAGAAAGGATTGTGGCATGGCCATCTTCTCTGAGGGGTGATTTCTCACTTTCCCTCTCTCTGTCTCTCTCTGGTGAGTGCATGCACCCTATACAAAAAAATACATAGATAGATAGATAGATAGATAGATAGATAGAAATATGAGTCTTCGGACCATAAGGCAGATCTGGCACCTGCTAAAAAAATGGAGAGGGGAAATTGGACAGGATGACTCTAAAGTTTTAGCAGTTTCATGAATGACTGAGCCAAGACCATGGGGATTCCTCATGCCAAAATCCCCTGGAGAAGCCCGGCCATGCTTAGTCATTAACTGAGAACAGCCTGAAGGGAGCTTGGCCTCAGCAAGGATATGGGGGTAGACCAGAAGGATGGCAGCTGGGACCATCAGTCAATTATGCTCCCCACAGTGTTCCAAGTCACTGGTTTTCATCGCCATCACAGCAGTCAAGGTTGTGAAATGGGAATCCTCCCTCCTGCTCTCAGGGACTTAGCACCTATATCTTCAACTATCCATCTGTACTCAAACATGCTTTAGGAAGTTGTATCATTAGAAAACCTTTACTTAATCTCAAATCCTCCTCCAAATATTGCTCTCTCTGTCCTCGTAGACATCCAAGTTTCTACAAGAGTTGCCCACTGAACAGGCCTCTACTTTCTCATGCCCATTTACTCTTTTTTTTTTTTTTTTTTTTTTTTGAGAGGTTTTTGCTATAGGGCACGTGCGCTCTCCAAAAAGACAGAGAGACAGAAAGCGAGAAATCACCCCCCAGGGGGGATGGACACGCAATCCCTTCTCCTCCATTCTCCTCTTGGGATCTTGGGCACACATGCACACGCGCCCAGCGTGAGTTTTAAGCCACCGGGTCCGGGATGCGAACTGCCGTCGTCTACACGGGAGTCCAGCGGCATAGCCATTACGTTAACTGCTGGTCCCCCGATTTACTATTCAATCTACTTCACTCTCTTTTCTGCTCCCATCACAGCACTAAAGTTATTCATGTTAAGGCCACCAGTGATCTCAAACTTGCTCAATCCACCAGAGGCTATTTCTCTTCTTACCTGATCTCTCAGCAGCATTTGATGAGTTTAATTATTTACTTCTTAAGATACTTTCTTTTCACTGGTTTCTGTGACTTCACACAGTATTGTCTTTCTATTCCTTTTTTATTCCCTGATGACTCTGCCTACCTTCTAAATCTTCTCGCTTTTACCTCTCACTTCAGGTTCTTCTCCTTAGTGGAAAATAGCTTATTGCCTTCCTGAGTGGTGAAAAGCTGCCCTTTCATTATATCTTTCCTCCTGTCTCCTCTGGAGTTTAATATATAAACTGTGCTAGTCTTCCAACTTTTACTTCCTTGGAAATCACAAATCCTACCTCCTCACTGTGAAATATGTCCCTTTTAAATGAAAAGGGCTTGTTTCCTTGATGCTTTTTTAAATTTATCTAGTTTGAACGCAAGATTAATCTTCAACAACTTTGTTCTCGGCATGTCTGTCCTCTCCTGAAGCTAGGAAATGACTCACTTTCAGTGAGTGAGGAGCTGGAGGGCTAGGGAAAACCAAATTGCTGAGAATAAAAATAATTTGGATAACACACTGTCTCAGCACCAGACTGTCCATCCAGCATAGCAATCTGTATATCTTAGGGACAAGACAAAAATGTTACACACTTAAAGTTTATGATCCTCCCAATATCTAATCTCCAACCTCTACCATTTCAAATTTTCTCCAACCAAGAAAATGTTTCCCTATCCATTCAATAGTTCAAGTCATGAATCTGAGAATAGCGCTACCAACTGATTTTCACTCATCCTCTCATCCTCTGCCCCCAATGGAGAACAAGAACTTGCCTATTTGGTCCTCCCAACTTTCTTTCATCTGTGTCCACTTCTTGCCATCCCCACCCTACCGCTCAACTTCTATTTCTTCTCAGGGCTACTGCACCAACCTTCTAACTGGTCTCCCTGCTTCTTCTTTTGATTCTTTCCAATCCTTTCCCTACACAATCAGCCAAGACAGTCAGACAAAACACAGAGAGCTGGTCAGGTCAGGTGAACACTCTGCTATCAATGGTTTCCCATTGCACTTACAGTAAGATACAAAATGCTCAATGCTACAAGACCTTACACATTCTATCTGTTGCCTTCCATCTGTCACCTTCCTCTCACAACAACTTTGTTCTGCTGGCTTCAATACTGGCCTTCCCATGGTCTCTCAATGTTTCAAGTATTTTATTCCCTCTGAGTCTTTACATATTATCTCCTTACCTCCCCAACACCCATCACTTGCCTTCTGCTCAACTTTTGGTGTCAAATTTCTCAAATGGACTTATTCTGAACTTTCCAATCCAAATAAAGTCCCCAAACTACTCTCATGACACTCACTTATGTTCCTTTGCAGAAGTGGTTGCTATGTGTGATTATATAAAAATGTATATAATTTTCTTGTAAAATGCTTGCATCCTTACTAGATTGTAAATACTGGAACTTTATTTTGCTCATCACTTAACACATAGTAGGCACTTGGTATTTGCTGAAAAACTAAAGGAATGGTCCAGAATATAGGTAGGAGAGTAAAGGAAGAAGGAAGAAGATGACACCTTAGGGAAAAGATAACATGTAATGAATGGACAATGAAAGAGGAGCAAGAAAAAAGAAATAGAAAAATTAGAATGGAAGTAGAACCAGAACAAAAAAGAACTTGTGATGTCAGAGGAACTACAACTTGGAAGACAGACACAGGGTTTACTCTGTATCCCCCAGACAAAGTATATGATGAGTTGGTGAGGAACAACTAGAACTATCATATACTGCTGATGCACATGTAAAATGGTATGTGCATTGTTTGGCAATATCAATTAAAGTTGAACAAATGCATAGCTACTGCCCCAGCATTTCCTATGTTTATACCCAAAAAGAGTATGTGTTGGGACCAGCAAGTGATATGGAGGTTTATGCAGCTGGATCCTACGTGGTTGATAACACAGTTGGAGTTCCAGATCTGGTGGACTGAAAAACATTCCAGGCACATGTTCATGTGTACCCAAAAATCCCAAGAGGAGAATGGAGGAGAAGGGATTGCAGCGTGGCTATCCCACTTCAGGGGCAATTTTTTGCCACTTTCCCTTTCTTTCTCTCTCCAGTGAGCTCACGTGCTCTATAGCAAACAAACAAAAACAGCCTGTGTGTAGTCCCCAAAATACATATTTACTGAAGCACTATTCATTATAGTTAGAATAAAATTAGATCCATTCCAAATGCCCATAAACAATAAAATAAACAAAGCATCACACATTCATGCAATGGAATACCATATAGGAATGAAAATTAATTACTTAGATATGTCTCCCAAACTTATTGTTGTATAAAAGTCATCAGTAACAGAAGAGGATATACCATGTGATTCTATTTGGTGAAATTTCAAAATTAGACAAAACTAATTAATAATGTTATAACTCAGAATGGCAGTTACCTTTTGGGGAGAGTATGTAGTGACTGAAATGGGGCATGAGCCATGCTTTTGGGGGCTGGTATCTTCTGTTTCATGACCTAATATTTGATTACCAGATGAGTTTAGTTTGTGAATATTCATTGAGCTGTATACCCACAATTCATGCACTCTGTGTTTGTTATACTTCAATAAAAGTTTACTTAAAAAGACAACTTGGTAGCCTTCTATTTAAATTGCTTAGCAGTGCTTAAAATAGGTTATCGCTGAATCTTTTCAGGAAATGAAAGTGTTGGTGTGTATGCTTCTGAATGTGTATGTATGTGTGGGCGTTGAACATTGAATATTCTTCAGGAATGCAGTCAGGTGAAAGGAAACATCAAATTTATTATGCTCTCTTAAATAACCTGGCTTATGCACCATAGTGTTTCCATAAAAGATTCTCTATTCAGTGCGAGTCAATCTACTTGTATTGTTAGGAGGATCTTATGTAACCCCTACCCTATACCACATCTATCAAATTCCTTTTGTATGTTCCCCTTTTATTCAGTAAATCATTCAATCACTGAGCATTTTCTCTGCACCAATCCCTGTGAGAGGCAGGGTTGGGGGAGGATTCAGAGAAAACGCTATCTATCTCCCCTTCTCATTTCTATTCTTAGGGCCTGAGGAATTCAGCAGGGATGCTTGCCAAGAGCATCTAAGCCACAGGAACAGGATCTGGGGCAAGACTGCATGAGGTTTTCACCTAGATTAGCTGAAAATTGTATAATCAAAGGGGCAAGGAAAGCCAGAGCCCAGTGTGAGAGAGAATTGGTACCAGGAATTAGGGGTGGCAGATGTGCTGAGCTCAAAAAACACATGCCAAGGACATAAGCACAAAGATGGCCCAAAAGAACATAGGAAAACAGGAATGGAGGTGGATGGAGGCCGCACCGAGCACTTGATAAAGGGTGCATTGTCTCTAGACATTTAAAAACAATAAGAAACTGACTTAAAGTCTATCTGCTTTTTGTCATCATCAAGTGCCAGTAATCCTAAAAAAACATTTGGATTCAGATACTCCTGCAGAGGATGTTGTCTATGGTAGTGTTGGTAGCAGTAAAAATCTTGAAGGTATGGGACCATAATGGTTACTTTGCTGGACTCCCACGTAGTCGATTGCAGTCCTAGTCCTGGGCCAGGCGGCTTAAAACTCACACTGGGTGCACATGTGTGCATGCACAAAATCCCAAGATGAGACTGGAGGAGAAGGGACTGCAGCATGGCCATCCCTGCTGGAGGGGTGATTTCTCACTTTCTGTCCCTGTCTCCCTGGTGAACCCACACGCCCTATAAAAAAAATTTTTTTCTAAAAAAAAAAAGAAAATTCCTGAAGGTGGTGAATGGGTCATACAGAGAAACAAACACCATATAGGAATGAAGGCAGAGGAACCAGCACTCCATGTAGTACCCTGGACAACCCTAGAGCAAAATGTCACTAGTTGCAGAAGCCTGCATGCTCTATTGCCACTTATGTGAAGTTTTAAAACATCAAATGCCACAGCCACATACCATAGGGTATGTGTAAAAGTACACAAACATGTGTGGGCACGACAGACGCTGGGCAGAGTGGTGGCCCCGAGGGAAGAAAAAAATACAATTAAAAAAATATTACAAAGACATCGTTATTTGTCCATCTTTTTAAGTCTGGAGGTTTAAATATTAAAAAACTACAGATTCATTATAGTTACTATCTGTTCTTTTTCTATGTGTCAAAAAATTTCATAATGCAAATAAAGTATCAGTCTACCAAAAAAACAAAAAATGTTTCTACATGCTTGGGAGGGCTCTGCCTGCCTTTACCCCTCTTTTTCTAGTTTGTTCTGTTGCTAAAAGCAGAAATCACAAGCATCAGGGTAATTTAAGAGAATCAAGCTTTATTCAGCTCACAGTTTGGAGGTCCCAGGACCAAGGCCCGCATCTGGTGAGAGTCTTCCGACTATATCACAACGTGGTGGAGGCAGGAGAGTGTGGTCTGTGTTCCATGTGTGTTCACAAGTGTCTCTGTCTCATTTTCTCTCCTTCTAAATCCACTAGGAGTCTATCATAGGGGACCTTCCCTGATGACCCTAATTTTAATCCTTCCCAAAAAGCCCCTCCTTTTGACACCGTAATTGGGCCAAGTTTTTCTTTTCTTTTCTTTTCTTTTCTTTCTTTCTTTCTTTCTTTCTTTCTTTCTTTCTTTCTTTCTTTCTTTCTTCTTTCTTTCTTTCTTTCTTTCTTTCTTTCTTTCTCTCTTTTTCTTTCTTTCTTTCTTTCTTTCTTTCTTTCTTTCTTTCTTTCTTTCAAGAGAAATCTTTGCTGTAGGGCACATGCACTTGCCGGAGAGACAGAGATAGACAGAAAGACAGAAAGCAAGAAATCACCCCCTGGGGGATGGCCATGCCACAATCCTTTCTCCTCCAATCTGTTCTTAGGATTTGGGGCACATACACACACATGGACAGCACGAGTTTGAAGCCGCCAGGTCCACAGCTCGAACAATGGGCGACTACGTGGGAGTTGAACGACATAACCACTATGCCATCTGCTGGTCCCGAGGGCCAAGTCCTTACTCTCTTAATCCCATTACAATGGTTCAACACATGAGTTTTGGGAGACATATTCAAACTATAGTACTCTCATACACCAGTCAGGTGAATAATTCGGGGGGGGGGGAAACGCCATGACAAAGCTGTGACATATGTGAAAGTGTTGAGAGCCCATTCCCATTGGTGGCATGAGATGGGCATGGGGCCAGACAAAAAAATTCTGGAAAAAGGCTCTCAGGCATATCTAAAGACAAGAGGGTATGTTCTTAATGCTAATTTAGCACTAAATGCACGTGATAACCTGCCTCAAAACACCACACACAGACCTTGTTACATATAGGCAGACAAAGATGACTCAACTCTCAACAGCTCTGAATCTGGGAAACAGCGTGCCTATTATAACCAGGCGCTGTGACATTTTGGAATATGTGTTGGTAAGGTTCTCCATGTTAAGTAGCTTTACAAGTTGTTATTAGACTCACGTTAGCTTGGTGCTACAGTAAACGTCCCACGTCCACAGATGATTCTTTCTAAGAAACCTATTGGTTTGCTTTTCTTCCCTTTTCCTTCTGAATAGCAGCTAACAGACAAAGGGGAGCTGGCCTGGGCCTTTGATGCCAATGCCAATTGAACAATAGCCCTGCTTGTGGCAATCACTTTCTTTGTTCAGCCTGGAGAATGCTGAGGCTGTTGCTCA
Organism: Tupaia tana; assembly: GCA_026018925.1. Lineage (NCBI taxonomy): Eukaryota > Metazoa > Chordata > Mammalia > Scandentia > Tupaiidae > Tupaia > Tupaia tana. The sequence continues at coordinate 56,014,664 of JAKSZU010000016.1, forward strand.
TTGGATCCAGTGTATGTGGGTGGCCGGAGCAAGGTGCATTTGGCAGCCAGATGTAGATTCTGGGTGGTATGAGCTGACTGTCCACATGGCTGAAGCTTGGGACTTGGCTGGAACTTCCCTGACCAGTGCAATCAGGCAAACCAGATGGACCAGCCTCCTTGTCCTTTGAAGATGGTGTCCTTTATTTAGCTGAAGGGGAGAGGCAGCCAACCATCTGACCTAGAAAGCATTCTTGGGCAGCCCAGTCCTTCTTGTATACATCTAAGAGAAATGGAAAGTACTTTGTTGAAGGAAAATTAGGGAGAGTCTTTGCAAGCCACTGAGGGGGATGCAAAATAACACTAACAAGTGAGTATCAGAGGTTCTATTAGCCAGTGGGAACTTCCCCTTTATTTTGTTAGACCAGTTCTGCTTAGAAGGTAGGTGACATTTCAAGGAGTTTGCCACCATTTCTAGGTACTTCTGTGTTGTTGCTGCCACTGCTGCTATGGCTGCTACTGCCACCTGAGTCATTTCTAGCCACCTGGCTGATCCTCATTCCAGACCATCCTCCTTGGAAGGACATGTAGCTGCAGCTGGTGGGCTGAAGTGCATGGGTTTTGCTTGCCATGACCCTGTTTTGGCTGCTCCTAGGAAGGGTACTGAGTTGTTATCAAAGTCTCACAGGAGCCAGCTGTGAACAAGACAGGCTGTAACACAGAGAATTCCTTCCCTAACCATGCTAGGCCATAGGATCCCTCTAAAATGCAGCTAGGGCTATGATCTTCCACCTAGTAAATTCATCTAGAATCTACCCACCCCCTGTGCTTTGAGCTCTGTCCCTCCAGTCCAGTTTCCATGCTATCACTTCATACTCTCCCTGGTTAAACCCTTCAGATGTAGTTGGATAGTATACCTAGTCAGAGGAGGTTTTCATTCTTAAACACAAGATCTTTGCTCATAGTGTCTACTTGGGGATCCTGTTCATCTGACACTTGGGATGAAAATAGGGGTTTCTGGGAGTGCAGGACCACCATGCAGAGTAATACAAATTATTCATTATACATGGTCTCGTGTCCAAGATGGCAAATGGAGGCTGGGATATAGCTATTAATTGTTATAAATTTCTATCATCTCTATTGTGTTGGAACTGAGAGAAGCAAACGCTAGTTTTTTGTTTGTTTGATTTTTGCTATAAGGCACATGCACTCACCAGAGAGACAGAAAGCGAGAAATCACCTCCAGGGGGATGGCCATGCTGCAATCCCTTCTCCTCCTTTCTTCTCTCAGGACCTTGGGCGTGCATGCACACGTGCCTCGTATGAGTTTTAAACTGCCAGGTCCAGGACTCAAACCATGATCAACTATGTGAGAGTCCAGCGATGTAACCATTACATCATCTGCTGGTCCCACAAATGCTAGTTTTGACTCCTTTTGTTTCACTGGCCTAAATCAACACCTTTCTATTTTTTGAAGAACCCCTACACTCTCAACTGCAGCCTTATAGTTCTAGCAGCATCTGCTGATGTTAATAGCCTAGTAACACTTGTCTTGGGAGTAGATGCTTTGCAGAAGTTAGAACAATCAGAGTTCTTCTCAAAGGTTTTCAGCTAAGGGAAAAGAATCCTTTCTCAATGGAGACCAAGGTGGGAGAAAGTTAGTCCAGAAGTGGCTGCATTCCTCACCTTATACAGAAAAAGCTGGGAAACAGTGAAGGATAATAAATCCAACATGTAAGGAGATGAAGACAAAATATGGAGAGTTCTAAAGTTCTAACTCAAGGCATCTCTGAGGCCAGTCACACATCCCCCATGTCATCCTCAGCATTCTTCTCCAAGTTATTTTTTATAAGCTAACAAATTCTCTCTTGGCCTCATCTAGTATGTGCTAATTTTCTTTTTTAATTATATTATTTTAAATGCCAAGAAGCATGCACATATACAAGAAAGAGAAAAAGAAGGGGAAAAATCCTTTCCCGCAACAAGGCTAGACACGTGATGCTGCAATCCTTTTTATTCCTCCAGTTCTCTATCCTGTCAGGACCCTGGGCACATGTACACATGCCCAGTGTATTTTCAAGCTGGCAGAAGCAAGACTCAAACCCTGGTCCACCTTGTGGGATCTAGCTTCTTCTGAACTGTGCCTAATCACTGTGCTATAGGCTAACCCTAATTTGTGCTGGATTTCTATTGCTTCCAACCAAGAGTGTTCTCCTAAACACAGCGACCAATGAATATCTTCCAAAATGCCAGCTCTCCTGGAAAAAGAAACTAGCTCAATAATTTTTATATTTTATACCATTTTAATTCTCTTATAATTCAGCAGTAGGTAGTATTACTCACCTAACTTTTTAGATAAAGAAACTGAGGCAGAAACATGTTGAGGAACTTTCTAGAACTCATACAATTTGTTAGGATTCTTCTAGGAAGTTAATTCATTTATACACAAGGGTAATAAAACGATCTGAAACATTGACTATCATCTAATGAAAAATTTTTCCACAGTGACAGCCTCAGTATCAGCCATGTTAGAAATTCCAGATGTACCACATTTTATTTATGTATTCATCAGTTGATGAACATTTGGGTTGTTTCCACATTTTGGCTATTTATAAATAATATTGCTATGCACTCTTGTGGGCAAGTTCTTGTGTGAACATGGACTTTCAATTCTCCTGGGTATATACCTCAGAATGACTGGATTTTATGGCAACTCTATGCTTAACTTTTTAAAGAACTGCCAGGCTGTTGTCAAAGTGTCAGCACCATTTTACATTCCCATTAGCAATGTATGAGAGTTCCAGTTTTTCTGCATCCTCACCAAAATTGTGACTACCTCTCTTTTTTAGTATAACCATCCTAGTGGTTGTGAAAGAGTATTTCTTTGGGATTGTGACTCACATTTTTCCAGTTGGCAGCTAATGTCACACTTTTTTTTTTTTTGGAGAGGTTTTTGCTATAGGACACATGCGCTCGCCAGACAGACAGAAAGAGACAGAGACAGAAAGCGAGAAATCACCCCCCAGGGGGGATGGCCATGCCGCAATCCCTTCTCCTCCATTCTCCTCTCGGGATCTTGGGTACACACGCACACGTGCCCGGTGTGAGTTTAAGCCACCGGGTCCGGGACTCGAACTGTGTTCAAGTATGTGGGAGTCCAGCGACATAGCCATTACGCTAACTGCTGGTCCCATGTCACGCAATTTTTTAACACACTTATTGCCCCTTTGTATCTCTTCTTTGTGGAAATGTCTTTTCCAGGTCTTGGGTTATTTTCTTTGTACTATTGAATTGTACAAGTTTTGTGCATGTTCTAGATATAATCCCTTATATGCTATGTGATTTGCAAACATTTTATCTCATACTTGGATCATCTTTTCATGTCCTTCACAGTGTCCTTTAAAGCACAAAAGTTTATTTTTTTAATTTTGAAGTTCAACTTACTCATTTGTTTTCTTTTGTTGATTCTGCTTATGGTGTCGTATCTAAAAACCGTTTCCCAATCCAGTGTCATGAAGATTTACTCCTCTATTTTCCTCCCAGAGTTCCATAGTTTTCACTCTTGCATTTAGGTTATTGATCCATTGAGTTAATTTTGATATACAGTGTGAAGGAGAGGATCTAACTTCATTCATTTGCATGCAGCTATCCAGTTGGCTTATCATTGTTTGTTGAAAAGACTGTTCTTTCCCTACTGATTTGTCTTGGCACCTTGTCAAAAAGCAATTGACTACATAAAGTTAATGTTTTATTTCTGAACTTTTAATTGTATTCCATTGATATATATGTCTATCCTTATATCACTACCATACCACCTTCATTTCTATAAGTATTTAGTAAGTTTTGAAATAGAGAAGTGTGAGTTCCAGAACTATGTTCTTTTTCAAGATTGATTGAGCCATTGTTGAGTCTCTTACATTTCTGTAATGAATCAGCTTATCCATTTCTGAAAACAGGCAAGAAATTGTTTTGAATCTGTTGAACAGTTGGGGAAGAGTTATCATCTCAATACTATCTTCCAGTCCATGAACAAAAGATATCTTTCCTTTTATTTAAGTCTTCAATTTTTTTACTGGTGTTTTATGGTTTTCGATATACAGGTCTTATTTCTTTTTCAAGTTTATCCATAAGTATTGCTTTTTTTTTTTGAAGCTAATGTAAATGAAATTACTTTCCTAATTTCATTTGAACTGCTCATTGTTAGTGTATAGAAATACAATTGATGTTTTATATATTGTTCTTGTACCCTACAATCTTGCTGAAATTTATTATTTCCAATAGTGCATGTGTGTGTGTATGGTGCATTTCTTAAAATTTTCTATTCACAAAATCATGTCATCTGTAAATAGAGTTTTATTTCTCTCTATCCAATACAGATGCTTCTTTATTTTATTTCACTTTATTTCATTATTTTGATTTATTTTATTTCTTTCCTAATTGCCCTGGCTAGAACCCTCCAGTACAATGTTGAAAACAAGTAGGCAAGCAGACATCTTTGTCTTGTTCCTCCTCTTAGGGTGAAAGCTTTCAGACTTTCACCATTAAGTTTAGTATTAATTCTGGGTTTTTATAGACGCCCCTTAGTCAGATTGAGAAAGTTACTTTGTTTCTAATTTGTCCATTGTTTGTTTTTAAACAATTTTTTTCATGAAGTGGTGTTAAATTTTATGAAATGCTTTTTCTGTATCTGTTGAGATAATTATGTGGGGTTTTTTAATCCTACATATCTGGCATATTAAATTGATTGTTTCATTGCATGTCTTATAAATACATATAATATATATATGTAACTATTTTCTTCCTGGTTGTTTATGGCTTACCATGTACATTTTAATTTATCAGAATCTACTTTAGATTTATAGAAACTAAATCCAGTGAAATATGAAAATATTACCTGTATATAATTTTATTTCCTTTTCCATCCTTTTATGCTATTACTGATATACATATTACAGCATACATGTTATAAACCCAACAATGTATTTTTTTTTTTTGGAGAGGTTTTTCGCTATAGGGCGCATGCGCTCGCCAGACAGACAGAGAGAGACATAGAGACAGAAAGCGAGAAATCACCCCCCAGGGGGGATGGTCACGCTGCAATCCCTTCTCCTCCATTCCCCCCTCGGGATCTTGGGCACGCACGCACACGCACCCGGCGTGAGTTGTAAGCCACCGGGTCCAGGACGCGAACCGCGGTCGACTACGTGGGAGTCCAGCGACATAGCCATTACGCTAACTGCTGGTTCCCAACCCAACAATGTATTAATATAATTATTATGTTATCTAATATTTTGTCTGTTAAAGAAGATGAGACAAGAAATGAGAAAAAGTATTTTTTATATTAACCTTCTCTTTGTCATTTCTGATTATCTTCATTTGTTTATGTATAGATTCAAGATATCATCTGATGTTAACTCTTACTCCTATATAGCATTGCTCCCACTTGCCTCCTTCGTGTTATTATTGTTAAATATATTACATTTATAATTATATTCATATTTTTATGCAATTGCTTTTAAAACAAGTTTTAAAATGAAGGAAAATATGTATTTAAGTGTCATTATCACGTAATTGCCTTTATCACTTTTTTTCTTTTATTGTTTGAATTTACATTACTGTCTGGGATTACTTGCTTTCAATCTGAAGAAATTTCTTTAGTAGCTCTTGTAAGACAGGTCTGCTAGCAATAAATTTATTAGTTTTTTTTTGGTTTATCTGAAAATGTCTTTATTTTACCTTCATTTCTGAAAGATAGTTTAGCTGGATACTAAACTATCTATACTAGATTCTCGGTTAATAGCATTTTTCTCTGAACACCTTGAATACAAGAAGGTCATTTTTCTTTTCATTCTTTTTTTCCCATTCATTTCTATGGGCTATATAGTCTTTTAATCCATCTTTGAGTTCATAGAGTCTTTCTTTGGCTAGTTCAAATCTACTATCATGTCCTTTTAGTGAATTTTTCATTTCAATTATTATGTTACAATTCCAAAATAAAAATTTTGTTAAAATTTCCATTTGGCTCATTTTTAAATCATTTTTATTTCTACTGGTATTATCTATTTATTTATTTATTTTCAAAGGGGTTGTTTATCCCTCTACTCATGATACAATGTTAGTGAGATAGATGAGTATAGTCCACAGGGTCTGATCATGCCATGATTCCCTTCATTTAGTCCTTCAGCCTATTAGATTGTGCACTTGCTCACATGCCTGGTATGTGTTAGGCTGACCAGGCAAGGGATTCAAAACATGATTGTCATGTGGGATCTGACTATTCTTGAGCAGTACATTATTGCTGTACCACATAACTGACCTGGTATGTATTTAATGAGCCATTGTCATCATACCTTCCTTTACTCCTTTGAGTATAATTTTAATTACGTATTTATATATATTTTTAAGTCTTTGCTAATTGTTCTCCCATGAGTATGAGAAAAAGAGGCAAAAAGTAACAGAGAGACAGCACTCTAATTAGCATTTTGGCAACATGATCCACCTCCAGCTTTAGCGAGACCCAGATCATGGGCAAACACTTGCCTGGCATACTCAGGGAAGTCTCTGGCTGCAAACCAGCAACCTTCCCATGTGGATCTGCATCACAGATTAATGCACTTTACTTGGGTGCTACTCATTCCCCAGCCTCCTGTGCCTTCTCTGGCCCCTATTTGCTAAATTTGACATCTGGGCCTTCCCAAAAGCAGCTTCTGTTGCCTGCTTTTATTGCTCCTATGTATTGATCACACTTTCCATTTTCACTGCATATCTTATCATTTTTATTTCTTTTTAATTATAGTGATTTGGGCAGTGCTTTCTTGGAGTCTCTGCCTCCTTCCTTTGACTATGTCTTTTCTTGATCTCTCTGTTATTCTGTCTGCCTTGGTAGGTTTTACACCCAGTGTTAACTTGCACTAACTGCCCACTGATTTTCATTAGTTTTTGACATGCCATGGAGCACTTAAATTCAGGTACCTTTCAACAGACAGTCTTTGAGATCAATCTCTGAGGTTTGTTCTAATAAAAAGAAGGTTTTTTGGTTTTTGTTTTGTTTTGTTTTTAGCTATAGGATGTGTACCCTCACCAGAGAGACAGAGAGAGAAAGAGAGAGAGAAAGTGAAAAGGCAACCTCCCAAGGGGGGATGGCCCTGCCATAATCCCTGCTCCTGCATTCGCCTGTTGGGATTTTGGGCACATACACATGCCCAGCACATGCCCAAAATGTTTTCCAAGCTACTGAGTCTGAGACTCTAACCATGTAGTCAAGCATGCGAGATCCAGCCAATTTAATCACCATGCCACCTGCTGGTCCATTAAAGGGAAGCTATTCTGACATCAGGAAGGTTCTCCTTAGCTCTAGGATGTCTCTTGATTCTTTCTAGTAAACTCATGCTACACCAATGGTTTAATTCATTGTTCTCATAGAGTCACTAGACTCCTTTTAATGACTTACTAACAAAATCCCCATTTTTGTTTTGTTTCATTTTTTAACAGGTTTTTGCCTTACTGGAGAGAGAGACAAAGACAGTGAGAGGGAAAATGATAAATCACCCCCCAGCAGAGCTGGCCATTCTGTAATCCCTTCTCCTCCACCCTCCTCCCAGGATCCTGAACATGCACACACACATGCCCAGCTTGAGTTTTAAGCCACCGGGTTCAGGACTTGAACTGCAGTCAGCTCTGTGGGACATAACTGGCAACATAACTGCTATGCCATCTACTGGCTCTATCCTCATTGTTTTTTAGAGTGCCTTTAGTCCTAACAAAGTCAGTTCCCTTGCAGAGCCCTCTGGAGATCTCTGTTTTTATAGCCTGCCTTTCTCCCTGGGCAAAATTATGCTTCACTTCTTCAGAGTATGGGGTAGATACAGTGGCCTGTCTCTTTCAAATTGCTATCTTTACTTTATGAGCAGGGAGCTGGACAGGAGCAATAGCCTCTGGTCTTCTCAACTTGCCTGTCCCAACATGGAACCTCTGCTCTACCACCAAGCTGGAGTGAGGGCATTCTTGGCCTACCATACCTGAGGTAGGACTTTCATCCTAAAAGTTGGGGTTGAGTAGAACAAGAGATTCCCAGTTGATCTTACCTAGATAAGAGCTTTTATGACTCACAGCTCAGGTGATGTTGGGGGGTACAGGGGTGAGAAATGCCGTTATCCTGCCCCACCTAAGAAAATATAGTAACTCTCAACTGAAATTTAGAAGAGAGGGAGCCCTGTGTACTTGGCTGTACCCAACCAGAATAGAGTCTCTGTCACAATGAACTGGGGAATAAAGAGTGGAGCAGGGTGAGGGAACAGGTTATGGCTCGGTGTCTAAGAGTCTCATTGTTCTTATTGTGACTTAGTTGATTTTCTTGAATAAATGTTTCTTCACCTGTAGTATGCCTTTGGGTTAATTTCCAGAAACTTCAAATAGTTGTTTTAAAATAAATTTACCAGTTATGATTGTTTTGCTGGAGAAGAAAGTCCACAGATCTCTTTGTGAGCTATTCTGAAAGTTGTCTCCAGTTCACAGTTTTGAAAACTGCATAATTTTGCATCCATTCTTCCTCCACATGGCTTAATAATTTTCTACATTATTTAAAAACTCTTTATAAATGTCATTTCTGATTATTGTTCATCGAGTTGGATATACCATACTGTAATACATTTTTATTTTTGAACAGTTAAAGATTTACGGAAAAATTTGGAAGACAATACAGATTTTCTATATACCCTATACCCAATTTTACCTGTTGTTAATATCTTACATTAGTCCGCAATTCACTTTTAGTTTGTTAGATTTTTTTTCACTGAGTTAAGTAATGCTACAATGAGCATCTTTATGCATACATATTCTTTTGTGTCTTTGGCTATTTACTTGTGAAATATTTTTCTTCAAGGGCATAATTAACTGGTCAAAGGATTTTAGAACATATTTGATTCTCTATTTTCAAAGGCCCTTAACTTGGATTTATTATTAAAATTTTCCTTGATATCCAAATAGTGATTACATTAAAATTTAAGTATAGGTTTGTTCAAGTAAAAAGTGTGAGTGAGGGGACCAGCAGTTAGCGTATGTCACTGGACTCCCATGTAGTCGACCGCAGTTCAAGTCCCAGACCTGGTGGCTTAAACTCACGCCGGGCGCGTGTGCGTGCATGCCCAAGATCCCAAGAGGAGAATGGAGGAGAAGGGATTGTGGCATGGCCATCCCCCCTGGGGGGTGATTTCTCGCTTTCTATCTCTGTCTCTCTCTGTCTTTCTGGCGAGTGCACGTGCCCTATATCAAAAACCTCTCCAAAGGGAAAAAAAAAAAAGTGTGAGTGAGAGTGTCTATTTAGAATATCCCCTAGCCAAAGATAATCATGAAGCTAAATAATTTCCATGAATTAGCTGAAGTCCTACTACAAGATGATCTTGACACCCCTCAGAAGACTTGTTTAAGCTTAACCATGTCAGTCACCCTCCCTGATCAGATGAACTATGATTAAATTTATTAAAGGGTATTTGCCAATTCAACCACAAAACAGAGAATCAAATGAAAATTACTTAAAGTTGGTTCTCTGTGGGATAATTGGCCTATACCAGTTGTTCTCAAAGTGTGGTTTCCAGACCTGCAGAATCACTGGTTAAGAGAGATCAGGTATAGGAGTCAAAACCCTCAAACCTCAGCTAGACCCATGACCTAACGGTTAAGTGAGCCAGATCCTACATGGTCAATTGCACAGTTTGAGTCCAAGACCTAGTGGCTTGAGAAACACACTGGGTGCCATGTGTGTGCATGCTCCAAATCCTAACAGAATAGAGAAATGGAGGGGGAGATATTGCAATGTGATTGTATCCCATGAAGGGTGCTTTTCCCTCACCTTCTGTCTCTCTGTCTCTGGTGAGCTCACACATCCTCTGTCAAATTAAAATAATAATAAACCTTGACAACAAAAACACTCTCGGATCTTAAAATCTGGCACGCTAAGCCTCATATCCAGCCCTACGTGCTTGTAAATATCTGCTGCAAACATTTTACTTTTCTTTAATTGATAAGACAAAATGAAGAAAAGATATAAGGTTAGCTTCATAGTAATCATTTTGGAGTTATCTGATACAGGAAATGAATGTAATAAATCATTAATGTTATAAAACCATTTTGGGAGAGCCCATAATATTGGTACAGGTGGTAGGGCTCTGCTGCATGATGTTGGAGACATATGGAAGAACTGGGTTCAGGTCCCATGTCGACTTGAACACATCAGGCATGCCCACATGTGTCTGAGTGTGACTAACTGAGGGGATAATTACAGTGTGGCAATACCTTGTCAAGAGTACCTGTTTCCCTGTCTCTCCTGTCTCTTTCTCTCTCTCTCTCTCTCTCTCACTCAAGAAAATAAAAAAACTTAAAAAGCAACAACACTTTTTGGTATTTAGTAGTTTGGTCTAACTCTGGTTAGAGGGAAGTTGCAGTGGCTCAGACCATGTAGCAGGCAAGCTACTCTCTAAAGTGGGATTTGAGAGTAAAGTCTTGTAACCAACTGTTCATCTCCTACTATGAATAATCCCCATGATGTAGAGATAGGGCAAGTTAAGAGGTTTCTGAGACTCATTTCCTGAACCTGAAGGGTATGGAGGCTACCACAGCACTTGAGTAACCAGTGGCCTATGGCACACAGTGAGTGACACTGTAGCAGCAGGGAGCTGTGTTCACACAGCTCAGTTACCCTCACAGAAGGCTTGAGTGATTTTGAGGCTCTATAGAAAAGTTGTACCTTCCTCCCTCCACCTACCCCAATGGTGATGAAAATGTAACTGTGAAAGTGTCAGGAACAGGGCTTGGTTTTCATGCTCTCATACAAGTGCTGGAGAATTATAAATGCTTCCAGGTGTGAGAGACAGAGCCAAATTCTAGGAGGTTTAGGAGATACCCTAAAGTATAGGAGCTGTAACTTCTCTCTCACCAGGGTCCTTTGAGAGTGGGGATTGATGGTTGGCTCTGGGGCAGGCAACATATAATGAGAGTGAGGCAATCTATCAAATGTCCCTGGATACTTCTAGTCCAGAATGAATTTTGGAGGTTGGAAGGTTGGGAGGCAGGAAAGGGAGAGAGAGTTATAAGAATTAACTCTATCCAAGTCAAAAGATAGGAAAGTATAAGTGAAAAGACACTTTGTCACCTGGAGAAAGACAAACCAACCAGGGCCAGAGAGGAGTTTAATCCCCCTCTGGAAGTTAAAGTAGGGCTTACTGTCTGATCTATGACTGAGGGGCAAGGAAGGAAACTGTATGTCTTTAGAAGAGTACTTAGGTAGGAACTCCTCCTGGGTGGGCAAAGTGGACTATGTAGATCTAAAAGATGCAGTTCTCGGGACCAGCAGTTAGCATAATGGCTATGTCACTGGACTCCCATGTAGTAGACTGCAGTTCGAGTCCTGGACCCGGTGGCTTAAACTCACGCCAGGCATGTGTGCGTGCATGCCCAAGATCCCAAGAGGAGAATGGAGGAGAAGGGATTGCGGTGTGGCCATCCCCCCTGGGGAGTGATTTCTCACTTTCTGTCTCTCTGTCTCTCTCTGTCTTTCTGGCAAGCACACACGCCCTATAGCAAAAACCTCTCCAAAAAAAAAAAAAAAAGATGCAGCTCTCACACCTTCCCCAGAACATATTAGAAACTACCTAAAAGAGGGAGGTGGTATAAACCTGCATTTCTTACTGCAATCCCAAATGCTTCCCAAGTCTTACTGATTTGGGGTACAAGTGATGTTACATTAGCAGGTAATCCCAAATGTAGTGGGGGCCAAATCCCGTCTGAATAATTGTCAGACATTTGACCCCATTGGCATTTTACTCCACATTATGATCCCCCTGGAGTGCTCAGAAGTATTCCACATGCTCCCCTGGGAGGGAGCTTGGCTCACCGCCCAAGCCCTGCTCCAAACTGTGACCTCAGTCTTTCCCTCAGGCCAAGAGCTCTGGCAGGCTCCTTGGTGGACCGCCCACAAGCAAAACCATTCTGGAACACCCTGTTACTTGACCAAGAGAAGCAAATAGTTCTTTGTCACTTGTCTGGTTTGGTCTAGGGACTGGAAGAAATTAAGACATCCAGGAAAAAGAGCACTCTGGAGTTCAGAGACCAGACAGGTCAGTATATACTGCAGTTTTATGGACACAAATATGTACTATGCAAACTGGCATTTCTAATAATTGCCTTTGATAAATAGCAGTATGCTACAGTGCTCTGTGATTTCATCATGGCTTTAAAATTAAGACACATAATATAACTTGCACATGCAATTTTTCAATTTTTTCCCTTAGAGCTAATCTTCACAGATTGTCAGAGATGATAATGATTATTGTTCACTCGGGTAGTTCTGGCCTGGCAGAAGACTACAGAAGCAAACTGCCTCACTATAACTGTAGTCCTTTACACCAGGTTTAGCAAGTGCCATCTGTGGCCAAGGCAGGGCAGGGTAGAGAGATGAAGAGGTAAAATTATTATGGAGGAGCTGTTTCGGGGGAATAGTCCTAGGAGAAGATTTATCAGTTCCCATAGTAGAACACCAGGGTAGAATGTTCAAGTTCAAGCACGTGCAAGTTGTAGTACATGTCTTAACATGGTACTTCCCATAGTTTAATTTTATTTACCATGACCATGCAAATGACTCTTAGTGTTCAAAATGTCTACAAATGAAAATTAACAGTAAAGCTTTCAAGATACTGGCCAAGAGTTGGTGTTTTTTTGCTCATTGAGGAAAAAAAATGAAAAAATTAGTGGATGAATATGCCTTGAATACCCATGGACCAGGCATGTTAACCAGCAATATCTCAGTTTACTCCCTGAAAAGTAGAATGATTTTATGGATGAAGATACTGAAGTTCAGAGAGGTGTGATGATTGTCCACAGCTACAAGAATAGAGCCCCATAGATGGTCTTCTCCCACAGTTGCACCCTGTGAAATGTCTTCATGTCTCGCTTAAGTGCTGCAGTGTGTGAACTCACAGACAGGAGGATACTCAGTCCATTTGCTCTGCCATTAACTCCAGTTCCTACCTCTTTGCTTCTCAACACTTAGCAGCTAAGGCAGCCTAAGAAGAAATTAAAGATGCACAGATGAGCTATTTTCCTACTACACTATTACAAAAAATCCCCCCCAATATCTTATTTTTTAGCAAAATCTTTGGAGAAAAGTAAAAGATTGGAATCAAATTGACCAACTAAACTCCAAGGAGGAAAAAGGGATTTACTGAATAGAAATGTGATGGACAGAAAGAAAGCTAGGTTCTGGAAGAAGTAGTGTAGAAAATAGGAGCCTTGTAACTTAGAGAAAGAAGTGGGAGCTGAATTTACCTCCTGATTAAGCAAGATGGTGAGATGAAAGATAAAAGTAACTGCCAAATGACCTTGAGTTACCTCAGAGGAAAGGTCCTTTTGGAGAGGAATTACAGGCAGGCCCCAGAAACTGCACAACCCAGAGGAACTGATTCAGGCCCAATGGAAGCAATGTAACACACATATCAGGCCAGCAGCCTTGGATGTGAGATGCAAGTTCTCTAGCAATGCAAGTGGTTCTCTGAAAACTGAGGTCTTGAATTTGAGATTGGTCAGGCAACCTCCTGAAAATTCTGACACTGGGGACACTATCCTCTTCTGCAGGAGAGGATATAGAGAAAGCAGTCTTTCCTGAGACTTGCCAGTGCACCAGTTTTACTGTTGTCATATCAACTTATACTCAGCTATAATTGCAGGCTAAGGTTGGTTGAGAGAAGAAAGAACACTACTGACCACATCTTTTTTTTAATTGCATATACTACCTTAAACTTACTTATTGAAAAGGACTAATATCTTTTAAAAAAAAAGAATTTTTTTTATTTGATTTTATTTGTTATTATTATTTTTTAATTTGACCAGAGAGAGACCGAAAGGGAAAATGAGAAAGTAAGCCACCAAGTCTGGGACTTGAACCACAGTCAGCCATGTGGGAGTCTAGTGCCTTAACCACCACACCTGCCAGGTCCACGATAAGCAACTCAAAAGCCAAATTTGAACTAAAGGTCTAAATTTGTTTCTGAGAAAAATATTGGGTTGTCAGGAAAGTCATGACTCATTTTTGCATAGGAAAACAGAGAAAAATATGTCATAACTTTCTAACAACTCAATAATTTTTTGAGACTTGATAGTACTTGTCTGTTATTGTTGCAAGTTAGGGTCTCTCATATCATGACCCTCCTGCCTCAGCCTCCCCATGTTGCTAGAATTACATGCACAGCCACCATAAAATTACAGGCACAGCTACCTTTAGGTTGGACCAAGAATTGAACCCAAGCCTCCCGTGTAGTCCCAGCCCAACCTACAGAGTATGGATTCTTAGCATGTTGGTAAGATGGTACTGATGGTACATTTTAGAGCAAACCACCTCACAGCCTTTCTTTACCACCCCACCCCCCCACACACACACATACACACACATCTCTATAGTATACACCCCCACACTCTCGCACCAGGCACTTCTGCTCCTTGGGTTGCATTTTCTCATTTCACTTCAATCGGCCTTGTCCATATTAAGGGAATCCAGTCTTAAGGATGTTCCTCCACTTGGCAGCTTGTTAATTCTCCAGAGGAGGACTGCATTTGAAAGCATGTATTGCCTTTATCTTATTGTGATGCTGTTCTCTGATTCTCCTGCTGCTGCATTGAATAATCAGTATTTTTCAAGAAAAAAAGAAAGAAAGAAATGGTTAACCTCTTCATTGGTCTTCAGCGTGATGGCTCCAGTGAGCTGTCACGAATAGCATTCCGTAACAAATGAGATTATACCTCTCTTCATTATCCACCCTTTTCATCCACATACAGTAGCAGTACTGAGACTTTCAGGGATCACATCAACCAAATCCCCAGTTAGAGACGTTTAAATTCAAAACTCCACACTCAGTTGCACCTGTTCTTCCCTGGCTACCATGGCGAATTGAAGGTTTGGATATAACTCCTTGAACATTTATTTTAAAGTAAATGGAGGCTTGTTTTGAGATTGAAAGTTATTTCAATATGCATCCCAGACAGCATGGCTGCAAATGCAATGCAACAGATTCCCAACTTGAGATTTTCGTTTTAACCCAGCTCACTCAGAGCAATAATCTACATTGTGCCACTCCAAGTGGTGAATGACTATGCTAGGAGGATTAAAGGATTATTTTTTAATCCACTGGAACTCAAGCCATGGCCCCTCTATCAGTAACATTAATAACTATAATGGACTGAATTCATATACCTCTTTTCTTCAAGATTCTCAAAATGGTTTTTTTTTTCCAAATATAACTTACCTAATCACAGATTCATTTTTTGACCTGGAGAGAGACTTAGAGATGAACCAGACAAACTCCTTATTTAAAGGTGAAACTAGAGGCTCAGAGAAGTTGAATGACTTGGTCCAGATCTCACAACCACTTACTGGCAAAGCAGAACTAGAACCCAAGCCTTCAAAATTTTAGCCCAAGGTGCTTTCCTCCAGGTCCCTGATCCTCTTGATTTGCATCCAGCATTGGTGACATCTGAGAGCTTGTTAGAAAAGCAGAATCTCAGGTCTCAACCCAGACCTTCTGAATCAGAATCTGCATTTATACAGAGCCCCAGGTATTTGTGAACACTTTAAAGTCTGAGAAGTGTTGCTTTACTTACTGCCACTGTCCTACAGCTCTGTGATTTTGCACTTGAAATCAGCACCATGTTCTGGACATGCCCAAGAGAGTCCGATTAAATGAATACAGTAATCGTGTAGAAAGAACATTCTCTACTGAAAGGAGAATGTTATAGCACATCTGACCATGGCAATGGAAGGGAAAGATCAGAAGAGAATCCCATCGTGTTTTTGTGGAGAACTTACGCTGTGCTCTTACAGAAAGGCAGGATTCCAGCCATGAACCAGCTTACAGTCAGGCAGGAGAAAGAAATTCAGTGCCCAGGGAGCAAAAATAGAACCATTAAATTCTAAACCCAGTGTAAAGAATCTAGAGCAATAGGAATAAACAAACAGGATGAGAGGGGCTGGGATGTTCAGAGAAAACTTCCAATGGGACCCCTTCTAATTCATCCTCCTCCTTGTTGCCAGAAAGAAATGCCTAACCTGTAATTTTGACTGATTCTCGTCCTTCAGTGACTCACCATTGCCTTCAGGGTTAGGTCTAAAATTCTCCAAGTAGTCCCTGGAGTCTCTCTTCAGCTTTAGCGCTGACTTTTCCCATCCCTTTTTCCACTCCTTCCATCTCTTTTTCCACCCCTTCTCATACCCTCACACTTCAGGAATACTAGGCTGCTAGCAGTTCCCTAGTTTGCCTTTGACCTTTGCGAGAGGCTTCTTCTGTATGGAATGTGTTCTCTCTTCTCTGTCCCCTCATCTTCACTGAACCCCTTCTCATCTTTACAGTGTCTAACCAGAGACCAGAAAACATCCTCCAAAACCTGGTTTGTCATCCTCCTGTACTCCCATTATGCTTGGTGTTATGGACTGAATGTTTGTGTTGAAGTCCTAACCCACAATGTGATGATATATGAAGGTGGGGCCTTTGGGAGTTAATATGATTTTAAGGCATTCATGAAAATGGGATCCCAGTGTGGGTTTAGTGTCCTTATAAGAAAAGGAAGAGACACTAGAGCTCCCACTCTCTGTACTATGTGAGGACACAGTGAGAACGTCCCTGTGCAACCTTGATTTTGGACTTTCTGTGGGAAAACACCACCTGTGGATTAAGTACCCCCCCCCCCCATCAGTCTATGGTATTTTGTTATGGCAATCCAAGATGGCTAAGACAACCTGTCTTCCTCATTATCCTCTTCAACTGGTTATTATTCACCTCTCTCTTCCACAATGGCAGATTCCCTGAGGGCAAGGTCTCTCACTGTCCATTTTCAGAACATTGGACTTGGCACACAAAATACAAATGCTTATTGAATGATACTAAGAGTGTGTGAATAAATTTGTAAGTATAGGAAAATTTGAGCTGGGCCCTGAAAGACAGCTTTTAATAGCTCTGAAGAGAAGAAAAGGCATCAGTACAGGCACAGAAACAAAAATGGTGATGAGTACGTGAGCGAGTGCATGGAAAGAACAAAGGAAGAAGGATAAGGAGAGTTTGTCTAAGACAGGGATGAGAGAAGATAGAATGTAAAATCAAGCAGAGGAGATTGAGCTTGTTGTTTCTGTCAAATTTAAATTTTTTATTAACAAAATGAATATGAGATTTATTCATTATTTTATTCATGTGCATATAATAAAGCACATGTACCTTGAGAGACTGGCATGATAAACTTTAACATACATGTGTATACTGTTAAAAAGTTAATCATGTCCCCACAAGATTTATATGGTGAAGTCCTAATCCACAGTGTCTCAGAGTGTGACTAAATCTAAAGATAAGGTCTTTAAAGAAGTAATCAAGTAGGGGCTGCACCGTGGTGCAGAGGTAAACCAGGATGCTCTGTAAAGCTGACCCACATGGGAAGATTCTGAGTTTATATCTGGAGACCTCCCTGAGTACTCCAAGCACATGTTTGGGACTGGCTGAGGCTGGGAGTTGATTACAGTGTCAATAGCCTATGGTGGTGGTGTTGGGGGGGAGTTGTCTCTCCTTTTTCTCTCTGTCTCTGTCTTTCTCACTTGTGGAAGAAATAAATAAATAAACATAAACAAAAAGAGGTAATTGACCAAAATGAGGTCATCTAGAAAACATGTATTTCTAGCACCTAGAAAGGAGATCATATTTTATTCTAGTAACGGTTGGAAGCCATTTTTGGTTCCTAAGCAAGAGGCTCACCAAGGCAAAATGGAACTTTAGGAAGGTTTTTGAGGTATAATAATTACACTGAATAGACTAAGATGAACTGGCAGTGGGGGCTATGTGGATGAGTAGAGGCGGTGAGTGGAGGAGGCAGGGGGAGAGGCACAGACATGGTTTAGGTCTCTTGCTAAAATCAAAGAATCAGTAAGAGGTAGACTGAACCTAAAAGGACATCTTAAAGAAATGGGAAAATAGCAAGGGTGAACAAGAGAGAAGAAGTAAAGAAGACTTAAGTTCTAGCTACAGTGGTATATGCTGCTAATAGGCTAGCTCCATAGGCTAGGACCACGTGGGAGACCTGGGCTCAATTCCCAGTCCAAAGGCAACTTGGGGAGGCTGAGACAGGAGGATGGTAAGCTTGAGGCTGACCTGAGCAACATAGTGAGAACCTATTAAAAAAAAAAAAAAAAAAAGAAAGAAAAGAAAAAGAAGACTTCAAAGTTTTTGTCTAGAGCAATAAAATGATGTAGTATTAACAACAAAAATTGGATATTTGGGGGGAGGGGGGAATGCAAGATGGAATGGGAAATAAATTTCGTTTGCAGTTTGCTAGGTTTGAGGGAATGACAACATGTCCAAGTGGGTGACATGTCCAGAAGATAGAAACACAAGACAAGACCCCAAGGTGAATAAGGACAGGACTAGAGATGTGTCTAGGATTAGGTAAGTGAGTGGTGTATGGAGAGGAGGGCAAAAAAGTCAAGGATAAATGATAGGTAATACAACAACAAAAGGATAATAACCACTAGCATGTATCGGCATGACATCCTGGCAGATATTATGCTAAAGACTTTTACATAGATTATCTTCACGATAACGCTGGAGGGAACATTCTGTCATTATCAGTTCTATTTTCCAAGGAGGAAACTGAGGCACCAAGAGATTAAGTAACTTGTCTAAAGTCACACAGCTAGTGAGTGGTAGCTCTGTTTTCAAACACAAGCACACTGACACCAACCAGTTCACTTGCTAGTGTGCCTAGAAGAGGACTCAGCTAACAGCAGTATACTTCAAATAAACTAGCCTAGTGCTACTCTACACCATTATTCAAAATGCCTCAAGCTATGGGCTGATGTGTGTTTGGTTTTTTGGTTTTTGTTTTTTGTTTTTCGGGGTTTTTTTTTGTTGTTGTTGTTGTTGTTGTTGTTGTTTTGAGGGGTTTTGCTATAGGGCACATGCACTTGCCAGAAAGTCAGAGAGACAGAGAGACAGAAAGTGAAAAATCACCCCCCGGGGGGATGGCCACGCCGCAATTCCTTCTCCTCCCATCTCCTCTTGGAATCTTGGGCATGCATGTACATGCACCCAGCGTGAGTCTAAGCCACCAGGTCCAGGACCCAAACCACGGTCTACTACATGTGAGTCCAGCGACATAGCCATTATGCTAACTGCTGGTCCCTGGGCTGATGTTTTCAGAACTGAACAAGCCATTGCCATAGTAAGTTCCTCCTGATACCTAACCTAGAAGTCCTCAGTTGCATTTTAATAAAGAATGCTGTTTTTACTATATTCTGCTGGCTGGAGTTTGGATCAGCTGCCTTTTTTTATTATTATTTCACATCATTGAAGACAGTCTTTCTATTAACAATTGTTCTGGTTACCTAAAAATGTGAGCTTTTTAATGCTTTTGCTTTACCTCTGGCCCTTGAGTCCAGGCTCCTTCTCCAGGGTCACTTTTCTCTCTGACAGCTCGGGTTTCCTACATCCCTCTGGCACATGGAGCCCCAGCACAGCTCATGGAAGCCTCTGGCACTCAGTCTCCATAGGTACAGGGAAAGACAAGATTGCATTTCCACGAATGTGTTTCCATGCATATTTTGCAATTTCAGAGTTGTCCATATGCCTGGAGAAATATACTGAGGCAAATAAAAGACACTGACAGGTGCAAAACTCTGAACCACCAGAATTTAGCCAAAAGGGTCTCTAGGCTTTTCTCTCCAAACAGTCTTGTTTCCTCCTCTTTTGTGCTCAAAATTCATCCTATGTGATTTTTTTTTTCTTTCTGATAATTGTACATTTATAAAATAGCAGCTCATGTGCACCTAGCAAATGTGCCAACTGTTGCATAATTAAAGAGATTTCTATTCCCTAAAACCTGGCACGTGTGGTTAAAGCACATGATTTTCTCAGTGTTTTAATGGAATGCGTGGCTAAAGGGCCAGAGCGCAGCTCAGGATCACCAGCTGAAGCAATGCTCAGAGCACCCAACTATTCTGCTTGGAGCTCCACATTGCCACTATCAAGTTATTGTATTTATTTTTGACCAAGAAAGCTTCATCCCTTTCAGAGATATAGCTGGATTCTTTAGAAAGACAGGAAAGAGCCATTTGGAAAAAATAAAATGCTTAATCTAGAGACATTCTGTGTTCCTGATGGTTGTTTTGTTTTTTCCTTCAAGTCATCTGAGAGACATTCCTTGTTCCTAGCAGGTGTTTGGTCATGAACATCACAACCTGATTAATCATTACAGCTATTTATAGGTATGACTGGCATATAAGACATTAATAATCACCATAACAATTACTGTTAACAAGAATGAATTACCCATGTACTGAAGTTTATGATTCACAAAATAATTTCACTTGTTTAATTTTATTTTAGACACTCCAGTGACCCTATGAGGTAGGCAAGATAGGTTATAGTATATGTAGAGCCCGAGCATAGCTCATGGAAGCCTCTGGCATTCACAGTCCCCATAGGTCTAGCTAAGGGAAAGCAAGATTATATTTCCACATACGTGCTTCTGTGCATATTTTATAATTACCTAACTTATAGGTTAGGTATCAGGAGGAACTTTCCCATTTATAGGTAAGGTAACTGAATCACAGAGAGGGAAAATCAACTTCCAAATACTACATAGTTGAAGGGATAATGCCTTGCAGGCCACATTTGCTTATAGATTGGCAGGAGAATATGTATAATCTCAAGAGTTATGATTTATCTACAGACATTGATACAGTTTAAGTATTTAAACCTCTACACACTGTGAGTGTTTATGTAGTCATGTGAACTATCTCAAGGCCTGACTGTTCCCTATCTCATAGATGAAATCAGCTGAGAAACTGTCCATCACATATGCTCCCTGAAGTATCCAAATTGAGTCATCATCAATTTGAGACAAGAAGTTGTCTGGTAAGCTTTAATTTTTTTTTTTTTTCTTTTTTTGGAGAGGTTTTTGCTATAGGGCGCGTGCGCTCGCCAGACAGACAGAGAGAGACAGAGAGATAGAAAGCGAGAAATCACCCCCCAGGGGGGATGGCCACGCCACAATCCCTTCTCCTCCATTCTCCTCTCGGGATCTTGGGCACGCACACACACGCGCCCGGCGTGAGTTTAAGCCGCCGGGTCCGGGACTCGAACCACGGTCGACTACGTGGGAGTCCAGCGACATAGCCATTATGCTAACTGCTGGTCCCTGGTAAGCTTTAATTTTGAGGCTAAAAATCCTCAAACTTTTAGACCATGACACTTGATCATTTTTGTCTTATTTAGGTAATGGGATAAAATGCCTTAATACATTCTATCTGTGCTAAATGTGAGTGACCCATTTCCTTCATTGATGTCAGTAATTGACATTAACATTTGGGTAACACCTTAGTTTGTAAATCATATTTACTTTGATTCTGTTATAGACCCTGTGAATGAAGTTGAGTTCAAGGTAATATTCCCAGGGTTTTTTGTTTTTGTTTTGTTTCGTTTCATTTTGTTTTGTTTTGGAGAGGTTTTTGCTATAGGGCATGTGCGTTCGCCAGAGAGACAGAGAGACAGAAAGCGAGAAATCACCCACTAGGGGGGATGGCCATGCCACAATCCCTTCTCTTCCATTTTCCTCTCAGGATCTTGGGCATGCATGCACACGCATCCAGGGTGAGTTTAAGCCACCGGGTCCAGGACTTGAACCGCAGTCGACTACATGGGAGTCCAGCAACATAGCCATTATGCCAACTGCTGGTCCCAATATTCCAAGTTTTTGACAAGGAAACCAAGTTACTGTTCATAAAAAGGTGCTCAGGTATTCACGGCATACCTACTTTGTGATAGGCACCATGCCAAGCGCTGGGGTATAATGATAAGAAAAAGCAGATATGATCCTGCTTCTCATTCTCATAGATCAATGTGGAGAAAAGACAATTATGCCAAAAAATATAAAATTTTAGCTGAATGCCATATTGCTTTTATCCATATATTCCATCAAAATATTGTTTAAGTCATGTGTTTAAACCACACATACCAGGTTTTCCATGAAAAAAGAGGTACAAATTATTCTTGAAACCTAGAATATGGGGATTTGGCTTTGTCAAGGAGACCCAGCACAGTTTTCCTGGGGGAAGTAGGCTGATCAGAGGAGACAGAAGTTAAGACACTGGAAAGGTAAGTGATCAGTGATCTAAGCACAGGAAAGAGCATATGAAAAGACTCTGTTGGGTCAGTCAAGTGGTGTGGTGGTTAAGATGGCTGAACCTCACATGATCAAGTACACAATTTGAGTCCCAGACCTGGTGACTTGGAAAATGTACTGGATGCAAGTACATGCATGCCCTAAATCCCAAGAGGAGAATGGAGAAGAAGAGATTGGGGCATGGCCATCCACCCTTGGGGAAAGGGAGACTTCTCACTTTCCCTCTCTCTCTTTCTCACTCTCTGTCCTTCTCCAGTAAGCACATGCATGCTAAAGCAAAAATTAAAGAAAAAAAAAAGGCTCTGTGGTGGGAAGAAGCTCAACATGACAACTGAAGGTCAATGAGGCTGGATGGCAGAGCCTGTGAAAGGCAGCTCATTAATAATGAGATTTTGGACGTGTTGAGTTCAAGACCCTTAAAACATCCAACAGGAAGGCCAAGTTAAGTTGATTATGGAGGAGGCACACAGAGGTGTGGGCTAAAATTTGTCAATCACGTTCATGAAGGTGATAATTGAAACCACAGTTGTGGATAAGACCAGGTTGCCCAGAGGGGGTTATACAGTGAGAAGGAAAGGGGCTTGGGACACTCCAATGTTTAATGGCCAGGTGGAGGAAGATGAGTTTGTAAAGGAAGAAAAGAAAGAGTAGCGGAGAGCCCACAGGAGAATGTGGTTTAATGAATGATAAAGGAAGAGATTTTCCAGAATCAGGGAGTTGTCAACTGAGTCAAGTGCTGCTGAGAGGTTAATACAAGAACTGAAAATATATCTACTGAATTTGGGGACACAGAGACCACTGAGGCTCTTAAGAGTAGAATCCAGGGAGCCAGGTGGTGATGAAGCAGTAACACATTGGAACTATGTGGAAAGATCCTGGGTGTTCATCCTAGGACTTCTTTGTGCATACCAGGAACATGTGAACATCCCTGCACTCTGAGCTGCTTAAGGCTGGGGGTGGATTACAACATGAAAATCCTATTGGAGTGCATCTCCCCACCCTCTTCATCATGGAAGAAATAAATAAATTTTAAAAAGTAGGAAGTGGAAGCTAGAAACCAGATTGCAATGGTTTGAAGAGAAAGAAAGCTGAGAATTTGGAGGCCATAAGATAAACAGCAGTTTCAATGTTAGGTTTTGAAGCATACTTAGATTCTAAGACAAATGTAACCAAAGAATGGGTATGTAAAATACTAAATAATGAAAGCCAGTTTTTTCGTTGTTGTTGTCAGATATCACATACACTTATGAGAAAGAGAGAGAGACAAAGCACACCCCTAATGGGGCACAGTCATAGAGCAATCCCCTCTCCTCCACTGCTCTATCTCATTGGAATCCAGGACACACACAAATACACCCAGCATATTCTCCAGGCCATTGAGGCCAGGACCCAAGCCATGCTTGTCCACATAGGATCCAGTTCCCTTAACCATTAGGCTATGCAGCTGGCCGATGAATGCTAGCTTTTAATTTGAATGAGAAACTACTCAAAAAGCAAAGCAAATTTTACTTCACATTTTACTCTGCCTTTCTCTTGGGTCACCCTCTCAGGCTGCCCCACAACTCAACTTTCCAGGCTGACCCCATGCTCTATGCCTACTGGGCCTCGCTCCACTGCTTAGTACCTCAAAACTTTTTTACAGTGCCATCAAACGGGGCAAGGACCTGGCAACCCAAGTCTATGTTGAAAATGAATGGCAGCTGCAATGTGTTAACCCTGGATTAGGAGTTTGCTTTTTCACCAGGGACAATTCCTTAACAAGTTTGAGCCATTGGAGGCAATGCTCAAGATGGGTAGGTGTGAAGTGAGGGACTACAGTAAAAAGATAATATTGTAGAATAGAAAAACCTGCTGGGTAATCTCAGCAAAGTCATTTCATCTCCCGGGGAACTTTTTCATTCCTCAAACAGGATGTGAGATAGATCACATCTCCCAGGCCTTACAGCCTGGCACTGCAGGTCTCTGTAGCAAATCTCGACCCAGTTAATGGCATGGTTTCTTGGGAAGGGGAAAAAAGAAGAGAAGGGATGGAGAGAGAGGTGGAGAGAGAGGTAGAGAGAAGTACATTTCCCTTGCCTCTGAGAAGATGATTTAAAGTTGGGTTGAACTAGAAATAGAATCAACTGAGGTGTGTAAATCAGATCGCATTTGAAGTGCTCAGAGAAGCTGCTATTTTTAAAAAAGAACTCCTGAAGGCAATATCCAGTAAAGTGAGGAGTCCTTTTGTAGAAGGCATAAATGCCCCTGGATTTATCCTTTTTTAATCACCTAAATGTTATTCTATAAGGTTTCCATACATAGTAATACATTCTTGCCTAATAACAATGTATAGTTTAAAATATTGCGATGTTCTGATAAAAATTAATGTTTGACTTCATCTTTTGATTCTGACACTGAATTCGGCTTTGAAAAGTACTTTTCCCCTTGCACTTGAGCTTCTGGAATCATTCTTACAGAGTTAATGCAGTAGATGGTGGAGAAGATGTGTACTTACCAACAGCAGTGTATGATATGTGTGAAAATACCTACTCTAATTAAAAACCATTGTCTGTGAATTAATAGGTGATGTGTAACAGGTGAGCAGCTTTGCGTCTACACTCTGGTTTGGGGGAAGGCATTCTAGTAAGCTATATGAGACCTACAGTGTTTCTGTTCTGTTGACTTACCTTCTCAAAACTGGTTAGCACTCTGGCCTCCATTTACAGTCACCGCTTCCTTCACTCTGAGAAGACAAGCTGTCCAAATGAATCCATTAGTTAGCTTCCTGCATTTACACAAAACACATGGTGCTCCATGCTTCATTAGTACGGACAAGGTGTTCCAGTAACTGTGTCCCCACATAGAGCATCCTGTGGCGGCTGCCCCAAACAAATGCCTTCATGCTTTGTACCTTTCTTGCCTCTGTCCATGGCCTCTCTCCTCACTCAATGAATCTGGACAAAGCCTTCTGATCTCCTGCCAACAATCACTTCTGCATTGATAAATACTTCCATCTTGCTCTGTGCCACGCCAAACTGAGCTGGGTTTGCCTCTTCCAGCACCTCTTGCACTGTTTTCTGCCGATCCAGAAGAGCAAGAGTTGTGTAGCTGGACAAATCTGTTGGCCCAGAACCAGCACCAGACACAAGATGATTAAGGAAGATAATGATGAATGAAGGACTCACAGGTGAAAAATGATCTCTTTGGAATCCTTATTGATCTGCCAGCTGAGATCTTTTTTATGCGAAACCTAAATGAGACATTTCAAATTGAATCCAACTCTTGAATAGCTCATGCAACTTTTGACCTGGAAATGATTTTAAATGGAATCTAAGGCATTGTTTAGATGGGGAAACTGAGGCTCAAAGTATGAAAATGACTTGCTCAATCAAAGTAACCTAATATCAATGACAAAGTCAGGGCAAGGAGATGAGTTTGGTACTCAGGTCACCACCCCAGGCTGCAGGACCTTTTTTTTTTTTTCTTTTCTGAGAGGTTTTTTTTCACCATAGGGCACATACACTCGCCAGACAGACAGAGAGAGACATAGAGACAGAAAGCGAGAAGTCACCCCCCAGGGGGGATGGTCACGCCGCAGTCCCTTCTCCTCCATTCTCCTCTCCCTTCTCCTCCATTCTCCTCTTGGGATCTTGGGCATGCACGCACACATGCCCAACATGAGTTCTAAGCCACCAGGTCTGGGACGCAAACCGCGGTCGACTACGTGGGAGTCCAGCGACATAGCCATTATGCTAACTGCTGGTTCCCCCATTTTTTCCTTCTGCAGGACTCAAGTTTTGTCAATGAGCTAATGTCATACCTCTGGCAGTATAAAGGACAAGGTCAGGCCACATGGGTCTAATCTGGACCTCAGCTCCAAAAGGGGCAGTACAAAGAAGACGGACAGGACAAAGTATGTGGCTTGGGGAGAGAGGAACCAATCTTATAGGCAGTCGTCAATGAACAATTGCTCTCACCTTTGTATTCATGGCAGTGAGAGGGAAACACAAGATGATACCTCGAATGCCTAGTCTCCGACAGAGAGAGCTATCTTTTAAATTAAAAAATACATAAATGAAAGAGAGAGAGAGAGAGGCACCCTCAGTGGGAACTTATATCACAAATCACTCCCGGTTTTCTCAGCCAGCCAGGATCATTGGCATGTGTGCCCACCATGCACATGTAGACCTGGGAAATAAACCTGTGGTGATCTTCCATATGGATCCAGCTTCACTTAATCAGCTATTACTGCTGTGCCACCAAGCTGGCCTGGGAGAAAGCTATCTTTTCTAAAAAGCATTTCACTTTGGGATTTATTCCTCCATGACAGGGAAAATGTGAGAATAGAACGAAACTTCACCAAATGAACCCTGGCAGTCTGAGGCAATGGGGAATGGTACTCTGGCTTAATGGGCAAGCCAAGAATAGAACCTGGATTGGTGAGAAATGTAAATTGCCTGGAAGCAGAGGAAGGCATGCCCTTCCCACAGGATATAAGAGATCTAGATTCCCCAATTAGAATGCAAACTACCCTAGAAGCCCTTATCAGCCCCATGTCAGTGATCAGTTAACACGTTGGCATGCTTATCACCAAGCGTTCCTTGCCTGAAAGTATCTGGACAGAGAAAGCTTGATGGTCAAGGCTGGGTAAACACCATTCCACCTGCTTCACATACCTTCTCATAGGTCACAGGTTGTGGAGGCACAGTCTACAGAAAACAAAGCATCACCTCACCTTCCTCAGTAAGGACTCTTGAATCCCCTCGTTATCTACTAAGGAGAGTCATCAGGAGCCAAGACACACAAATGAGCATAATTCATACATACCTTCAAACGGCATGCACTGACTGATGCCAACCATGTGCTAAGCACTGTGCTGATCACTAGGCTACCATGACTAAGGAACATCCCTGCCACTGAGGAGGGCACAAGCTAGCAGCAAAGACAGATGCCCACAGCTGACTCCAGTGAAGTGTGATAAGGGCTACATGGAGAAAAGGAATGTGAACTAAAATTTGCTACTAACCTACTATGTATTTGCCCTCAAATTAGGACTCTGAGAGAAGGAGTTGGTGGGGAGGAAGAGAACTTAGGAGTGGTCAGAAGAGAAAGCTGGTGGGTTCCTCTGCTGAGATGTTCACAGGATAGGGAGCATCAGGCCCTCCTCCTAAAAAAACACAGGCAAGTTGGCCAAAGCAAGGAGTATGGTGTCCCATTATTATAAGCTATGGCTTATGAGTTTTAAAAATCATTTAAAGAAGTCTCCAGGGCCCGTTGGTGGCACAGTAGCAATGCAACTAAATACACATGGGAAGGTTCTGAGTTCATGTCCTGGAGCCTCTCTGTACTCCCCAGACTGTGTGTGCCTTTGATCTGCACTGGCTGAGGTTGGAGAGGATCATGAGGTAAAGACCCAGTTAAGGGTGCAACTCTCTATTTCTCTCTCAAAAATAAATAAAGAAACTTAAAATAAAGGAAGAAGTTTCCAGCTGCATTTCTAGGGGGTAAATTATTTCTAGCAAGGAAAGTTTTTAGACTTGCACTGAAATAATAACTTCTTGCCAGGAATGGTGAACAGCAAACACACACCATTCCCTGTGCCTCTGGGCTGCCCTATCTCTCTGCCTTTGTCAGGAGAAATCATACCTGTATTACCCTGCTATTGTTATAAGGAGTTAAACCCTATGCTGTTGAAGACAGATAGGATGTTTGGGAAGATTCCTATCGGAATTTTCAAGTGTTAGAAGACTGTCGTCAACTCTTTCTGCTAATATCATTTTACTTGCTGTTCTCTGAGAAATGAAGATACAAACTGTCAGAAAGTAAGTGTGGGCTACGAGTAAAGCTGCTGACTGATAGAGGATAAAAGAAAAATGCAAAAATACTACTAGATCGGCTTTTCTTTAATCCTAACAGAACAGACATAAGGAAGGGCTGCATTTCTACGCCTGAGATTAGTGTTCACTTGGTATGTTTTCCTGTAGTTGAAAAGTGAGTTTTCACTCCAAGGAAGCAAGCAATACCATCTAAAAGTCTCCCATAAAATACTTAGGAAAGGGATATGTTAGTGTAACAAGAAAATAAGGAACTGTACACCCATACCTTGAGTTACAAAGGGAAGGCTCAGTTTATTCATTGAGTTACTTTTATTGCCTACTAACCATAAATACTTCTTTGAGAACCTACTCTGTGCTGGATGCTTTTCTGGGTAATACAGAGATCCTAAGAGGGATAAGGAAAAGTCCCCGCCCTAGAGAATCCACAGCGTAATTGTGGAGAAAAGACAAGAACCTACAAGATAATAGTCTGAGTCTGCATCCTGCTATGCCATAGATGACAATCCTGTGAGTCAATATTATTACAAGCGGTCAAGTAGCAATCTCTCCCCTTTCCTAGGGTATTTTATTAGTGAGAGTGTACAGAGAACGTAGAAACTTAAATCCTTAGGGTAATTTTGATGTTTTTCACATAAATGCATAATGATATTATTGATCCTGTATGGAAACTACCTGAGAAACAGTTGTGAAATCTGATGGGAGTTTGCACCTGGTAGCCTGGTTTTTCTGTTTATCAAGGAGCCTTGGAAAGCACCCAAAAGTACCTACAGCTCTCACAAAGTGACAACAACCTGGAGGGTTTACCGAATGAAATTAACAGTTCTAGAAGATCAGGAAACTTTGAGCAACAGTAAATAGTTGTGTCAAGTAGAAAGGAGGTTGCTCCTCTTATTTTCAACCACCAATGTGCTCCACAAATCAATATTAGAAACTGCATCTTATAGATTACATCATCATGGGAGATCATCTGTGAATCAGCATGAAGGAAAAAATAGAAGTTTATCTTATTATTATTTTTTTAAAGAATCCTATTCATTGTGAAATTCAGGAGTGATTATATTGCCCCCAAATAATTGTCCACATTAAAGCGATGAATACTATGTTTGCTTACTATTGTTAAAAGAACAGTGTTAATTTTTTTACATTTTGATTAAAGTATTTTTTAAAGTTTTGATTAAAGTGTTTTTAAAACATCGAAAATAACAACAATATCTCTCAGAAAATAATGAGTTTCTTCCCGTTAGCTGTCGAATTGTTTACTCCCATAACTGAATAATAACAGCACATCAAAGCCAGCAGTGGTAATTAAATGATTTGTGAACATAGGTTAACAAATTAGTGCATCATGATGTGTAATTGTCTAATTAGGATAAAAATGTTAGTCCTACCTAAAAGACTGACAAGATAGAAAAACAAGAAGAAATAGGTAAAAGATTTGAATGTACATAATATTATTTTTCTGCTCACAGCTTGAGAGAGGCTACACGCATCTTCCAGATTTTACATGTCCAAGTTATATACATAAGCTTAAGGAAATGGAGCCGGGAGAAAACAATCAAGAAATTGTGGACTTGTTATATTTTCAGGGTGAATTGGGAGCTGTCACTATGACTTCAAATAATTAAATTGTTCGTAGTCTTCATATGGTAACCACCAGCATCTCACCAGGCTTGTGATGGTACCTTAGAGAAAATTCTTTCGATTTCTACTTTAGCCCATGTATAAAGTAGACCAAAAAAAAAAAAAAAAAAAAAAAAACTGAGAGGAAGTATGCATCTCTCATTCTCTTATTAAGCATTTGCTATTTAGCATCCATTTATTCAATACTTGCCTACTAGGCACCTACATGCCAAGAAAAGTATTAGACTTTTTTTAAAAGAATTATTTTATTTAACTTTATTTATTTTAATTTGACAAGAGAGGGGCAGAGAGAAAGAAAGT
This sequence comes from Tupaia tana, assembly GCA_026018925.1. Taxonomy (NCBI): domain Eukaryota; kingdom Metazoa; phylum Chordata; class Mammalia; order Scandentia; family Tupaiidae; genus Tupaia; species Tupaia tana. Next base: position 56,044,596 of record JAKSZU010000016.1, read on the forward strand.
GAGAAAGCAAGCTGCCAGGTCCGGGACTTGAACTGCAGTTGGCCATATGGGAGCCCAGTGCCCTTAACTACCACACTACCTGCCACCCCTAAGCATTAGACTTTTTGAGGAACATGAAGATGCACAAAACTTAGATCTTTTCTCAAATAATTTTCTTTTTTAATGAGAGAAAGGAGGCTGTGTAGCTATAAGCATTAGGTGGTGCAGACAATGTGCTTTAGGGTTTCAAGAGACAGATAGCTTTTAGCTGGGGAAATCCAGCTGCACTGTCAAGAGCTTGGTCTTGAGTGATGGGAGAAAGGGTGGTCAAAGTCTTTGTAGGCAATGAAAAAGGCATACACAAAGGCACATGTAGTTTATTATTTATTCTGCCACCTGTTGAGAAGCTTAACCCTGACTAGATCCCAGAAAAGAAACCAATTCTATTCTTATTTCCATTGCCAATGGAAGCATTGGACAGCTGAAAAAACGTGCTCTCACAATGGCCAGTAAGTGAGAGACAAGGCAGGGGGTTTGGAGGTTTCAAAAATCTTTGAATCCTCCGTGGTCATTTAAACAACTGAGTCTCCTAAATATACACAAATTTTATATATGAATGGGTTTGAAAAAATAAAGAGACTTCTGAAATGCACACAATACTCTCCTTTTAATATCTAAGCAATGTTTGTGACATTGTAGGATACTTCCAGTCCTGGTTAAAGCCACATTCTTGGGGATAGAGAAAGCACTCCCTTACTCCTTCCTCGATTTCCACCTCTACCACATCCTCCTTGCAGTCTTGGGAAGCAGTCTTTAATTGCTAGATATCTATAAAGGATGTGTTGAAGGTAGTTTCCTGCTTTTCCTGTTAATTGAAAGAATTGTCAACAGTTATTAGGTTGTGTGTAAATGCGTGAATGTGATAGCAAAAATCAGATTCTAGATAGTAATCCAAGTCAGGGCAAGGGGACAAAGTGATTTCTTCTTAGGCTTTTGCTCTGAAGATAAAAAATTATTTAATAAAATGAGGGGTTTTGCCCTAGAGCTGACACCAAGAAGATCTCACTTCACACCAGGGACCCCCTCAGAGCATTCAGACACTAACTTTCCATCTCAAAGCCTAAACTATTACAATTGTTCACTTGTTCATTCCTCTCATTTTGGCCACTATACTTTATCTCTACAGTCTAATATCAGTAGCCAGTTTTCTTTTTAACTTTTTGTTTTTTAATTTGCTAGAGGGTGTGTGTGCCTGATAGAGAAAGACCAAGAGAGATAGAAAGGAAGAAAGCACTGCCCTCCCCCATGGCTTCATCACAATCCCTTCTCCCCCATTCTCCTCTAGGGATTTTGGGCACACACGAACATGCACTAGATGTGCTTTTTAAGCTGCTGGGTCTGGAGCTCAAATTGCTCAGTCAAGTATGTGGGATCCAGCTACCTTAACCAGCTGGCCCCTTTTTAGCTTTTATATAAGAAAATGTTTAGGCAATCTTTCATAGAATGTATAGGCTTTCTTTTTTTAAGTTCATTTATTTCTTCCACAGAAGAGATAGAGACAGATATCCCCAACAGGATCTTTAATAGGATCTGCTTGCCACAGTCAGGCTATCCTGGATCATGGGCACATGTGCCTGCCCTGCATGTCCAGGCAGACCCTGGAATGTAAACTGAGACCTTTCCATGCTGGTCCACCATTTCAGAGCATTGTGTTACCATTGTGCCATGGTGGCCAACCCTGAAGAATGGCATATCCTAATGTGAATTACATGAGTAAAGAGAAACATGGAAGTGATTCAAATGGACGTCATGAAGCAGTTAAAATTTTGTGAAATAGGCTCAGTTGTAGTAGCATGCACTTTCCAGTTACTGTGTTCCACAGACTAAGACCACAGGTTTGATTCCCAGTCCAATGTAAAGGCCCAATGTGGCAGCATGTGCCTGTAATCCCAGCAACCCAGTGAGACTGAGGCAGGGGGATTGCAACAGCAAGCCCTTGCCTTAAAAATGTGTCCCAGCTGCTATGACAGAGTGGTAACAGAAGTATCTTGCAAAGCTGGAAGTCAGTCATATGGCCAACCACAAGTTCTGATTCCTGGGTGGGCCTGAAATCACTCCAGGCATGCAAGCAGGTACCCAGGATCCTGAGGAGCTAAAAGGCTGGGGAAAGAGGATCATTGCGTGACAGAGCCCTGTGCCCTGTTGAGGGCTCTCTCCGCCCCCCTCTGTCATGCACATCCACACATTATTATAAAAAGTGTTTACAAAATTAAAAAAAAATCTTTTGTGTGAAAGAAACTGGTTTAGAAAGACTGGAGCAGGAGAACAGATCAGAGACATGACCTAATACTGCTTTCAAGGATGTGGAGAGCCAATGTTCATGTGTTATCATACATCTCTGTGATCTCTGCTAGGACTGATTTCATAACTTGTTCATGCAGTATGGCTCCTAGGGACTCATGAGCCACACCCCAGAAATCATATGCTTATTTGAGAAGGCAGGAGAACCACTTTCACTTCAGGCAGGAAGGGTAGATAACCAACTTGCTACAGGAAACCTTGTCAAAGTTACTAAATTTTCCTAGACCTCAATTCTTGCCTTCATAAAATGAGAATATTGGACTGAATGAACTTTAAGAAGGTAGGCAGTACAATGCATCATTAAAAAATGGGACATTTTTGTCCAGTTTAACATGTTTACCTAACAGGATACCTATACAGCAAGCCAGAATGCATGGGCTTGCTACTCCAAAAGTCCCTTTACACACTGGATTCTGATTCACAAGGCCCCTGCTCCCAAGAACAGCCCCAAAACTTTTAGTGACATTCTGGAATTTAAAGGAAAAACAAAACCAATAACATGACAAGAAATAGCTACCCTGGAGAAGAAGATATTTAAACTCAGTTTCACTGTTATAGAAGTAAGAGGCAGAAGCCACCTGGTGTCAGAAATTAAAAGTCATTCAAGGGACCAGCAGATAGCATAATATGGTTACATCACTAGACTCCCACATAGTTGACTGCATTTCTAATCCTGGACCTGGTGGCTTAAAAAACTCATGCTGGGCAAATGTGCATGTGTGCCCAAAATCCAGAGAGGAGAATGGAGAAGAGTGGTTGCAACATGACCATCCCCCCCCCCCGGGGAGGGGGTGATTTCTTGTTTTCTGTCTCTCTGTCTCTTTGGCAAGCACACGCACACTATAGAAAAAAAACTCTCTTAAAAAAATCACTCAAAATAGTTTAAGAAGAGGTATTGAATTATTTTCTATAAACTTTTGCAATTCCTAAAAAATATGCAAGGAGGAAACATAGTGTATCATATATCAGTCTACCCAATTTGTACATAAATTCATTTCAAATCAAACTGCTATAATAAACAAAAATAATCCAAAATATTGCCAAAGAACAAAATAAGATTAATAAGCTAAACTGCAATGAATAATACATTTTATATTTAATATTTTAGTAATTATTTTTAATAATTGTGGTTGATAATATCAATTCTGTTACTACTAGTTCTGACATAACTTTAAAATTTCAATCTAAGAAGTTGACTAGACTGAGCATTTAGAACAATACATTCTATACATAATACAGGTGCTCAGAATCTATGTACTTTCAGCATCTTCAAATTTCAGAGATCTAATGTGGTGGAGTTATTGGTTTATGGCTGTTTTGGGAGTTAACTTTTGGGATTCTGCAGTTTCACCACCCATTGAGCATTTTAAAGTGGAAAGTTTAATGATTTATCTTCTGTACAAATTGCTTTTCTGACAATATTATTGTTGGAATAGAGGCCTCCTTTGAAAAGAAAGTCTGAGAATACTGTGTAATGCTCAACATAATGAAGAACATTCTAAGGACCAAATGTTTCCAGCAGTGAAATAGATTTCTCATAAAGAGAGAGTTCTCCATCACCTTAAGTATTTCAGCAGGTGCTGGGTGACCATCCTTTAGGGTCACAGTGGAGACAAATTTTCATTGAATGAGAAGCTGCATGAGGCAACCTCTGAGGTGCTGGCCAGTTATAAGAGGGGTGAATTTTGTGATCCTAAGGCTCTTAGGATTCTGACTAAATCAATAGATAAATATTATCTCACACTGTCCCTTAAAGCAGTGTACTTTACATACTAACATCTTCCTGTAGAAAGCCACAACTCCCCCAACTACCCTATGTGTACTAATGTTACATTTCTTTCCTGCTGCTTGGTATGGAATGAAACTGAGTTTTATTTTGACTAGAGCAATTTTAATGCATCTGGGAAAAACAAAAAGCTCTAATTACATACCTGAGGTCTGTGAAAAGAACGCATTGCTCCATAGTCAGTCCATAACTAAAGAGGAGCATTCTGGCCCATGTAATACAAATTCTATCTCAGTTTTTTAATAGTTAGTGAAAGGCTAGAGGAAGTCAAATCAGACCTGGATTCAGTTCAACACCCGGGTCAGTGTGCAACATGGGCAAATAAATGATGAGCATTTCCATTCATTTACGTTGGCGGATGTCCAAGGCTTCTCCACATCTGTACTGTTAAGCTTCTGTCGGCAGGCAGCATGGCAGGAAACGTGCAATGCTCTTCATCACGCAGTGGTGCCCCACCAGGGGCGAATGAACAGGGCCACCACTGACCTACTGAGTGCTGCTTGCAGCACACTCCACAATTCAAGAAAAAAAAATCTGTCACCCTTCTGGAACTATGCTTTGCAGTAAAACTAAGCAGGAAGAGGGACACAGCAAGCAGAAGGGAAAAGATACAGACTAGAAATGATTCAGCAGTGGTTGAAAGGCAACGCTCAATTTACAACGCTGACTCTCAACCTTTAGAGTATTGTTTTCCTCTACTTGACTGGATCCTAGAAATTCATAATCTGTGCTGCTTTAAAGCAAGGACTGATACGAAGGTCAATGTACTTACTCTTTGATCCTAAAACAAATATGTCTTTTAAGTGACCTTTGACATCTCTAGGCATGATCTTCCTACAAATATTTAAAGTAAGGGATAATGAGACTCAAATGTTCTCTTTAAGTCTTATCTCTGAAACTAACTAAATAAATCAGATTGTAATCATCAAAAATGTGTTTTGAGAAACTAACCAAACTAAAGATAGGTAACAAATTAACTCTACAAGAATGAAATATATTGGACAAATAGATTAATTCAAGGTCAAGAATAAATATTCTGGTTTTAAGTGGGATTCATTGTGAGACATAATAGTGGCCAATATTAGAAGAACTTAGTCACCATTGCTATATTCTCCATAGATATTCGGTAAGGCCACCACCCAAAGCACACTGGCCATAATATTAGAGAAATGGGGTCCAAAGGCCCAAATCAGCAAATGATGATCAGCGTGGCCTTGGGTAAATTATTTCACCTTCTAATCCTTATCTGCAAAATTGAGATAATAAAATCTATCTAATATAGTTACTGTGGTGATTAAATTTTACAATTAACTTCATTATTTGAAATTTTTAATGAGCTCTTGAAATGTGCCAAGCACAAAGATCTAAATAGACATTTCTCCAAAGACATGCAAATAGCCACTAAGCACAGGAAAAGATGTTGAACATTATTAGCACTGAAATGCAAATCAAAACCAGAATCAGATACCACTATGCATCCACTAGAATGGTTATAATGAAAAAGACAGACATTAAAAAGTATTGGTGGCATAGTCAGTAGCAAACAGAACTGCAGAGTTTGAGGCCATATGGTTGACTATAAGTTTTGATCCCCAGGTCTGCTTGAAAACACACCAGGCGCATGTGCATCTGTCCAAGATCCTGAGGATCTAGAGGGCTATGGAAAGGAAACCGTGGTGTGACAAGACTCTGTCAAGGGTGTCTCTGTGTGTCTCTCTCTCTCATTCTCTCTCTCTCTCTCACACACACACAAACTATCTATCATGAATAATATAAATAAACACTTTTAAAAATTAAAAATATGGGACCATCAGGTGGCATGGTGGTTAAGGAGCTGGACACTGCTACATGGCCAATGGTTCGAGTCTCAGATCTGGTGGCTTGCTTTCCCACTTTCCTTTTTCTCTCTCTCTGTGTCTCTCTCTTTAAAGTAAAATAAATAAATGAATTAAAAAATTGAATAAGTAATTCTTTTAAAAAATTAAAAATATAAAAAGTGTTGGTGAAGAGAGAGAATCTGGAACTCTCACACATTTGTGGTAGGAATGTAAAATGAGATAGTCAATTTTTAAAAAATTATGACAGGCCCAGCCTTGGTGAACACTTTACTGACACTGTGCTCCATAGTCTGGAATCCATGGAAGTCCTGGGTTCAATTCCCAGTGCAACCTAAAGGCTGGGCATGGTGGCGCATGTCTGTAATTCCATCAGTGCAAGGACGCAAAGGAAAGAGGATTGTGAACTCAAGGCTGACTGTGAACTCAAGACAACATAATGACACTGTCTCAGAAAGAGGTTGGCATGGTGTGGCATGCTTGGAATCCCAGCTAGGAGGCAGAGGCAAGAGAATTTCAACATAATAAGACTCAGTCTTAAAAAACAAACAAACGACTTCCAGTTTCACAAAAGGTTAAACCTAGAATTACAATATGACCCAAGTTCCACTTCTAAATATATTCTCAAGAGGCCCATAGTAACATTGTTCATAACAGCCAAAAAGCAAAACAACCTAAATGTCCATTACCTGATGAATGGATAAGTAAAATGTGGTATATCTCTACAATGGAATATTATTTGACAATAAAAAGGAATGAAGTACTGATACATGCTACAATGTGGGTGAACTTTAAAAACATTATGCTAACTGAAAGAAGCCAATCACAAGAGACCATACATTATATGATTCTATTTATATGAAATGTTCAGACTAGGCAAATCCATGGAGATAGCAGATTAGCAGTGGCCTAGCACTAGGAGGATGTGAGGAGGAAATTTAGAGGGTGGCAGCTAAGGGGTGCAAGGCTTCTTTTTAGGATAATCAAAATGTTCTAGAATTGATTTTAGTGGTGGTTTATTGAATCATATTCTTTAAATGGGTGAATTGTGTGGTATGTGAATTATATCTCAATAAAGCTGCTTTTTTTTAAATTGCCAGGCAATTTCCCAAGCACTCAATACATGACAAATGTGAAATGCACATGGTATGAGCTGAATAAATACAATGCAAACACATAATGCCTCATTACTTTGAATAAAGGGGGAAAATAACTTCTAAAAGAAATGCAAGTGCATGTGAAATAAAAAAGCCTAAATTACTGTGCTAATTAGGAATAAAATAACCATAACTAAGGCATATCGCCACGTAGTGTTGTACAGGGATATCATTAAACTGTACTTGAGTATACAGTAAGGCAAAGCCTTGAGTGGCAATAATCTTCTGCAATATGCCATTGAGTCATAGTGTTATTTAAACAGAAAGAGAAGGCCATAATAAACTACACTTGAGAATCAAAGACAAAGAGATAAAATGACATTTTATAGCAAGAGAAGAGATTCAAAAGGAAACTATGCCTCTAACTCTTTACAGTCTTGACTGTCATATTTCAAATGCTCAAGATCCCCACACCTTTGGTACACAGTCACCTTTAATACAAGAAAACAGGAAGTCATGATTTTCCCTATCCTGGAATTTAAAAGACATTGCATACTTCCCTGGTCTTTGACTTTTCTTATTCTCCTGTTGGCCCCAGGAGACTATCATTTCATAGTTAAGAGCTAACACAACCTGAGGTTATCAGTAAGGGGGAAAAAAAAAAAAACAAGGTGGTGGGCTGGCAGGTGACATGGTGGTTAAGGATGCTAGACTCCCACATAGCCTACTGCGGTTCAAGTCCTGGGCCTGGCATCTTGCTTTCTCACTCCCCTCGCCACTCTGTCCCCCTCTGTTCAAGTTAAAATAAACAAAGTTAAATAAAATAACTCTAAAAAAAACCAAGGTGGTTAGCAGAGGACAGAGATGGCACATCAAAATTCTAAAGAGATGATGAGTGGACATAAAATTTTTCATATTGATATGACAAGGGGATTGTACTTGTGTGCCCAGAAAAAGGTCATGAAAAGGATTGATGTGCAGTAGTAAGGTCTCAGGAGGCCAACAGTCAACAAGGCAGTAAAAAGTTAGGCCAAAGGAGAACAGTCCAGAAAAACTAAGAGGTTGCAAGAATGTTTTGAACAGTTGTCCTAACCATATCTACTACTCACAGTCTTATCTTTTCCTTTGCTCCTTTAAAGGGTCCAGAGTTTTCAGTTGGGACTTTGATGGTTATAGGTGCATAAGAGTAGGACAGTTGTTTGTAAACTGGATGTTTATGAGAGATAGAAATAGTCTGTAGTAGAAAAAAAGATTTCTTCATCTATATAGTGAAGAAATGATATAAAGAAGTGATATCATAAAGCACATATAAAGTATAGGGTGGAACAGGGTTAAAACGCAATGCTTTTGAATCTGATATACATGGGAAGTTTCTAGGTTCAAGTCTGGAAATATCCTTGAGTATACAAGGCATGCATGCCCATGATCCAAGGCTGACTAAAGCTGGGGGTAGATTGCTGTGTCAAGACTCTCTTTCTCGGGACCAGCAGTTAGCGTAATGGCTATGTCACTAGACTCCCACGTAGTCGACCGCAGTTCACATTCCGGACGGACCCAGTGGCTTAAAACTCACGCCGGGTGTGTGTGCGTGTGTGCCCAAGATCGTGAGATGAGAATGGAGGAGAAGGGATTGCAGCATGGCCATCCCCCCTGGGGGGTGATTTCTTGCTTTCTGTCTCTCTCTCTCTGTCTGTCTGGTGAGCAGACGCACCCTACAGCAAAAAGCCTCTCAAAAAATAAATAAATAAATAAATAAAAAGACTCTCTTTCTCTGTGTCTCTCACTCATGGGAGAAATAAATAAACTTTTTTAAAAAGCATAGGTAAGGGGTCAGCAAGTGGCATGGTGGTTAGGGCTCTAGACTCTCACATGGCCAGCCATGTTCAAGTCCTAGACCTGTCAGCTTGAAAATCACACCAGGAACTTGTGTGTGTGTGTGTACCCAAAGCTTCATGAGGAGAATGGACAGAAGGGATTGCTGCATGGCCATCCATGGAGGGGTGATTTCTCATTTTCCCTCTACCTATCTCTCTCTCTCTCCAGAGATCACAGGCACCATATGGCAAAATTAAAAATAAAAAAAGTAAAATACAGCCTAGATGAAGCATAGATAGAGGATAGAGACTAAATCTTATAACATGGGAAAGTACTTATAATGTAAAGCATTTCAAACTACTAAATTGATAGGTGAAAGCGAGTGATTATCAGAGATCTACAAGGAATTGAACAATTTAGGGAAGTGAATAAATGAAAGATACTTAGAAAAAACATGGAGAGTCAACTTGGAAATAAAGGTATGAAAAGGGAAATGAGTCAGGCAGTTGAAAAGATATAAGAAGAAATAATGGTCAAAATTAAGTATGGTATTTGCATATGCAAGAGAACAAGATTAGTCAAGCTATGAAGAAAGATAAGAATTATTCTTGGAAAGAAAAGAGAAAAAAATGAAAAGGGGTGTAGAAAATCCCCACTGATTAGATAATTTAAAGAACAGCTGTTAAAATCTAACATCAAAAGAACAAAAAAGGACTAAGGCAAAAGAAAATCTTCGATAGTACACAAATAGTGTGTAAATTGTAAAGGTATGTATTACATTTGTAGGATACATAAATAAATGTGAGAAGATTTGAAGAAGAAAATTTTCAAAATGTAATTTCCCAATAAAGTGTCTTCTTATTGATAGTATATGAGGGGAAAGTTTTTTTCCTAAGGATAATGAATTATCACGTGGTACGTTTTGATTGCAAGCTTTTTCCCTTCAATGTGGTTCCTCCACCGGGGTCAGTATTCTTCTAAACTGAACAATAAATATGGTAGCTACAAATGAGTTTGTTCAGCGATGCTGCTTATTTTTAACTGGAAGTTATTTTTATCCATTTCCTAAGAAGCTCAGCAATTTTCTGATTAATAATCAACAACATTTAATTGAACACTGTCACATGTAGTGGCTAGATACCTGCTCTTGGAAAACAGCAGAGAATATAGAGTAAACATTGGCTGGCCCCGTAGCATAGTAATGAAATGCCATGCACTGGGAGCTGGCTCCCCACATAGCCAGCCTCCATACCTTGAAAATCATGCTGGGCATCTGTGCATGCGTGTGCCAAATCCTGATAGGATGGAGGCGTGGAGGAAAAGGGATTGTGGTGTATCCACGTCCCATTGGGGGCCCTCTCACTCTCTACTTCTCTGGTAAGTACACATAGGATCTGGCTAAAAAAAGAAAAAAAAAAATAGAAAGTGAACATAAGCAGATTCAAGCCCTAGCTCAGTTATGAGTAACTTAAAGCAAAATTGTTGAAATTTTTTCTTCATCTGTTTAAAACTGAAGGCCTTGAATGAAAAGAATTTATATGTCCTCTTAAGTCACTTGAAGGTATGCCTCTAAGGTACGGGTATCACTCTCTAAAAGATAGTGTTTTACTTAATCTGTATAAGTGATTATTAAAATCTTGCCTTCGAGGATGATTTTATGATGTGTAATTGTTCATTAAAATTGATTGACAGGGCCAGCAGGTGTTGTGGTGGTTAAGGTGCTGAACTCTCACATGGCCAGCTGAGGTTCAAGTCCTAGACTTTGTGGCTTGCTTTCTCACTTTCCCTCTCTTTCTCTGTCTCTCTCTGTGAGTGCACATGTCTTATAGAAAAATTTTTTGAAATGATAACAATTAAATTAAACATTTAAAAAATTAAAATTGATTACAGCCTCAAATAATCCAAAATTTACAGATATATACTAGATAAGAAGAAATAAATAAATGGATTATGACTTTGAAGGCCATATATCTGCCATTATATAGAGAAACTATTTGGATATCATTTAAAATTTTTAAACAAAGAAATTATATAACTAACATGCAGTTACTGTATTATATTAATAATTAGTATGTAAGTATATGTTAGAAAATTAATTGTATATTAATAATAGCTAATTAATATTTTAAATAACCCATTAGTATTAATCATAGCTAACAAAATACATAAATGTGTCATAGTAGGTAATCTTCACAATGACATCATAAGATTTATCCTAATTTTACAGATAAAACTCTGAGGCTTGGAGATAGTAAATAACTTATGCAAGACCTCACAGATTGTAAACTGGTACAGCTCAGGGCATTTTACTGCCAAAAACGGGATATAGTTATATATATTATTTTGTGACTTGCTTCTTTGACTTAACATGTCCTAACTATTGCCCTCTGTTTACACATTTACTTCAACAGCTTCCTTTCTAAGTACATGAATAGTGGTACTACATAGTATACTACATAGTATTTCTACATGTATGAATGCACTATAATTTATTTAAATATTTCCCCACTATTGGGCATTTAAGTTATTACTAACTTTTTGCTTCTTATATACAAGTCTTTGTGAAAGTCCATCTCTTTTTTCTTTTTAAGAGAATTTTGTTATAGGTTGCGTGCACTCACTAGAGAGACAGACAGAAAGCAAGAAATCACCACCACCACCACCCCCCCCCCCCCAGGAGGGATGGCCACTGCACAATCCCTTCTCCTCCATTCTCCTTTCCATATCTGGGACATACATACACACGCACTGGACATGAGTTTTAAGTTGCTAAGTCTGGAACTCTAACCATGGTCAACTACATGGAAGTCCAGCAACATAACCATTTTGCCATCTGCTTGTCCCAGCAAAAGTCTACCTTAAGGTTGATTTATTCCTTTTCTGAAAGAGAGATTCAGAGAGAGAGAGAGAGACATAGGATCTTCATGCCTCGATCATTCCTCTATCTCTGCAGCCAACTAGGATCATAGGTACACTTGGCATGTTGAGGTAGACCAGGGAACCTAGAGCCTTCCCACAGTTTCTAACATCATGCCACAGTCTCCCTGTTGCCTTTACCATTGCAGTTGGCCCTAAATTCACATCTTTAAATATTTCCTTAGAATAACTCTTTAGATTTATAATGGGTTAAAAGCCATGAATGGGCAAGCTCCATAGCCTAGTGGTCAAAGAGAGCCAGTTCTCACATGGCTGACAGCAGTTTGAATCCCAGTCTGGGATGCATGCATGTGCGTGTGTGGCCAAAATCCCAACAAGATGGAAAAATGGAGAAGGGGGAATTGAGATATGACCATATGACCATGCATCATTGGAGAGGTGCTTCCCCTCCCTCCCCTCTCTCTCAAGTGCATGTCAATCCTCTGACAATTTTTCTTTTAAAGAAGGCACTTTTAAGACTTTAAATTACAGAACCAGCAGTTGGCATAGTGGCTATGTTGCTGGATTCCCATGTAGTTGATGGCGGTTCAAGTCCCAGACCTGGTGGTTTGAACTCGTGCCAGGCATGAGTGAGTGCGAGTCCAAGATCCCTAGAGGAGAATGGAGGAGAAGGGATTGCAGTGTGGCTATCCCCCTTGAGGGGTGACTTCTCGTTTTCTGTCTCTCTGTCTCTCTCCTCTCAAAAAAAAACCAGACTTTATGTTACTACACATTTCATTTTGTTCTTTTAAATGTAGTCCTCTATAAGATTGTCAATTAAACACTTTGTTGTTTTGTTGTTAATAGCTCCTTTTGTGGTTCTTAGCCTGCCACTTAAAAGTGAAAGTCAAATTGATAGAGATATTTTAGTAATTCCCAACAAATAGAAGGAAAGGAGGAGAAATTTTTTGTTTTCCTCAACATTTGGGGAAAACTACAAAAACTGGCAGAGAAAATGCCAAGAAAGAAATTATTTCCCTCCATGTGTGTAGTACTAGGACTGAATAATACAGAAGAAAAATTTAACATTAAACCCAAATAGTTCAGTATGAAACATTCTTTTTCTATTTTATTTTATTGTGTATATAAGATGAGCCATGCTGTTTTTATGTATATATAGATAAATAGTTGTTATAATTAAGCAAATTAACCTATCTACACATCACAAACTTTTTTTTTAATATTTTTTGCTAGAGGTCCCATGTAGTCACTGGAGACAGAGAGAGAGAGAGAAAGAGAGAGAGAGAGAGAGAGAGAGCAAGTGAAAAGTCAGTTCCTGGGGGAATGGCCATGCCACAGTCTTTCTCCTCCATTCTCTTCTTGGGACTTTGGACAAGCATGCACATGTTCCTGACATGCTTTTCAGGCTGCTGGGTCCAAAACTCAAACCATGAACTTGGTCATGTGGAATCCAGTGCCTCAGCCACCAGGCTGCCAGCTGGCTCAACATTTTTAAATCTGAAAATTAGCTTTGTGACCAAATACTTTTTTAAATTCTGCATAATCAGAATAATGGCTATTTGGAGATGGACATGCGTTGTGATTTGACTGAGAAGATGAATGGCAGGGGGGAACCTCCTTGGGTGTTAGAAATATTGTATGTTAGCTCTAGATGGTGATAACATGTATGAAAGTTCACCAAGCTATACATGCAAGATCTGTGTACTTTACAGCATATTTTATATTTCCAAACAAACAGATAGTTGGTGTCATGTAAACAGACTTCTAGGGTCAATTGGATTTTCATTTTTCTTCCAGATATTTTTATATGCTTTTACTGTCCTTTAAATATTATGTCTTTCAGCAGTAAACACATAAACACCATAATTCAAGCTCTGGCAAGGTGGCAGACTTTTTTCTTTTACTATATATTTGTTTACAAGAACCTCCACTTCTTTTGTTCAAAGAATTGTTTTATTTTAACTTTATTTATTTATTTACTTATTTATTTATTTATTTTAACTTGACCAGAGAGGGACAGAGCAAGAGAGAGAAAGCAAGCCTCCAGGTCCAGGACTTGAATCGTGGTTGACCATGTGGGAGTCCAGTACCCTTAACTACCTTTCCATCTACCAGCCTCAAGAATCTCCATTTCTTACTTAACCAATTCCTAACAATTGGACATTTAGGTAGCCTCTAATTTTTTTGTTATCATTACTCCTTGTATGTAAATTTTTCTGCATATCAATTATTTACTGAAGATAGATTCAGTGACTTGAAGAGGAGATGATATGCAAATCATGGGCCAGCATTTAACTAGAAGTTAAATGGGGCACAATGTGTCTCAGAAAAAGACTTTGATCAAACACTGTTTAGACCACTTGGACCATCTTAGAATAAAAGGCTCAAAATGTAACATTAGCTCATCTTTTAAAAATATTGGCACTTAGAGTAGCCCAAAGGAGAAAAGTGAACATCCAGAGAGTTTTCTTTTTCTAAGCACCCTCAGGTCAAATTTCTCTCTCAAGAAACTCAATCTCAGTCTTTAAATTTTAAAGAATAAAACATAGATTGGGAGGCTTGTCTAAAATCTTAGAAACTTTAGAAAATGGTGATCTAAAGTCTGATAAAAATTCATCTCTCATTATTAGCTATTTTATGATTCACAAATCAAGATCCAAACTCTTTTTTTATTTGGGTTACTTTGTATAGGCAATATTTTTATACTTGTATGCAGGTGTGTTTACTTTAATGTTAGACCAGCTTTCTTTCTGCCCTTCGAACACCCATTCCTTTTGTTTTCTAGAACATATATTTTGGTTGGCAGCAGCAAGTAGAAGCTCAGACTCGCTTTGTGTTTTTCTAACCTCTCAGCACAATAGTGTAGACCTCTGTTTGTGAACACAATATTATAAGATGTCCCTATTTTCAGTTGAAATCCAGTTCATCTGTTACAATTTAGTGATGTTCTAAGCTTTCACTTCCATTCCTGGACCCTAAGATGACTTCAGGTCTTGGCTGAGCTTCAGGGTTCCAATGTCCACAGACAGATCCATATTTACTTATTCACCCTACTTGGCTGGGCTATCTCCTGCAGTTTCTGGGACATGAAAAACATCCAAACTGGCAAACTTCAGAAAGAACAGGCATTTTTTTTTTCAAGGCATATTTTGCTTCATTGTGACAAAAGGCCAACCTGTTTCTCTGTTTAAAACATGCAATGGAGTTATTTTAGCTTCTGAAATTTTCCATTCTGAGTAAGCATTTATATTGAGAAAAAGAGGGGAAAAAAAAGAATCCTATCAAATCTCCTTAGCTTGGTAATTGTAGGTGCTCTGAGGTCTAGAGCATGAGTCTGGATCCTTACAAACTTCACCTGGATAAATGCTTAGAATACCAGTAGCCAAGCTCACACCTCTCTCTTCTCCACAATAAGACTTACAGGAGGCGATTCTTCTCTGTAGATACCAAACAGCCCCAGAAGAAAAGATGAACAGATACCAGCATTTAGAGGTCCACCTGGGGACAAAGTCAGCTTGAAGTCTCACACTGAAGCTTTCTGGATACCAATCTTTTTTGTACCTGGCATTTACAATTAGAGGGTTTTTGCCATATCCTTTAATATGAATGGGCAACCAAAGAATGAGACATTGAGAAAAGCCTCAAGCATGAATGACAGCAGCCAGCGAGGGTGAAGGGCAAGGATGGGAGTTAAGTAAGGACATGAGAAGCTAGATAGCAGTGCAGTGGTAGAATGTGATGCACTAGAGGCACTCCCACATGGGAGGTTCCTGGTTCAAGTTGGGAGACCTCCCTGAGTATGTTGGACACGTTTGCCCATGATCATGGACAGTCTGAAGGCTGGAGGTGGGTCATGGCATTGGGACACTGTTGGGGGTTCACTTTATCTCAGAAGAAATAAATAAGTAAATGTTTAAAATAAAGAAAATAAAAAGAAATAGATTTGTTGGGTAGTAAGAAAACCTAGCAATGACTGTAAACAGTCTTACCAAAAAGAATCAGTATTACAAGTACATATAGCAAGAATGAGACACATTACCAATGGGACAGAGAACAATAAATAGGTGTTTTGGGTTTTTTTTTTTTTTTGAGAGGTTTTTTTCACTATAGGGCGCGTGCGCTTGCCAGGCAGATAGAGAGAGACATAGAGATAGAAAGCAAGAAATCACCTCCCAGGGGGGATGGTCACACCACAATCCCTTCTCCTCCATTCTCTTCTTGGGATCTTGGGCACGCACGCACATGCGCCCGGCGTGAGTTTTAAGACACCAGGTCTGGGATGCGAACCGCGGTCGACTACGTGGGAGTCCAGCGACATAGCCATTACGCTAACTGCTGGTTCCCAGAACAATAAATAGTTTTGAAAATTAAAAATTAGGAATCAAATTCAATAAAAGAGTTAGAAGACAGAGTTTTAAAAAAAGATTAGGAAACAAGAAGATTAGTTCAAAAGTTTTAACATATGAAATAGAAGCTCCAAAAAACATAGAAAATTATAAAAAAGTAAAAACTATAGCAAGATATATCATTCTGGAGATAAAAGACAAAGTATAATGAGGATAGACTAAAAGCTTACAGAGTAAAAACAGATTCCATATAGTGGATTAAAAATCCCAATGGCATCAGACATCTCAGTAGTGAAATTAGAAGGTTACAAACAGATGAATCACTGCCTTCAATATCCTGAGGGGAAATTATTTTCAACCAGGATTTTGTTCCCAACTAAACTACCAATCAAATGTAAGAATGACTAAAGGTATTTTTAGCTCTTTAAGAATTTAAAAGTTGGACCAGCTCCATGGCCTAGTGGTTAAGGCAGCTGGATCCCACATGGTCAACTGTGTGGTTGGAGTTCCCTACCCAGGGCCTTGAGAAACACAGCAGATACATGTGTGCCCCAAATCCTGAAGGGTGGGAGAGATGGAGGATAAGAGATTCTGGCATGATCTTGGGGGATGGGTGCTCTCTCTTCTGTCTTCCTGTCTGTTTCTCTCTGGAGAGCATATAAACTCACTAGCAAATAAATAAATATTATCTGCCATATTTCCTACTGGAGGTATATTACCCAAGACAAGACAAAAAAAAAAAAAAAAAAAAAAGAAAGAAAGAAAGAAAGAAACTGGGGATGGGGGTGGGGGTGGGCGTTGAATGCAAAAAATGTGGGATCGGGACCAGCAGTTAGCATAATGGCTATGTGGCTGGACTCCCACGTAGTCGACTGTGGTTCGTGTCCTGGACCCGGTGGCTTAAAACTCATGCCGGGCGCGTGTGCGTGCGTGCCCAAGATCCCAAGAGGAGAATGGAGGAGAAGGGATTGCGGCGTGGCCATCCCCTCTGGGGGGTGATTTCTCGCTTTCTATCTCTCTGTCTCTCTCTGTCTGTCTGGCGAGCGCACGCGCCCTACAGCAAAAAAAAAAAAAAAAAAAAAAAAAAAAAAAAAAAACCTCTCAAAAAAAAAAAAAATGTGGGATCCAACTCAAAAGTTGGCAGAAGTAAGGGCTGGGATGATGGTGAACCAAAACCCAAGAAAGACAGTGATACAAGCTAAGAAAGTTTCTAGAACAGATTGGAGGGTTTGGGGAGATAAGTCCCAGAAAAATATGAAACATACATGTGTGAGGGATATATTGGGTGGTTGGAAAAACCGTGACCCATTTTGGATAGAAAAGCATCACTATTTTAGGCAATCTAAAGTATCGCTCGGCATGAAGCAGAGGTGTTGGTATATTTGGAAAACTTGGTACCTGAAAAAGAAAGGAAATAGACTTATAACCACAATGAGATACCAATTCACATGCATTAGAATGGCTGGGTTTTTTTAACAGCTGACAATGAATTTATTAAAATAATTGACTTAAGTATCTTCAGTGGCTCAATACGGATGGAAGTAATCCATTTAACAATCTCAGGGCTGAGTAGGCATCTCAACTGGTCCTTTTACTTTGAGATTCTTTTCCTTTGCACCTCCGATGAAGTCAGTTCACACTTTCTCTAGAGATTTTACATTGCAGCTGGTTAAAGTAATTCTAATCTCATGAATGACCACCTCTGGCTCCACAGGTGTTTTTGCAGTATCTTTGAAAAACACTGCTGCAGGACCAAGAGATGGCATAATGGTTACATCTCTGGACGCCCACATGGTTGACCGTAGTTCAAGTCCTGGACCTGGAGGCTTGAAACTCATGCTGGGTACATGTGTGTGCGTGCCCAAAATCCCAAGAAGAGAATAGAGGAGAAGGAATTGTGGCATGGCCATCCCCCTGGGGTGTGTGTGTGTGTGTGTGTGTGCGTGATTTCTTGCTTTCTGTCTCGCTCTTTCTGTCAAGCACATGCAACCCACGGCAAAAAAAAAAAAAAAAAAACAGCTCTCTCTAAAAACAAATAAAATAACAGCAATGGCTGTGGCTTCCTGACTGACTTATTCCTCAGGAAGAGCAAACAGCAGTGAGTCAGGGGCAGGAGTGGGCTGACCAGAACTCTGAAGCACCTGTGTGCACAACATTCTCAAAAAATAAAATGACTGTCATTAAAAAACAGATAACAAGGCCAGCAGATGGTGTAGTGGTTATGTTGCTGGACTCTCACATGGCCGACCATGGTTCAAGTCCCGGACCTGGTGGCTTGACAATCACTCTGGGTGGCATGTGCATGCGTGCCCAAGATCCTAGGAGAATAGAGGCGAAGGGATTGTGGTTTGGCCATCCCCCACAGGGGAGTGGGGGATACGATTTCTCACTTTCCCTCTCACTGTTTCTGTGTCTCTATTCCCAGCATGTGTGCCTCCTTTGGAAAAAAAGAAAGAAAGAAAGAAAGAAAGAGAGAGAGAGAGAGAGAGAGAGAGAGAAAGAAAGAGAAAAAGAAAAAGAAAAAAGAAAAAAGAAAAAGAAAAAGAAAAATCCTCTAAAAAAAAAATAGGGAAAGCAAAACAATTTCACAAGGATGTGGAGAAACTGGAACCTTCATGCATTGCTGGCGGGAAAGTAAAATGGTGCAGCAGCTGTAAAGAGTAATTTGGCAGTTCCCTAAAAAGTTATACATAAAATTACCATGTGATTCAACAAGTTCACTTCTAGGTGAACTTATATCAAAAGAATGCTTCTGCATATATATTAGAAGATATCATCTTCTTTGCTAATTTTTACATTGTTTTGAGAAATAAGACCTTTCTATTTGTTTACTCATTCAGCAAATACTTACTATGTGTTTATCATTTATACTTGATGCTGTGAATATAGTGCTCTGCAGAGACATGGTCCATATGTTTCTAAAGCTTCCAGTTAAGTGGGTAGATTACATATGTAAAACACATAAAACAGTGCCTGGCACATTAGTAGATGTTAATAAATATCAATTTTTTAACTGTGATGGCTAATTTTATGTGTCAACCTGACTGGACCACATGTTACCCAGATATTTGGCTAATCATTACTTCTGGGTATGTCTGTAAGGTGTTTCTGGGAGAGTTTAGCACCTGAATCAATGGACTGAGTGAAGCTGATTGCCCTCTACAGTGTGAGCAAGCAATATCCAACCGACTAGGAGCCCAGTTAAAACAGGTAGAGGAAAAAGGAAATCCCTTTCTCAGCCTGACTGCCTGAGTAGGATATTGTTTTCTTCCTGCCCTTATACTGGGACTTACACCATTGCCACTCCTAGTTCTTAGGCCTTTATACTTGTGCTAAAACTTATACAATCAGTTTCTTGGTTCTCAGGCCTTTGGACTTGGAGTGAAACTACACGACTGGATGTTTCTGGATCTCTGGCTTGCGGACAGCAAATTATGGGATTGCTCAATTCCATAATTGCACAAATTTCTATGACGAAGCTCTCTCTGTCCTTCTCTTTGTAAGTATGTAAAACAGAATCAATAGGATAGATGAATGGATGGATGGATAAATAGATCCTATTGGTTCCATTTTTCTGGACAATACTGGCTAACAAATACATTAACTCTTAAAGTAAGAACCCACAGGTTTACTCATGCATCTCTAACTCAGTGTCCCAAAATTTAAAAGCTGGGCTTCAGTTGCCATCTGGTTCCTTATTTAGTAGGTTTATATTGCCCATATCCACAACCCTAGTCCATTGCTATCCATCCTGTAAGCATGGGAGACATTCTTCTGCTCTGTAATATAAAACTCAAACAAGAGAGCAAGTCACTCAATTTATTTTCCCTAGAGAGCTGGGAAATGCAATTTTATGTCTAGAGAAGAAAGGATTCAAAAGTTTACCAAAGTCCTGGGAACTTAAATTGTAGGCAGGGATAATATTGCTGTTCATCACTGTCTACTTATTTTCTATTTAAAGAGTTTTATCTTCCTAGTAGAGGGGGTTGGTTTAATAGAGTGTCAGGGGAAATGTCTAGTGAATGTATTGATTGACTGTATGATGATAAATGTGGGCAACTTATCTCCTAATCTTCCTCCAGGTTTGCCTAGCTGAGGGTGAATAAAATTATTTTTAATATAGCCAAGACTGTCTTTTCTCTTTTCCTTAAGATTCTAGCACCATGCATGTGCCTAAACAACTGCCTTTCCCCGCCCCCCCCAAAAAAGAGTATGAATTTTTAGACTGGCACCAGGTGGAAGGTATTTCCATACATGGCACTTTATGCCTGAGAGTAAAGTTTTATTATTTTAGCTAGGTACAATTAAGTTGTCCCAGGATAGTATTTGAGGAAGCAAACAGAGAAATACATACTCTGTTCATCTATCCAGTATGTCCACATTTTACCAGAGAAGATGGTCATAATACATCAAGGGAAAAAAAACAAGGACCCTTATTACCAAGGGTAAGAAAAGATCTCTAAGGCATTCCACATATAGCATGCAAAACAAAAGCAACCTAAAGGGATAGGAGGAATAAGACTGTTTAAGGAAGCAAATTAATTTTATGTCAGATTCCATTCTCCAATATGAAATGCTTCTTGGTACAGAACGCAGCATTTTAACTGTGCATCTCCTTCCTTTGCTTGCTCCAGACAAACCCAATGCTGAAAAGGTTTTTACTCTGATGCTCTAACAAGAAGTGTACTTCTGTCACATCCAAAGTGACTGATAATGCTCAGGCCTATCCATTACTCCATTCAAATAATAGGGTTTGCTTGCTTTTAAGGTCAATTGGGCTATAATGTTGTTATTGTCCTTTCTCCTCCTCATTTTCACAGAGGACTGGTAGGAAAAAGAGGGATAGCACTCATTCATGAGCAAAATGCTGCTGTCACCCTTTCCCTGCAATCCTGAATCTCCTTGCTAATGACGAGCATGCGTGTAACGGTGGTTTTAGTAGGGTTGAAAGCTTAGGTTTCAATATGGATACAACAACACAACACAACAACTAAAATCCATTCCTAGGTATTCTTTATTTAGTTACAAATAAGAGTGGAAGTGGAGTTGTCAGGTGGCGTGGTATTTGAGGCACTGGACTCCCATACGACCAACTGCTATTTGAGTCCCGGACCTGGCGGCTTGCTTTCTCACTTTCCCTCTCTCTTTCTCTCTCTCTCTCTCTGTCTGTTTCTCTGGTCAAATAAAATAATAATAATAAATAAATAATTCTTTGGGGCCCGCAGGTGAAGTGGTGGTTAGGGATGCTGGACTCTCACATGACGGGCCATGGTTCAAGTCCTGGATCTGGAGGCTTACTTTCTTACTTTTGGTCTCTTTCTTGCTCTGTCCCTCTCTGGTCAAATTAAAAATAAATAGATAAATACCTGGGGGGGGGGTGATTTCTCGCTTTCTGTCTCTCTGTCTTTCTGGCGAGTGCATGCACCTTATAGCATAAACATCTCCAAAAAAAATACATAAATAGATAAAGTTAAATAAAAATAATTCTTAAAAAAAAGAAATAAGAGTGGGAGTACTTAAATAATATTTTCATGTCAAGACTGCTTGAGGTGCTTAAAATAAAAAAAATCATAAATTATGTTAAGCACAGTGGTAGAAAAATGTTTTCAGGCCAGAATTTCACTAATTTTTTCATCATATGAAATGCTATTAAATAGTAAAACACATTTTCAAAGTTAATAAAAAAATTAATTCAAATTTGAAAATGAAGAATCATTTCTTTGTAGTTGATATAGGTTAGTAGTGTTTCTGTCCTGTCACTTTTATATAAAGAAATACATAGCCTCAAACTTTACTTTCTGTCTATAATAATTTCTGATACAAGTTTGTTTTTAGTTAACTTCCAGAAATCTTACATGCTTTAGGTTTGAAGTCATGTAAATATCTGTTGCATTGTCTCATTTTCCCAGAAGATTAGTAGAAAAAGAGGAGTAATGTGCAGTATTCATTCACATACAAAAATACTCATCCTAACAATAACCTTTTTATGAAACTGAAGTAGTTTGGGACATTCTAGATTAACTGTTAATGTTGCCATTGGTTTGTTGAAATAGCTATAAATTAAGAAGCCTAAAATAGGCAATATAACACAGGATTCCTGGATTCTAAGTTCAACTCTATGACTGTGTAGCTATGTGACATTGGTCTAGGGACCATATCTCTGTTTACTTATCTGTCAATAGACCACAACATCTCTACTATCATATTAAATTTTATCTTGAGATAACTCTACAAAGCAATGTCCTATGGCCTGCTGGTGCTGTCCCTGCCTCATTTTGCCATGTATTTGGAGTCCTTCACATTATTTTGTAGACTTAGAACAAAGCATGTTTGGTTTAATATATTCAATTCCAGGACTTCTTTTCCTAAGAAATGCAATACTTTGGCATAAGAGGTCCTCCCAAGGTTTTTATTTTGTAACACTTCATATCTTTAGAAAAGTTCTAGTCATAGTACAATGAAGAACCTGACATCATTCATTCAGATTTACCAATTGTTAATATTTTCCCCTGTTCATTTTCTCTTTATCTTTACTCTCTGTTTTGATTTTATAAGCATTGTTGTACATTTGACAATTTATTGTAGGCATCATGACACTTCATTCCTAAATACTATGTATTTGGCGTTCATTATCACTAGCATGTGTCTCCTAGGAAAAAGGACATTCTTCTACTTGAGGTATTTAATATTGATTTAATACAATTACCTAAAATATACTCAATATTCAAAATTCCCCAATTGTCCCAATAATGCTCTATAGCTTTAATTGTTTTTTTTTGGTATCCCAGGATCCAATCAAAGATTATCTAATGCATATAATTTTTCTACCTCTCAACCTTCTCTTGAGGTACAACTTTCTAGCCATTTTTGTTTGTTTTCCACAATATTAGCCCTATTAAAGAATTCAGACCAGTTGTTTTGTGGAATGTCTCTCAGTATGGATTTATCTGTGTTTGAATGACTAGATTCAGGTTTTATATTTTTGTAAGGAATATCAGATAGCTACTGTGACTTTTTCAATGCATCACATTCAAAAGCATATGACGTAATTGGTGAACGCAGTTTAATCATTCGGTTAAGGTAGTATTTGTCAAATACTACTTCTCCTTAAAATTAATAAGTCATCTTGGGGCTGGAAGGTGGCATGGTGGCTAAGGGCACTGGACTCTCCCATGGCAGACCACAGTTTGAGTCCTAGACATGGGGTTTGCTTTCGCACTTTCTCTCTCGCGCGCGCGCTGCTCCCCTAAATAAATAAATAAATAAATAAAGTTAAATAAAATAATTCTTAAAAAAAAAAAGTAATTTAGAGAGTGACAAAGATTGTTAATATCCTGTTCCTTAAAGTTTTTGGCATTCATTATCACTAGCTTTGTAAGGCTCCTATGTTTTGTTTTATTTTATTGCCAGACAGCATCAGTGCTTGTCAGAGATAGAAGCAGGGAGAGAAAGCAATCCCCCAGTGGGACTGGTCACATGTTAATACCTTCTCTTCCATTTTTCCATCCTGTTGGGACCTGGGGGCATGCTTATGCACCTCCGGTGTTAGTCAAGCAGCCGGGTTCAAACCATCATCCACCTTGTGCAATCTGACTCCCTTAACTACTAGGCGATGGGTTACTATGCTTTAATTGCCCTCTACAAAGGTGAATTGGCATAGTCAAGTAATTTCTGGCAGAATGGAGGAAGTAATTGGTTAGTGGGAATTTGAACACGGACACACCCTGAAGAAAGAGAGATGGTGAAAGAAGAGAGATGTGGAGGTGCTGAGGTAAAATAAGAAGGTACAGTGACAATATGTTAGCATTTTAAACAGTGTTAAGTAGAGGATATTAGGATGCCTAATATGGATAATAAGCTAAGAAAACTAAACTTGTGTTAGGTGTTGAACAGCCCAAACACACTATACTGCTTCTATCTTTGCAGTTTTTCTATAGTATAAAACCTAGAGCTTAAAAATATTAGGTACATATAATACAAATAATGTATTAAAATCTTTCATAATGATGAATATGGGTTCCCTTATTTATCCCCCCCACACACACACACACGGCATTTTGGTTGTAAAATTTATGCTTAGTAGTAAAAAAGACAGTAATCAAAGTGAGAGATGTAAAAGTTCGTAATAGACTTTACAGATAGGGGAGTGCTTGATTCCCTCTGCTATACAAGAGAAACAAAAAATCTAAACAGGTCTCTGTTTTTATCTTGAAGAGTTGTACCGCAATACATCTGCATTGTTTTCTTCATGTTTCTCTTCATGTATATCAGAGCTAATTTCCAACAAAAGCAGAATTCTATACCAATGTGTGGGACTACTTATTAAATGATAGGGAGATTAAACTAAATGTTGCAGTAAAGGGAAAATGTTCTGCAGAGAAGAGCAAAAATAAATAATAATGATGATGATGATAAAAAATGCTAATGAGCTGTGATAAAAAGATCCTGGAAAGCAAAGGTATTCTAATAATAGTATAGAAACTGGAACAGAGAGCATTGAAGGTGAATTGTGAAAGAGATTACATGGTAAGTGGAAAAAACAATCTGGAATAGGAAATGAAGTATTAAGACCATGAAATAATAGATTGTGTAATCAAGCAATAGAAATAAGGTCTTAGCAGAGAAGTTTTGGACTTGTGAATTATACTAATATATGTCTTCTTTTGTTATCTTCATGTTTCTCTTACTTATCAGATGATTAGAACCCGAAGCAGGGAAAACAATGTTTTACTATGATGTCAGTGTTTTAGGAAAAAGAGCCAGGAATTGGAAAAGTAAGCTTTTTGCAGATACAATGATGTCATTGTTGCTGTCGTCGTGCTTCTAGGATAACTGTATGATTGTTAATTATAAAAGCAGAAATAGTAGTAGATACAGTTTTTCTTAGAACAGGAGTGCTATGCCACTAAAACATGCATAATGGAGATTACAAGAACAATCAACAAAGTGCAGGGTATTACAAAGACTGATTTTTAAGCTGCGTTATAGCCAAAATACACTGTTAAGAACCCAGCCTTGTCTAGTGAATGAATAATGAAATAGCCATGTTTTACTAGCTTTATTTAAAACTCTTTACAAGTTGAACAATCTTTTTGAGGCCTTTTTCTAACATTTTTGCAATTTCCTGGAGCAATGATTTCTTTTCTTTTTTTCTTTGAGCTACAGTGGCTAATCTGATTTTGGTGTTTAAGTAATTATGTCAATTAATGTGTGCTGAGAGTAATTTCATTTGTTGAAATGGATACCAGGTGAATATATAATTAGTAGAAGGTTGTCTCTTGAAGACCTTGTGTGCAATTTTCCAAGATTAGCTGCAGTATGGCAGAGTAGAATTTTAAGTATAAAGACTTTCTGGTTAGTGGCCAAACTGGTATCTAGTCATTTGCTTCACTTCTTTCATCTCTCATTCCCTCCCTCCCTCCCTCTAGTCCTTCTACCTTTTCTTTCTGTGTCTAAGTTTGTTTATTTCTTCCATAAGAGAAACACACACACACACAGCCACCCCCAAGGTCTTCACATCACAATCCACTATCAGCCAGCCTGGTCATGGGCACAGATGCATGCATCCTGTGTGCTCAAGGGCGTCCCATGTGGATTCAGTTGCATTACTGTCTGACCCTACTTCTTTTCTTAACAATTGAAATTAAATTACAATTTCTTATCACCTTTCCCAACTGAACAAAGGCACACTTTAGAGTGATCAACCATTTCAGTTTGCCTAGGATTCTTCTGGTTTTAGCACTGAACAATTGCATCCTGAAAAACTCTTTAATTCTAAGGAAATTGGGACTGTTGGTAACTGAAGTACACACATCTCACTCTTTAAAAGAAATGCTATATTTGAAAAGCTTTCTTTGTTATTAAATAATTTTAACATGAGAAGCAATTTAAAAATAAATTTTCATCTACACTCCCACCACTATAAAGCAACTACATATGTGTTATATTACTTCTAAACTTTATATAAACAATATATAATGTTAAAACTATTTGTCTTTTTCGTGATAGAGTGCATCTGAGTCCATGTATGTATGAGGACGAAAGAGGGAGAAAGGTAGAAGAAGATGAGCACCCTGCACAGGATCTGGATGCTGCTTCCTCCTGTCCTCAGGCATATTGGGTCTTGAGCACTACTGCAGATACCTGGTGTATTTTGGGCTGACCATGTTGGGAATATCAACCATGGTTGCAATGTGGGATCAAACCTCTCTTGAGCAGTGCATTACAGCTGTGTCACAGAGCTGACCCATAGCAATACCTGATTTAGCGATTATAAAGGCAATTAGAGTCACAAGGTATGTACAATTCTATATTAGTCAACAAATATGTATCCTTACAAAATTGTACGTATAATTTTAATATTAATATATAACAATAATTTTATTATCATACATACAATTTATAAATTCCAACATATTTCCATGTTATAAGTTACTTAATCATCCTTCCTTATAGAACATTGATGTTTGGGGCTGGCAGGTAGCATGGTGGTTATGGCACTGGACTCCCTTGTGGCTGACCATGGTTCAAGACCTGGACTTGGCAGTTTGCTTTCTCTCTCTCTCTCTCTCTCTCTAATCACACTGAAGAATAACGATAGTACATTTTAAAAAATAAATACTTCTTTTTTAAAAAAGAACATTGAGGGACCAGCAGTTAGCGTAATGGCTATGTTGCTGGACTCCCATGTAGTCGACTGTGGTTTGAGTCCTGGACCCGGCAGCTTAAACTCACGCCGGGTGCGTGTGCGTGCTTGCCCAAGATCCCGAGAGGAGAATGGAGAAGAGGGGACTGCAGTGTGGCCATCCCCCCTGGGGGGTGATTTCTTGCTTTTTGTCTTTCTTTCTGGCGAGCGCACATGCCCTAGAGTAAAAATCTCTCAAAAAAAAAAAAGAACATCAATGTTTTTCAGGTTTTTTCTTCAATTATAATGTTATCTATACACTTTCGTACATATGATATTCCTCTTTTAAATTAAAAAAATAGAAAACTTCAGAAAAACCACACATGAGGAGGAATTGTATTGACAATATATAAATAAATAATTAATATTTTCTTCTGATACCTAGTTTCTAACCAATTACCTTGCCGCTTAACTCTTATGAAACTTTTTGGTAATAAGAGGTCATTCTAAAAACTGGGCAATATTTTTTATTTGAATAGTATAAACAACAAAATATTTGTCTAAAAATTAAGAAATTTCTATCACACATGAAAATGTTGTCTCTACATATTAGTAACTTTCAAAAGAATAATGGCACTTGAGAAATATTAGATCACTAGATAGTCATAATTTTGTAGAAAAACCTCCATTGTTTCAAAATTGACAAAGGCATTGAAGAACTCAGAAATATTACCAACTTATCTTTTAAAGACAGGTGCCTTGATAGAAGCTCATTGCAATACCAAATTAGAGTCAAGTCAAATAAACTAGTCCTTTAGACTTTTTTTTAGAATTTCTTAAGCGGACATATGAAAATCCAAAAATTCAAGTCTTCATCTATACTATAATTAAAACACAACCATCTGAGTCTACAAACTCTAAACTCAAAAATAGAAAGAAAAGTCGTCAGTTAACACTTATTGAGCATCTGCCATTGCCTGCCCAGTTCTTATCATCTAGAATTTACCAAATGACAGTAAGAAATAACAGGTTGTGTATATAATAACAAAATGACAGAATAGTGTGATAAGTCCTATATCAGTAGTTTAAAGAAAAGGGAGGGTGTGTGTGGCCATGCCTCTCGTGGACATGTGTTATTTAGAATAACAAAAAAACGTAAGCAACTTTAATGTGTATCAACGAGATGTAAATAAATGGTTGTTGAATATTCATATACTGGGCAATGGTGAAAATTAGTTCAACTCTATGTATCAGAACCCACTCTGACAAGTATAGCACTGTATTAAGAAGAATACATATAGATATGATACCATCTATATAAATTTTAAAACATGTAGAACAATACTGTATATTGCTTAGGGACACTTCCATGTGTGGTAAAAATATAAAGAAATACACAGGGTGATCATGAGCCCCTGGAGGGAGGGGAAAGAAATGAGAAAGGAAAGGTGGACACCATCCCAGGGAAGGCACATAGGAGGGCCCAAGTATTTGGAAATGTTTTATATCTTAAGCTGCTGGAGAATACGTAATTGTTTATAATAGTATTTTTAAAAACTTAATGACGGGACCAGCAGATGGCATAGTGGTTGCATCATAGGACTCCCACGTGGTCGACCATGGTTCGAGTGTGGGACCTGATGGCTTAAAAATTTATGCCAGCCGTGTGTGTGTGTGTGTGTGTGTGTGTGTGTCCCCAAAATCTAGAAAGGAGAATGGAGGAGAAAGGATTGTGGTGTAGCCATCTTCCCGCCCCAGGTGGTGGTGGGGAGGGTGATTTCTCACTTTCTGTCTCTCTGGAGAGCGCATGAGCCCTATAGCAAAAATCTCTCTTAAAAAAATTTAATGATACGTTTAAATATACATAAATATAAAAATTAAAGGGCAACATAAGCAGAGAAGAGACTGTTAATTCTGAGTAGAAGCAGTAACTAGAGTCAGCTTCCTAGGTGATTTTACCTTAATGGTTAAAATTGGCCTTCATGAAGTGGAAACTCAGTAAATAAGATAGCACGAAAAGAGATTCTGCAATGATGAAACAGGTGGGCAAAGGTGTGGAGGTGTCCTGGGGAAAACTTCACTTTAGATGCATAGAAAAATACATGCTGGAGTAAAAGAACATGTACAAAGGTAACTGGGACCAGACCGTGAAAGGCCTTGAGCACAGCAGATATATAACCTAATTACTAGGTTTTGTAAATAGGAGCTTGCAAGTAGGTCTGGTCCATAATTTATTACATTTTTAAACATAATTCTAAATGGTTAGTACTTTCTTCAATCAGGATGTTATCCGAATCCGATCATTTTCCTTATACTGCTCCTCAAATAAAAATAAAAATAAAAATCACAATTTATCACAAGTCTCCTACCAAATCCATTGCAAAAATTGATCCTCAGGCTCATGATAAGTAATAAATACTACCTCTCTCTGGTAGCTTTAAAGAGTCACTTACGGGTTTTTTTGTTGTTGTTGTTGACTAACCATCAATTTTTCTACCTGATCATGTAAAATGAAACTTCACATAGAAAACATTGTCCAGAGAAGGGATAGAAATACTGTGTTTTTGCGTGTGTTGTTGTTATTTTTACAAAGAACCATCTTTTTTATATGAGCATCATTTGGTCACTGGCCGATATCTTTCACTAGCTTCATATGACAGAGTCTGAAGAATATGGGTTGATCAATAGTGTCATTCATCAGAAACACCTGCAGAGATGATGAGAGTTTATTATACAATATTATGATATTATGGAAGGAGACATAACATTTAGCAAATTGAACCACACGTGCCCTTTCCTTTTTTTGAACATTAAATCTGCAATTTGGAAAACAACTTTCAATTTGAAAAAAAAATTAAAACAGCAGGTGATAATTAGGGCAAAGTTACAATAATGTTATTGCTGATGGGCTACCTGTCAGTGAATGCAAGTTATCACTTTTCATCTGAGGGTTAAAGAAGTGATGGTAAATGTGGTAGTCTCCTTATTTGCTCATTTGCAAATGGAATAGAGATAGATCTATTAACCACCTTAGTTCTACTCTGGTCTCAGAGCAGACATACACACAAAATAACTGAAAATTATAAACGACCAAAACATAAACCTTAGCTGCCTCGAGTTAAAAAATCAATTTTCCTAATAAATTAAATTCAAATATTATATACCAGTATGTAATATCAAGAATGATGTGCTAATAATTGCCATGTTGGCAGGGTGCAAAGTGCAAGACAGAGGGATATAAAAATTTAGTAATTTACAAAGTCTGGTACCAAAAATAGCTTCCACTAGTGGAAGGCTCAGAGTTTGGTTCAGTCATTGAGTTATAATAGTATTCTCTAACTAGTCAAGGTTGAATGTTCAAGATGTAGTTTGAGTATTAATCATTGATTCAAATAAAAGATAGCACGACTGGAGAGGCTCTCCTGGGTTAAGTAGCTTATTCCTGAATACAGATGTAAGTTTTTTTGCTTTGTGTATTCCAGAACCACTTGAGTGTTTTCCCTACTAAACAACCAACCTCCTTTAGAATATTTTTTTAGCTTTATTCTTTATCAGCTATACTCTTTTGGGCAAAGAATCCATCAAGTTTTTTTTGTTGTTGTTACAAATCGTGACCTTATTCATACTGCCCATTTCAAGTTGAAGCTTTCTCTTTCATCCCAGTAAGAAATCGGATAGGCTTTGCTTTATTTCGGTTTACTGTATAGTATGCCGTTATATGTTCACATTGTATAGCATTATGTGAATAAAGTACAGCTTATTTGTTTCAGTGTTGATGAGCATTTGGGTATTGCCATTAATACATGAATAAGTACTAAATAGGTAGTCATTATGTATACAAACAATACCCACATACATTTATTTATACATGCACTGTATTGGAAAACTTTTTGTTAAATAGAGTGTACATACAGAGAGATGTATATATCACAATAGTAGAGCTTGATAAATTTTCACACTGAACATACTAGCACCTAGTTTCAGAAACAGAACAAACCAGTTCCCCAGAAGACCTATCTGTGACCCCTCCCAGTTATTACCCCCCATCAAAGATAACTTTTTCTGACTTTTAATAGTGTGAATGAGTTTTGCCTGTTTTGTACTTTATATAAATGGAAACATACAATATGTTGTATTCTTGTAAGTCTCACTTCTTTTACTTGGCATATTTGTGAGATTCATTTACGTTACTGCATTTGGAAGCAGATTGTTCTTTCTTAGGGTGGCAGAGTTTATTCTATGGTAGGAAGATACAGCCAATTATTTGTCCATTTTACTGTCAATGAACATTTGAGTCATTTCCAATTTGGGGCTATTACAAATGGTGTTGCTCTGAACAGTTTAATATGTCTTTTGGTATTTATTTAACATTAATATATTCCTAAGAGTGGAATTACTGGGCCCCAGGATTTTCATGTGCTTAACTTCAGTAGATACTGCTAAACATTTTCCAAAGTGGATGTGCTGTATATCTAGCATTTGACTTCTTGAGGAATCATTTTAAGGGGAGGCATAACCATTAAAAGAACAAGTTCTGGAGTTACAAATTCAGGTCACCACTAAACGGTTGCGTTACCTTGGACAAGGTGACTAACTTTAAGTCTCAATTTGCTCAACTGCAAAACAGGTGTAATAAAACCTTTTTTCAAAATTTGTGGGAATTACGTAAGATATTAATTTAATGCACTGTCCTAAAGTATACAGTAAATGCTTAGCTAATTATATGGTAGTTATTAATTGTAAGTGACTAGAACATAGATAAAATGAAGAATTAGAAACAAATATGGACAAATATAATCCACAAGTTTTAATTTTCTGATGGAAGAAAACTATGAAACTCTGACCCCAAAGCATTACCAGTTCTACCAATTCTGAGCATTACACTTGGACTCTGAAAAAAAAAAATAATTTAAACATTATCCCAAAATACGTTTGCAAATTACTCTTGCCAGAGGCAAGGTTCTTGGATACAGTGTATTACCATCCATTTTTTCCCCCTACCAGACATTACTCTTTAAAGACAGGACTGCCAAGGGCTACTCTGGAATGTCACTAATATATTACCTTTTATTTGCCAATTTCACACCTTCCTCAACCCAATCCCCAAAGTTGTGGAAAAGTGACTGTAATTGCAATATTCATTCTTAGTTTTCTTGGAATCTTATCACTGTCTAAGACAACTTTCACACCCTAAATATCCTAAAATTGAGCCCAGGCCCTTGTTTTAAATGACAGAGAACTTGTCTTCATTTTTTCGGATAAGCTTGATAGGTTGAGCTGCCGGAACAGCACCCTAGAAGTTAATACAGGTACACTCTGTACAGAAGTACTGTTTCAGCTAATCGCTCCAAGGGTAGCAGGTTCAATTATTTTAGGTAGGTAATTTTGGAAGGTGGCACTGTGTTCCTAATAAATTGATTCAAATCCCATATACCAGCCACTATTCTCAAGAAATAAAGCACACAATGTACTTAAAACGATGTCATCTTCTGAGGCTGATGGTAGACCTGAAAGGGAACTTTTGGATCATTTAATTGAACTTGATTTACAGATAAGAAAAGTAGTTACTTTAAAGTATTGCCTAAGGTCAAATGGCTTGTTCCCTGGGAAGGCATAAAGCTTGTCTTATTCACAGTGGATGCTGCCCTCTGCTCTTGGAGCCTTGCTTCCCACCACTCCTCCACCCCGAAACCCTGATTTCAGAAACATTCAGGCCTGGAATCCAGAAATGAAGCTGAGAGTATGATGTGAAACAAGGGAATGACAAGTCATTAAATTGTCAGGAAGCGTTGAGACCAGTGAGGTTTACCTGACAAAACATAAGATCCAAAAGAGAGGAGGACCTATCCAGTTTCGAACAGTACCACTGTCTTCCCAACCTTGTCCTTAACTATGGTAAGCCCAAATGGGAGGTAAACCAGTCTTGGGTACGCCAGCCTGTGAGAGAAAACATTTCCTTAACTTTGTTTTCTACCATCTCCTTCCAGTAGTCCTTCTAAAACATTAAGATTTGGATTCTAAAGAGGTATTATGTACAGTGCGACCTAGCACAGTGCCCGGCCCATTGTAATTAATAAATGTCCGTTTATTCTTTCCTTCTCCAAGTGCGGGCTACTAGGGGGGCGAGGGGTGATGGACGATGGGCCAAGGCAGAAAGCTAAGAGAGTATCTAAGACGCTGGTGAGAGATGGCTGTGGCGTCTTTCTGATCCAATAGATCAATTTCAGTGCCCTGTAAAAAGCACGGCTCTTTGACCCACAGACTGGTCGCTTTTGTTGATCGAGTCTAGGCTGCAGCCGCTGTTTAATACAACTTTTTATAAGCATCAGCTGCATCGCGGCGGGAGGAGGGGCAATGGTGGGAAAAACAGGGAAGTCCCCCACCCAAAATGTAGGGGAAGCCCGAGGTAGTACCGATTGCGGTTAGCTGCTCTAACGGGTCCTCCGGCTGGGGCGGTCCCGGCCCCGCCAGCCCCGCCCCGTCGCCTGCAGCGCCTGATGAGGTTCAAGTTCGGCGCTCTGGCCTTTCGGCCTCCCGCTCCCGGCTCCGAAGTGGCTCGCGCGTCCCTGGTGCCCCTGCTGTAAAGCGTTAGGGGCCAGGGTCATCTGAGCGCGGGGTCACTCGGCCACGCATTGTGGTACCACGTGGGGGGAAAAGTTTCCAACTCTGCCAGTCCGCCCTCCTGGTGCGTCCAGCGGAGCAGAGGCCGCGCTGGCACTTGCTCCTTTTTCTGTCGCCTGTAGTCAAGACCCCCGCCTCCCCAGGGAAGACCTCTTGTGTCCCTTCTCGGAATTCTCCCCTTCCCTCGGTGCGCTGTTCGCCAGCGGGAAATACTCAGGGGAATCTCCCGAGAAGGCGTCCCCGGCGTTCCTAGCGGGCCGGGGTAGGGGGTCAGGGGCAAGTGTCCGGAGAAGGGTCGGGGGACGCGCGCCGAGCAACCAGGGCACAGGGGCTCGCAAGCGTTCCCGGTGCGACTGGCGAGATCTTTTCACAGCTTCCACACCCTCGCGCACCAACTCTGCGGGGCCAGGGCTTACCCCACGCGGGCAGCCCCCCACGCCCCCGCCCAGCTTCGCTTCGCAGCTCCCCTCCGCCCCCACTGCGCAGGCCCGGCCGCCCCAGCGCGCATGCCCTGGGCTCGCGAGCGCGGCCAGCCCCCAGCCTTTTGCTTTCTACACACTCTACAACTGGGGAGGGGGCGGGGGAGGAGGGAGCCCAGCCGCCCACGTGATCCAGCCGGCCGCGGCCACGGGGGCGGGAGCGCGCGCCGAGCGGGGCGCGAGGAGGGCGGGTGCGCGTGAGTGAGCCAGCGAGCGCGCGCGGGCGGGCGCGGGGTTGGGCTGAGGCGGGCGGCGGCGGCGGTGGGCCGGCCGCGGAGGGGGAGGAGCGGGAGCTGAGCGAGGCAGGCGGGCGGAGGATGGGGCCGTGCCCGGGCTCCCGCAGCAGCCGCCCGGGGACACGCCGTGCACCCTCTGGCACGGGGCTTTCGCGGCGGCGGCGGCAGCAGCGTTAGCGGCGGCGGCGGCGAGAGCGGCGTTCCCGGCAGCGCTTCTTCCTCCGGTGGGCGACGAGAAGCGGCAGCGGCGGCGGCAAGAGGCGGCGGCGGCGGCACACCGGTGTCTCTCCTGCTGGAGATTTCTTTCTGCTTTCCTCATCGACTGACTGCCTCACCCCCTCCCTTTTTGAGGAAGGGTGACCTCTTCTCTGGGACTGGAAAACATATTTTTGTGAGGTGGGGGCGGGTGGCAGCGTCGGGGCTGGCTTCTTCTCTTCTTTCATCTTCCTCTCCTCCCCCCTCAAAGACCGAAAAGCAAACCCCACAACTGCTCCAGCATCCTCCTTCCCTTCCTCCGCCTCCCGTCTCTTCCACCTCTCGCAGTTTCGCCCTCTCCACGGCCAATTATTGCATTATTATGCTTCCCTCTCTGGGGGGTCTCGCCCCTCTCGGGTCGATCTGGAGCCCTGGCCTCCCCTGGATGCATTTCTTAAAAATTCTGGAGCCTGGGAGTGAGTTTTCTCCGAGGCGTGTGTGAGAGGCGGCGGGGGTGTTTTCCTGCGCGAGGGGCGGGTGAAGTTCATTGCCCCCACTTTCCCGCGACCTTTCCGGACTCGATTTCGTGTCGGGGGTGGGCAGGCGTTTTTGGGGGGCGGGGGGCGCGGCGGAGAATGGCTGCGGGGAGGGCTCCCCGGAGCCTCCCAGTCTCTTGATCAAAGCATTCCGCTATTCTGATTTATTGCCTGCTTGGTGAGTTATTTTTTTTCCTCTAAAGGAGACCTGTGTGTTCAGCCATTACTTTGCTCGGCGCTGCTCCCAGGCATCTCCGACCCTCGGTGCTGTGGGGAGCCCCACACTTGGGCTCTGCGCCTCTCGCCCTCGCTCCCCGTCCCTCCTCCCCTCTCTCCGCCCCTTCCCCCTTTTCTTTCTCCTCTCTTTCTTCCCCTCTCTCCCTTCTTTCGGCCGCAGTCTCCCCCGCGCCCTCCTCGGGGCGGAGGGAAGCCGTGAAGGGGGAGGGAGGGCTTGGTGTCAATTTTTTTGTGTGGCCGCGGCCGGAGCCTGTGGCGGGCAGGCAGCAAGCGGGGAGACCCCGGCGCGGCACAGCCATGGATGGCCCGACGCGGGGCCATGGACTCCGCAAAAAGCGGCGGTCGCGGTCGCAGCGAGACCGGGAGAGGCGCTCCCGGGGCGGGCTGGGGGCCGGCGCGGCCAGCGGCGGCGGGGCTAGCCGGACCCGGGCGCCCTCGCTCGCCTCGTCGTCGGGCTCCGACAAGGAAGACAATGGGAAGCCCCCGTCCTCCGCCCCGTCCCGGCCCAGACCCCCGCGGAGGAAGCGGAGAGAGTCCACCTCGGCCGAAGAGGACATCATTGATGGATTTGCCATGACCAGCTTTGTCACTTTTGAAGCGCTGGAGGTAAGGGGGACCCCCCACCCCCCGGTTTCCCTTTATGCACGACCCTACTCGGCTGCGCCCGGCTCTCCTGCCTCCCCCGCCGCGCTCCGGGCTGTCTGTCTGTCTAGCTGAGGTCTTATTGTTGGGGGGGGGGGGGGAGCTGGGGGCGCGGGCAGACAGGCAGCTGGAGGGAATCGCAAAGCCGTGCCTGGTCTCCTCGATTCCTCGTTCTAGCAAGCCTTTCCCTTGCGCCCCCTCCCTGCACCCCCTCCACAGCAGATAGGCAGAAAGAAAGGGGTTCAGGCATCACAACAATGCGCCCCCTCTCTACGGATAGCTCTGCCCCTACTCCTTCCTCCTCTCCCTCCCCAATCATGGCTTCTTGGCTGGTGGAAGTCTCTTAGCTAGGTTTGGGGCGCCTGTGGATGGTTCTCTGTGTGCTTTCTACAGAGCCATATGTGTGTGTGTGTGTCCGTGTAGTATATCCTTTTCCTGGGTGTCGTCGGACCGGAGACCGATGGGGTTTGAGGTCTCCCCCCAACCCCGCTTTTTTTTTTTTTTTTTTTTTTTTTTTTTTTGGTGAAGCTGGGAAAGGGGGCGTTTTCTCCTGGTTGGGAGAAAGGAGGGAGGAGGGGAGAGAAGAGGAAAAGATGGAATATCTTTCCGTTTTCTGTGTGGGGCTCTATAACTGAAAGGGTTAATTGTAACATTGTACACATACATATGCACATGTGTGTGTGTGTGTGTGTGTGTGTGTATGAGCAATTTAGTTAAAGGCCAGAAAAAGGTACACCAGGGAGGAGAGAATACAATCCTCACTGGTATCTGAAGGGTTTGTCACCAATTGTCCCTCTCCTCTTCCTTTTTTGTATTTTCTTTTTCTAAGTGGTTGGCTGTGTGTGTGTGTGTGTTTCTTTCTTTATTCCTTGGGCACCTGCAGCATGATTTCTAAATGCACATTTTTCCTGCTGGCTAACAGGCTCCTGGGGTAGGAGTGAAGGGAGGTGGGAGGTAGAGGGATACCATCCAGGGGTCAGGGGAAAACTATCTTTGCCTGGTCGGATCTGATTTGGTGCTGGGATTGGTTATTGGCCTCTATAAATTTAACCACCACCTTTCCTCCCCCAACCTCCCTATCTCCACCTCCACAAACACTATCTCTCTCTCTCTCTCTCTCTCTCTCACGCACAAGGCTTTGACGTTTGCAGAGTTGGTCCAGCTTTCTAAAGCACAAAACCAAAATATGAGTTGGTTTATAGCTTTTCATGCACCTGATGTGATGGTTCGAGATTTCTGAAGGAAACTTTTCCCTTTCATTTGTGTGTGTGTGTGTGTGTGTGTGTGTGTGTGTTGTTTTTCTTCTGTTACTGTGGTATTGTTTCAGATGCTAAAATTCAAGCTTTGTTAATGACAGCCTAAATCTCACATTCAGTGTATAGTAACTATAGGTTTAGATCAGTGATTCTGTGTCTGTGTTTGGGTGTCAGATTTAAATATTTCTAAAACAGAAACCTTCCTGTCAGTGTTGTTGTTTTCTGTTTAAACTACTTTTGGTTAGGCTGGTGGTGGTGGTGTATGGTGGCCAGTGGTTGGGGAGAAAGGAAAGGTAGTGGTGGTAGTGGTGGTATTGGTGCTAGCCATAGATTTTGATGTTAGTGAATGAAGCAGCTACCCTTTGGTTCTAGAACTAGTGTTTTATTGGCTAAAATTCTGAGTTTTGAGGTTCACCACTTATTAGGATAATTCTAACTGTGGAATTTAACTTTGCCAGAGTGGGTGGTTACTGCCCAATGTGACCTCTTTCTCTCTGCCTCTCTTGTTTTAAAATAGGAATGGAAGTGGCAGCATGGATCCTAATAGAAAATGCTGCCTAGAGTTTGGTTTACCTTTTCTATCTGTGGCTTGTTTAGGAGAGTACTTGTAAGAGGTGTTTACAAGTGGTTCTGCATCCTAGGTGGTTATCCTGGGCTACTGTGTGGCCCCTCAGTAAGTTGGGGGTGTTTCCAGGTTCCTGTGAACATTTCTGAAGGCCATATGTCTGAATAACTTATACAGTAGTTTATGATTGTTTTATTTTTGGTAAATACGTATTAAATTGGGCTTATGATCTATAGATCTATATGTTTAGCTTCTGAGAGAATATGTGTCCATTCTAGTTTTGTTTAACCTTAAGAAACTTTTCATTTTTAAAGAAAAAAAAGTTTAAAATGTACCATTAATATCATTCCTTCAATTGCTGTGATTTTTTTCCCCTTATTTTCCTAGATTCAAAACCCAAGTTACTTTGGTTAGCTGAATACTGTGTCACCTCTATATGCAAATATTATGTACATATTTATATGTGGGTATAAAAGATGTAACTTTTAGAAACTTACATTTTTATACAAAAATTTAAACATACATAAAAGTAGACAGAACAGTGTAATTAGCCCCATTATATTTAACACCCAGGGTCAACTACCTACTCCTATCTCTTCTTGTTTCTTCTGTATTTCTTCTACTCACTGCCCCCTTCCAGGTGTCCTATGATGTGTTAATATTTCTGTATGAATTTCTAAACCCAAATGACTATCCGTAAAAAACTCCATTAAAAATATCACAATACTGTTACTACACTGAAATTAACAACATTTCCCTAATATAAACAGATAACCTGTTAGTCTTTACATTTTTAAGAGGCCCGTATTTGTAGGAAAGCTGTAAATACATTTTCAAATTAAAAGTACACCATGGGAAATAAAAACCATCCTGATTCTTGGGCAAAAGGTAGGTGTGGTGGCTGTTTGTAATCACATTGTGTCCTTGCTGGATGCTCAGAACATACCTGTATAGGAATCCTTAAAATGAAACCTATGGTGCTCTACTCCATTCTGTTTGGGAGAGCTACTAAACTTTCACTAAAAAAATATGACAGTTTATTAGGAAACAGACACCTAAAGTATGAGCTTGGACAGAAATGTGTGTTGGAGGAGTGTTTGTAAATGTTAAAAATTATTATAGAAACTAAGAGTTAACCTAAATGTGTATTGTTTTATGTCTTGTGTTTAGAAATAAAAACTGTTGTCACCACATATCATCAAGGCTACTGCTGGTATGATGTTATGGAAAGAAACCAGGAATATTGGCTTGCACAGCTAGATTTATAATTAATGCCATTTCAGAGCAATACCTGGAAAACTGTGGATTACTAATGGACATGATTTTGTCCTGAGTAGCTGATTTTGGACTTCTCTTTTTAAAAAGAGTTTCCTAACTTACGATGAAATGTGCTGTTATAAATAGTTCTAGTTCAAGTATGGTTTTATTGATACTGGAGTCAAAGTAATAAACTTACTAAATGAGAGCCTGAATTTTTATGTTGATTATTCTTCATTGTTGTTGGATTCTAACTGAAGATGATGAAAGCTTTGGGGATGGTTTGACAAGCCTCACACTTTATAGGCAGTGAAACTGGCTGAGGTAGTTTCATATTCTGCAGGGACATTTGTCTTGAGTAATTGTGCCCCGAAGTTCAAGTGTGTGATTATGAAGAGTCTCATGATAGACGGTAAGAGGGTAGGTGAGGAGGCTAAAGTTGAACATGGTATTCTTTTCATTATGCAGTTGAGAAGCAGAATTACCATTTGGATAGATATGGTATTGTTTTCTTAGACATTCTTTGAGAGCAGATATCCCTGCATATTACATTTAGTTAAAGGGGAAAAGTGACGTTTACCAAGCAAAGTATAAATGAGAATGTTGGGGTCTTGGTACCATCAGTCTATCCTGATGAGCCAGATAATATTGTGTTTCTGTTTGTACTTGTTTTTGTTTGTTTGTTTGTTTGTTTGTTTCCCTCTATGTAGTCTGCTAGGAGGCCACATAAGCACTGTGGTTGAAAGTTTGCTGTTGAAAAACGATTTTCTCCTTACTCCTCTTTTGTGTGCTGGATTCTTAAGGCAGTTTCCTTTTGTGCAACTGACTGAGGAAAGTGAAGATGAAATTGGTGAAAATAGCAGATGAAGAGGCTAACTGGAACTTTGCATGCTTGTCAAAGTGAAGGAAAACTCATTTCTGGTGGGTAGAGGATCAAGCCACAGCTTTCATGTGGTCTTCGTTTCCTAGTTCTGTTTTTCAGGGCTTATCAGTAGCATCAGTATACAGAGTTGGATGTACTTACAATGTGCCATATCAATAGGCACTACTGATTTATTATGGTCCAAACTCAATTTCTAGTTGTTTAAAAGACATTTACCATGTTCCTTATATCAGCACAATTTATGGAGTGCTTAATATGAACAAGGCATTAAGGGTACAGGGAGACCTAAAATACATGTAGCATCTCAAAGAAATCAGCCTCTATAAAATAATTTTGAAACTGTCACATCAACGCCTAATATCCACGAAGTGTAGTAAGGAGTGGGTGATAGGAAGAACATTCTAGAGGAAAAGTGAAGGAAAGCACAGAAAGGAGAGAAGGAAGAAGATGCTATGGGATTAGGACTTTGGGGGCATGGTAGGTCTGGGAAATGAGTAATGTAGACAAGAAAACAAAGAGTGCTTGTGTGGTGACCCATTGGTTCCAGGCTTGGCCCTTTTAGCTAGTAGTGTGAAATTTGTGAAGTTAGTCTCTGAAAGCATCATTTTCTTCACTAATGTGAAGAAGTTTAGACTAGTTTAAAACAACTATTCTTGAGCTAGAAGAGAGCTTAGCTTTCCAGGATGTTCAGAGTTTGTGTT
Source organism: Tupaia tana (assembly GCA_026018925.1). Lineage (NCBI taxonomy): Eukaryota > Metazoa > Chordata > Mammalia > Scandentia > Tupaiidae > Tupaia > Tupaia tana. Next base: position 56,084,924 of record JAKSZU010000016.1, read on the forward strand.
CCAGACCAAAACAAAGCAAATGGCCCTCTTGTAATACTTTTTGGAGTTGATGGGCCAGACCAAATTAAACAGATGACTTGTTCTGCCAGAATTAGAAATCTTTATTATATGAATGTGAATTTCAAATACCAGAGATTGCTGTTTCCATTTGAGAACAGGCACTTTTGTTTTCAGCGTTGTGATCTGTAATCCAGTAGGGGAAATAATGGAAAAGATCTTTAAAAAAAAAAAAGGTCCCTCCAGATCTTGGAATTTGGTGATGTTCAAGTCTAGGGTGAGTGGGCTGATGGTAGGCAACTTGGAAAACAAGGCATAAATGCTTGCAGTGAGTGTGGGAGGCTGCTGCTTAAACAAGAGTGGCTAGTGACATGCAGGATGAAAATAGGGAGAGAGATCAGTTCATTTCTTTTCTTGCTCCCCTTCCCTGTCTGGTGTCAGCCTTTTCAGTGGTTGTTAGTAACCTCACCATAAGGTGAGTATTGGTTAGTGACTCTCGTTAATAGCTCTTTTAGTTGGTAGCAGCCTAATTCTGATATACCAAAGTGCTCTCCAGTCAATATATTTTATCATTTCTTGATCCCTTGTAGTTTCATGTGTTGCTTTTTTAGCAACCTGGAAAAGAATAGTGGATGAGAAAAAAGTTGACATTGATAAAACAAAAGTTCCAAACCATCTCCCTTTTGCTGGCCGTATGTAGCAGTGGTTGTTCAAAAAGGGTCAGAACCTCTTAGTGAGGGAATTTCGTGGAGGTGTGTTTTTGTCCCACTTTGATCTTTCTGTCCAGGAAAGTTTGGCTGTGAAACTGCAGAGTAAATGGGTCAGTTCCAGCATTTCGCTGCTTAAAGCACACAAAGCTTTAGGATCTGAGGAGTTTCTAAGTGATGAGAAAATCTGGAGGAAAGGAAGGGTGCAAATAGTATGTATGGTTATGAATTTATTTATTGCATTTCAGTATTTTACTCTGAAAATAAGAAAGAGCATCACTTGAGTATTTATGTGACATGAAGTCGACGGTTATGATAGGATGATTCCATGAGGCTTGTGTTAGGTGTGGAAATGAACTATTTAAGCTCTTTGTTTTGAAAGTAGATGGGATGTAAATGAATTAGTAACTTTTAAAAATAAATTAATTAAAAATAGAATAGGAATTATAATTCAAGGAATGTGAGTATGATAAAGAGACTCCTAGACTCTCCTATTCCACAGTTCTATATGTTATAAAAAATGTTATTATTTAGTTTGAAAGTATGTTAGGGTTAGAAATAAGGTCACCAGACTGAGAAAAACAGTTGAGTATAGCTGTTAAGGAATAATTTAGGTCTCAAGGGCCTTAAGATTTGAAAGCCTTTGGACAAAGTCTGTAGCACTTTTTGATGGAGAGCGTGTGTGTGTGTGTGTACACATGTGTGCATGCAGAGGGTGAAGGAGGTGAGTTAATGGATTTGCATTTCATTTTATTTTACCTATATTTTGTATAGGAATCACAGTATGCTTAATACTGTAAAAAGTGCCTTATGGTAATTTTTTTCCTCAAGACGCAGTATTTTTTTTCCAGGTTAGGATTATGCCCATTATACTGTAGATTTAAGAAAAAAGAACTTTGCAATGGGATAGTAGCTATTTAACTGAGAAAGTTCTGAAAAAAATCAGGTAGATTTGAAAACTCACGGCCATGAAACTAGGAAGAGCAATACAATAATTAATTTGATGAAATCCAAGCTGGATAGGATCCAAAACAAATGTGGGTCCTTGTTAGCTGGGTCAGAATTGTTTCTATAAAATCTGTACCTGTTTCATGAATGTAGGGTTGTTACTTTTTTTGTCCTCTAGAATGGGATGCTTGCAATTTAAAACTGGTGAGACCTTATGTGTGTCTTTTTTCCCCCTTCATATCTGAGCTGTATTCTTCCTTCATTTCTTTTAACAAATTTCCAGCTTTGTATGTCTTGGTAGGCCATCATTACATATCACTATGGTCACAAAGAATAGGTCCTCTTACGCTATTAGTAAATGAGGAGGGAAGCTGTGGATTTCACATAATCTGAAGGCTGCTGTGGTTTGCTTAGGAAGGAATGAGACCAGTGCAGGCTTCTGTTTCAGTCCTGTTCAGCTCTGATTATTCCATGCACTAGAGGAGACCTGGAACCTGAAATTGTGAATTGCTGCCTTCTTTGAAGGTGTTTATTTCACATGTTAGTGTATGTGGCAGTCTTACTTTAAGGTCCAGTTGGATTCCCCACCTAGCCACTACTGCCTGTCTCTCTCCCCTGTCTCCTTTCTGTTTCCCCTTCCTCCCTTTCTACTGAGGTAGAGTTATCAAAATTATAAATGCAGTTCGTAAAAGGTAATGGATTTGGGAAGTTATGGATGAAATGTGGGAACTTTAAAATTCCAAACCTTCGTTATTTGAATTTCAGCAGTCTGTTTGTGGGTTCTAATGTTAGCTCTGTGAAGGTGAATTGCTTTCTGTGGTTTTCTAGGCTTTTACAGCTCATCTTTTGATTTCTCAGTTCATATCTGAACTCTAGTTAGGGGTTGCTTGAACAAATACCACAGACTACAAACTACATGCAAATATTTTAAAACAGACTTTACTGTCATTTTATCTTGCCCCTGTACTTCCTGGTGCATACCCTCTTGGTAGCTTCAGAGCCTTAGGAAATGTGTAATAAGATGGAGTCACAAAAGGGGAAAGGAAAAACCCAGTTTGTAAGTAATGCAAAATGGCTAATGCAGGTTAGGGTTAATTTTTGGCAGAAAGTCTTCAAATTGTAAGTACTGTGCAGTTGCTGTTGACTGAGGCAGAGCCAGCAAAGACAGACTGTGACTCGATTATGTGGGTGAAATTGGATACCTTCAAACTGTAGCTAAATTCTGAACCTGAGACTGAGTTTAAGTCATTGCCAGGGTCAAGTGTGATGATACCCAAGGGATGTCATTTTTCTTGTTGTCCCTACACCTAACCCTCCACTGCAACACAAAACCCAACCTCATTTTAGGTTTTGTGAAGTTTCTGATGATAGTGATATTTTTAAAAGAGGAATTAAGAAATTATAGTCTAGTACTGCAATTATCTCTCAATTGTTATACTGTCCCCCCCCCCCCCCTTTTATGATTCTTTGTTCAGCTGGCTAAAGTTTGCTAGTTAAGTGTTATCTGGTTAATAGTATTCCATAGTTAAAAATGAGGAAAATAAAAACCTAAGAGAATTTTGATATACATAATACAGTGGTTGAGCGTTAGGTTATTTTTTAGTTTCCAGCCACATGATAGAAGTTCCAGAGATTTCTGCCCATTCTCTCTGTACGTGTTCAGTTGGCAAAAATAATCAAAGTCCTGGATTGTACATTTTTCTAAGAAATTTTAAATATTAGAAGTAAAATTACACTTTCACTGGGGCAAAAAGGGGAGCAAGCATTGGATATCATGTCTGGCTGTGCATTGTCCTTTGTTGCTTCCTCATTTGTATGGTGGTCGCTTAGATCACTTGTGAGAATTAGTTTTGAGATGAATGTGCCAGAGCTAAATCTTTAGATGATATTATCCAAAAGTTAGAACCTAAACTTTTCTGAGCAGCCTTTTGATCCATTTCACTACAGTGTTGCTGGCCTAAGTGCTTTGTAAACCTTGTGGTATCAGAAGCACAGATGTTTTCTTTAGTGGGAGGTAGTTCTACCTCTCATTTTGCAAATGAAAACAGAAGCCCACAGGGGTTAATTGACCTGCTCAAGATCACACTGGGAGTTAGAGGCCCTCACTGTCACATAATGAAACCAGGAGACTGTCTGTATCTCTTTAGTTAATACTGGAGAGTCCCAGAGATTGAGAACCTTAGAAGGAATTGAAAACAAACAAACAAACAAAAAATCTACAGATGAGGATGAATGCCCATGATTGAGCTCCCATTTTTTTTTAAACAAATGTGATTGTTACTCAGTCACACTCCCCACTCTCCATTCCTCTCCCCACTCCCCTCACATATATTATCCTTAAAATAATTCACCTTTCTCTGTAGGTACATTCATCTTTTTAAATATCTGCCCTTCCTTGTAATGATGCTATGAAAGAAAAAATAAATATTAGGGTAATGATGTGATTTTTTAAATGTCTAGCAGAAAGATCAAATTACTTGGATATAAAATGACCTTAATATGGCACACTTAAAATTTTTATGTAATTTTTTTCAGGTATAATTTTTTCACCCTAGTAATCCATGGAAACGTAGAACAACTTCATTAACAATATTAATATAAGAATATATGAAATAAGTGAACTTCGGTGTATGATTGACTTGAAGACTCAACCAAACTTTTCTTCTGAAAAAAGACTCAAAATATTAAATCCACACGATGTGTTGCATAAGGCATCTTGCCTGTTTATGGCTGGACCAGAAAATTTATAACAACTGTTTGTCATGAGTATATATTTATAGCCGTTCATATAATGAAAAGAAGTTTTCATGGGATTGTAATAACATATCAAGATGGATATAATTAAAACAGAAGCAGACTGACATTCTGTATTAAATGCTAACCATAAACCAGGATACCTGAGCATTGTGCCTTACGTATTTGCTGCAGGAGGCAGTCAGCCAAATATGCAAATAAAAAGACATTGATGAATTTCTCTGGGTATGTATGTGGTTGCAGAGAACCCAACTATTTTATTAATCTTTTATCAAGCATTGTTTAGATTTGCAGCTGCAGTGGAATATATTAATTTGGCAGACCAAATAGCTTAGGACCAGAAAGTAGGAAATAATAAGGGGAAGACATGATTGATATGCTGTCCTATAAATAACACATGCGACTGACAAAGGGGCTGAGTAATCTTTAGATCTGTGCTTGATGTCATTAATGGAGTTGTTAAACCAGGATGTTTGAGTTGAACTTCAGTCACAGAAACTCTGCCTCCCATTTAAAACGCAGACCTATCTCTAGTTAGATTATGGACTGATCTGTTGACAAAATTGGTGTAAATCGGACTATTATAAATAGGATCAAATGCACTGGGGGAATCTTGCTGTGAAAAATATGAGTCCTTTTTTATCAAGTACAGTACTCCTCTCTGCAGAGAAGCTGGGATTTTGGTAGAGTGAGTTTCTTTAGATGGGCTTTCTCTGAGACACTTTTCTGCATGTGTTCCCTGTGCTCTTGGAAGAAAGTGACTGTGAGATTTGCATTTTCTGTTCAGGTTTCATACCTCACTTGGTCTGTGCTTCCAGGAATAATTGATGGTGATTTGAATAAGCCCGCATCATTCAGATTTCAGAGCTTGGTTTTCAAGTGCGTGCTAAGGAGGACTCGCGGCTATGAATATGGAATATGATTTCCATATCTGTTCCATTGGGGAGTCCAGGCATGTCATAACCACTTCAGAGTCATGATTGTACAGACATCCTAGCTATAATTTTTCTATATGACAGTTCAGTTTTAAAATTGTAAAGATGCCAAAACCAGGGCTGTATTATTATTAGGGAAGTTGGTGACATCTGTTATATCTTGTTAACCAGGGGAGGAAAAAAATGCTTTAATCAAAACATCTAATTATGCCCTCTCAACTGAAGAAAGATCTTTGCTAAATTTTTGGAATTGGCCTTAATGGAAGAAACTGGCCTCTGCAGGACCTGTGAAGTAAACATACTCTTTTTATTTTGGAGTGATACAAGAGTGTTTTAATTTCTCAAATTGCTTTCAAGTTTCTGAGTTGAAAATAGATATTTTCAGAAGTTGCCTAAGCCAGCATGAAGTTTTTGTTTTTGTCTTCCCTCTCACTCTCTAGCATATGATGTCCCAGAGGGAGTTTGTGATTCCAGATGTGAGCCTAGGAGGATATGTGGTGGCTGAGAACCACCTGGGTGGGGGGAGCAAATGATAATTGTGGGTGAGAGGCAGGGGAATAATTCAGCCTCTGCACTGGGAGGTGCAGTTTCACACCTGAATGTTGAAACCTGCTGGCTGGGTTGGACAGTTTTGTTGTTTTAAGATGTTTTATTAGTCTAATATAGAAATGGGCTATATTGTTCCAGGTCCCCTTCAGCTGAAGGAATATAGCTTTCTAAATACTGAAGTACAGTGTGAGTCTAGATATAGCTCCTGTGTTCAAAACTAGTTATACATTATCTGAAAGTATCAAAAACTATTTTACTTAGCATATCTGCATTATTTCTACTTACCTTGGTCAGTTCTTTTGTAATTGTAAAATATTTTGGGAAAGTGATTTTCTTCTTTGGCTTAAACTTCAATACCTACCCAGAAAAACCACCCTTTTATCTATATTTCAAACCCAGAATTAAATTTTAACTGTAGCCATTACCTATTTGCAGATTCATAGATAGTATCTATGAATTAATGATATTATCTATTAATGATAATAATTATTGATCTGTTTAATGTTGGGATACAGATTAAATCAGAGATATGCTTGTTTCTTAGCTTTGGGAGCATATCATAGATTGAGATCTTGGGGCCAGCCTAAAAGAATTTTTGAAGTGTTGGCCCTGACATGATGTGCTTCATGTTTTCTTTGGGATCTGGTGGAAAGTTCTAGTGCTTTTTAACTTTTCTTGGTCTGTTAATATGTACTTTAACAGCTTATTGTTTTATCATTTGGAAGTTGTGACCAGAATCTTTGAAACAGAGAGCCAGAATTTTCTCCCTGTATTTCTAATGTATTGTTTTATTTCCCTATACTCTCTGCTTTTAGCCCCTGTACTCTTCCTAAAAATATCCTCCTGGGGATATTGAAGGCTCAAAGAATTCTTGCTGTCTTTACTCAGTAATCCATTCATAGTAGGTATTCAGTCAGTGTTTGTTTACAGTTGACTTGTTTGCACCAACATTTTATAAAGAGGAATTTTGGAGAAAGGAATTGCTATTTAGTGAGTATTTGCTCTGTGCCAAGCATTGTGCTAGTAATTTTGCACTCTTTGTCCCATAAAACTATGCTGATAAAAAAGTATCACATCTCTGTTTTCCAGGTGAAAAAACTAAAGTTCAGAGAGGTTATGCCAGTTTGCCTAAGATCAGTATGGGAAGGACAGAAATACAGCAAGTTTCTGCCTGATTTGAAAGCTTGGGTTCCTCACCCATTTACATTCTTTTTAATATAAATTGATTTTTGTGAGAGAATCCCAAATGAGTTTCTGGTAGACTACATTTGTTCCTTGTTGATGCTGAAAATTGCCTTGGTTAGAAGGGATTTTCTAGGTATAATAATAGGATTTATGGAGAAGTACCTTACCATCTTTTGGGAAGTCTTTCATTTTCCTTTTAAAAGCTAGAGCTTATAGTCAGATAGGCACCAATCATGTAGTATATCTGTATCATATTTTTTGTTGGTTTTCCCTCTCTCCCTTTGGTTGTTTCTCCCTGTATTAAAATCTGACCTTAGCCTCAGGTAGATTTTATTTTACTCAGGTAGATTTTAAGCCTTTACCAAAAGCGAGGATTCAGGCTAATGGTATTGAGGGCTTCTGTATGCCATCCCTTGTTCTAAACACTCGTACATACTTATTTCACTGCATTCTTACAGCAGCCCCCGGAATAGAAGCCTGAAATTGGAGAAGGAACTGGCATCTTTTCACTGGTTACTGTGCATATAAGCTTATATCCTACTATAAATTCTAAGTATTTCATCTTGTTTCCTTTTAAACTATTGTAGGAAGTGTCACTTCTCTTGGGAATCTCTTCTACAATAAAAGAGACCTTAATGCTAGTACAAGGGCTTATTTTGTTTGTTTTCTTCTTTTTTTTTTTTTTTTTTTTTTTTTTTTACTAATAGGCACTTCATTCTTCTTGGTGAAAGACCAGACTAAATAGCTCTTTGGTTTTCTTGCTATCTGTATCTTGAAGATACCTGGTGACAAATAGTCCATTATTTCCTCTGCCATTGTTTCCGTTCATTGTTCTAAGCAACTTTGCAAATTTTGTTCTCCCCTATTCTCTACTCTGACCTGTTGAAGTTTGTTTAAAAGTATGCTAATGAATGTGACTGTTAGATTGTTTCTTGTGGAAATCCTGACTGCATTTAGAGTACTGTACATTCTTTTTTTTTTTTTTTTTTTTTTTTTTTTTTTTGAGGGGTTTTTGCTATAGGGCGCGTGCGCTCGCCAGACGGACAGAGAGAGACAGAGAGACAGAAAGCGAGAAATCACCCCCCAGGGGGGATGGCCACGCTGCAATCCCTTCTCCTCCGTTCTCCTCTCCAGATCTTGGGCACGCACGCGGGCACGCACGCACACACGCCTGGCGTGAGTTATTTTTAAGCCATCGGGTCCGGGACGCTAACCACGGTCGACTACGTGGGAGACCAGTGACATAGCCATTACGCTAACTGCTGGTCCCTAAATACTGTACATTCTTGAGAAGCCCCCTCCTCATCTCTTCTGGGTTAAGATGGAACTCTGTACAGTTCATCTCTGAGGCTTCTGGATTCCAACCTTGTGAAGGATTAACCATCTTTTTTTGGTGTGTATGTGGTGGTGGGGATTAGTATAAGATTCCCATACAGAATGCCCTTCCTAGGCCTGAATTTTCAGAAGATTTCTAGGTGAATATGAAGATCAGTCAAGTTAAACACACCTCTGAAGAGACTCTCTTTTTAAAAAGAGGTGGCAGTTTCTTCCTGGAACCACCACTCTGAGAGACACAGTTTTGCCTCTCCCTTTCTAGGTACCTAGTTACCCCTTTGTGTGTTTCAAATGGCAGTAGAGTTCTGTCTTTACAGATTGTAGTTGTAGGCAGACTCAAGTCAAAGCATGCCCTTTGAAAAAATTTTTAAAGAATTATTTTATTTAACTTTATTTATTATGATTTAATTTGGCCATAGATAAGGGGGGAGAGAGAGAGAGAGAGAGAAAGAAAGCAAGCCGCTGAGTCCAGAACTCATGCCGGCTCCGGAACTCATACCGTGTTCAGCCATGTGGGAGTTCAGTGCCTTTAACCACCACACCCACTTGCTGGCCCCATCCCCTTGAAATTTAACACAACTATAAAAATCTGCTGTACTAAGCATCACAGTTGTAGGTCCAGGGTTTTAAAAGTGATCTCTTATGCTTTAATTTTATGTATCTGTAAAACACAAATTTTTCTTTTTTTTTTTCTTTGGAGAGGTTTTTCGCTATAGGGCGCGTGCGCCCGCCAGACAGACAGAGAGAGACAGAGATACAGAAAGTGAGAAATCATACCCCGGGGGGATGGCCACGCTGCAATCCCTTCTCCTCCATTCAACTCTCGGGATCTTGGGCACCCACGCACATGCACCTGGTGTGAGTTTTAAGCCACCGGGTCTGGGACGCGAACCGCGGTCGACTACGTAGGAGTCCAGCGACATAGCCATTACACTAACTGCTGGTCCCTAATTTTATGTATCTGTAAAACACAAGTTCTGTATTATCTCTAGGGTCTGTCTCAGATTGTAAACACTCAGGTAGGAACTGTGTATTTTTAACTTTTCCTTGTGTCCTCTCTTGCTCCTCTGGTGGTTTATAATACCCTTTTTGTGATTTTTAAAAATTATTATTAACGAAACAGTGTAAAGATAGAGTGGCAAAGATAGGGTGTCATTTTGCTTTGAGGAAATGGGTACCCTCTATTTTCTGTTTACAGATGAATATTTAGCATTCTTGCTGTAGATTTCCACATCTGCTGCCCATATTTCAGTTGTACTCTTATTTAATTTAGTATGGTATACCTGGGATTAGGTACAGAAAAATATGTATGCTCTGCCTGATTTGAAAATTACATTGTTGAAATACAGCCCATATGGCCATTGTAAAATGGTTAGTACTGCATATAATTGCCTTCCCAATGATGTGCTTTGTCATTACTTCCATCTTCCAAGAAGCACTCTTGTAGCATGCTGACAGCAATGGCGTCATTAGAAAACATATGGACATGCAAAGGCATTAAATTGTCTTCAGTTTAAGGATTAGATTACAGTGTTAGAATATGGGTCACCAAGCTTTCGATTGATGACTCTTCTAGTCCAGTATTGCTAACTGGATGATAGAGACTTGCAAAAGGTCCTATCCTCTTGTTTGGTGAGTATGTTTTATATTACCGCAATTGTGAGAGGGTGGTTTAGCAATGCCTAAACCTCCACCCATAGTATTGCAGTCTGTTAGCTTCTCAGGAGTGTTTCTTCCAACTCTTCATGCCCAGAGTTCTGTTCTAGGAAATTCCCTCAATCTCTCTTTTCCTGAATATGAGGCCAGAGCAGGTTTAGTCAGTTGTTATTTTATTTTGGAATCATTTAGATATTAAAAAAGAGAGAGAGATTAAGTAATGGAGTCAAGAAGTCACCAGGTGGCTGCAATGTTGTCTGAATTGATATCCTCTGTTGTGTAGCATCTGTCTCTACATGGGTCCCCAAATCTACCAGCCCTCTTCCTTCTCTGTTGGTATCAGTGAGATGGTTGCAGCCTAGAGGTTCAGTGGCAGATCTAGAGGCTCAGAGACCATGTGACAGAGGATGGAAAGAGACCTACTCCCACTTCAGTGCAGTTCAGTCCCTCCTCCCCTGCCCACAATCCAGACAACCTTACTATCTGACTGTAGATATTTTAGGGATGCAACATTTCTGTGACATGGTGTGCTTTGCATTTTCAGGGCCTTTCTGCAGCTGCCAGTGAATAGTAAGTGAAATTACAGAATGGAAAGTCACTCATCAAATTTAATGTTTCTCTTTGGAGTCTAACAGAAATAATGTGGACTTGAATATATGCCAAGTGATAAGGGACTTTGGAGATCATATTGGGTCATCATGTTGGGCATCTCAGGGGGGATATGCCCAGTTAGATGAGGGGAGATCCTGACCTAACTGCAAGAAGAACTCCACCTTTACCTGTTTGATGTATGAGAGGATAAGAATCTCTTTGGGAAGGAAATTTTATTTCAGTATATTTATTCTTTCACTTAGTAGCTATGTGCCAGGCAGGCACTGTTCTAGGCATAGAGGGTACTGTAATAAATAAGAGAAATAGATACCTGTACCTTGCATTGTACGTTGCTACTGCCTTCCTGGCCTTTAGAGGCATGGGGCAACTTTTTGACTTCCACAAGATTGGTGTCTCTTTTCCTGGAGCTTATATTCTAGCATGGTATTGGAGGACATATTGTAAATAAATAAAATACAAATACATAATATGTTGGGTTGTGATGTGTTTTATAAAGCAAGGTAAAGAAATACTGAGAATCTAGTATGTGTATGCTAATAAACTCTTTTATAGGGGGCAGTTTAGGTAAGGCTTCTCTGAAGAAGTAATTTCTGTGCTGAAACCTGAAGGAAATGATGGAGGAAAAGACATGGGTAGCCAAGGGAAGAGTGGTCAAAGGAGAGTGAAAAGCAAGTGTGAGGACCTGGGTTGGTGTGGCAGAGCCGATTGGTGTGTGAGCAACTGTAGAGACCATCAGGCTCAGATGGAGTCAGTGACAAGAGGGGCAGATGGGGAGGGCCTGTAAGGACTTTGGCTTTTAAACCCAAGTGATGTGTGAAACTTAAAAACAGCTGAAAGCAACTGTCCAAAGCCCTCATCTCCCAACCGAAAAAGTGTTTTTTAATTTCCCCAAGGTCACCCAGCTGGTCTTCAAACAAGACCAGTTCCAAAACTCACTTGTAAAAAATAGTTTTTTTTTTTTTTTTTTTTTTTTTTTTTTTTAAACATGAGAGAAAGGGAGGAGCACCCTCTATAGGGAGGGTTCAGTCAACTCTGCAGTCCCCTTCCTCTAGTCCTCTAGCCCACTAGAATTCTAGACATGCACATACCTACTGGGTGTTTTCAGGCTAAATGGACTGGGGACTAGAAATGTGGTGAGCATGTGGCTTCTGGTTCTACTTGGTGATCACATAGGTGAAGCTTTATATTCGTTTATAGTAGCCTTCTCATTGTACCTTGCTACTGCCTTCCTGGCCTTTAGAGACATGGGGCACTTTTTCGAATTCCACAAGATTTGTGTCTCCTTTCCTGTTTGTGATTGTGGTTTTCTCAAAAGCTGTGATTTTGAGAATATATACAGTTCCAATGCCCAGTCCATAAATTGGGAAACAGCTTTGTTTTTCAGTGCCAGAATACACCACCATTTGGATAATCATTTTTTTTAGAGAGAGAGATTTTTTTGCTATAGGATGTGTGCACTTGCCAGAGAGACAGAGACAGAGACAGAGAGACAGAAAGCAAGAAATCCCCCCAGGGAGGAATGGCCATGCCGCAGTCCCTTCTCCTCCATTCTCCTCTTGGGATTTTTGGGTATTTGTGTACATGCACCCGGCATGAGTTTTTTTTTTTTTTTTTTTTGAGAGGTTTTTGCTATAGGGCTCGTGCGCTCGCCAGACAGACAGAGAGAGACAGAGAGATAGAAAGCAGGAAATCACCCCCCGGGGGGATGGCCACGCCGCAATCCCTTCTCCTCCATTCTCCTCTTGGGATCTTGGGCACGCACGCACACGCGCCCGGCGTGAGTTTAAGCCGCCGGGTCCGGGACTCGAACCGTGGTCGACTACGTGGGAGTCCAGCGACATAGCCATTACGCTAACTGCTGGTTCCCCCGGCATGAGTTTTAAGCCACCAGGTCCAGAACTTGAACCATAATCCACTACGTGGGAGTCCAGCAACATAACCATCATGCCATCTGCTGGTCCCTTGGATAATAATTTTAACAGCAGCAGCTCACACTTAACAATGGTTTACTGCTTGTGGACATTGTTTGTACCCAGAGCTTTACATGCATTTTTACATTTACCATCATAAGATGTCCATTAAGTAGGTAGCATTTTTTATTTAGAGATGAGGAAACTAAGGTTCAGAGAAGTAATTTCCCCATGGTTATATAGATAGAAAGTGGCAGAACCAGAATTTGAAAATGGGCTATCTGAATCCAGGGCCTGCTCAGCTTTTTTAATGAAGAGAAGGGGTGTGGGCTTGTGTCTAAATAAACTTTCATTAGAATGTACTTCCTTTATCTCTACTTTAAGATGGTTGTAGACCTGAGCTCTGGTAGTAATGTCATCTTGTCTAGACCCTCTTCCATGGCTCCAAATGTGTGATAATATAGAGGACTTTACAGCTGGTCTGGCTCAATGTTGGCAACTCTGCTGAGTTCAGATGGATTGCTGGTTAACCTTTGGCCTTTCTGAGCTCAGAAAGCTCAGAAAGTTTGACTAGAATATTTTTTCAAGATCTGTTACGTGTGTATTACAGACTGCAGGTCAGAGCCTTGAAGTCAGCACACTCAGCTGAATTGGTCTTGACTCCTCCCACCATGAAATAAAAGCCCCAATCATCACCGGTGCCTGTAAATCCATAGGAACGTAAAATCATCTTTTCAGTACTGCTGCTTTTGAGGACAGATATACTGGGAGCTTGTTTTATAGTGTATTTGTTTATGTGTATATATGATAAAATATTTTATAAATATAGAGTAGTATAAAGTATAACATAGCCAAATCTACATACCCACCACCTTAGCATTTTACTGTATTTTTCTTAACATCATAGTTTATTTTTAGTGCATGCTTTCTGAGGGGGAACTCAGTCAAAGGGGAAGCCAGAGAGCAGAGAATTCTCAAAGCTGGGCACACATTAGAATACTCTTAAGAGCTTTGAAAAAGTCCCCATACTCATGGGAGGGTGGAGGGATCCCCCATATCTATTATCTGAACATTTAAAAGTTCCCCAGGGAGCTGGGGCAATAAGTCAAGCTTGTGGTTACAGCTACTTGGGAGACTAAGGCAGGAGGATCACAAGTTTGAGGCCAGCGTGGGCATCAGAGCCAAATCTTGTCTCTAAAATTAAGGAAAATAGAAAAGAGAGAATTCCCCTGGGGATTCTATTGTGTAGTCAGGGTAGAGACCCACTGTTGGGAAGGTGTGTCAGTTTTTCCTCTTTTCTGAGTTCACTCACAAGCCTGATCCCCACCGTGTGATTGGTAAGTAGTACTCTGGCCTTTATTTTCATTTTCTGTACTGTAATTTTAAATGTAGTTTGTCTTTACAGGATTCTAAGGACTAATGACTTAGGAAACTCCTCTCGCAGTGCTATCTTACCTCTCCCAGCTTATGTGAGGTGAACTGGAGATACATCTAGATGTTTGTTATGTAATTAGGCAGCAGGTACTTAAGAGACCAAGTGTGAGGCATTAGGGAGGGCAGTGAGAAATTTTAAAGTGTTGGGAGCTACTGTCTCTAAACAAAGTGTTTTTGAGGTGAGCTGAAAATTAGAATTACCTTGGAAGTCTATGGAGACACAGTTTTATGGAGAAAATGAAGCCTTCCTTGCAGGAAGACCCTGAGCTATGGGAAGACTGTGGAGGGCCTTTTTGTCTTCATTAGTAAGCTATGTGATACGATGTATAGTACAACTTCTCCTGCCACTGGAGTAGTCAATGCTCTGTGGATACGTCCATGACCCTAGTATCTTTCAGAAGCGCTTTCTCTATAGATTATTTGGGAGCCCAGTTATTCCCTGTGGGCCCTAGCTCCCTGTAGCATCCCTACCCCTTTAAGCCTGGTCATCCATTCAACAAATATAATAGTTATTAAGTTTTTTCCTCTGTGCCTAGTATGGTTCTAGACACAGGAATTGGGCGGGAGGGAGGAAGCAAGACAGTGAACTAAACAAAGCCCCTGCTCTCAGGAATGACATTGTGTGTGGTGTGTGCATGAGACATTCTGCTGTCATGTTGTATTTTAGTATGTCTGACTAGAAAAAAAAGTGTGGTTGAATTGTAATGCTCCCTTAGAAAGTGATAGGTGGTCCATTTGGCAGGTTGGAAAGTATTTTTGCCTAATTTGATTTAAATTACATTTTATATGATGAGGATTTTGATTTCACATGCTTTTTATGATTGCATTTCTTCCAGAGAAGTTAAATGCGGGGGCATTAAAGATTGTAGGGGCTTTTGGAATAGGCTGAATTTTATTTTATTAGTAGCTTAACATGATGAGATTAATGTACAGCTAAGGTTTAGGCTTAGGGAAGATGCTGAAGAAATAATGGTACTCGGGTCTCTTTCTGCTTGAAGTGGACTCCCCTAATCTATCCGTGTGCTCAGAAATTTAAGGAGAACGAGGGCAGAAAAACGGAAGTTTATTTCTAGGGCTCTCTTTAGGGCAAGGCTATCAAGTTACTTTTATTGAAAAGACTTAATCAGGAGTGAAGCTTATCTGTCACAGTCTTTCCCAGAATTCAGGGGAATTGAGTACTGACCACTAAATAGAGAGATTGCCTTAGAGATGATGTTTGCAGTTAGTAAAATGGATCTTGAAAAGAAAATGGAAAATTCAAGAGGCAAAAATTACTGAACTGAACAAGAAATCTTACAGCTTCTGGGTTAAATGGAGGAAGAAAACAGTGGTCGATATGATTTCCTTTCTGGATCATCTTCATTAGACATGACTGTTAACTAAAGGGGGGGGGGGGGGAGTTCCAGCATGTAATGAACAGTTTATACCTGCTAGCTTTTGAAAAGAATAAAAAAAGAAAGGGTATTCTGTTGTGTGAGCTTTCAGATTCCTAAAGTAGATTTTGTCTTCAGGGTATAGGAAGGTGGTGGGTGTGTGAGAGCTGTTTTGTTATTCAAAGGAATGAAAACATTTCTCTTTCCAGTGTAGGGTTTCCTGGTGGGTTTAGAACTGTGGATCCTTGGTAATTGTGTATGCAGGCAAATCTAATACTTCTGTACCTGCCTGAATCCACAGGTTTGGGAACAAGGACAGGAGCTTCTGAGGGGTCACAGAAGTGAAAATTGTACCAAAACTCATGTAAAGAGACACCAGATCCTTTCCCCTTTGGCTAGGAAAAATAGGGCACAGAACTGTTTGTCTACCTATCTTCACCATCACCCCAGTATTGATACAACAAGGATGACAATAATGAGAACTAGCATTTATTGAGCCTTTGGCAGGTGCCAGGTATAGTTCTAATTGCTTAAAACAACTCATGTATTTCTCACACAGTGGTCCTATGAGGTAGGTGCTGTTATGATCTTTGCTTTATAGGCAGGGAAACAAGCACAGAGAGTTTCTGCCCAGGGTCCTCAGGTGTTGTCAGTGGTAGAGCCTACCTACAGTCAATCCAGACCCACCTTTGAACTATGAATAGAACAGAACTAACTAAATGCATTTTGAAGGTTTTATTCTGGTGTTGTAGTACTGAGGTTTCCACCCTCTTTTCTATCCCACCCTCATCCACTCCCACGTGTTCTACGGATGCTTTCAGAGGTGGATAATACACCTTAGGCTGGCACCATTTCATAAATGAGAACAGAGATCTAGAAAATTAATGTTATATAATTGTTCTGTATGTCCTAGTGAGTGAGTGGTAAGGGCAGTGATGTAGTTTCTTGATATATAGGTCGCTGTTTCTTCCGCTGCACTGTATTACTTCCATTAAAAGTATTTTAAACATTTAACTGAGCTAAAAATTTATAAACTTAATTTGTGTCACTTGTACTCCTGTGAAGGAACTAGATTAAAATAGCTAGGTACTGCTAGGTTTTGCCCTAGGGAGGTGGGTAGTAGATGTTTTAGAAACTAACATTTGCTTGTGAGGCTATCTGACCTACTCCTGAGGGCATGTTTCTAGTCTTTGGTTGGCTTACTTAAAAGTGGAAAGCATTTAGAGGGACTGTAAGAGCCATTAGCAGACTTGAGTTTTGCATAATCCATGGATTCATGGAAAGGTGTTTGCTTTTTTTCATTTAGGTCTCTTTTACTACAGCCTTGAGTGAGACACAACTAACATGTAGAGAAAAAAGGGAAAAAAAGGAAGACCTATATGCTAGCCTTCTTTGGCTATTGTGTGGCAAGTGAGATTTATTTAAAAGAGTGGAAAGAACCACCTTGAATCTTGGTGTTTCAGAAGTCTCCTACATCCTGGTTTTTTGTTTCTGTTTGTTTTTTCTCTTGGTCCTGTGATTCCTTTTGTTGTAACCACTTTCCTTCCCTAATGCTTTGTTTAAAAACAAGTGCTCTGGTATTCTAAAACAAATTATCCAGCAGTGCTCTCAGATAAAAGACCCCAGGGTAGTACTCTTTCTACCTTTGAATTTCAGTTGCCTATGCATGCCTGAGAGCAAAATTCAGTTTACAGTTTAGCTTCCAACCCAGATTAATGTGGTTATCTAAAACTAACACTGGAGAATATAAATTTGAAAGGGAAAATGTGGATTGGATTTAACCCTTCAAAGGCCCCTAATGAGAATTTAGAATGTAATAGGTATAGTTTTGTCTAGAGTTAGAAACTGTGTGCTCTAATTTGTCTTTTGAGTTTTTAGCTGAATGACTTTGATCCTGTCATTAAACCTTTGGAAAGTGAAACTCTCAATGACACAAGGATGATAAGGAAAATAGGGACAGACTAGGCTTCCGGACTGTACTGAAAAGCACATGTTCATAATTTCCGATGACCTAGAATCCCATGTGGCCACAGACAAGTAATTTGATTTCACAGTTTCTATTCTTAAATTTGCAGGATGGGGTTCCCAGTAGGAGTTACACAGTGATTATAACATATCAGCTTTCTTTAAGGGGAGATGTTGTAATTGTGTGAAAAATATTCATGAAAGCCTTGGCCAAGTTTTTTTTTTTTTTTAATATTTAGTGGGAGAACACACTTTTCAGTTATTAAAACTTCTGCAAAAACATTTCCAAATAACTACACTTTGTCATCTGTTTTGGGTAATGGAGAACCTGGATTGATTGACATGAGACTGTTGGGAATCAGAGGTTTTTGTCTTGTACAGTGGTTTCCAAACTCAGCTGCATATCTACACTTTAGGGTAGTTTGTTAAACATACAGATTCCTGGACCCTGTTGTTGATCTACTAGAAGTTTATACCTGCCATATACCTGAGAAACATTTGTTACCCAGGAATTCTTCTATAGCATGCTCTGTACAGAAGTCTTCAAATCACTATTTCCTAAAATATTTTTGAGTGTTTTCTTGAGACAGTGGTAATGGTGGTGATTTAAAATAATTCTATGAGACCAAATCCTTTCTGAAAACAAAAGCCATGCATGTTTTAAAACCTTTGTATTATAAGAAATAAGCATATCCTGAAACAGAACATACACTAAAAAAAAGTGTAATGTATATATAGTTAAACGAATTATCACAGAGTGAATACCCAAGTAACTAGTATCTGGGCTAAGAAATAGAATGCTGCTAAAACATTTTATTATGTTCCTCAGATTTTCTATTCTACCCCTCGTCCTTAAATCCCAAGAAATTAAGGTTATAAGTAAAAACTGATAAAACAATATAAGCTATGAGTGAAAACATTCATCTTGCTGTGCTAGGTGCCTTTTAATCACTCTTATTTCCGTAGTTTTAGTTGATGTTAACTTTACGTTGTTAATATTTTGATTTAGCCTTAAATCAGTCCCTGACACTGTTTATTAATGCACACAGCATATATCAAGATTAGGCTCTAAATTCTATCTTTCCTGTAATTTAATTTACTAAAATAGTCTCATGATAGTTTTGAGAATGCATAAGGACAGATTATCAGCCATGGCCGTTATGGCTATAGTTAAACAAGTGAGTCTTGTCATTACTGCCCAGGTAATTTAGTAAATGTGTCTCAGTAGCCAAGTATCTTTATCTCTGGCACATGATAAAAGGTGGTTTCATGGTTAACAAAAAATAAAAGAAGTTCTTCCTTTCCCTCTGTCCACCCCAAAATAATCTCTCCTCCATTCCTGTACATTCTGTTCACAGCATTTAAAGTCAGCCAAAGATATCAAGTTTCTCTAAGGATTCTCCCCCCTCCCCGGAAGATTCATTAAATTCTTAATGGGAGAGGTTCTAGCTGTATTAAACCGCAAGTTTGCCTGTTTTCTTTGGAAAGGGATGCTTATGGTAAAAGGACTTGGAGTAAACCCTGCACTTGAGCCATGTGCAAGTGGAGGGTGAGAGCTGTCCACAGCCGCCGGCTGTAGTGACTAATAATTATGTGCCGCAGCTGCACATTTGTACTTCACTGGCCGGCTTGTGGGCTCTTTGGGTGTAAGTGCTGTTCTCCTTCCCGCCCCGCCTCACACTCCGTGTCTTGGTGCTCTCTGCTATCAACTAAACAGGTGACAAGGCTCCAATCACCCAGCTCTGAATGGCTTTCCATCTTTCCAAAAGGACACCAGAGGCTTGTTTTGTTACAGTACATTGATTAAATAAATATTCCTCTGTGCACAAAGGAACTGAAATCTGTTATGGCACTCTGCAGTTTTCCGTCCATTAGTAGCAGAGAAACTACTGACATTTTCTCCCCCTCTGGCCACCTTCTCTACTTCTCCCTACTAAGCAGATTCTCAAAGGTGCCAGTAACAGATAAATTATCTAACCTCAGCTTTAGGTGTGTGTGAAGCAGGAGGGGTAGTGTCATGCTCTTTGGTGCTGCATGCCATAGGGCCAGTGCTCAAGGTACATAGATAATAGGAGAGCCTGTGTGATTTAGATTAGAAGGTTCTGGCTTTGGGGTTGTTGGACCTTTGTCTCTCCCCTTCAACTCTTAGAAGAAGCAGACTCAAAGTCTTTCAAGTGAGCTTGCCTCTCTTTTATACAAATAGGGTGCTTCTAGCCTTGAAGTAGTTTTGTGTCTCTGTAGACATGGAAGCCACAGAGCCTCCATGAGACTTGGTCACCTTATATATATATTTACAAGTTCTTTGGAAATGGCATGGCTGGAAAGACCCTCTCCATTTGGGTTGATAAGCCCTATTGGTCAGTGGGAGGGCCTCATGAAGGGCCCACTTCTGGAATGATAGGAATTCTAGCCACAGTGGTAATGGCAAGTTTCTTTTATTTGAGGAGGGGGGTGGAGGTGGGGAAGAATGGGTTAGGGATAGAGGGCTGGTTAAAAGAAACACATAGATTTAGAAAAATGACGGATTTAGGAAGTGTTATATGTAATCCCTTACCAGTAAGCTGTCAAGTACCTAAGTCCTAAGTTAGAATGATTTATAAATATGACTTACACAGTGTGAAGTGACTAATACATTCCTTTTCATAACAGACATTTTAAAAAGGGGAGGAAAGCAGTAGAAAGAATGACACTGGAACACGGGAAATGAGGGTTGTAGAGAAGACACTATGAACATTATTTTGGTATGAAGGAAGTGGAACACACATAGAGAAGTGTGGCTGAACAGAGGTGTTGAAATGTTAGCAACTCCTAACATCTACTGTTAAGAACGGGTCCCCTTTGACAGAAATGAGGTGGGTGTGACATTAAAAAAAATGGCTGGGAGGCTTGTACCATGTGTATGGCAGAGACACGTAAGTAGGGAAAACTGGTGGAGTAGGTAAAGTGAAATCTCTTAGTGTGAGCGTCTCTTCCAACTGACTGTGGGTAATTAGTTGGAAATGACATTAACCTGAGCTTAATTGTAATTTTGCATAGTAACAACATACCAGCTGTTCACTGTATTCTTTCCTGGTGATGCCATTTCATTAATTAATTATTATTATTTTTTTTGCTGTCTTTTAAGCGCTAATTTTCTGTTGTGTTTTCATTTAACGCCCCCTGGTTGCCATGTCCACAGCCTCCACACTTTAGCAGTAATGTCACTTCTGTTGTTTTGGTGCCCCACTCTGTGCTGAGGGTTTAGGAGTCTTTTGGTTTTGCCAATCACTTGGCTTATTAAAAGGCCACATTGGAAAGTCACTGAGATAAGCATGGGGCTTGGAAACCTTGTGTTTTGGGCTACTCCACAAAGTTTTAGTGTATTATATAAATAATATGGATAATTCCAGGCCTATCAAAGGTGTTCAAAATATCAAGTAAAGAAGGAAAAAGAGAAGGTAATTACTGAACAGTGATTGCTCTGATATAACCAATTATTGGATCATTAAATGTTTATTACCTTTTATATGCTCCTTTTCCCCATAAGGGCACTTTCTTTTTTAAGTCATTAAAACAGAAATGGGATCTTAAAAAAAAAATCTGCTTAAAAAATTTCCATGATGCTAAAGTATTAAAAAAGTCTTGTGTGATCTGACAGCTGAGTAGGCTGTTTTTCTTTGGTCTGTTGAATTAGTAATTAATGAAATGTATTGCCTGAGCGGAGAAAATAAAATTAGTTTTGCTTAGGAGGAAAACAAAAGCAAAACATTAACCCTCAAATGCAGGTTAATACTCAAGTGCGGTATGGAAGTTAAAAAACAAACAAACAAAACCCAAAAACAACCCCAAACTAGTGTCTCCTTGAATGATAAGATGCTCAGTGTTTAATTGAGCATCAATTGTTTAATAAATTCATCATCACTTTCTGACTGCCATGTTATGCTTAGAAGGGGTTAAGTAAATATAGAGGAGACTAAGGGCCCTATCCTCAAAGAGACTCTGGGTTAGTAGAGCAGTTAAACCACATGCCTAGTAATTATTATGGAAATATAGAAAGTGGTAGTGTTAATAGACACAGGTATATTTCTGTGCGTAGAAGTATTATAGTTATGAAGAGGCAATTTACTTTTGGAGGCCAAGGTATCCTGTGGATTAAGAGCAGGGGGAGCATGGTTATAAAGAAGAATCTTGTTTTTGGAGGTCACGGTGTCCTATGAGCTAAGAGAAGCTTCTCTGGAGCCCCATTGCTTGGGGTCACAGCCCAGACAGGCCACTTACTAGTTTCTTACCCTTTGACTTCTATTTCCTTATCTATAAAATAGAATAATGGTAACACTACATTCCTTACAGGATTTTTGAGAGGATTAAATTAATTACATGTAAAGTGCTTATGACAATGGAGAGGACATAGAGAACATTATAATCTTAGGCAGTAGCTGTGTTATTTTTGTACAATATTGCAACATAATTCTTAGGTGAGATGGTACAAGGAGTGGAAAGATGTTTCAGGCTTTTTTTTTTTTTTTTTTTTGGTATTGTCATGTGTAACCACATACTTAATTTATTAATGCCCACAGTAATATGAGCTTATAAAGCACCATTGTCAAAAGATTACAAAGGGCATTTTCAAATGTTTATTTTCAGAACCCACATTCTCCCAAGGTGTGAAAGGCTGCAGAGAGAGTCCATCTACTGCTAGTGACTGTTCTTAATTGAGGTGTGCTTGAAACCTGGGTTTGTGATGGGTAAACTGGATTAATTTTGGAGAGAGGAAACTTTTCTTTCAATTTTAATTCTTAGTTGAAAAAATTATATTTATAAACAAATGTGTCATGGTAAATACATTTTAAGGATGTTTTCTGTAGTTCTTAGTGATAGTGAAACTTGTTTATTCCTAAGGGACTAGATCACAGACAGTTGAGTTTAGAGGAAGTTTATAGTAATAATAATGATAATAACGAACATTTGTTGAGCACTTACTGTGTTCTAGGCACAGTAATTGTCATAACTCTAGAGTTATTATTATCTTCATTTTCTAGACAAGGAAACTAAGATACTAAGATGTTCAGAACATGCCTGAAGTCAGGTAACAATGTATTGATAAATCCAGGGCCTAAATTCTTAACTGCATTTGCACATATTCATTTTGATTTACGTTTCATGACAATCCTTTGGGAAAGGTTGATCAACTGTTACCTCCTTTTTTTTTTTTGTTGTTGGTTTAGCCTCCCCCCCCCCCCCAATTTATTCACGATAGAGTGCACATGTGAGAAAGAAATGAATGAGTGCTCTTCAGGGTCTGGTCCCCTCCCTCCAGTCCATCAGATCGTGGGTACTTGTACATGTGCCCCTACATGTTTTCAGACTGATGGGGCTGGGGATTTGAGCCTGGTTGCCTTGTGAGATCTGGTTTCTCTTGAGCAGTGCATTACTGCTGTGCTACAGAGCTGGCCCAATTACCTTTATTTTATAGGAAGAAAAAGGGAAGTCATGTATCAGAAACTGATAGGGCATCATGGTGACCTCAGTTTGGATTAAAAAGTTTGGGATAACGGGACCAGCAGTTAGCCTAATGGCTATCCGCTGAACTCCCATGTAGTCGACGGAGGTTCGAGTACCGGACCTGGTGGCTTAAACTCACCCTGGGCGTGGGTGCATGTGTGCCCAAGAGCCTGAAAGGAGAATGGAGAAGAAGGGATTGTGGCTTGGCCACCCTTCTGGGGAGTGATTTCTCGCGTTCTATCTCTCTGTCTTTCTCTTTCTGGCGAGCACACACACCATATAGCAAAAACCTTTAAAAAAAAAAAAAGTTTGGGATGGCTATTTTGTTTTTTTTTTTACTATTTAAAGCAAGTCACTTTACTTTTGGGCCTCAGAATCTATAAAATGTGTCATGGATTCTCAGACTGTCAGTGTTTAGTGGAAATTTTGTGTCTGTAAGCTACAAAATTCTTGTATGGGTTAGACTCAGACCTGTATGAGATTCTTGGACTCACTAGTTACCAATCTTTCTGGGTATGCTTTATTATTTATAACGAGGAGCTGAAGTTCTACCTCTCTTCAGGGCTGTTTTGAAATATGCTAGTTAAGTACCTGAAAGTGCTAGTTATCGACCAGTAATAGGTGGAGTTCTTAAGTGGTTCAAACCAGAAATCACACAGGAAACAGCCTGGGCTGGAACTCCAGCCTCCTCTCCTCTGGGCCCTGGTTCTCCCCAGCACACATGCTGTATTTCTGGGTATGAGGAAAATGTTATCATAAGGAGGTATGCCCTTCCTTCCCATTGGAAACTGCAGTCCTGATTCTTTCTCTAGGTTCACCAGATTGTCATTTGATCCAGTAAGTAATAGAGTAAATGTAGTGAAAAAGTAACTGCAGCCAGTAGACTGAGCAACCTGAGGTCAGGAGACCTGCCGTCTGTGATATTGACCTAGTACTGTGCAGGGGGCTGCATTACCTGGCATGTAATTGGGTGCCTAGCATCTCTTCCTGTGTAATGTAACAGCACAAAAGGAAGGAAGGAAGAAAGGAAGGAAGGAAGGAAAAACATCTAATTGAGCTATAGAAAATGGGAATGAGAAATAGGAGAAATAGAAATTTTAAAAAGTTCAATTTTGTAAGAAAGAGGCACATATCAGATAGATAAAACCCTATTTCTTAATCACCAGGTCTTACAAATAGGGCATAATTTATGGCATGGCAGCACCTATGATTAATAATCTCTTTTTTATTGTGGAAAAGAATTTTACCCAGGTCAGGAATTTCTTTTAAACAAGAGCCTATTCAGTCCTATTTTGTGATTTGAGTCTGTGGAGTCAGAACTGGTTTAGTGAAGCTGTGCTTCTAATGACATGGAGATCTCACAGGCAGCTGTGCTAAAATATCTTGCTGTATACTAGCCACGAGTAAACGTCTGGTTGTGAATCACTGCGTGACCTTTCAGGGAAAACTAAACAAGCAAACCACCAAACATATGAATCAGATCTTCTTTGGTATCAAGATTGTAAACTCTGGCACTTAACAATTTGTCAGGCCCACTTGGAGTTGAGACAAGTTGTTTTCCCTGTTGCTGTTTGTGCAGCATGTGAATGTATTTAGCCTTATTTTGCAGAACATTAGTAAAAAAAAAAAAAGTTTTCCCTATTGAGTTAAGCTGTGGTGTTTTCCTTAATCTTAAAGGAACTTTATAAAAATTAGAGATTTCTGAGATTTAAGACCTACTGAATCTGAATGTCTCAGAAGGTGGGACCCAGAAATCTACTCTAAAGAGTTTCCCCAAGTAATATAATTAATCATATTTGGAAACCACTGAGATTGAAAATGATAATATAGTATTTTCTACCCTTTTAAAAATTCTTATCCACTTATCCATATCTGGAGTAGATTAGATTTTGTTTCTCCTGGGTCCGTGGTCACCTTAAAAACTGGGCATAGAAATGGGTATTAGAACACGATCTCTTCCGTACGAGGTTTACAGGCTCAGAAGTTTTTAACTTCAGATTGAGCTTTAAAGGATTCACAAACTTCCTGGCAGTCATGGGCAAAAGGTTTTGTGTACACACGTTTTTCTGGCTTTCATCAGATTCTCTAAGGGGTCAGTGACCCATAAAAGGTTAAGAACCAAGGTCTCACACTTGCACAGCTGTTCTGGAAACAGTGGAAGAGGGCAGTGTTTCTGTTGCCACTTAGAATGTTTTTGACCTTTTGAGAGGCAACGGCACTTTGAGGATTGCACCTGTTTTCTGCCCCATTTAAAATATTTAAAAAAGAAAAAAAAGAATTTATAACACCAGAGTTGTGGTCAGAACAAGACCAAGGGGTACAGAAAATAGTTATTTGGTGAACTGCATCAAATTTAATGTTAAAGAACTGCTGACAGTGGAATAGCCCAATGGTCAGCCTGTTGAACTTCTTAAGCAGGATAGCCGAGGCAAGGTTCACTCCAGTTTTCTTGTAATATGTAATTAGTAAAATTATGGATAATAATTTTCACCCCATGGATATACATAAAGACTAATTGTCTTATTTTTGTGGCATCCTAGTCCCAGCATGTCCATTGAATTGCTTAATTCCAAAATAGCTTTGCCAGCTGTACTGCTGATACATTCTTCCTTATCTTCTGAAATCCTCAAATAGCATGTTCATCACAGAACAGAACTGGATATTAGGAAAGTCTGTCTTTAACCACTGCAGAAAGTTTACTTAGCAAATACTTGACCCCCACATGTGTAATAGCTCTAAGAATAATATAATTGAATTTCACTTAAGGGTCTCTCCCCCACTCCCCATGAGATACCCAGTGAATTAATCTTTCTTTGAGTAACAAAAAGTCTTCAAATATTACTCCAGTAATGCTAAACTTTAGGATTGGATATGTTTGGAAGAAGAGGGCTGTCAATAGAATTAAATGTTATTATTGGGTGAAATTTGTTAGCTCTTTATTTGGATACAGTTCTTTGGAGCTAGGAGGGAATTTTCTCCTTTACTCTGTGAAGCTTTTTAGTTTGATGTAGTTCCTTTTATTTATTTATTTTTACTTTTGTGCCTTGAGCTTTTGGTGTGATACCCAAAATACTAGGTTGTTGGGAAAGTCATGATGTGTTTTTCTATGCAAAAAATGCATCAAGACATTCCCAACAACCCAATATCATTGCCAGGGCCATTGTCCAGGAGCTCTCCCCCCAATATCCTCTTCTAGGAGTAGTGCAGTTTCTGTTTAGTTTTGGTTTTAAAAAGAAAGGCGATCATACCAGAGACCTGATCAGTAAAAGATATCTGTCAGTCAAATAGATGTTCTCTTAATCTGCTCTAATCAAAGTCTTATCAGCTATATTTGAGTGGAGAGAATATTTTGGACAGTTATCTGGGGACCAGCAGTTAGCATAATGGCTATGTCGCTGGACTCCCATGTAGTTGACCGCAGTTCGCGTCCCAGACCTGGTGGCTTAAAACTCACGCTGGGCGTGTGTGCGTGCATGCCCAAGATCCTGAGAGGAGGATGGAGGAGAAGGGATTGCGGCATGGCCATCCCCCCTGGGGAGTGATTTCTAGCTTTCTGTCTCTCTGTCTCTGTCTGTCTGGCGAGCGCACGCGTCCTATAGTGAAAACCTCTCCCCCCCAAAAAAAAATTTATCTGGAAAATCTGGACTTGTAGACTTGAGGGAGGGAGAGCCAAAGTGAAGGGATTCCTCACTAACTGCTAATGCTATGTGCGAAGTAGACCTCGGAATGCTTAGCTTGTGCAAGAGCTAGCTCAGGGTGATAAGGTGGCTATCTTAAAGTGTTTACAGAGCTAATTTCAGGAAGAGGAGCTGTAGATACAAGTATTCACTCCTACTTCCGTTGGAGATACAATTTGGCATTCTGTATAAAAAGAATCGTTTACTAATAGTACTGCTTTAGGGACTTGAATTCCAGATACTGAAGGCATTCAAAAAAGCTCACTTAGCGCTCACCTGGATTATTGTAATGGGGGTTGATGTGGATTATTGGTGACCTTTGAGTTCTATTAGTCCCAAAGAAGACTAGGATTATGGGATTTTCAGAGCAAAGTGTTTCAAGTAAATCTAGTGATGATTCAAAGACCAGATTTCCTTATAAATATATATTTTTCCCAAAGTCTTGGGTGCTACTTACTTAGTATCTAATCCCATGATTACCACAGGTCTTGAATTGGAACAAACTTAAGTGTGCCCAGTCCTCCAGGTCTCTTCTCATAGTCTGAGCTATTAATGTAAATACCATTTAAAAGCAACACCTTGGCATTTTCCTTATTCGAGTTTGCATATGTCTTTGCAAATCAAAATGGGAATTAAGTTTAGTTGTTTGGGATACACAGGTTTTCATCTAAAGTCACGTAAGTGATACCCTTAAAAAAGTTCATGCTTTACTTTCTAGACGGCTCCCCTACCTCTTTCCGTAAAACAAATGTGTCAGGGCCCAGCAGGTGGCATGGTGGCTAAGGCACTGGACTCCCACAAAACCAACCACAGTTTGAGTCCTGGACTGGGTTGCTTGAAACTCACACTGTGTGCATGTATGTGCGTGCGTGTCTAAAATCCCGAGAGGAGAATGGATCATAGTGTGTCCTTTCCCCTGGGGGTGATTTCTCACTTTCCCCCTTGCTGGCAAGCAAATAGACACTATGACAAAAACCTAAAAAACAAAAACAAAACAAACCCCAAAAAGCAAATGAACAAACAAAAACACCTGCCAGATTTAAGAGACTGGGAAGTGTTTTGTAATGGCTGCAAATACTCTGAGAGTAATCATATGATCTCCAGTTAAGTACAGTTACACCTACACTGATGATGCATTGCTATAGTAAGTGGATGTTTTGTGAAAAACAGGATTTGGGGGAGTAGAAGGGCCAGAGGTGTGTAATGGGGTCAGTCTCACTAGGAAAGCTGAAATGAATTCTCCAGCCCAACAGTACAGTACCAGAGGGCATTGTGGATTAATGTTCTGGGCCCTAATTCAGCATCCTGTTTCTCAGACACTTGGCACTGATTCGTTCATCTCAGAACTGAAGTCTTTGGGATTAAGGGGAGAGAGAATGGAAAAGCATCATTTTCTCTGCTAGAGGAGGTACTTAAACTAGAAAAGGAGGAGGGGACATGAACAAATCAAGCCTTGGCAAAGAAATCTGTCATGAATCAGCAAAGACTTGGAAAGTCTCTGTCATGGTATTTTAACTAAACATTGCTGCTACAAACACTTCTCTCTTACCTTTAGGATCAGCTTCAAGTTGCACTAAGAAGAAAATTAATCTTTTTTCCCCCTCCATTTTGACAACATTAGGTAATTAATTTACAACCAGCTTAATTAGACTCCAGCCCATACAGTGTGTGCGTGGCCTTTTAAAGAGCTTTTGTTTTGACATTAATTGAACTGGTTGTAGCAGAGACAGCCAAACAATTTACATTTATCTTTGGCAGGACACAGGGGCTGTCCCTTGGTATGGACAGCCATTTTCTATTCCTTCTATGAAGTCTGGCACTAAAATGCCATGTGCTTATTTTAATTTCCTAATTTAAAAAACTTAGAAAATGACAAAAGCCATATGCGTTTGTTCTAGACAAATAAGATATAAATATCTAAAACAATAAAGAAAATAAAGATTACACATAATTTTAATATCAAGAGAAAACCATCACAACCTGGTATTTGTCTTTCTAAACTTTTTTTTCCCATATAAGGATATGCATTGCATCTTACATGTAAATATTTTTATGTCTGTTTATACAAAAATGGGATCACACCATACAAACTGTTTTGTACTCTGTTTCTTACATAATAAGTTGTAAACATCTAGTCATTTCATAAAATACTACAGCATTCTAAATGTCTGTGTAGGAACGCATTGTATGAGTGTACCAAAACCTCTTGTTACTGGACACTTGAGCTCTTTCCAGGACTTTGATATTATAACCGGCATTATATATTGTGATATCTATCTATATTCTTGTTACTAAACTTTTGTGAAGTTCCTTAATTATTTGCAATAAATAATCCCTAGATATTGAATTGATGTAGTTGGATTGGGGCATGTATGTTTTTAAATTTTTTGATGCATACTTCCAAATCACACCAGTGTTCATGTTTAGTAGAAACATGTGAGAGATATATATTCATTCTTGGTATCAAGAATATAGCATACAGAGTATGGATTCAGAGGTTGGTTAAATCCTGATCAGTGATTTTCTTGTCCCTAAAATTTATGTTAGTCATGTAAATCTTCTATTCTCAATGTCATATGAAAGAAGCCAGCTTACATCACATAGTACAGTATAGCTTTGCTTATTTAAAATAATCGTATACTAATTTGTTTTGAAAAGTTTAGAATAAAAGCAAGTAACTGTCTCTTTAAGACAGCTTTTGTTGCCATTTTTCATTTTTAAAGCCAGGAACAACATTCCACAACATTACATTTCATATCAATAAAGACCAATCTAAAGAAATAGACTAAAATCAAAGTAAGAAGCAAATAGTTTTGTCCACGTGAAAAAAATGTTTGGATCTTGAGCTGACAAAATCTGTAACTGGAAGAGTGAGATAAATTTCACCATCTCCATCAGGGGTGGTTTGGAGAAGCTGTCACAATGACTTGTCTAAATTTCTGTTAGAATATGTACTGTGTTGTTCCATAATTCTTTGTACTTGTCTAAACTGCTGGGCTAGAAGTCTCAGAGCTGGCGATGAATCTTACTCTCTGTATTTGTAGCATCTGAATGTGGGACATATAGTTAAACAAATAGCTAGTACTCTTTATTGACTGAGTAAGTGAATAAGATACATATACAGGGGAGTGAAATTACAACAAAAGATCTTTCTGGTCATCTGGGATCCTGTTTCCCCAGTTTTATAACTAAAGAAAGTTCAGAAGGATTAAGTGACATCTTGCTGAAGAGCAAGTTAATGATCCCAGCAGAAGTTGGAGCTCTCTGAATCAGTTTATTTCCCAGATTCTTGTAGTGCTAGGATTGTGTGTTTTCCCCATGATGGTACTTTGTATGATTATATTTAAATTCAGTAGTAAAATTTTCATTTCACAAATAGCATGACTTCTCTTTTCCTTGCTTGGAATAGCCTCAGTTTTTTTTTCTTTTTGAAATTCAACACAATCTTAATGGACATTTCTTTTTTTCCTCAATAATATTTTCACCTATCCAATTTTATTCTCTGTAGAGGTTTTCATTTACTCCAGGCCTTATTGCCATCTGGATGTCAAGATGCATTGAATTGCTCTCTTATCTGGAGAGCTAAGGTCTCACCTGCCCCGGAAAGAAGGGATTTAGGTAGGAATTGAGGCAGGTAAAGCAAAGGCTTCTGCAGAGGCCCAGGTGCTGCCCTGTGTGCCTGTCCTTTGATTCCCTGAGGGGTGCAGATGTGCCTTGTTTTCTTCTAGAAAGTAGCTTCTAAATTTGGTTTCTGTTTGGAACTTTTCAGTTTGGCACGGCTGAAGGATGTCTGCAGTGAAAGTTGGTTTTGGGTAAACCAGGAAAAAAAGGGAATTAAAGAGAAGTTTTAATATTTCTGTATCTGTATTTTTTCCTGTGACTCTCTAGCTCTTCCCCCTTTTCAGTGACTTACTTTAGAGTTTTATTAAAGTCTAGGTTCTGAAAATCAGACACCATGGTAGTTAGACCAGCATGGGATACTGTACTCTCAGGTTCCATAATATTTCATAGAACATCTCTTTATTGTATGTTAAATGATAGGGAAGTATAATAAAATGTACCTAGAGAGTACTTATCTATTTTATGTCCTGTAACATTCAGTACTGGATGCAAATGTATCAGATCTCAATTTTAAAAGGAACAAAATTGGTTCTAACCCAAGATAAAGAAGATAGGCTTGTCTTCTGGTGGACAGTTCTTGGTGGCGTAAATTCAACAAAATCATAGAATTTGAGGCTCTAAGAGGACTGAGGATTTCATAGCATCTAGTCCAACCTTTCATCTTACAGATGGGGAAGATTAGCTACTGGTTCATGGTCATTCAGTGGATTGGAGAAAGAGCTATGGGTAGAACTTAGATCTTGACACCTGTTCTGCTGTGCTTTTGTGTGTGTGTGTGTGTGTGTGTGTGTATATATTTGGAGAGGTTTTTTGCTATAGGGCATGTGTACTCTCCAGAAAGACAGAGAGAGAAAGAGAGAGAGAAAGTGAGAAATCATCCCCCAGGGGGATGGCCACGCTGCAGTCCCTTCTCCCCCGTTCTCCTCTCGGGATCTTGGGCACGCACGCACACGCGCCCGGCATGAGTTTAAGTCACTGGGTCCAGGACTCGAACCATGGTTGATTGCATGGGAGTCCAGCGACGTAGCCATTAGGCTAACTGCTGGTCCTGTGCTTTTTTATTTTCTGATTATAGTTGAAGCATTTAGTCTAATCACTCTCTGACAGATCATACAATTTGATGTTTTGTTGGCGTGAAACCAGATGTTCTGACCGGGGGTACCTTAAGGGCTCTCCTCTTGGTCATTTTTTTTTTTTTTTCCTGGTTGTTCAGGTCATTCTGTGCTTCCCTGAAGGTGGGTTTAGATAGGACTGACATGAAAGCTGTGTTATAACAATGCTTAGAGAATCATCTCTGGTGATAATGACTTCTTTAAGAAAAAAGCAGTGGAAAAGCAGTAAGGGAAACACCACTTTATAAAGACATTGATTCTGGGCTGGGACAATTTCCTGGTGGCTGATGTTCACATCTCTTTGTAGCTATCTTAATTGTCTGCCGTCTTGCTGTCTTAAGAGATAAAGGAGTCTTCATTTCTTTTTTTTTTAAATAATTTATCTAATTTTATTTATTATTATTATTAAATTGGACCAAGGTAGGGAGAGAGAGAGAGAGAGAAAGAAAGAAAGCAAGCTTCCAGGTCTGGGAAGCACCTTAACCACCACACCACCTGCCGTCTGCATGGAGCCTTCATTTCTTATTCTAAACCTAGATTCCTAGATTTATTGTATGATCTTCATCAGGCATTTTTAAAATAATTATTTATTATTTTTAAAATTTGCTAGAGGGTACGTGTGCTCACCATAAAGAGAGAGAGAAAGTGAGAAAGTCAACAGTTAGGCCTGGGACTCAAACCACAGTGAGCCGTGTGGGAGTCCAGTGCCTTAACCACGGAACCACCTGCTCGCCTCAGATACCTCACAGTTTGGGCCTCGGTTTCCTCTAAGGAAGTTGAAGGGACTTAAACTGGATGATTTCTAAGGCACCGCTTAGGCCTTGACTCTTTTTTTTTTTTTTTTTTGGAGAGGTTTTTTGCTATAGGGCGCGTACGCTCGCCAGACAGACAGAGAGAGACATAGAGACAGAAAGCGAGAAATCACCCCCCAGGGGGGCTGGTCACGCCGCAATCCCTTCTCCTCCATTCTCCTCTCGGGATCTTGGGCACGCACGCACACGTGCCCGGCGTGAGTTGTAAGCCACCGGGTCCGAGACGCGAACCGCGGTCGACTACATGGGAGTCCAGCGACATAGCCATTACGCTAACTGCTGGTTCCCTAGGCCTTGACTCATTTTAATGAAGGTTTTTGCACATGATCAAATAACCAAACACTGATTTCTGACAGTCCTTTTTTTTCTTAGTGTTTTGATTGGTTTTCATGAGAATTTGGAAAATGTCCACAGGCTTTACTGCGATCAAACTTCTAGCAATTATTTACAGAGCACCTACCAGGTGTTCAAGGACTGTAAAAGAAATAGTGTGCAGCCTCAAGGAGACCAGAAAGATTTATCTCCCAAGCTGGAGATAGAGGACATTCTTTCCTTCTATTGAATTTGAGTTGCCTGAGTAGGGCTTTGTCTCTAAGTAGTGCAGGGTTCAGTAAATATTGGTTGTATGAATGAAAGGGTGAATCCAGTCGTCAGTCTTACTTATATTTACTGAGGATGCCCTGCTGAGATATATATTTTTCTTTAACCTACAATGCTGTTAACATGAATATATTTCCCAGACAGTATTCCTCACTTTCCATAGAAGATGGGACCAAGATCATCTGAGGCCAAAGGAAAAAAATCAGAATACATTCCTTTATCGGAAATTCACTCAGTAATTTGCATGATGGAAGCATTAGATAGATGTCTGCCTGAAAATACCTTGTTTTAACCCAGCATTTCCAAAATTCTTTAACCTCTGAATCTCATCCATTTCTGTGCCCCATGAAATAGTTAACACCCTTTGAAACTTTGAACTGTGAAATAGAAAAGTTGGTACAGGGGATAGCAATAAGGAATAAATAAAAGTAGCAACATTAGTTAAGAATAAGTAATTTAATACTGACAGAGCATATATGTTAATCACTGTTCCTGGAAGCCCTGTGTGAAATGTGGTAGACCTGTAGATTTTTTTTTCTTTTAAAAATGACTGCCTCATTAAAGATTTAAGGTTGGGTAGTAGAGCGATTAAAGGAAGTTGCAAATGACCTAACAGCTATTTTACAGTTATGGAAGTTGAATGGTAGAGTTTTAACTTGTGTCAAGTGCTGCCCTGTCAGGTACTGCAGAGAAATAATGATGAAAGGGAGTCTGTGTCTGCTGCTTCAGAAGCAGGCTATCCAGTGGAGGAGACAGACATGTAAACAGATTATAGCAGTAAAGTGCTCAAATGTGTAATGAGCAGAAATAGGACGTAGGAGGGAACAGTGTTTTTCCCCAAATATAGAACAGGGTGACTGTTCATACAATAAACCAAAACCAAATTAACTGGAATCCCTCTAGATCCTCCAGACAAAATTGTATTCATACATCGAGACTCAAATCTTTCCCTGATTCGGAATTAATTGCATCATGTATATTCCCAGCAGAGCCTTGCTTACACTTCTGTCATAGGCCTTATCGCAGTTTGTTTTGTATGTGAGCTACTCGAAGGCAGGGCAGGGTTGTCTTTGTCCCTGTGCCTCTGGAACTATGAGTACAGCATCAAAATTCACATTGCATATTGGTAGCTTTAAGTAAATTCAGTAAATTTGGTTTTATGGAAAACATATTAATAGATTGGGAATGTGGTGTTACTATTTTTTCTCCAAAAATGCATATATATAATTTTAGGTTCAAGATTTAAATTTTTTTTTTTTTTGGAGAGGTTTTTGCTATAGGGTGCGTGTGCTCACCTGAAAGACAGAGAGACAGAAGGCAAGAAATCACCCCCCCCCCCCCCAAGAGGGATGTCCGTGCTGCAATCCCTTCTCCTCCATTCTACTCTTGGGATCTTCAGCATGCATGCACATGTGCCTGGTGTGAGTTTAAGTCACCGGGTCCAGTCCTCGAACCATGGTTGACTACATGGGAGTCAATAGCCATTACGCCAACTGCCGGTCCCAATTTTTTTATTTTTAATTTTTTTTAGGAACTCAACAATTCTATATCATGAAGTGTTCTTTCACATAAATGTTCTGTGGTCATTGTGTTTTTGTTTGTTTGTTTGTTTTAGGACCCTTCTCTTACGTCTTGTATTTTCTCTGGAATGCCATAAGAAACAAGTTCAGTTTGGTATTCTATTCCATGCTAGTGGTTGTGTTTGAGGCCCAAGGTCAGGGTATTGATTGATGACATTTCCCTTTAAAGTATTTGTGTCCACTTGCAATTTAGTGGCAGGACGATTCCCGGTATGATACAGGCAATAACTAAACTGGAAGTCAGTCTCAGTCTGACTTGGTTTTGTCGTTAATTTTCTTCATGACCTTGAGGAAGCTACTGAACCTTCACATAACTGAGGGGGTTGGGCCAGAATTAGCACTGTCTTTTCTAAGGATGCCATCAATGATTCTTTGGGGAGGATTCACTTCCATGGAAGTTTAAAAGTATATATATTTTGATACATTTTGTAGGTGTAATGGCTTTTGTTCTTTTTTATTTAAATTTGTTTGTTTACGTTCATTCACTGTACATCATTACAGCATACAAAATGAGATTTTCCATCCAGAGTACACTGTATATTGTCTCAATCAAGCACATCAACATACATGTTATTGTCAACAAATAATTTTCCATTTCTTGTTTCCTGTATGTTTTGCTTTCCCCCCCATCCTTGATGCCCTATCTCTTACCCTCAGCCATCTCCCACTCTCTTCCCACACAGCTTTTGTTCTTTTAGGTTGTTTTGTTAACCCATTTTGGAGCAATAAGACTAATTGTTGTGAAGGAAAACCACACTACCTCAAACTCTGAAAAGGTTGCAGTTGTTATCCTGATTTTTCTTTTCAATATTGAGGGAAAGAAAAAAATTGTTTATGAAACAAGTTTATATCCATGAATTAGGACAAATCCATCCCAGTATACATAACCATATTCATTGAGGTACTACAAATTATAAACTGAAAAAGGAATATTTGGTTTTATTTACCATCCTAATCAAAGAAGAATTGTACTTGATAAGATACATTTTGTGTATTTTTCACCCAGAATTGAAACAAGAAGTTGCTGTGGTTTGAAAGAACTTTGTACATAGGAACCTGGCTCCTAGTACTATAAAGAATGTACTCTGTATCTTTGGATAAGTTATTGAAGCTTTCTTGATTTTGTGATCCTCAAGTGTTTTATTTGATATTCTGATTGCTAATAGCTCTGGGATTAGACAGTTCTAGGCATTTATTTCCTGTTCTCTATTTGGGAGATTAATAATTTACCCTTCTCTCTCCCCTAGGCAATTGTGAAGGAAAGAGATATTTTTGTATTAGTTATCTATGATGCGTAACTGTATTATCACAAACTTATTGGCTTAAAATAACATGGTAATCATCTGATAGTTTCCACGGGTCAGGAGTTTGAGTACGGATTAGGTGGGTTCTTTTGCAATGCTGCAGTCAATGCATGTTGTCTTAGACTAAAGTGCTATCTGAGTGGGTAACTGTGGAAGGATCTGCTACTAACGTCACTCAGATTGTTGGTGGAATTTATTTCCTTGCAGCTATAGGACTGAGAGCTTTATTTTCTTGCTAGTTAGGGGTTGCCTTTTGGTCCTAGGGTCCACCCATATTTCCTTGCCAAGTGAGGTTCCCCAGCATGACTGCTGGCTATCTCAAAGCCGATATAGTAGAGAACAAGGCAGGTACTACAGTCTATTTTAATGTAATCACACAGTCATGTACATGTAATCAGGAAACTTATCTTTGTTCTATTCTGCTGGTTACAAACAAGTCACAGATCTCAAGGAGAGATGATAATACAAGGGAATGGACACCAAAAGGCAAAGATCATGGCAGCGACCTTGAGTCTGTCAGCCACATATATAAAAGACTGAAATTGTATTTAAGTTTTAAGATTTGTATCCTTCTTTGGATCATGAATAAACATTTTCATAGTAGAGGCTCAGTAAACATTGATGACTGAAAATTCTTATGCTCCATCAAAACTTCTCAACACCATGGTACTTTTGTACTTTGCCCTCCTTTTAGAGTTTACAGGTATTTGGGAAGACATGGTTTGAGGCCCATTAATTCTTCTGCCTTCCTGTCCAGCGCAGCACCTGCAGGTGTTAGGTGTTCACTAAGTGTTGAGGAATTATAACTATTCTAGTTGCAGTGTTGAGTCAGTTTAAGGAAGCTCTCTATAATAGACTGAATTATATCCCTTTAAAACTCATGCATTGAAACTATAGCCTGCAATGCAATGGTATTTGGAGATGAGGGAGGCCTTTGGAGATAATTAGGTTTAGATGAGGACATTAGGGTAGGGCCTTTTTGATCAAATTACTGCCTTTATAAGAAGAGACACTAGAGAGCTTGCTTGCCCCTCTTCCCTGCCATGTGAGGATACAGTGAGAAAGTAGCCATCTAAACACCAGAAAGGGAGCTTCTACGAGGAGTTTAGCACCCTGATCTTAGATTTCTAGCCTCCAGAACTGTGAGAGAATCAAATTCTTTTTATTAAGCTACCCAGTTGGTAGTATTGTCTTATGGTAGCCTGAGCTAAGTCTGTCCCTCTACACCATCTTGTTCTCTGTGTAGCTAGAGACTGACAATAAGCACAGAGGTTGCAGGATGGCAGTGACCCCTGGCAGCCAGAGAGCCAGGGAGAGTAGTGTTTAATTGCAACAACTCCCATTCTCTACGGAGCTTTAGTCATACTATTTGTAGAGGGCCCCCCTCCCCCTGGACAAAATGATGATCCAAAACATACACCTTCAGGTTTTAAGCATTTGACTGCCAAACAGGAACATCAAAGGCAAACAAAGTCTTGCTCTTGAATACGCTTGTTGGTGGGAAGTTATATAGTGAATTCCTAGTTTCTTCTTTCTAAGTTTTAACTTTTTTGTCCCACTTTTCTTTCTTTTCTTTTTTTTCTTTTTTTTTTTTTTTGACTTTTAAAAGTTCATGTTTGTTCATTACTCATTTATTCATAGGTCAAGACATAGAGGGCTCAGTAGCCCTCTCCCAGTGTTTTACCTTTCTGACTTGGGTAAACTTGCTTTCCAGTCCTTTAGTTTCTCCATCATAAAATTGAAATATTCACATCTATCTAAAAAGAATACAATAATTAAGTAAATTACTAATACGTACTCACTATTCAGTATGACTAACTGCACAGGCGTGACTAGCATGCTACCTTTACCATCTCAGTTTTGCTCATCATGCCGGCAATGGCATGGTGTGTGTTAGGATCTCTGAGTTAAGAGGATTGGGCTGTGGAAGGGAACCACAAAACTCATAATTTCTCTTCTGCTTGGAAACAAATTTTGGGCCCTAGTAGATGGTGTGGTGGTTAAGGTGCTGGACTCTCACATGACTAAGTGTTGGACCCAGCAGCTTGAAAATTACTCCAGGCTATGTGTACCCAAACTCCCAAGAGGAGAATAGAGGAAAAGGGATTGTGGTGTTGCCATTTCCCTGGCCAGAGGTTGGGGCGGGGGTAGGTGGGTGGGTGGGGTGGTGGTGGTGGTGGTGGTGGTAGTGGTCAGTGATTTCTGTTTCCCTCTTACTGTTTCCACTGCCTCTCTCTGGCAAGTGCATGTGCCTTGTGGCAAAAATTTAAAAAAACAACCCCCCCCCCCCATTTGAATTCTTAAACAGAGCTTTTGAAAAACAATTTTTAAGCCATATAGAGTTAGCTTTTTAAAATTGCAATAAAACTGATTAGACATTGCTGGTTATTGTTTTTTACTCCTAATCATATTTAGAAGGCATATTTGCAAGGTGAATTATAAATGATTTAGAGAGAAAATCTTAGAGTTTGATAAGTCCAGCCTTTTCTTTTTACAGCTTGGGAGGGCATCCTGTAGTGATTTACAGACATGTGGAAGGGAGAAAATAGGAGTCATAAATTATCTTTTATATAACCTCAACATTTTTAGTAATTTTATTGAAAACAGACACTAAACAAATTTAAGACCCTTGAGACCCATTGAATGGGGCAGTGGGCAAGGGGGAGGGCGTTATCCTGATCCAGTAGAGCTTGAGGCATTGTGATGCTATAGCTGGTGTGAAAGTCCCAGTGCCAGACTGCCTCAGGTTCCTGAATCAATTGTGTGGAGTTTGAGGAAGGCTGAGATCAGGAGGAGCAGAAAGGAAGCTTCCAGCCTGGGGCTCTTGCTGTTCCAGTAGGGGATTTAGGGCCTGTAAAAACACATTTAAATCTTTGAATGGCAACAGATAAATAGCAATGACCCTTAATTGAAAGGGAGGAGACCAGTGGATTTTATAGTGCTGACTAGTGGCCTGGGGGGTGTCAACCCAATTGATTTGGAATATTTTTCCCCTTCTCCCTCTGACTTCCTGAAAATCCCAGAAGGAAGTAGGAGAGATCATTAACTCTACTGAACTATAGGTGTATATCCATACTGTTGCTGTGGATGGTCCCTGGGTGGGGGAAGGACCCTAGGCCTTTTTAAAAACAAGTATCTTAAAACCTTACTGCTACCTGCAGTTTGCCAATTACCTAATTATGACACAAATTTGCATGTTTTAAAAAAAGTAGGCTGCTACTATTCTTCCTTATACAAGGATTTTAGTCACTGTACATCTTGTGTCTTTAAATAATGTATTAGGAACATTTTCAAGTCTGTAAGTGCTTTTTTAATGAGAGTGTGAAGATTTTAATGGGACTAGATTGCTTTTCATGACATTTCAGAGTGACTTAATTGTAACAATGTTGAGAGGCTGTATTTTAAAGTTTGCTAAGTATGTCTGTGTGGATTATAGTCAGACACTTAAAAGGACATATGGTTGGATAGTAGAATCTGATAGCTTTTTTTCCTCACCAGTGCTCCCCTCCACATATTGGTTCTTTGCAAATACAGTTACACCAAACTAGACACAGTTCCGGGTTCTCTTAAACTTTTCCGTTTTCAAATAGGTACAGAGGCTAAAAACTGAGATTAGTGAGAGTAATTTCAGGCACAGATCCTTTAAAACTTAGTTGTATAGTTATGTTGGTTCTAGGGGGTTTCTTCTTTCCTTCCTTTTGCAGAGCCAGGAGACCAAACTATCTTTGTCTGCTTTCTCTGTTAGTCCCTGAACTGTTTTGTCTATTTAATTTAGAAACTTAGGTCTTACACATAAACAAAAAGCACAAATTTGTTTACCTTGTGCCTCACTTGTTCAAGTATCTTGTTCAGGGATTTGTTTTTTTAATTAAAAAGATTTTAAAAAATTTGCCATAGGATGCGTACGTTCACTGGAGAAAGACCTGGGGGTAGGAGGAGTGAGAGATCATTCCTGCAAAGGAGGATGGCTACACTGTAGTTCCCTCTCCTCCATGCTCCTCTCAGGATTTTGGTCACACATGCACACATGCCTGGCATGATTTTCAAGTCTCTGGGTCTGGAACTTGAACCACTCAGTTGGCCATGTGGGATCCAGCCACCTTAACCATGACCTGCTGGCCCCAATTTTGGTTAGTGTACTTAATGTATTATCAGTCTCTAGATAACAGTTCACCTTAATGATGGGAATTTCAGACTTTAAGGAAGCTCAGTTTTCTTTCTTATCTTTGAAACATGCCCCTGTACAGATATTCTTAGGGTTCTGTTGGGTCATGACACGTTTTCTATGGAAAACTTATCAAAATCAGATAGATTATCAGACTTATTAAAAGCAGATGATGGTCAGACACTCCCAACACCACTCTTAGTAGGGGCTTGTATTAATTTCCACAAACTGGATGGCTTAAAACAGTAGAAGTAAGTCTCATAGTTTTGGAAGCTAGAAGTCTGAAGTCAAGAATGTCAGCAGGGTTCCTTTAAACCTGTAACTGCATTCTATGTTACCTCTTCCTAGTTTCTGGTAGTTTGTAGTCAGTCTGAAATTCCTTGACTTTCAGTTGCATAACTCTAGTCAGAGCCTTTATTGTTACTTTGTATTCTCTTTATGTATTTACATGGCTTTGTTTTGATTAGGACACCAGTTATACTGGATTAGGATGGCTTCCCCAGTGGCTTGAAAAACAGGCTAGGTGCATGTGTGTTTGTTGCCTCAAATCAACAGTATGGAGAAATGAAGGAGATGGGATTGCAGCATGATCATGCCTCATTGGAGGCTACTTTCTTCTTCTCTGTCTTTGGTGAGTGCACATGCCTTCTAGAAATAATAATAAAAAAAATGCCCACAAGATTTTGATTTTGATGGAGCCTTGCATGGGTTTCCAAAACATAGTTCCTGATCTGTCTGTACAGAATTCATCAGTAGCATAAAACAGCACTAAGAAGACATATGAGGGGACTTCAAAAGATGGAATTAAAGTTTAATTTGATGTAAATTTTTTAAAAAGTTATGCATTTTCCTTGAATTTTTTTTGATACTTTTTTCCCTTTAAAATTTTTTGTTCTTTCTGCTGCTTCATTCATGGTAGAGTGCATATGTGTGCATATGAGCATGAGAGAGAGGGAGAGAAATGAGCACATTCCACAGGCTCTGTGGTCTTACTGTGATCCTGTCTTTTAGTCTTCTTGTCTGTGAGATCGTGGGTACATGAGTGCCCTCTGTGTTTCTGGCTGAGTGGGCCAGGGATTTGAACTGCAGTGGCCATGTGATGGAAGTCAGTAGTTCTTCTTTCTACTGCCATGTGGGAAACTCTGAAAAATTTCACCTGAATTTGGTATAGGCTTATGAACTAGTTGAGATCTGTGGCCCAGTGATATTTATCATGGTACATAGTCAGATTTGTGGGAGGAAAATACACATGTGTGAAGATAAGGGATCCATTACTAATTATTCACCTTATATTCTTTTCTTTCTCCTGGGGATTCTGTGAAGATTAATATCCACCAGATAATTTTAAGTTTGCAAAATGCCTTGAGTTCCTTGGGGAAAGCTGTTACATAAATGTAAATAAATTATGCAGCACCTGAATTTGGTTGTTCATCTTTTTTTATAGTGTGTTTAATTAAGAACTTAGTGCTATTTAAGTTGGATGGCTGGGGAAAGGTTTTAATCACTCAGAAATGGTTAAATAAGTAGGTAGGAACATCATGTAGGCTGGAACCCATGAAGGAATAAATGAACAGGCTGTCTTTTGGAGATCAGTCATTTTCCATGGCATTTGCTGAGCTGAGCTGTGGGTTAATTTTTCCTCCTATATATGGTACTGTTAGAGAATCACCCATTCTTTTTGCTGCTTACACTTTGTCTTAGGCTTAGAGATACTTTACACCTCTCTGGTTTTTCTGAGTGAGTTGGAAACCTTAAAAAAAAAAAAGCGACCAGTTTCAGTAGTGCGTGCTGGTTAACACTGCTACTTTGCCAGCTGGGGACACATGGGAGGCCAGGATTGGATTCTTGACCTACTCAAAAAGCTGGGAGCAGTGATGCATACCTGTAGTCCCAGCTACTCTGAAGGCTGAGGCAGGAAGATTGCAACATAGTGAGGTTCTGTCTAAAAGGAGAGAGAGGGAGAGGGAGAGAGAGAGAGGAGTTTATTTAGTGTGTCTAACTACTAAGGGGACAAGAGGCAGCCAGTAAACAAATCACTTGGGCTATGTGTACCATGTGCTTTATAGCATCATGAGATGAATTCAAAATGATCTCTTTTTAGCCTGTTACACACAGTTTTGTGTTCCAGCAGGTAATACTGTCCCAGGTCTAGTCGAGTGGAGAGAGGAAACACCAACACTCCACGGTCTAGTTTGCCTCCTTGGTTTGCTTTGTTGTTAAGAGTCTGGCTGTATGTTTATTTTGTACCCTGCTCCCTGTGAATGGACTCAGTTTATCTTCCTTCCAGTGTCTGATCCCAAACCAAAGACTTGGAACCTTTCTCATTCATCTACCAAGTATCTGTTAAGCACATACTAGGTGATAAGTAGTGAGTGTGAATTGTACAGTTCTTTCATATTTATTTATTTTATTTTGACCAGAGAGGTACAGAATGAGAGAGAGAGAGAGAGATGGAAAATGAGAAAGCAAGCCACCAGGTCCAGGACTCAAATCATGGTTGGCCATGTGGGGAGTCCAGCGCTCCCAGCCACCATGCCACCTGCTGACCCCTATTTATTTATTTTAAAGATCAGGTCTCACTATGTTGACAGCCTCCTGAGTAGATAGGATTGTGTCACCACATCTGACTCTTTAGAGTGGGTGGGGAATCTAGTCTGAGCCTCCCATGTGGCCTCATCCTGCCAAGCAGCTGCACCCAGCACATGTTACTGCAGCTGGGCCTGTACATAGTTCTTGATGCTAGTGGAGGATGGATGCACATGTTTTTTTAAAAAACAAGGAGCCAGCAGTTGGTGTGGTGGTTAAGGTGCTGGACTCCCACATGAACAACCATGGTTCAATTCCTGGATCTTGTGGTTTGAAAATCATGACAGGTACATGTGCTTGTATGCCCAAGATCCTGAGAGGAGAGTAGAGAAAGGACTGTGGGGTGACCATCTTTCCTGGGGGGT
Source organism: Tupaia tana (assembly GCA_026018925.1). Classification (NCBI taxonomy): domain Eukaryota; kingdom Metazoa; phylum Chordata; class Mammalia; order Scandentia; family Tupaiidae; genus Tupaia; species Tupaia tana. Next base: position 56,127,587 of record JAKSZU010000016.1, read on the forward strand.
GATTTCTTACTCCATCCCCCTCCCTGGCAAGCACACACACCCTATGGCAAAAACCTAAAACAAAAACAAAACTCCAAAATAACAAAAGTGAAGCCAATAACCAAATAGCTGTAAATGGATGAAGAATATAGAGAATAATCACAGATTGCTTGAGAGCATGTAAAAGGAAGAACATAACTCAGTCTTGGGTTGTTTTTTTGTTTTTGTTTTTGTTTTTGTTTTTTTGGTTTTTTTTGAGAGGTTTTCACTATAGGGCACGTGCGCTCGCCAGACAGACAGAGACAGAGAGACAGAAAGCGAGAAATCACCCCCCAGGGGGGATGGTCACGCCGCAATCCCTTCTCCTCCATTCTCCTCTCGGGATCTTGGGCACGCACACACACATGCCCGGCGTGAGTTTTAAGCCACCGGGTCCGGGGCGTGAACCGCAGTCTACTACATGGGAGTCCAGCGACATAGCCATTACACTAACTGCTGGTTCCCCAGTCTTGGGTTCTTGAAAGGCTATTTTGAAGAGTGGCGCTCAACAAAATCTGAAAGAGTCACTGGGAGATAGCAAGGAAGGAGGAAGAAAAGAGAACACTTCCAAGAAATGTGTCATGGAGTAACTTTCTCCTATTCCTTCCTCAGCCCTCTTACTTCCCCACACAACCTTATGTGGTAGTATGTTTGTAACCTTCCAAAGTGGGCTAGGTACTTCGCTACACTGTGGGTAGATGGAGATTGAGGATTGTGAGAAGGGGGGAAGTTAAAAACCAGTATAAATTTGATAACAAGAGACAGTAAAGTAGTTTTATCTTACTGAGATGATTAACTCATTAAATTGAGTTCCTGGCATGCTATTTCTTTATAATTGTGCTCAGGCAACCTTTTGGGAAGACTAATGCTTTCCATGGTGTCTTGCATGTTTGCAGTAGGTTAAGGGCTTAGGAAAGATACCCTTACCTGTAGGAGATAACAAGGGTTAAGGTAGTTCACTTTTTAGATACAGTTTCGAATATTGCTGACATGAAAGTTGCTAGGAACTTGTTTAAAATGTACTTTTTAATAGCCTTCTTAATCCCAGACCTGCTGAATTAGAATCTTAGCGGTAGGGCTCCTGGCTAACCTCAAGTTCTCTATTGAGAGCCCCTGTCATGAAGGCATGGATTGCCAGTGGGTCATTCAGGGATTAAAGAGGGGCACTTTAGTTATTTTAGCTCCATGGGGGCCAGCTACATAACTTGTGTAGCCCAGTGAAAATGGAAGTAAAGAGCCCCTTACTGACAGATAATTAGGGGGTCAGCTGGTGGTATGGTGGTTAAGGAGGCTGGATTTTACATGGCCGACTGCAGTTGAAGTCTCTGACCCCTCTGAAGGATGTTTTCTCATTCCCTGTCTCTCACACCCCCCAGTGGGCACATGCTCCCTGTAGCAAATTAAACACACACATACATTAGGAGCTTCAAGTGGGCACTAGTAGAGCGTTAAACCAAGTGTGGGACCTTCCTTGTGCAGGGCCCTGTAAGATTGCCCACATTGTGGAGCCTATGAAGCTGGTCCTGCTCCCATCCTGTTTGCCTTTTTAATATGTTCTAGCAGTAATGAACTGCTTACTTCTCTCTGTGCATACTTTGTTGTTCTTTGCCTTTGTCCCTTGAGTCTCACTGTATGAAATTCTGTTTTTCATCTCTTCTGTCTCACCTGGGCTTACTTCAGTCTTTGCACATACTGTATTAGAATCCCATGCAAGTCACCCTGCAAGACTGTGTACTTTGAGTGCCTGGGTCCACTTTTCCTTCTTTTTGTATCTCCTTCCCTGAGTCTGCAGTCTTCTGTTAAGTATACTGAGTAAACTACTTAAACCTGAATCCTTTTCATAAATCCTTGTTAGGTTATAGGACACTGTGAATGCAGATTTGGCTCAGAGTAAGGTGCTGGAGACAGTGTTGCTCCAACAGTGTTGTCTAGAGGGGGCCAGAGCTGTCTGGGCATGACTGCTCTAAGATAGCATGAGGAAGGAGGTGTGAGACTAACTTGTGAAATCTTCAGCAAGTTGGGCATCCTCTGTGGTTGACACCTTTGTTAGCTGCTACCCTGCCTCTGATAGCCAGTGTTTTCTTTCTGGATCTCTCTCTCTCTCATTGACCTCTGTGTTTCTGGGAACAGCAGCTTTTTCTGGGCCATAAATGCAAATATGCTACTAGCAGAATCTGAGGAAATGTTTCTTATGGTAGGAAGGAGACCATGTGGCTTGGTGGCTAATATTTATACCTAGTCATCTATAGATTGTTTGAATTCGTGTGTTATGGAGAATTCCTCAAAGCTGGAAGCACTTAATAAAAATTGTGACTGTGTAGACTAAGAATTAGACCCTGTGTATTAGACTTAAAAGGACCACTGTGTTTCTGCCTTGAAGTAACTAGAGGTAACTGAATTTGGGCAAGAGGACAGTGAAACTTCGTTATCTTGTGATGACGAGTAGTCAGAGTTTCTGAAAAGTTCAACAGAATATTCAAGGTTGATTCAGATATGTAGTGACTGAGTTGCAGCCTCTTCTTGAGGCTTCAGTAGATAAATATTTGTTCAGGAATCTTCTGTTCTTTCTTTGAGGATTATTATTTGGCCTTGACTTGCTGTGTTAATAAGTGAAATATGTAAGTACCTCCCCTTTGAAATCATTTTGAGGAGGGAAAGTGAACAGATTGTCTAAAATAGTGCTGTCCAATTGAGATATGTGAGCCACACATACAATTTAAAAGTTTTTAGTAAGATTAAAAAGTGTACAGCAGGGTGCAGTGGTGCATTCCTATAATCCTAGGTATTTAGGACACTGAGGCAGGAGAATGGCAAATTAGAGGCCAGCCTGGGCAACATAGTGAAACTCTGACTTCTAAAGTAAAAAAGGTGAAATTAATTTTTGTGATTTATTTAACCCAGTATATCCTAAAATTAAAATAATTTCAATGTACAGTCAATATAGAAATGTTAATGAGATATATTATCTTTTTTTTTTTTTTTTAGCATAGTTACTATAAACAGTGCAGGTCTAAAGTATAATAGCCAATACACTAAATTTTTATTTTCTGTTTCTTCCTAGGCTGCTTTAATAGTAGTTACTGAGTGGTGTGATTATACAGCATGGGAAAATGGAAGGTGTGAGATGTAGGCTGATTTACTAGTTGTAGTGTGCCAGGTGAAGGGGTCCAGAGACCTCAGAACATTCCAACATGGATTTGTGGTAGACTTCTGTCATTGTGTTGGGTATCCAGAGGTAGTATTTTGCAGTTTTGAAGGAGACAGAAACTTCTTGTACTAGGGACATGGGCTGTTAGTAAAGGAGAATTTCTGTTGTTGAGTTAGCTTTACCTTTGACCTACTGTCTGCAGAGAGAACTTGCTGCTGAATAAGATCATTGTTTTTGTAAAGTCAATTGAGGAGAAAGGTGTGGTTTTTGAGTAAGATTACTACTCAACAAATGAAATCTTCCTTGTGCCCTTTAATTAGAATTTTAGCATGAAGTGGATGGTGTAATTGTTTCTTAGCCTAGTTAGATGCTGGAAATTAGCAATTTAAAGCAGCAAAAGCCCCCCCCCCCCCCCCCCCCATACATGTTTGTAGTCAGGTCTGGACTAATTTCTAGATAAAGGTTAGAATATATTTGGTCTGCCAGGTGTGATTTGAATGAAAGTTTTTCCTTCCTTTTTAGATCACTACTCAGAGTCCACTGACAGAATGCAGGGAGACAGCCTTGATTAGATTAGACCAGATTAGATTAAATCAAATGGTTAAAGCCTTTGGAGCCTCTGGCTTGTAGGAGACACCATAATGGCCTTCATAGTGTCTCTAAATCCTATTAGGTAAGTTAATCTTATTGAAGATTTTAGGGCTGCATAAAGCTGCATTGCCCTCATATTCTTTGTAGTGATCTCTGGCTGTTAAGGTGAGATATTAACTTTTTTGGAATAGGTTGTCTTTGTGGGATTTGGGCGTTATTCTAAGTGACTTGAAAGTAGATACCTGAGCTTGGTAGAGAGGACATTCTGTGTAGGAAAATAGTCTGGGGACCAGCAGTTGGCGTGTTGGCTATGTTGCTGGACTCCCATGTAGTTGACCGTGGTTCAAGTCCCGGACCCGGTGGCTTAAACTTGCACCAGGTGTGTGTGCGTGCATGCCCAAGATCCTGAGAGGAGAATGGAGGAGAGGGGACTGCAGTGTGGCCATCACCCCTGGGGGATGATTTCTCACTTTCTGTCTCAAGCACACGCGCCCTATCACAAAAACCTCTCTCTCAAAAAAAAAAATAAATAAATAAATAAATAAAAAAGAGAAAGAGAGAGAGAAATGGTTTGTTTCCTAACTGTTCTTTGGCATGATGGCTATTGGTATTTGTGCCAGGGATTTTTAATTTTTTGTCCTGTTTTGTTTTTAGGTTTTTGCCATAGGGTGTATTCACTTGGCAGAGAGAGTCAGTGATAGGGAAAGTGAGGGGGGATGGCGACACCACAGTCCTGTTTCCTCCATTATCCTCGTGGGATTTGAGGCATGCATGCACATGCACCTGGAATAATTTTTAAGCTACTTGGTCTGAGACTTGAACCATGCAGGAGTCTAGCACTTTAGCCACCATACCACCTGCCAGCCCCCTAGGAGGAACTTTATTTTTAAGCTTTGTGAAATCATCCCTTATAACCTGTGTCTATTTTAGAGGTTGTCATTAAGAATCATGTGCTGTGCCTTTGGTATGGTTGCTGGATTTTGGATATAAAGAATATTGGAACTTGTGAGCTGGAAGTATGCTTACCTGTGATTTCCTGGGTGTGTTTATAATATAATTTTGTTAAAAGTGCTAATTGGCTCTTGCCTGTTTCTATAGATGCAGTGACCATTTTTCTGAAGCAGAAAATTGTTTTTGTAACAGGCCTTTCTGCAATTTGTGAATTTATCAACAAAGTTTTACAGAGGCATACGAATTATGTAGTATTATTATATTAATAGATCTAACATCTTTGGGGAGGAGGGGGAAAAGACAAGATATTGGTACCATACAGCTCATAATATATGCTTATTGAATCCACAGTGAGAACTGAAGGAACATTTAGAAGGAAAACAAAAGGTAAATTTGACTTAGATCCTTGCCAAAGGTAATTTGGTTAGAAATAAATGGCTTCAAGATCCACAACTGATTATTACATACTGATTGGCCTTCAGAAGTCCTTACCTTTAAAAATAAGTTTCAAAATGCATTAGCTGAGCATCTACCATTAGAATCCTAGGAGTTAAACTGTAAGCAGAAAATTGAGGCATCTGATGGTGCATCTATTTGTCTACTTCTGAATATCCATGCAGTGATTCCTGTGTTGAAGGTTCTGAGGTACACTCACTCCTTGGGACTTCCAGTGCTGTTGTGGCGTGGTAACTTCCTTTTTTTTTTTTGAGAGGTTTTTGCTATAGGGCGCGTGAGCTTGCCAGAAAGACAGAGAGAGAGACAGAAAGTGAGAAATCACCCCCCAGGAGGAGTGATGGCTGCGCCGCAATCCCTTCTCCTTTCAAGATCTTGGGCATGCATGCACATGCTCCTGCCCAGCATGAGTTTAAGCCACTGGGTCCGGATTCAAACCACAGTCGACTACATGGCAGTTCAGCGACATAGCCATGACGCTAACTGCTGGTCCCATGACTTCCTTTTTGATAGAGCCTAGGTAACTTGTTGGATTTTAATTTATTCTTCTACATAAGCTCTGCCTATTATTCTTACTTAGGCTAAAAAATGAGCTAAGCAGTTCTTTATTTATTTAACCTTTCTAGTAGAGCAGCTCTGTATCTTTGGTTCCCAGACTATAGAGAATTTCATGTGTGGGCCAGATATAGAACCTGAAGGACAGTTATGATTGATTAATGGCCTTGATTTGCTTTTATGAAGAAAAGTGCAACTAGCCCATTGGATGAAGATAATATCTCTTTCCAACACTCCTATATCAAGTGTATGGTGTTCTCTTCTTGTATAGCACTTGTATTTTCAAAAGCTAGGGTCATTGACAGAACACTTCTCACTCTTGAGTTTCAGAACGTAGTCGACTATACACATCTGAAGCCAGAAATATAATTTCCTCCAAGCGTACTAAAAATTACTTTAGTTCTCTGTATGTGCATGCACATGCTCACATAATCGTGTGAGTGTGGTTTTTCTTCATGCTTCTTGAAGGGGAATAGCCACCCTTTTATTTTCGCTGATTCTTAATTGCACACTTTTCAGGGTTATCTTTGTTAGAAAACAGCTGCTGGAAGAATGTGTGCTTATTTTGTATTTGTGACCTCTATTCCCATGGCCCCCCTGACCTGAAGCTCACCCTGCCTGCCACCTTCTCTGCATCAGCCTAGCTTTGTTCTGAGCTCGTTGTTCCCACTCTGTGAAGACCCCTCCATGCTTCTCTCTGTCTCAACATGGTGCTCATTTCTTTTGAGGCAGTTCCAGATGGGGTTGTGGAGGGGAGTTGATTATGGCAAAAGGAAAAAAATGGACCTATTTATGGGAAATTTGTAAAACTTCTGTATTCTGTGCTGATAGTTTTCAGATGTTCTGGAATCATACTATTACACGTTGGTCTGGCGACCTTTGATTGCTACTCCTACTGGCCACAGGAGAGCTGTGTCTACTTTTTCTTGTCCCCATCTCTTCTTTTGCTGCCCAGTTTGCCTGGAAGAGCCCACCAATTCTTTTTATGCTCACTCTTTTTCCTCTCTTTTTAGTCGTCTCAGTTTACTTCCTACACCAGCAGTTCACAGTCTTGTTTTGACTAGCTCTTCATCTTTCTTGGCCCTTTTGGGACAGAGGAGAAATCATTTTCCTCTCCATGGTTTACAATATCCCCAAGGGGAGGAAAGGCACAGACCCTTCCATGTCCTGCCCCAGACCTTCACTGGGAGCAATAATAATGCCTAAAGCTTAATGAGTACTTAGAATGTGGCCAGCACCATGATAAGCACATCACATAGATTATCTCATAATAGTCAAGTCAGCCTAATAAAGTTATGTGTTATCACTGTCCTTATTATACAGATGTGGAAATTGGTGCCCTCAGAGGCTTGATAACTTAGCTACTATAGTCATGTACACAGCTGGAATTAACTGATGGAACTGAGATTCAGACCAGGCAGCAGCCCAGGTCCAGTCCTCATGTCCAGCTGCTTAGGGGGAAGGCTGCAAGTTCACAGGATAACTGGGCTTCTGGCAGCTTCCCTCATCTAGGATATCTCCCTTTTCACATTCACCTATACATTTATTGTCTTTATATTTTCAATTTATTTACTTAAGTGAGGGTATTCTGGGTTGGTCTTTCCTGGCAAATACGTGTTTTAAAGAACTATAAAGAAAAACAATTGGTGCCAAATACCTCCTTGAATGTGCAGTATACTAAGAGGGTTCCTGACAAGGAAAAAGGGCTGTAAGTGCTCTTACTTTGGAAAGATTAGTTAATTGGTAGAGGTTATGTTTCTGTGGTTAATTTGGGTTCCTGTCTTAGTAATATGTGAGTATCCACAGTCAGTAAGTGTATTGCCTGGCAGTCCCATAAAACAAGGTGCTCTTCAGTTCAGGCACCAGTTGGTGCACCTGAATAACAATAGGGAAGCTTGTTGACCATTTGGCACTTCACAGCCCAGTAATTAGAAACTGTAAAACAATAATACAGACATGAAGCAAATCCTCTAGTTAATGAAAACAAACAAACAAAAAGCTACAGTCCTGCTTTGTGGCTGAGTGCAAAATCACAACTGGCAGCTTATGCAGCAAAGCAAACACTTCAGGATTTTGGCAGCTGTTTTGTACGTATAAAAAGCTCTAGGCTCTATATTAATTTGGAGCATGTCATATTTTTTAAAAACTGAAAACAATAATTCCCTGGTTTTCTTTTTTTAAAAAATTTACTGCAGTTGTTTTCAAATTCTGGTCTCAAGTCCAGACATACCGACATCATCTGGGAATTGGTTAGGCTTGGTTATTATTGAGTCGCATTCTAGACTTACAGAACCAGAAATGTGGAGGGCCAGTGTCTTAACAAGTCCTCAAGGTGATTCTGATGCATTCTAAAGTTTGAGACACACTGCGGGTAGTGAAGGGGTAGGATAATTGAGGGGTGGGGGAGTGGAGTCCTCTTTTGACCCCATCCAAAAATAAGGATTAGGCTTCTCTGGCCAAAGATGGGACAGTTGGCTTGAGATGTAATATTGAGAATATATGATGTCTCCCTGCCATGTCCGGAAGGCTGTGCCTTCTTGGGAATCTGCTAGTGGCTTATTATTACTCACCTTTAAGGAGTGATTTTTGATATTTCATTCACCATCTGGGCTTGCTTATTCATTTATGTTATTGTCTTTGGCTGTATTTTGTGCTACAGTGGCAGAATGGAGCAGTTGCAACAGAGATCATATGACTTAATATAGGAAACTCTGGCAGGCCCAAGGTTGTACTGGACAAGGAAGAGACATGGGGACAGAAACAAAGGCCATCTTATCTCTAGACAGAGCCTCAACAATGCTATAATGTGTGCTCATTATTTAAAAAAAAAAAATAGAGGCTAAGATAGGTCAGGTTGTAACAAGACAGATTGCTTCTTTTTGTAGCTTGTCCCTTTTCTCTATTTTATTTTCCTGCCCCTGGCTATCTTGGTGTATAATATGTATTTGTTTGATAATTTTGGAGCCTCTTGGCAAATAGCCCCCTGACTCTTCCTTGCTGTTTGGTGACCACAGTACTGACAGGCTCATTTTAGAGGGACCAGTACTCCTTGCACAGCTGGCTAGCTGGCCACTCCTGGAAAGGCCTCTTGAGAAACAAGAGTTGCCACTATAGTGAAAATAAATCTTAGCTGACATCATCACAAAGGTTTGGGTTCCTAACACTCCTCGGATAGCTAGATTGAAGGTATCTCTCTCGGAGAAAGAGCCTCATACAAACAGACACACATCCTGTGGTTTCTTGTTTTTTGTATCATGGTTTGTTAATTTTGTTCATGTTTTAAAATTTATTTTGCTCACTTTTTCCTTTTTATTTTGGAGAGGTTTTTGTGATAGGGCATGTGCGCTCACCAGATAGAGAGAGACAGAGAGACAGAAAGCGAGAAATCACCCCCCCCCCCGGGGGGGGGGGAGGGATGGCCATGCCACAATCCCTTCTCCTCCATTCTCCTCTCGGGATCTTGGGCATGCACGCACACGCGCCCGGTGTGAGTTTTAAGTCGCCAGGTCTGGGACACGAACCGCGGTCGACTACGTGGGAGTCCAGCGACATAGCCATTACGCTAACTGCTGATCCCACTTTTTCCCATTTTTCTGAACACTGGGTTTTTAATTTCCCTTTAGAAAAGGCACGATCAGCAGATGGCATAATGGTAATGACACTGGACTCCCACATAGTTAACCATAGTTCTAATCCTGGACCTGGTGGCTTAAAACACACCAGGCAGGTACTCGCACATACCTAAAATCCTGAGAGGAGATTGGAGGAGAAGGGATTGTGGTGTGTCCATTCCCCAGAGGGGTGATTTCTCGCTTTCAGTCTGTCTCTCCTGTGAGCGTGTGTGCCCTATAGCAAAAATCTTAAAAAAAAAAAATAATAAAAGCATATGAGCATGTTGGCCAGTGAATGTATTCTATCCTTTGATTAATCATCTGGTATAGCATTGGAAAGCTGCAGGGAAAAAGAGTTGAGTGAGACATATTCCCTGTTCTTCCTTATGTTGAGGAATCTGTTTTCTGAGGGAGGAAATCACCAAGAAAAAAACAGTCCAGATCTTGGATTAACTCTATTCTTTTTGTGTTCTCAAGTGAGAGAACTTGTTTGAATACCGGAGTTTGATGTTGGATCATAAGCCCGATATTAGGCTTATGAGGGCATATGTAGTTATTTTGGATTTTATTTTATTCTGAGGGCTCTTTGTCCTGTTGGCTTGGAGGAGGTGGTAACTGCTTGTTCTTCCATGTGACATTAGGGCTCATGGTGAAGCCAGAGGCACACACTAGAGTGTTCCTGGACTTTAGGAAAGATGGCTCTTTTGCCAGATGAATGGGAGGGCCTAAGGCCACTAGATTTTCATGAGTGGTCTAGCTTTTCTGTATGGACAGAGTAGGCTGACCCACTGTCCTCTCCAGCCTGCATGCCCTTTATCTTGTTTTAATTAAATACACAGCTGATGATGTCAGCTTGGCTCTTGGCTCTGTCAGCTTCCCCCTTGGAACAAAACATCCGGGCAGACAGTTGTGACAATTAAGTCTCAAGACCCAAGCTTCGTTTGTTCTTAGGTAATTAAAATAAATCTGCCTAAGCATCTCCAAATGCAGATAAAATCTAGTGCTGATTAGAGGTGACCCTCTAATAAACCTGATTTGATTAGGCAAAACCAGTGGGGTGCAGGCAAATATTTGAGACTCTGGCAAAGCTGATTATTCCATTGACCTTTCACTTGGGGGGAAAAAAATCCCTGTTTGATTCTTTCTATCCCAGAGTACTTGAAAACTATTACCTGTGACAGCTAAAGGACTTGGTGAAATAAACAGGCAAGATCTGTAGACTTGCCCTTAAGAGTCCCAGTCAGCCACCACATGGGATGTGCTTGTTTCCTGGCAGATCAATGGAGAATGGATTTTGCTGGAGGTCCTGGCCTGGAATGATAATTAAAAAGGATGTTCCAAAACACACCCAGGCCTTAGCAGATGTGGGTGGTGAAGGTTTTTAAAAGTCACAGTTTTTTTTTTTTTTTTTTTTGTTTGTTTGTTTTGTTTTGTTTATTAAGGTAACTTTTAACAATTTATTATAGAAACGCCAAACTGGAATTGCTTTAGTGTTTATATTAAGACTTCAGTGGCAGTTCAGGAGAAATTTTCTTAATTGCTCTATCTCTGGCTTCTAGACCACTGGGTACATCTCTCTTGTTAGCATTTATCACATTGTACTGTAATTGTTGGTTTACCTATCTTGTTCTCTCTTACAAAGCAGGGAAACTGTCTAATTATTCTTGATATCTTCCCAAATACCTAACACCCTGGGGGCAGATAGAGGTTGGCAGGCCAAACCAGGCCACTACCTATTTTTAGCTGGTCATAAGCAATTTTTAGATTTTTTAATGGATGAAAAGAAGTCAAAATTTGACTACTTCATGACACATGAAAATTATGTGGAATTTAAAATTTCAGCATTAATAAATAAAATTTTAATGTTTCAGCATTAATAAATGAAAATAAAGCATGGAATACAGCCACACTCATTCATTTATGCTATTGTCTTTGGCTGCTTTTTTGTACTATAGCAGCAGAGTTGAGCAGTTGCAATAGAGACCATATGGCCCTACCAGCCTAAAATATTTACTATCTGGCATTTTACAAGTATTTTGCTGACCCCATTTCTTTTATTTACTACGCATATAGCAGATGCCAATTGTTCGAATTATTTCAAATATAAACCTGAGTTTCCAGATAGTTATTCTGATCCTAAAGTTGTTCAGAGAATGTTAAATGCACAGATGTATAAGTGATCTATTTCTCTTATCTTTTTGTAAACCTTAGGTTTTCATTTTAGTACTGCTGGTTCATTTCTTACAGCTAGACAATTACCATATGTAGTGTTTCTTTTCTGAGGAACTTAAAAGAGTTCTTTTGGTCCTTATTAACTTTCCAGGATCTGAACCCATTATATGGGCTGCAGAGACTCTTAAGAGGCACAGAGAGGTTAAACTGAGCATCGCACACAGTACAGAAATGGCATGACTCTTAATGGGTTCGTCTCCTTTTTTTTTTTTTTTTTTCCCTGAGACTATTGTTTATGATGAAAGAATTCAGGGCCAGTCAGGGATGTATTGGTTATGGCAACCACATCCCACATGGGCCACTATGTGGTTTGAGTCCTGGACCAGCAGCCTGTAAAACATACTGAGAGCATGTGTGTGCATACCCAAAATCCCAAAAGGAGGGAGAAGTGGAAGAGAAGGGATTGTGGTGTGATCATCCCAGATGGAGGGGTTCTTTCACATTTTCCCACTCTTTCTCTGGCTAGTGCACATGCCTCTAGCAGGGGGGAAAAAGAGGAATGAGCAAATTCATACAAACCTGGGCAGGGCATATAAATGAGTAAACTACTGTCCACTTCTATCCAATGCATTATTTCTTATAGATATCAGTGTCTTTGCTTAGTGGCTCTTTAGTTAGGAGAAATGCTTCAAGGAGGACAGATTAGATATAGATAACATTTATTTTTAAGATACTAGTGTTCTTTGGTTCAAAACAGAACAGCAACTAGTAACTACCAATGAATAATCTGGTTTTTGTTTTGAGACAGTGTCTCAAATGTAATATGGGGAGTTAGAGGGCATTGGAGTACTCAGGAAGGAATTGAGAAACCAGTAATTTTTAGACAATTCTTCCATTGAAATATTAGTTATACAGTGCTGAGGTTTAAGGAAGTGAAGGAATTCAGGAAGGTGAAAGTAGAAAGGTTAAGGGGATACATAATATGGGTC